>LQNS02278125.1:16185233-16208668 GCA_001587735.2 Parhyale hawaiensis | reverse complement strand
TACAAACGAACAGCTTGATAACAAAGGGATCGCAGCCCCTAACCGGATGTGAATGAAGGCTGGTCCTTCTGAATTCAAGGAGACGCCCTGTGGTCCCCAAGAGCTCGTAGACGTCATGGAAGACTGACTGCAGAAGTCCTGTAACTACTGACATTGATTGTTATAGGATGAATTTATCCTGCAACCTTTAGGCTGACCGTCCTACCATGAATTCAATATGCAACCACTTGAGCTGCCATATAGGATGAATTCATTTTGCAAATCTGTATGATGACTGTCATAAAAAAATCATTCTGTAACGCTTTACGCTGACTCTCAAGGAATGATTTAAACCTGAAATTCTTTAGGCTGACTAACAGAGTATGAATTCAACATGGAACCCGTTAGATTCACTGCCATAGAATGAATTCAACCACGAATCCTTCTGGTTGACAGTCATATAATGAGATCAATCTCCAACACTGTGCATTGATGTCCTACACAACAAATTCAACCCACAAACCGTTGGCTTGACCGTCATAAATGAGTTTTAATTAGCAGCTTTCTTGGTTGCTTGTCATAGAATGAATGGATCTAATATATCTTTAGATTGCCTATGTACAATTCTTTTGCTAACCTATTATGTACTAAATGCATAATAAACTCCGACCCAAAAGATAGACTAGCATTACACGCATCGTAACCAACAAAAGCAGTATTGCAGTGTGAATACTCGTTGCATGTTGCATAATGGAAAAACATGGAAAGTAGTATATATGTATGTAGTTTCGAAAGCAGAAAAACCGAGTGCTAATCTTCGTTGTTACAGAAACGTCAGCACCGCGGCAGTGCAGAAACGTCAGACTAGTGACAGTGCAGAAGCGTCAGCCCCGCGCTAGTGCAGAAACGTCATCTGCGCGGTAGTGCTGCAAATGTCAGCACGGCAGCAGTGCAGAAGCGTCAGCACCACGGTAGTGCTGCAAACGTCAGCACGGCGGCGGTGCAGAAGCGTCAGCACCACGGTACTGCTGCAAACGTCAGCACAGCGGCAGTGCAGAAGCGTCAGCACGGCTCCAGCGTCAGGGTTGAGAGCATAGCAAGTGGCGGAGAAATTGCAGTCTAAAACACAGCTAATTGCAGGCCAGCGCCGGCAGAGGAAGTTGTGGCCCGACGCGGGGGCAGGTGAGATGGTGGAGGTGATGGCAGACACAACCAAGCAGACAATGGAAGATGATGGTACGTACATATGAGAGGTACGATGATTGGATACATGAGAGGTGCAATGATGGTGCGAAATACAGTCTAGATACACACCGTATATGGTAGTAGAATAAGGGAGAGATATGATAATATGTTACACGAGATGCAACAAAGGGATGAACGAAATATGACAATGGGATATATAGGCTTAAGATACGATGACGAAGCACACGCGATAAGATAATACATGGGACATACGAGATATGATGGGACAACCCGGACATATAAATCTACGATAAAGGGTTACTGATGCAAGCGACGTTTCAACTTTATTCCTATTTAAACAATATCATGAGTGACTCTGCATAATACGCTAATTAGACATTGCACACCTTGAAGGAAAAATCCAATGCCACTACTTTCCGGAAAACAGTAAATTCCACAATTCTGTTTATTAAAAATTAGCAATTCTTGTTAGGAATTCAATAGAGGAATCATAAAAATTTCTAACGTGGAGTACGATTACCGCTTCTCTTCAGCCAGGTCTATACTGATGAGCCAGCTAGGAGTATCACTTTAGCAAATAAAGTCACTATAATGTGCTTGTCTTACTTGGACACGACCCGACTGCTGAAGGTTAATAGGCTAAGGAGAAGACCTTTTCCTATTGTTATGACTACAGAGCAATAACTTTGCACATTATACTAATCAAGAAGTGGAAGTGAAGAAATTCGAACAAGGATCCTATAACGTTTCTTCTAAAGCAAAATCACGAGTACCTGTTCTGCTGTTCAAGAACTGAATGTGTACGAAAGACTCGATGAAAGCTCCTATCTCACTTAATATACCAGAATCACGAGTATCTATTCCACATCTAATCATTCACTTGAGAGGAAGGATTGGAATATGATAGTTCATTCCTTGCAAACCAGAACCACGACTTCGACTATTCTGCTGAACGCCAGTGAGGGTGCATGGAATAAACGAAGGTTGCATCTTATCCTTACGAAACCAGACTCATGACTTTACCTGTTCTGCTGATCAACAACAAGCAAGGGCGGGTGCGCGGTTAGGGCGGGCGCAGCCGAGAAGGAAAAATCGGGGTCCGATGACAGGCTGCAATGAAGTCCCACAAGATGATGGGTTTCCATGAAACGCTACAGGACTTGGCACGAAATCGGAAGGCAGAACTAAAAAGTGATATATGGCGAAATAAGGTGATTTCGGTATTGCAATTTCATGGGGTATTTCGTGCTGAAATGGATAATGGAAAACTGCTGTGAGTGTAGCAAAGGTGAGGTTGCGTATTCACTTGCTATCACAAAGAAAGTCGCTCAAAACGAACAAGAAAAAAGTTGCAATATTCTAGAGAGATGAACTTGTTTGTAAAAACCGATGGCTAATAACTAATAACCAGGGGCAACCCGTTAGGAGAGCAAATCTAGAAAAGAGTTGACTATGTCCTAGCAAAACATACGATCTCCACTATATAGCATAAATATACGAAAAATTTAACACAAGCTAGCAAATTTATAGTAAAGGTTAGTTCATTAGTTAGGTATCATAGAAGCTGGCTCAAAAAAGCTACAATGCAATAATAAAAAATAAAACTAAGAAATTAGGACTGGAACTCCATCACTGATAAATTTCACAATAGAAATGAATATTAGCACAAGGATCGCAAGATATAACAAATCTAAGCAAATCTTTTTAAGAAAAGGATAACAAACAAATACAAGAGGGGAAATACTTGAGTCATTAAAAGATTATCTACACCAAAACATAAAACACTGCAGCGATACAATAACTTCAACGACACAATTTGCGTGAGATAGCCCTAGCCCACAGCTAGGCCGGAAGAAATTTCGTACCAATAAAGTGTATGTCACTGAAAATTTTCTCCACCAATAACACGCAACTTTATGAGAGCTTCCCATCGAAATCGGCAAGTCGTCCATGTGGCGATAGAACAAATGCTGAACGATATTTTATCATGATGGATAGAATTTTAGGCCAAACTTTTTGTCGTGTACGTGCCGGTAGGCCAAACGCTGGACTAACTTTTTGCCATGGCAGATAGAATTTTTGACAGACCTTGCCGTCGATTACGTAGCGGTAGGAAAACTACGTAGCGGTAGGAAAACTACTGGATAAATTTATCATGATGGGTAAAACATGAGATAGTAAGTACTTTTCGTCGTGTATGGGGCGGTAGGATAAATACTGGGCCAAATCTACTCATAGTGAATAGAATTTCAAGCCCAAATCTGTCAAAAGATGAGTCAAACCGCATACAGCTGTGAGTAAAATTAAGGGAAGAAAAATTAAAACTCTATAGAAAAATCATAAGATTGTTTAATTGAGAAAATTGGACATATAACAGACAATATAATACTCAACAATATCATCCAAAATGAAACGCTTCCCAATGGATGATAAAAATTATGTTTACGTTTGTCATTTTAATGGATGAATGAAGGGCAGCGCAGTGTATACATGCACAAGACGCCATTAACCTATTACTTACATGAAAAAGCAAGAAAATAAGATTATTCGAACTCCTAAAAAAATGTGTCTAATGTTTGCACTTTATTTATCCGTTAAAATAACTAAAGTAAGCACCTTTTTTTTATTATCCACAGGAAGCGTCAAATTTTTGGTGATATCATTGAGTATAATACTATCGTTTATATCAAAGTTTTGAAGGTAACCGATCGAAAGATTTTCGGTTACATATAGTTTTCAATTTTCGTGGCTTAATTTTGCTCGTAACTGTACATAATTATTACAAAATTACCCCCGAAATCAATGCAAATTACAAGTAATCACAGGACACAAATTGAAGAACACTCGATCCCGAACGATGTATAATAATTTCATATAGGAATGAGTTCGCGTTCATCGGGAACACAAAGTCATTGGTGATCGTTCCCATCAAGTGGAGAAATTGTGTCACACGACAATAATGACAGGAATGTCGTTACAGTTCGTAATAATCAAGAGAATTTCCTATAGAAAAAGACATGAACGCATTAAATTTTTCCTATGAAACTTACATGCTGCGCTAGTTGGAAATCAGGGACATGTTCGCGACCGACACAATTTACATGGCAATCCATCAACGTGTGATCGAGCACACACCAAATTATTGGAGAACTTTCCCATCAAATCGCGAGTTGCGTAACTTGGTCGTAAGAGACAGACCTGCCGCAGGAAATACCGCCATAATGAAGGGATGTAGCACTCCGAGGTGCCGGTGAGACAGTCGCCGGAAAGCACCCCACCAAAGTGTACAGGTAGCCCGCACGGGACCAATACAGTTCTGATTACGATTTGTGTGCTACAGGTTATTGTTTCAACCGCACAAATTACGCCATGACGAGTAACGCCTGCGACCGCGAGCGGCAAAGCGTAAACCCAATGCAGCATTTCTCGTTCAAGGGGCTTTGAGGTAAGTAAAAAAACCCCGCACGCTTGCTGGTTGCCTGCGGTGACATGCAATGAATTTAATTTCTCCTAGATAGCATTGAAAGAGGAACATTGGGGTCATGTTTTTATAATCTGAGAAGCGATAGAGCATGAACACTTTACAAAGCGCACAAAAAACGACATAACTATATAAGCGGCATCTCAAAACCAGAAATTATTTATACTGTTCTTGCCACATGATCCTCCACAGGATGATGGTATTTTTTCTGAAAATTGTGTTACCTACTCAGAGACCAAGGTGATAGTTCCAGATAGCGATTTCACCCATCGCTGGATCATTGCAACCGCTCTANGGCATCTCATAACCAGAAATTATTTATACTGTTCTTGCCACATGATCCTCCACAGGATGATGGTATTTTTTCTGAAAATTGTGTTACCTACTCAGAGACCAAGGTGATAGTTCCAGATAGCGATTTCACCCATCGCAGGATCATTGCGACCGCTCTAGATAAATGTATGACTCATCGGTTAATCAGTGTGATATTTCTAAACTGCCAGATGACCCACTGATAGGTCATTGTGACATTTCTAAATATCACTGCCATTCAACGCTGGGTATGTTGCGATTTTTCTAAAATGCTAAAATCAGTCATTTTATACAGTATATGTATTGCAAAACAAGACAATACAAGAAACGTAATATAACCCACCGATGGGAACGGATTTTTGTTCCACAAGATACGGTACAAACAGCACGCACTGTTCGCGGCTCAAGGATTTCTGGATTTTTTCGTACAAACATACCGATCATTCCGATCCATACTGGAGTAAATGGAAAAAAAACGACCCATAATGAAATAAATAAAAATAAATAAAAATACCCAACAAGGTTTTGAAGCAATGAGCTGAAAGCAATTATTCAATCTATAACAACATAGTAAAATAAAAACAGATAATATCCCTACGCCATAAATGAAGCGGGTGTATGATCGAGGCTCCAACAATATGTACATTTTCATATATATTTAGCTAGGTAACACACCAGGCAGTAAAAAGTCACTGACTTCCTATATGACAATAGTAAGAAAAAAGCTCCGATAAAATTAGCAATATGGAGCGAATCTTCAAAGCCAATTCGTTTTATTGGGGGGACGAGTACCACCGGTGACGTAAGTACCGTAGGTAGATATAATAAGGAAGCAATGCCGAGCAATGTCAGAGTTTCGCGTTAGCTTGTAACGAGAAATATAAAGAGAGAGCTCCAAAACGTAAGAAACATTGCGAGACTAAAGAGGTCCACCCTGCACAATCATGAAAAGAAGTGACCTTTCAATACGTCTTGCAACCCTTCAGAGCGAGAATCGATATAAAGGTGAAGTTTGAAATCGTGTTTCCAGTGCTCAGGACGTTAAAAAAAACACGCAATTAAACGCACACGTGCGTAAAATACTGACTTGAAGGAACTGAAATCAGCACGAGGTGACTTGTTTCAGGCTAAGCCCAGTTAGAATTCCTAATATCAGGTAGTGTGTCAGCTGGACCGGATGGAATCTGATACAAATATACTAAATAATCATCATTTAGTGAAATATTGGAGATTTGAGATAGAAGAAGTGAGTATTAAACGCCACTCTCGTTATTTACAGGTATAAAGTTCAAAAGTCAAACACATATTGAACGTACCGAACGCTGCCAGGCAATTTGTCTGAAAATACATTTCACAATTTTCAAAATTTTCCACAAAGGAAAGACGAATATTGTGTCCATCAAAGAAGCAGCCAGCACAGAATATACAAGTAAAGTTTTAAGATACATTTTACAGCTTCGAGTTCACAACGCACTGTTAGCGTAATAGAAACAAATTGAGGAAGTATAGCGGGTGCTACACGAATATCAAAAGAGTGGTAAGCAAATAAAAACGACAGCAAGGAAGTTTCATCAGAGAAGACACGCATTTCGAGTGCAGCAAAGGCAGCTAATAGAAGCAACTTTCATCAAAGTCAGTCCTCGTGAAGAATGAGAGAAAATGTGCAAGCATCATCTACATCACGGAGCAATCTCCATTTCTTGGCCCAACATCCTCAGCAAGGTCCAGATAGCCCATCACCAAAACAAAAAAGGAGCGTAGTTCTTTTTTGGCCCTTCATCTTTTTTTTCACCCTGCGGCCCACAATCTCGCCGTGCGTTTTTCAGCCCGAGGTTCACAATCTGCAATCTGGTGCGCTCGTAGAGAAGACTCCGACCTTCATTATCTTCTCCTTTAAAACAAAAGCAGCATTCACTTCACCAACTAGCGGCTCCGTGCTACTTGTTGGCCGGGACAAATTCTAATTTGACTTCTTCGGAAAATCTACAGCACGGAAAGAGCCCTCTGCTGAGATATGGTGCCCTCTATTGAGAGCATAACCGTGCCCTAAGGATATTGAGAAGACAATACGGCATCTACCGTTGGAGCATATTATTGAATGAATAAGGTGGCCTGGTCTGAAGTGAAAGGCCAGTCGTTGCACTGGAAATGCACAGCAAAATTCCGTTAAGAAATTACAATTCTGGAAAATAATAGTGCTTTTCCGCTTTATTGGTTGACAGCGCTACGTAGAAAAGTTTGGCTTATGAAGCTAAAACCAAACACAGTCGCGGACACTCACAGCGCGCAGCACAGGACTACTTCAGATTACAAGAGACGAAGAAACAGCTATACATGTGAATTCGGATGGAGAGGGTGGCATTTCTTAATCGTGTGGGAATTAGCATCGTTACATTCCTATGATAATGATACACTGCAGATAGATTTGTCCTTGCTAATGAAGGCTTGCTCAAGTAAAGTAAAAGTATTACCACTGTATGGACATCGCTCGCTTTACCTATGGAAATTCGTAGCCACCCGCACTCACATGTGGCCCCTAATGAGCAGCACGTTATCAATGCACTGGTGTACGCGGCCGACTAACTGAAGGCGAATAAATTGTGATAAGCCTTCCTTGATGATACTTTTGCTACTACTTTGGTTATGATGCAATGCAACTACGAACTCTATTGACCAAACAGGTTGAGCGCGGCCGGTTCCAATTGTACTGAACATCATATCAAATCAAAATCATGTATTTCTCCCCGTATGAAGGTATTCACACTTGTCACTTGTCCCTCCCTCTCGTTCAACGATGCAGCAAAGTAAATCATTTTTAACTGACATTCAAACTTCACTCAAAACATGAACTGCATCTACGTACTAATGATACGCAACTAGATTATATCAATCAAATATCTTCGCTCCAAAGAAAGCTGTATCACCACAGGAATGAACATTGCTGGAAAAATATAGCAATTAACACAACGAAACTCCTCTTTTCTTCACTCCTCGTCGCTTTTCTACAGAACTCTGGAGAGCATCTTGTTTTTTGTTTTGTTGATCATCTACTCAAGTGGCGCTTAGTGATCTCAGTGGAAATAAAGCTCTGACGTGGGAAAAATTACAAATTAGCATTTGCGAGAGTGCAAAGAGCTACTGTAAATGTCTACCTTGATTTGATTTAAAAAAGAAAATCTGCACAGCAAAGATTGCATTCAAGTTAGAGGCTCTCTTATTTGGCATTACCTGAAACCTGACCTAGTGTTCGTCCATCAGTTTTCAACGGATCATGAAGGGGCGCCGCAGTATCTATAACACTGCACAAGTAAGTTAAACTACCTGTTCTGCGATTCATGGTCACCCATCGGACAGTCCTGACTAGGAACAGTACACACAAGAATAATCCCCACA
This sequence comes from Parhyale hawaiensis, assembly GCA_001587735.2. NCBI lineage: Eukaryota > Metazoa > Arthropoda > Malacostraca > Amphipoda > Hyalidae > Parhyale > Parhyale hawaiensis. The sequence continues at coordinate 16,200,297 of LQNS02278125.1, read as the reverse complement.
CATAACACTGCAAATAATACTAATAGTTGAAAGCAGTAAGCAACTATGCTATGTTCAACAGTAAAGCAGTTACTGAAGTAGTGTTTGTTTCAGTATCAAAGGAACTATACTAAAGATAGCGAATTTGGTGAAGTAATGGTCTTAGTTACACTGTAGCGTGTTTTAAGGGTAAAACATTTGCTCGAAGAAAGGCAATTCAGATACAGCTGCAGCACCTTAGCATTGTGCATCTGATGAAACACTGGAGGTTTCGGTGTATTTTTAAAGCAGGGCACTTGCTGGAATACAGGTCTTTACAGTTCACGTAACGTGGAGCATTACCTGGAATACGAGTAGTTTTAGTACAGCTTTAAGGTAGTGCATTTACAAGAACACGGATAGTTACACTAGCTGTAGCATTAGGATAGTGCTTTTGCAGGAAGACGGGTAGTTACACTGTAGCATTAGGATAGTGCATTTGCAGAAAGACGGGTAGTTTCAGTGTAATTTCAAGATAACGCAGATCCGCAAGCACAGGTAGTTCAGCAATCCGGCTTCCCCTTTAGAAGCGACGTAAAAACAGTTGCTCGTTAACAAGGGGCCGACGGAAAAGAGGGGGCATCTCTATCCGAGCCTCATTTTCATATTTCAGCGCACGTATGCTGTGCCCCGCACTCGACTCGAGCACACAACAGAGACGGCCGCCGTATTGAGCTACCGGCGTAAGCTCCCAACAATGTAGAGACGCCGCAAATTTTCGGGAGTGCTTCAGTTTCAATTCTGCGGTGTTGGTGCGAATTTTGTCTCACAAAGTTTGAGGTTGGCTGTAATGAGAGCCGGTCGGTAACTCAGAGCCGTCCTAAACTGGTGAAACCTTCGGGAAAGATCGAAATTCGCGCACGAGCGAACAACAGAAGCAGGCTTAATCACAGGAGAGAGCTTCATGTGGGGCGTCATTGGCCTTCTATACTTTCAGTGACTAAGTACATGAATGATAACAAAAGTGGTTGTATAACGGATTACCTCGCTCTCTCTCTCTGCACTAGAAGTTAAGAAAGAACGTACTGGTAGTTTTGGAAAAGCATAGAAGACATACCCTCAAGGAAATTTATTAGAAACAAGTGCAAGCAAACCAATGTGAGAGAAAAACTAAATAAAATAAATTAGTTTTTTAACTTAACAACAAAAGTACTATATTATTTTTCGTTGCTTAATGACATATTGTTAAGTAATGTCGCTAACCAGCCAGCATTGATATATACTACGATAATTACATACTGAATATAAATACCAACAGAAAATAACTGCTAATGACGACAAAAAATATTTTTAAACTTAAATTGTAAAATAAAGGAAAAAATAAAGGAAATAAAATTAATTAAAACGGCAGATGATAATAAGTTATCGAATAAGAAAGTTAATCTATTATTAAAAAACACCCATAAAACAATCGCAATTCCTCAAAATGTATGTGGTTAACACTTGAAGAAAGTAACCAACATTAATGAGAACAATAAAGTAAAAACTCTCAGGAGGAGGGGGGGGGGGGTACATACAATCAACGTTGCACCGCCACTGCACCATGGTCGACGTCGCAGTTACCTCGGTGCAACCTACACTCGTAAGCGAAAAAAAACTCCAGCGAAATAATAATCTCCATTACAAATGCCATATAGATGGTTTCAAACCATAGATGCGAGAGCTACACAAAAAAAAATGCAAAGAAGTTGTTGGGTTTTTACGACCCATCGCAGAGCCGGCCACCCGCTGCCTGCTCTCGATCACTTGGTTCCAAAGCCAATGGAGAAAATCGTCCGCAGATTCTCGATGGCTTCAGAAATCTCCATTTTACCTTTGGGATACAGATGAATCTCCACAGAAAGCTTTAGATTTTCTGGCCCAATATAAATGTTGAAAGAATTCTAGGAGCCACTTTTGTATGCGCGTGGTTTCCATAGCTGAAGATTTTAAAATCTTTATTATTTGTTTGGAGTTCGCATGGATTTCCGAATAAAGTTATATAGTGTATGTATTAACGGTTAACAAATGTATACTGAAAAAGTTAGAGCCAGTTTGAGGGATTTCCTATATTTGAGCCAGCATACCTGCATTATGTAGCTGGGGTATGGATACATTTCCATAAAAACGGTAAAATTGCAAAAAAAAGCACATGAAAATAGTTGGAAAGGCATTGATATTTTGAGTTTTATAGATTTAGATGCTAACATCTCCACTAAATGTTTTGTATAAAGATGAAATTCTCTGGAATACTTGCATCACCGTGAAGATATGCTTCAGCTTTTCATCTTATTATGGGTAATGCACGGCAACTTATTCTTAGAAAATACTTGAAATCCATTGTTATTTTCTGATGGAGGTAAGGTATTTGTTTATATGTACTATTAGTGCGCACATCGGTACTATTTAACCGCAAAACGCAATTTACTTTAAAGCTGTGGTGCACGAAGCAATACCCAGGGATCCAGCCCGGTTCGATGAAGATGGCCACGGCCCCCAAGCCATTACGAGCCCTTCGATTTTAAAGGCCCAACGACCAGCAAAAGTTGCACAATAGAAGTCGCTCAGTGTATAATAGGACCGCGACTGCGATACTCCATAAGCCCGATATATCGGAGGGACCACCGTCGTGATGATGGAGAGGACATCTGGCTAAGAGTCGGCCGGGGTCGGTGTATCAACTTAGGATTTTAATGATGCTTAAATCAACAGTAATATATTACGTACGGTAGCATATATTAAATGTACAGGCTCCGGCACATTACTTGTCGAGACGGTAGGGAGAAAGTACCTAGGCTACTAAACAAGAGGGAGTGAAAATATTCAAGGAATTGCAATAAAAGTTAAGGAGAAGAAAATATCAGGTCGTTAACCTCATACACCTTTCGACAGGCACGTATTATATGGCTTACCACATTTAAAATGCTTTAATAAAAAACATAAGAATGTGATCGTCTGTCACTAAGCACAAGTCACGCGAAAACATTAGAAAACACAGTACGTGCAGTTACAACATCGCAACTACCATTTGGCATCTACGAGAAAACACACATAGAGAGCACACATTAAAATACTGTACGTAACATGATTATTATCTGTCATTCTTCACCAGAAACGCACTCACATTTCAACATAATGCGGCATACGTACATATCACGACCATAGCACGACTATCAGGAAATGGCGACCCTCTATAATGGGATGGCGTTTTCAAAGTAGGTCTATTCATTGGGGCAATCCTGAAGGACCATTGAATCCTTGCAATAACTAGATTTCGACGCAATTCATATGCTGTGTGAACAAGAGGGCATACAATGAGCCTTGACGACGGCCAATATACAGATTTGGGACATTGTTGTGAATATACCAGCTCTATATAATGCGAAGCCTCCAGGATAAATGGCATCAACGGGAACGCGATGGAAGTAATAGTGACCTGAGAGTATGTGAGGTACAGCTCTAAGGTAATCGAAACGTAATGCTAAGCGGCTATTCTAAGAAATCTATTGATCAGCGGCATACAGAGCGAGCACGTACGGCCTCCGAAGCTCGCTTTTTTGAACCAAGCACAGCTCACTGAAAGCTCTCCAATGATAAAGGAGATAAACATCGGTGACTAATAGCAAGTATCGGCGATAAATCGTGGACATGAAACTCCGCGGTACATTTGATGAAATAAACGGTGATCATTTGCGAGACAAGTAAATGTGCGCATATAGAATTCTACGAGTGCCCTTCAAGTCGATACAGTGAACGAGGTAACATATAAAGAGCTCGTGTTTGTATATGGGCTACTACCCAATCGGAAACGTATAGGTAATAACCCGATATCTATTCTGGTGGCATCAGATAGTATTCGATAACCGCCTATAATTTTCCAAGTACGTGGAAACCAAGATATCTCCACAGTCTTTCTCTAAGGCAGGTACGTTAACTTACGAGCCACACAGTAAGCCAAGAAGCTTCACAAAACTTGCTACAGGAGGGTTCACACGAGTCGCTTGACGCCGTCACGGCCCGTCACCGCTTCCAATCGCTTTGCCGCTTCCCTGTAAACAACAGCAAGGCGCGTAGCTTCTGATTATCTAATTTACTCTCAAATTTTAAGAGATATCCAAAAATCCACTGGTGATGCATGCTACAAACTGGCTGACGCGAGGGCTAAATGTTTAACAAATGTTTTGGTCGGTAAACAGCTGTCTTAGCATGACCACAGCAACACGTTCAAACACGTAGTACCGTGCTTACCGCAAATAAGAGACCATAGTAGAGCCCAACTGTAGACCCCACCATGAGAATGTGCGTATCAACTTGTACCTTATAGTAAAAAAAAAATAAAGACACACTAGAGAATGGTTTAGAACTATTTCTTGCCTTGTGTACGTAGGATGTCAAGGTTTATAAGAGGGATCGTCCTGTAACTCATAGGTAACGTTTATTGAACGTACCAAAATAAAGTGAGTATTGCCTAGCTGCATTAAAGACGGCAGTCTATCACCCATCAGCCACTATATTGAAACGAAATTTCAATAGAATCATATACACCAGCGGATTTGCATTACATCAATACTCTATGAAGTAAATCTGATTGATTTTATCCAAATATCGCGAAATTATATAAGCACTATATAGGAACACACCCGCATAAGGAGAGCTCTTCCATCCAGCACCGGGTGCGTGCGGTGCGAATCTACCAAGATTCACAGACAGCAAGTCCAAGATTATAATATATATTTGTTTCACTCACTGTTGTCAATTTGTTCCAGCTCCAAGTGTTGCAGTTTTGTTTCCATAACGATCCGCGATTTCAATTTCATAATGTGATAAACGCTTCTATATCTCCCAAATAAAACGTTAATATGCTGAAGAAAAGAGAGATATCTTCCACGACCTCCATAAGGCCAGCTGCAGAAAGATCATAAGTTTGCCACATTCAGTAGAAACTGTAAATCTTTTATACCGCAACATTTTTGCTTCAAAATATAAAACCCCAAAAAGTATGACAGGAAAAACCCGAGACGCAAGAAATGGAAAGCTCTCGGACAGGCCACAGAGCAACAAAGTAAGCCGTGGCTTCCTCAAATTCCTATGATATAAATAAGTCGTGACTTGAAGTTCGCTTGGTGTTTCCAAGGGTCAACAGGAAAGCCCCTGGGGACACGACTCTAAAGAGCTCAGCTTCGCTACCGCCTCCTCGCACCCTGGCGTACTTTCTGCTTCGTCCTCTTGTGGACGAAAGAGAAGGAAACTTTGTGTGACATTCACTTTCAGCAGAGTTCTTGTGAAGGGAAGGGATGACAAGTGTGAGTCACATTCACAGCGACGTACGTAAGTAAGAAGGCGGCCATCGCATCAAAAACTGGCGAAGCTCTCGTGAAAGGAAAAGATGGTTACTTCTTTATCTCATCAAATTTAATAATATTTACGGGTGAAGTTCCACTTTCAAACGTTTCTCTGGCTGATGCTGCATCGAAAATGTTCTAAATTGACGAAAAAATTCATAATTTCGAAACTCACATGACTCTAGAAAATAAAAACGCTCAGGAAGTTTCGCGTGCAAGTAGTGGATTCAAAACAGCAGCCTGTTTGGTATCTCCGACTCAGATGCAGACAACTTCGTCCACCAATTCATCTACAGTTAGTTCCTTGATCGCCAGGGCAGGAGCTAGCACGCAAACTGCGCAGCAGACAGTATCAGCCCCCTAAAAACTGAACTATTTTTTACGAACTCTCGGCATAAACAAGGCGAATTTATCATCCAGTATTAACAAAGAAGGCGTGCACCGGTAAGCCAGTAAGTGCTGCTGGAAGGTTGTGTACAAGTTACAGCAGAAGCCGAGGGCGTTCACAGTTAGGGGAAGAAGAAACAGAATAAAGAAGTGAGGCACGAAGACTGGTTTGCTGGAGTTGTTTGCAGCCTCCAGACGGGGCCCCTCCCACGCACTCCAGCTCTTGCTGACCTTGACTTTTAATGTGAACGTTCAACTGATGCTTGGGGAGCACCTAAGTGTAAAGCTCCGCAGACTGTGTATGAAGCTGGCAAGGGGCACAAGGGATTGAATATTCGGACGGTCCAAGCTGATAGCTTGAGCGAGAATGGTGCCGAAACTTGGCAAGACAAATACGAGGGAAACTTGAACTTGCTTCAATGGTTGCATGTTGAATCGTGAAGCGTTCCCGCAAGCCAAGGTGTCTCAAACTAGGTATGGTAGACATGGTCGGTAGAAACTTGAAATTACTTGAAAGGTTGTACGTTTAATCGTGAAGCGTTACGCAAGAAAGGTGTCACAAATATAGGTATGGTATATATACCGTAAATATGGTGGAGACTTGAAATTGTTTGAAAGGTTTCACGTTGAACCATGAAGCGCTACGAGAGAAAGGTACCTAAACTTGGCTCGGAAAACAGGGTGAAAACTTAACAAGCAGAAAGGAAACGTTGCACTTAGTTAGGAACGCTCAACATGGTAGTTAAGCTAAAATTTGAAAACAACATTATATATTTCGCTCCTATCGTAGTCCTGAGTGGTAAAGGTGCTTAAACTTAGCATAACAAAAAAATAAAAAACCTTAGAGAGCAGAAAATGCTTCGGACTAGGGACCGTCTAATACGAAATTTCTTAGACAACATTGCAGTGAATAGGGGAATATACAATAAACTATAATATTTTATATGGGCAAATACAAAGATTTGAGATTGTGAGTCTACTGTATTAATTCATTCAACTAGCCCCACGAGGGTGCTCACACCTCCCCCGGAAGGGGGGGGGATGCAGATGAACTCAATTGGGTAAGAGGGTGCGAAATCTTGGATACAACAAAGTTGAAGACATAGCCTAGATGTGTTTACAAATTTGGTGGAAATTTCATTCTTTAACATCAGATGAGTTATATTATTTTTTGTAAGGGGTACGTGAATAGCGTGAGATTTTCCAATGGATGCCAGGCTTGGAAACGTTGGGAACCACTGGTCTACGGTGCATTAGTTTTAAGATCGTACGCTAATGAACTCAGCACAATACATTTTTAGCAGTATTCAGTACGTACTTAAGCAAACGCAATAAAAAACATATACTGAGTACCAATTACTTATCTTTGAAAATTTGCTAGATTCCATAGGCCTCGTGTTCCATTAAGCAGCTAAGCAACGCTAAACTTCCCTTGCCATGGACAAGTTTTCGCGCCCAAAAAATCTTATCACCAAAACTGAACAAGTATAGAGCGATAACACTATTGTGCAAGCAATCCTTCAAAGTAAATAAGTAAATGCCGCTGACGTAACATGAGATTTAAAGTGCTACATCACAAAAAAACGTCAAATATTTTCCGTATTTTTTGACGTATTATATTTTCATCACAAATCCCAAGCTATAAAATGAGCGGCTGGAACGCCGGCCACCGACACAATTTCGCGCAGGAGAAAAAATTCCCAAGGAAAAAATTAGTTTACCTTCACTGAGCCGTCAAATTAACTTCCAGGTTTTGAATGATTACATTTCATAGGCAATATTATTGAATCTAAGAACGATAAGGAAAAGCTCGGTGAGATTTTAAATCGTTTATTGAATGAGACGCAACGATGCAGTTCCTTGTCGGTGCAAGAAACGAGAATAATAATAAAAAAAAACTTTAACCGTGGGTTTCCGAAGGTGAGCTACTTAATTAACAGCTGATGCCTGGGAGCAGGTGCAAAAAGTAACGGCTGTTCTGAATAATGAAAAGAGTTTGAGGTTTGAAGGCTGCAACACAGACGTACGAATTTTGCACAGCCCGTGAACTATCCGCTGGGACGTAGAATTTTTAGCGTGCATGTGTACTTGTTGTTCCACACCCAGGGCGGCAAAGTATGTTTTTTTTTCTTAACATTGTGTTTTCTCAAAAAAAGAAAAACACTGGCAGCCTTATGAGTAGTATAGTAGCGGCGTGACCGCTGGCCAGCAAAGAGGCTGAAGTGTGTCGCTGTTGAAATTACCCTCCTGGACAACCTACGCTGAAGAAGCACCGTTAATATAATATTTTGTACACCGCAGCCAGTCCACTGAGGTGGGTTGCGGGCTGGAAGGTGCAGATGTACGTCGGTTCGAGTTTTAGCTCCTCAAAAGCGTTTTGGCTGGCGATGGATGGCTGCTAATCCCGGTGTCCACAGGGCCGGATCACGTAAAATGAAAACTGGCTCAAGCGAGTTAAGGTAATGTTTTATTCTTAATAAAGAAAAAAATAAAGGGAAAGTTAAATCATCCGTCGTTCCGACTGGGAAACCCCCACACACTGGTTCGCGGTGCAGATATAAACCAGCTGGCCGCTGAATAGGACAGGCGCGGCTGCAGTCGACCAAAGCTTATCAAGCGCTATAGCGCCAGCGATGAAAGATTCTTTTACGATGAACTGCGACCCCCCGACCTTCCCCACGTCTAGTTAGGGTCAGTTTCCTCGCAATAGTATCCGGACACCGAATGCTGACTCAGGAATCCAAGCACAAGAACTCTTCTGCTGGCAACATCCTCGAACGTACACATTCCACGCCTAACAGCAACACTCAAGTATCCTGCTACTTTTTGTAATTTTACGAACATGGTCTACAGATTTCCAGAAAAAATAATCGAACAGGTCAGCGCATTACAAATATACACAAGAGGCCGTCTGGACAAAAGCAGCCCGTTACGGCACATAGCTACCATTATCCGTGCAAAGTAAATGCGCAACACACACAAGCACCCACACTATTCCCAAGATAGCCATGCTGCCGTTATGGTATACAGCGCGCTGTCATCAGATATAGATAGTAAAGAATCACTGGAAAACTGCAGAACGTCAAGTCAGCGTTCAGCCGGTTCAACTACTGTGTTGACTGACGGGGCCCGAATACGACTTTTTTTGGTGGAAATTGGTTAATCGTTCATCAAGGTAAGCAAGTATAGATGAGTTACTCTGATCAGCTAGTGAACAATATCTCACAATGACAAAATTTAAAATGCGTGGAAGTTACCAGACACTAAATAAACTACTTGCTGTAGCAACATCACAAACAAAGAAAAGATGCGAGTCATATAGACTACGATACCATACTTGACGCCCGACTCAAAATCTCGCGTAGGTCCGACCCATACATGAAATTTCGATAAATGTTTTTAATGAGTAATGGGACCTCAAACAAAAAGTGCACTGATTGTGGGGATGCAAGAAATGTGTTTAATAGCAAGAAACACGAAGTTGACGCTGGTTAGAAGGCAATGGTGAATCATGATTATTAACGTTAAGTAAACCAAAATGACGTAAAATTGATCAAGTTAATTTTGGTCTTTGCATCTAGCCAGTTCTCATGCACGTATGCGTTGTTCTTGCCAACAGATGCATTCTTGTCGCCATCATGAACAGTTTATTATTATTATTTTGTTTGAGGTTGCTACGTGGAAAGGAACAATATTGTCGAAGATTGATCAAATAGCCCAGTAGGATCTACTTGAGAGGAGTAGATCAAGTATGGGTTTAATACAGCCTATGTGCAAGTGATTTCACACAAGATGCGACTGACTTTTTCACTTTAAATTAAAATATGGACAAGAAGAAAAAAAAAAAAACTTGCAATAAGCAACAACTAAAACAAACATACTGTATTTCTACTTCACCACAAAGCAATCATCCTCAACAAGAACCGATAAGATACTGAGCGGACAGGCAGTCCTGGAACCCGCAGGTATGCACCAACGTGTTGCCGATACAGCGTCGCTTTTGCTTCGCTACGTACAGCGGACAGTGATAAAAACTATAACTATGCAGGGAAAATGGCGATAAAGTCATTTTGGGGGCAAAAAATGATTTCGGCTTCAGGAGTGTTAGAATTAGTATGGATCAGAAATGAGTGCATAAACTCATAAAGCAGTTATTTGCGGTCATTACAGTTTTTGTATTGTTTTTGTAAGTTAAAAAATGAATGTGTGAGGTCAAAATAATGTTTTCCCAAAAAAATGACCTTATCGCCATGCGCCCCGAATGGTTATAACATTGCTCAATGACCCTTTTAGATAAAGAAACATTTAGCTATTTACTCCCAAACTTTATTTTCAACCTTGGACACAATTATTTTCAACCTTGGACACAATTATTTTCAACCTTGTACACAATTATAAGCCTGTTTGTCAACGGCTAATTTTCGCTCCATCTTTGTAATAAAAAAACTATGAAACCCCAGGGTGCTGTGCCCTAAATATGATGGGTACCACAGCTTCCAGATGAGATACAATAACTGAATCTTCTGTTTCACTTTCAATTAAAATTAATACTCGCATATCGTACGCTCTTCTCCACATACAAAACAGTGCAAGTCCGTAATAATAAAACTAACGTGCTGTAGCAGATGACGCTCATCAAAGCTAGACGACTTTAAATATCTCAGCGAAATGAAGTTCATCAAAATGAGACAATGGCCGTAAATGTGCCAATGGCACGTTCATCAAAATGAGACCAAGGCTGTTGCCCTATCAATGAAGCTACGCTCATCAAAATGAGTCAAAAATTAGTAACTGTGTCATGGCACCCAAGGCGAATATCACAATTAATTTTATAAATTAGAGAAACGCTCCGCAATTTGTTGCAACAACAACAATAAGCAGTTACTGTAGGCGTATAAATCGAGCACGATGCAGTAATTAATCGGAAAAAGAAGCGCAAAGCACTTAGCTGATTTTGAAGCTCCGCAACTGCACGTCAGTTTATGGGAGAAACATTTCCTCAACTTAAATACTGAATATTATCTGATAAATTAATTTTAATTAAAAAGACTCGACTAGAAATGCGACACACATTTGCGAATGTAAATGATCAGCATCTGTGTCAGACATTAAAAGGAAAGTAACCATAGAAAAAAAGTTGCTATAACCGCACTTTAAGCGACTTGTTTTAATAATTAGAAAAATTTGTGACTATATATAACCAAATTTTGTAATGAAAAAAAAACGCACTGCAGGGATATATTTAAAACGAACATTTGCTTGTCGCAAACAACAAAAAAAACTAAATAACTATGTATGTATGCGACCTCACTGAAAAACAAAAAAGTTAGTCATTAAAGGAGACAGAATTTTCTAATGAAAAGAAAACCGCAGGGTGAAGATAAATGCAAAGAGAAATTCAGGCGCGATGGAGCAGCATAGCCGGAGGAACTAATCTAGAGCATCCTGCCAAGTTTGATTTCATTTGAGCAATGGAGTAAATTAAGCACGTCCGTCTCCCTGATGGCCGCTCATCAGGCATCCCCTACAGAAAAAAAAATAAGCCTAACGGCGCCAAGACCCTTGCAGCAAATCAGTGTTTTAAATGCGCTCCACTAAACTGACCTCATCTGCGTAAACAACACGAGTACATTTCATTAGGGCAGCAATATCGCTGGTCCACGAAGAGAAATGAAGACCATGATGCTCAAATTTCACTTCTTGGGTTAGGAACTAGATAGAAGAAGCGTTACGTGAATGAGATATACTCTGGTATGTCACTTCATAAAATTAAGTTGGTCAATGCGCTAGGTTCAAGTTCATAGGAAACAACTTGCTCAGTTGCTACAAAATTTGTAGGACGTACCTTTTACAAAAGCGCACAATTCGAAATCGTGCGTTAAAAGAAAAAGCAGTGGGAAAACAGGCAGTTAAGAAACGTTTCTGCGCCCTGGACGCGTCCCGCTTAGAATTGTGTGAAACGTACGTTACAAAAAATGAATGCATACGCGAAAACATAACCTCCTTGGCGGAGGTAATTAGAAATCGGATGTAAAATAACGCCGGCAAGCGAACGCTAATGTGAAAAAACCGTTGCCGCAGTCAGGACGCATTCCTCACAGTGTACGCGGGGAAGCCAACTGGCCCAAACTTAGATAACTAAAAAAAACAGCTTTGATTGTCACAAGGTGTGAAAGCTTTAGTCTGCGTCTGCTGATATCCAGTGAAATACTAGAGTCAGATGCCCACATACGACTTCGTCGGTACTGCATGGCGGCCTAGAGTCAACTCACATAAACCGTTTACGTTACTGCGACACGGTTACAGCTTGCGCAAAATGTAACTGTGCAAAATTAGGGTAAACCATAGCCGCTGCTGTAATTTAATATATATAGGAATGGCAACTGATGAAGTTTCAACTATTGATCTTAATTCTGAACAGTTTAATTTCACAAAGAATTATATTTTAATAATTCGAGTATGATGTTCATAGACATCATGCTGAAAGTCACGGCAATGCAGTCGTATAAGATGAATTGGCTCTACGCTGCTAGCGCCGACGAAAGTTGCATGCAGAGATCCGGCTTAAAGCACCGAGCTGCGGCCGGGTTAAATATGGCAGAACAGTCTTACTACTGTCACATTTTCCTCCTGTAGAGCTAGTTCAAGAACAAAGTCACTTGTGACCCCCTTAAAATTACAGGAAGAAAAATGAATAAAAAATTTACTAATGAGTGCAAGTCTATTTTAACAGGCCCAGCAAACCCATAATTTTCATTGCGAAACATCGATCGCTCATTTTCTGCAGAAACGGTATGAAGGATGTCCGTGCGGATTTAAAAATCCCACTCCAATTACAACAAATATAAAATTGTAAAAACAGAAGACGTGTACTCACATCTGACGTCGAGAGTGACGGTCTCGTTGAGGTCCATTTGCATGGCCATGTTGGTAGCTCTGCATGTGAAGTCCAAACCGTCGTCGGACGCCGTCAAGTTGAGCTTCAGGACATTGGTGACACGAGTACCTGCAACACAAATTAATAGGACGTTATTAGTCGATGTCGTTCACACTAAAACGACCAACAAAAGCGTCGGTTTTCCGTAGAAATGCCATTGTTTGAAGCGTCAATTAGAAAATACGCTGGTTAACTAGAACACATTAGATTTTTTACTACCTTCCCGAGAAAGAAAATGTAGAAAGATACGTTATGCCATAAAAAGTTGGGAGCCGATGAACGAGCGACTGCTGAGCAAGTCGGAAAAGACGAGACAACAACTGAATACATGGAAGAGAAAACGATGAACGCAACGTAGAAAAGGAAAGCAACATTTCCGAAGGTGAAGTCATAAGGCTAAATCAATATAGCGCAGTTACCCCAAGGCACGACTCCTTACAGTATAAAATAAATCCAAAGTCGATGGCAGGATGCCATTGAAAACACAGGAAAAAGCACGTCCTTGACACCGCAAGAGCTGAGAGCCAATTAAGAGTAATTGCTACTAAAGAAGTGCAGAGCATTTTTTCGTATATAGCAGCGGAACGAAAAAGTCAGCTTCGTTTCAAGCGAATCGCGACGGTAGATCAAGTATCTATTTGCAAAGAAAGTTAGGGGTGTCAAGGCAGCTCATTAGCTTCACATAGACACGTGTTTACTATATATCTATTTTACCTGGAAGCAAAATTGAATGGGATAATTCAAGCCTTACCAAGCTTCCCAATAAAACAATTAGAGTTTTCTGAGAAGTAAATCCATGAAGCATTCACAACTACAGTATTGACAGCCAGAGCAGCATCGATGACAGTTTTGAATTTCAAAGCCTCCTCTAACTCGGACATTTCTAAAATGGCCTAAATAAAATACCAAATCACTCACCACCATTGGCAGCGACGGCAGTCCATGACTTTGGCTGGCATGTTATAGCCTCCTCTAAAACGTGAATTTCTAATAGCCTAAATAAAATACCAAATCACTCACCACCATTGGCAGCGACGGCAGTCTCGATGACTTTGCTTGGCATCTTGTAGCCTCCTCTGAACCAAGTGATCACGGCAGCGGGATTTGAAGTGCCGGCCCTGCATGTGAGAGTCGCCTGAGTCCCGGCGCTCAACTTTTCGGGAGCGACAACCACCTGTTGGGGAGAGGCAGAGGTTGATCGAACCAAGACACATCGCAAAAGCCCACCAACTCTCGGGACAACTGATTTAAATATTCCAGGCACACGCAGAAAAGTCGCTTTATTTACAAGTAATCGTGAAGCCGCGGCTGCTCGATCTGAGGAAGTTACAAGGACTATCGACTGGGGCTCTGGAAATCATGGAATGCAAACGCTAGCGAGGGAAGGACGCGGGGCAACTAAATTGTTGAGCAGGGCTTAAGGAGAGTCGGAGAATGAATCAAAGGCTCGCTAACGAGACGAGGGAGAGCTAAATCAAAGATTGGGTTGGTAATGAAAGAGCGCGAGAACACTTAATTCAGAAGCAAGAAATAGAAGATGAGTACAGAATAAATTTAAACAGAAAAAAAATGAAAATAGATGACCATTAGCTCATTAACACACACTGCAGCAGTAATGAAAACGGAAAAATCGTCTACCTAACTAACACCTCGTGAAAAATTTTATTTCCTCATAACGAATAAAACGGTTTTGAAAAATATAAAATCGAAGATATGATCGAGAAATAAAATAAATTTCGTTTCTCTCAAACAACAAAAAGAGAGGAAAATCATGTAATAGCATACATATGCAAATATTTCAGAGAGAACTCTGTAAATTGAAACAAATTTATGAAGAAAACAACTCATGGATGCAATATACGAATTTCGTCTGGTATACAGTAAGATTAATACAGTTCATTTGAGCACGTGTTCAAGAAGAAAATTAATGGTAGCTGTTGATAAAATAACTCAAGTACCGAGGGACCTCTCAACCAAAAACTTCAGCCACAAACTGTAGGCTTTATGGACCTAGAAAGTGACCCAATTCTTTCTACATCATATATTACATATAACCCGGTCATTTAGCTCTCCAGAGAAAAATGTTTGTCAGTCATACATTAAGTGACATTCACCAGAGTTTTCCGTGCAAAAAAAATACAAATACAAAGCAAGAGAAGAGAATATAGCACACCTGTAAGTCCTGAATTTGGTTGCATTCACTATTGTTTTCCGAGCGAAGAAATATAAATACAAAGCAAGAGAATAACGCACTTGTAAGTCCTGAATTTGGTTACATTCACCACAGTTCTGGGTGTTAAGAAATAGTCCTGAATTTGGTTACATTCACCACAGTTCTGGGTGTTAAGAAATACAAAGCAAGAGAATAGCGCACCTGTAAGTCCTGAATTTGGTTACATTC
>LQNS02278125.1:16137971-16181801 GCA_001587735.2 Parhyale hawaiensis | reverse complement strand
GATTTATTGATCCTTTGAAGAGGGCCTGAGTTGGCTTCATAGCTCTGAAAAGAGCCCAAAAGCCTATGCATAAAGCGAAGGACGAGCGGGAGTGTTGCAGCAACATGCCGAGTACTGTAACTACGATACAGTATGGACAATAGTATTATTATTGTTATTATATGTATGTATATAAATAATAGTTCAAACCTCCCTAGTCACTGTCCAAGTGTTTTGCGAGTGAAAAAAGAAGAGACATGTAACATGTCAACGCAAGGAAAAAACGAGGAATCCATGCAGGAATGAAAACCGCAATGATAATAACATCTACACGCGAAAGAATTAGAAGAAGAGGAAAAAATAAGCAGTTATCTTATGAACAATAACAGTAAGAATATAGGATCCATTAAGGAAGTAGAATGTAGCTGGTTTGCGTCCGCCTGCCAAACGAGCAAGATCTTGTAGCCTTGTATGACTGTGTTCGGTCAACGTCTAATTCGCTGATGCTGCTGCGAGGGTATTGGCCCTAATCAAGAATCAGGATGGTCAGGGTCACATGTTGCCGAGCATTTCGTCGCGGGCGCCATAGCTCTTAACGATTTGTGGTCGACTGCAACCGCATACTCCTATGAGGCTAGTTAGCATTTATCTGCAGTACGATCCAGTGCTTCCGGGTTTTCGAGTTGCGCGATCAAGTTGACTTTAACTTTACCTATTCATATGCTACTAAGAGCTCTTCAGGATATAATACTTAGTGCCACAATTATTTGAATAGCGATACGATCAAGTATTTGTCCATACTCCAAAAAACAGATTAGACTTATTGCGAGAAGGAAATAGTTTCGATTCGTATCATTAACCCCAATGCAGCGGAGCTACATACATCAAGTATAGGTGAGTAATAACGATCAATGTGGCAAATAATGGCGCCGCTATTTTAGTGCATTTAACTGCGCGGTTCAGACACTTCTTAATTCTAACAGCGCGTTGCTCAGTTATTAGTAGATCGAGTAACTAAGTCAGCCAACCATCGTATGACAGTAACAAAATTATCGCTACCCAATCAGAGCTTTTGGTAGCCTCAGAAATTAAAACCAGAAACCAGCTTCAGAGGCATGATGTGATTAACTAAGGCAACTTCATTATTTCTGTTAGTGTGTAGAACGAATTTAGCAGCATAATACAGTAAAGGGACAAATTTGAAAAGTTGTATGTTAACTCAACTGAATTTTTCGGGAAAAACTCAGCAATAGCCCTTACCTATTCAACGTACAGAATGAAATAATTAACTGACACTACACATTAACGATATGTTATGTAGAGCATGTAATATGGTGCATAACAGCCTTAGATAAAAGTCTTAGTGAAAATTGCAAAGTTAAAGCTCTTGAGCTAGTACATTAATCTTCTAAGGACAAAATACAGCACCGGTTGTCGCAGAAAGAGTTTGCTTGGTACGTAATTCAAGAAGCGCGCAAATAATACTAGGGCTTAGAAACTATAATCGTAATATCATAAAAAGCTTCGAGTGTTTATTCATTTCGTGTCCACATATTAAGGAACATATGCCAAAATTTCACCACTTCAATCAAGCAGATATCTGAGCTTGGAAGGCAGATTCATGGCTACGGTACGCTCACATTGCATTTAAGCTGACTGGATTTGCATTCAAGGTTATTGCAGTGTTTTGCTCAAGACAAGATTTTACTTCAGCCACTCACTATGGAAGACGCACGTGAAAGAATTCTTTAAGAAGGAAACTGGATAGGGAACGCAAAAGAAAAACGAGACTACTACAGTCTCAAGAATAAAGACGTGCTATCAATGATAAGAGAAGACGCATCTATGTGACACAGGAACCACCCCCACGGGTCCAAGTCCTCCGCCCCGATCCTTCCAAATCTTTCCGCAACGGCCTATATTAAGCAAGCATATCGATTTTTGCGTGAATTTTTTCACGCACGGGTCCACTAGTGATAATGTCAAAAAATATTGACAATTACCTCTAATAAGGATGTTCGTGTTTGTTTACGTTTTAAATAATATAATTTTTAATATATTGATACTTCATTTGGATAGTAAAGGGTGGATGGACGGAATTAAAAGCTATGACATAAATTTGCCATTGAAAGTTATGCAGACAAATCAACCTACTGTTGCAAAAACCTATCGGCATCAATATTTTTTTCACAAAGCGCAAAAGATTATTATGACAAAGCAACCCGTAAGGTATTATGCTTTAACACACACACACACACACAAAAAAAAGAAAATGATATACAGTACGTCAAACGAACTACAAGCGCAGAAGTATTTAATTCACATTCGAGTTCAGTTCATTACTAGAGTGAACAATTTCACAGTTAGTCGTTAATAAGTGAAAGAAGAAACTGAGCTAGAATGAAGGGATCCAGAGGCCCGGGCAAGTATATCACAGGCATCCAGTAAAATAAGAGGAGCGGCCGGCGCAGTACGCTAGGAATTTTGCCCAGGCTAAATGAACAATAATATTTTTAGCTTTCCATGAAATATCTCCGGAATACACGGGATTGCATCCTTGTTTAGAGGTCTGCAGCCGAAGATTTAGAGTCGCTGTAATCAAGCTGATCGGACACTCGATTTACGCTGGAAATCCTTTATTTATTGAGATAAATTGGACACTTCAACAAGGTGGAGGGAGCTTCTGAAGAGCTTGGAAGTGCACGAGCAAGTTCAACTGGGGCAGGAGGACAGTCCCGTTGGGCTACAGTGAGTTATGAAGGGTCAACTTGAATGCTTTCGTGAAGTCACTTACAGGAATGAGAAGAATAAAAAAAAATTAATTGGTAGGAGTGCGGAACGTGATAATGGTCGGCATGAAAAATTACATTATGAAAAAAAAAAGAAAATTGCATACAAAAAGATATCGGCACGTGCCGCGACTGAATAAAAATAAAAAGAACACAAGAAGAGAAAAAATGGTTCAAGAAATCTCATCGCACAGCGGTAATTAGTAGCATGCACTCACACAGGCGTGCTGATCCGACAAGGAGCAACGCAAGGAGAAAATATTTCTCCCTGGGAGATAAGAGGAAGTATTTAGAATGTGTTGACAGAGAAGAAATTAGAAAAGAGAATTACATAGGCAAAACGCGGGGACGGCTGTACAGTAGCCACTAATATATTGTCAAAAGCAAGTGCGTCCACTTCTCTAAGCCCAAAGGGAATGCATGCCTAATTTTCCCTCATCAAACCTCATCACAGCAAGAAAACTTTTATCCAATTTGCTCATCGTCAAAATAATTTCCGTCGAAATGAAGGTATAATTTTTCATCGTATACTCCGCTACCGTCTAAAAATTTTTCATCCAAAATTGTATATCACACATATTTTAACAGGATAAATATCCAAGCTCAAATATATTTTGCAACAATTATCCCTCACACAAAAAAATTCTCTTACAACCCGTATGATCGCCAATTTTAACTCATCTAATTTAATTCCATCCATTTTTTTACTAAATAATCATAGATATATCTAAAATTCTTGGTCCTACCTTCCTTTACGTCAAAATATTTAACGTCTAATAATTTTACGCATACTTATGCTCTCTACCATGAGAATATCATCCACTTTTCTTTAGACACCTCATTTTTACCCTAAAAATATTGAAACAAACCAGTCCTGCACAACTTTTTACTACCCCGAATTATAGGACACCAAACCTGTGTTGCCTCCATTCGCGCGACAGCTAAAAGTCTTCGCTCAAATCTGTTTTAGCCCAAACTTGTCTAGCGTCCAATTTCTCCTCACACCCCCACTCGTACAGCTCGCGCGGGAGCTACGGCGTTACCATTCTCAACGCTATCCCGCTGGATAAGTTTTCGGTTGTTTTACACCAATCATTCATGCCATTAGCCAATATTACTGAGGCAAATTTTGGAATAGAAGTGCGATTCACCGGTGAAAATGACTGCAGGGGAGGTAGATAAACAGCTTTTTACTGACAATCCCGTAGTGAGACACTGGCGGCCGTTTCGTCAATTTTGCCGATGACAGCGAAGTGGCTTAATAAAGCAGGCGGGGTTAGGGGCCAAAACCCATAGAGACTAAATTGTTACGGAACCTTCGGAGACGATATACTCACGATATGGCAACACTGCCACTGGCCACGGGGGCATACCCCCATTTTTGCTCCTAGATGATTAGAGGATATTTTGGTTAGACGGAAAGCAGAATTGCGGAAGAAAAAATGTGCGGAATACATATTTGCGTAGAGGATATTTGGGGCATAAAATATTTGACGATATTCCTTCCAATTTGGCGACAAATTTTTTGATGGGAAACATTTATCACTAAAATAATCTGGCGTAAAAGTATTGGCTTATTGACGATTAGCGATAAGTTGGTTTGGCGAAGCAGATTTAGAGGAGTTTTTAGTTTGAGGCTGAAATTTTGTGCTCAGTAAGTTTTGATGAGAGAAGTTAGGGTATATTTTAGTTGACGAAATATTTTTCAACGTCTAAAAATTTGCCAAGGCAAATTTATTATTGTTGTTTGAGAGAAAATAATTTAGGGCATTTCAGGGTGGCCAAACTTTTATTCAGCGTAAATGCAAATGTAACGATACATTTTTGTATGAAATAAAGTGTAGTAAACATTTTAATGTATTTTTCCGCTCTGACAGCAATTTTGTATGTCTAACAGATTTTACCAGCACAAATTGGCGGGTTATACGGTATGAGGCATTGTAAGTTGCGTTTAAATTTTTGAGCGCTAGCCCGTTAACCCTAAACGTGAGCCGGGCGCAACCCTATGATAACAGTATATTATACATGGCTTTTCAAGCATTGAAGAAACTTTTGGGAAGTTTTTTTTTTTTTTTTTAGAAGCCTTCAACCCAAAATTACCACCGTTTCATCTAAAAAACCTTGAAAATAATACCGTATATGCTAGAAAAAGAGTAATGGGTACTAGCGGTATTGCCGCCTTGCTGAACACTACACTAATACAATATCACTTTTACAATAACAAAAGAGCAGCAGGGCCGATGACTTCATAGCCTACAACAAATGGGTCAGGACCAATAGGCGTAAAGCCTTCAAAAATTCACAAAGCTAGAAATGCAATAGATATCAGTAAGTCCTGCTATGAAGAACAACGCCCTATCTGCTAGAAGCATTTAGTAGAAAAAATCTCTTAATAGAGTAACAGATAGAGGGAGACACGTTAAAAGTTTGCTCATTCGTTAGGATATACTTCTTCGTAAGGCTACAACAAACGTTTCCAGGTAGGAAGCGTCGCACACCTTTTATAAAATAGCTAGCGCATCCGTCCGGCACCTATTTGTAAAGGTTAGTATATATATTCCAATATAAACAGCCAAATAAGACTGGTAGCTATCAGTAAATCTGCTCATCTCGTATAAGCCACAAGTACGTCGGTAGGGAACTGTCAGCAAGTTTCAGTAATGATTACATATGGGATGATTACAAAAGTAAAAAAAAATGGTCGGAGATATGAAGCAAAACATCCGGCGGGGCCGCAATAGCCCACCTAGTATAAATTAATACACACAGCGGCACACGCTGCATATATAACAGGCTCTACATCGACCAGCAACTGTCAGTAAATTGCTACACAGGCGCCGGACAGCAGAGGGAGAGCGCCACACATAACAGCGTCAGAAAATTTCAATGGCTGTGTGAATGGCTGCGGAGCGGCGGCGTAACTGCATTAGTTGCGGGCGAGGGTCATGGTCGCCTGCCTCGGTCACGGGGTCAACAATGCGCGATCGGACGCCCAATCGAAAAATCAGCAAGGACTTCAGCTTCCTAGAATGGAAGCGTGACACGTAGGGGCCGCACGACCACACGCTAGAATCATGGCCTGGTCATTTGTAACAGAGGCTAGAAAAACGTGGCTGAAGATGCAGCTTTTTAATATGTACAGGATATTACTGAATTATCGTTCTAGGACTGTACATATCCAAAGGAACTGTACGGTCATAGCAACATTGTCTAGCCATTAACAAGGGAGACTGGAAAAATGTATCTGTAGATACTGTGATTTTGAATACCAGTATCATTGAAGTGTACCGTTTTGTGACTATGGTATCCTAAAATGGGAGCGTCACCTACATGTAGTTGGCACGATCAAACATAGTAAATATGGCTGATGATGATAATAATAGTAGCTAGAAAAAGAGAAATTGTGTATGAGGATGTGAAACTCCTCAAGTACTGCTACATGCGAACAATCATTAAAGTACTGCTACACTCCATATTTATTGTGGGAGAGTGGCATATATACTGTCGGACTGCGCACTGAAAAATCAAATAAACATGGTCAGGTTAGTAAGCATAGAAGCTGAGACAAACAAGGTTAAAGAAGTAGTATATTTTCGATGAGAATGAATTTTCGTTCCGATAAGTTGAACTATTCAAGCAGGATTGCAGTTTCCGAAAATGGTAACTTGACATGGACTGCACGGCCGACCGCGATGTGAAACTATGGCCTGATAATAAATTACTGTCATTGGAGAATGTATGGGAAGAAGAATTATTCTCAAATACAGTCTAGCTATGTTACCCTCAATGACTTTAGCGTGCACAGCGAAACATATCTGCCAACTGAAATATTCACAGTAATAAATAGATAAAAAAAATTCCCAAACAAATGCCAAACACTGCGAATGAACAACCTTTCCCTATACAGGTAGAACTAAAAGTTATGCAGGAAACACAGCCGTTTCAAGCCAGGAAGCGATAAAAAACAACAGTACAATCGGCTATGGGAAGCAGACACCAGGAGTAAGGTCGACACAGTCCGTAGAAAGTGGATCCCGAAGCCCGAGATGACAACGACTGCGCTAAGGTCAACAATAAAGTAAGATGGCTACGATGAAAACAAACATGGAAGGCTAAGGGATGCCAATGTCACGCCGACTATGTATAAAAGATACACGCAAGGATATGCGACTATGTGCTAATATTTGATCATTAAAAGATTGATTGACCTTGGTAACACTCTTTCAATGAATTCTTAGCTGGAACTCCAATAATGTATTGTTTACAAGCAGGCCTAGCTAGCATCATTGTTTTCGCTTGATAACCAAAAACTCATATAAATAATTTTTAATATATTTATGTTCTTAGATATTTATTAAAGGTGTGATAAACGTGTTAAAGAAGTAGGTTGGTTAGACGTCCCATTGCGAAATTTAGTTTCAAAGTAAATTTGAGTAAACGTTTCTTCAATACAGAGCACTATAAATTAAAGACCGAAACACAAAAAACTGAAAAGCGGAGCCACGGTATTCCACAAGCGATCTGTCTCAGCATAGTAGAACATGTGGCTTACCTTAGTGAATGTGTTAGTTTAGATTAGGTTAGTACAGATTAGGTTAGTCAAAAATGGTTAGGTTAGGTTCGCTTCAGCTAGTATAGGCGCTTCACCTAACTCACGGACACACATACTCTATCTCCATCACAGGCGGGTCACATAGTCTACCGGTACAACGATCTCCTTGTCTCTATATATACTATATTACAAAGCGCATACAAAGGGAAAGTTCTTGAAGTTAAGCACTAATGTCTTACTCGATGACATAGCTACTTGTAAGAGACACTCGTCCAATACTTGTTAGAGGGCATATTGATCATAATTTCCCCTTTAATGTATAATTTTGAGTAGCTAGAGATACAAAGGATCGATGTCTGTTGTATAAAAGGCATTGTAAGGCGGCTACTAACAATGTCGCAAGCTACAATAGGAAGGCCTCATCATAACAACTCCAGCGAACGCTAATGATGTCAAACGCTCTCGCTGAGCACAAATACAACATTTCATGTTTCACAAATGCAAATAAAATAGAAGACGACAATAGATTTACTGAGCGGACCGACGTCCGAAAGTTCTTATATAAATGACATTTAAGATTGACGAATGCTAAGAAAAACCAGTTGAAAGCTCGAATAGCTGCGCTTCAAGTAGATGTTAATGAATATTTTCTTGATGTAGAGATAAAATATAACGAAATTCATGTGATTATTCTGCTCGGGGATCCATAAATATATCCCTCCGCACGTTACGCTTTCACTATTGGATAGGAGTAACGTATACGTAGGGTATAACTGATATGGTATTCCAGGCAACAGTTAGTTATCGGTTCGATAAGTGGCGTAAAATGTACATCGACACTTAATTGAATCGTCGCCAATAGGCGGGTCCAATTACACTGAATAATGAAATCTCTGGTTTGTGGAATTTTCCTAAGCCCAGGCTAATAATGGAATAATTAGCCACCATGGGTTGACAAAGAGAAATCGAAGTATGCGAAAGTAAAAAGAAGACAAGATCGTTAAGTATAGACCTCGATTAAAAACGAATAATTAGTCACTAGATGCCGACCAGGCGAAGCCGAGGTATGCGTTACAGGGGGAAGACAAGGTGACTCATCTTCAAAAGTTAATCCATTGCACTGTATCCGTACTAAAAGCATATTGTCATGAAACTATTACATTAGTTAATTTAAACCTCCTCAGCCACACAATGACGTTTCAAGAAACGACGAGGAAGGCAGATAATTATTTATATTATATGGCGAGAAGTGTAGCCCAATCAAGGGCAGCAACGCACAAAAATTCGATATTTTTTTCAAGCTACTACATGTAAACAGAGCTCTGTATAATATTATTTTATTTAATGTAATTTTCACTATACTATTCTCTTTAATTTAGCGCCCGTATGCACGCAACTCTTGCCAGTAGCGCTGCAGGTGCGTGCCGTCTGCCAAAAAACCAAGTTTCCGCACCCCAAAATTCAGCTTTTTATGACACATTTCTGAGCGAGTAGTAATCCGGTGGGCTGACGAATTTGGGGAGCCTAAGCCCCCAGCGAAATAAGGCACTGGCTTCGGAGCACAACATCTTGACATGCAGCGATGATGCTTAAGAGTTTTTTTTTTTTTTTGAAGCACACAACTCTCGAACTTACTAGCTTCGTTGTAACACCTTCGCATAGTTCAACATTAAATACAAGTGCACTCTGAAATGTTGCAATAGGCAGTGTTCATCGTTTCAACCATATGACTCCCGAGCTTCTTTAAAAGAATTGTAAGACTTACGTTAACTTCCGAAGAAAATATGAGGATTATGTGAAAGGGTACAGGGATATTCATCATTTACAGTGCAGTGTTTTGATACGCGAGAGTTTCTGTACCAAGAACAAGCAATGCACATATTACTGTACACATACAAGTAAGCTATAATAGTCCGCAATAAATTAATGTCACTCGTTTGCACCACACAAAGGACGCTTTGTCCGATTTGGAAAAAGGACGAGGTGGACAAAAATGCCAATAAAATCGAGCGTGAAGTTTTAATAATACTAATAATAGTAAGAAGAAGATTAGCACACGAAGACGGAGCGTTGATAAAATCTCGCTTTGGCGAGAAGTATGCTATCTTACCGAAGTAACCTTTTCCAAGAGTGAAAGCAAATACGATGCTACTGAGATGCTAAAGTAGAAGTCTTTCAGTACAACGGTACTGGACGGGAAAAAAAACGGAAGTCCATTCATGAGCAACCAACCATTGGAGCGAGTCTAAAAAATAACTAAGATCGTAAAAATTTTATAAAAGGTTCAGATGAGCATTGATAAACCACTTAACAGTAACAACTAAAGCACTCTGAGAGCGCATACCTCCGCCAAGCGAGTTAACGGTGGCAACAAATTCAAATTGGCTCTGAAACCATAATTTTCTTCGCATAAACTCCAAAATCTAATCATTTGTGCTTTTTGATGGCAATAACAGCTTGTGCAATTTTCTTGAAGATCCGTTCATAACTTTTTGAGTTATACTGCTAACAAACGTTATGACAAACATGAATCAAACATACAAACAAACAAACAAACCGATCTGTACCAAAATTTGATCATTTATGTCTTTTAACATTACTAACAACCCCTATAAATTTCATAAAGATCCATCTATTATTTTTTGAGTTATTGTGCTAACAAGCATAAAATTGAAATAGTGACGAACGAATGAACAAACGGATCATTACCAAAATTTGGTCATCTACTCTTTGTTTTGTACCTAACAACTCCTGTTAATTTCCTTAAATCTATCCACAACTTTTTGAGTTATGGCATTGAGAAAAATGAAGCAGACATACAAACGGATGGACAAATTTTCACCAAAAGTTGATCATCTGTTCCTCCTAACATACCTAACAATCTCTGTAAATTTCGTCCAAATCGGTTCATAACTTTTTGAGCTATCTTGGTGACAGACAAACAAACAGACAAACAGCCAGACAGCCAAACACGACGAAAACATTACCTCCTTGGCGGAGGTAATAACCACAAACAGCGCTTTCAGTTCAAAAATCGACGGGCAATGCCCACGTTGCTAGGTTCAGTCTTCAACACGTATAGCATCAAGCTGACTAGTGTTAAATATACAGCAAAGATTGGGTTAAATTATACGGGAAAGGGGCAACATATGTGGCGGTACATTGTAAAGGCTGTCTAACATCTATAAAACTGGAGCGTTCCAGTATCACTCTCATTTTTGACAAAAGTATTGCACTGTGTTGTGCCTCATCATGATTTTTGGAGGGACGCCCGGTCGAGGGTGGCTTGTAATGCAGCGACAAACGAGGGCGCAGGATTTTTTTCGCTGCGCTGATGAGGAGCATGTCAGTGGCGATGCATTTTACAGCTTTTCTACGGTGAAAAAAGATATAATTTTACTGGGCGTCAGCGAGAACACACGCTGCCAAGCGAGATTCTTTTTGGAAGTGGTGGAGGGACAGTCAAAGCGATGGAAATGACGGGGAAGCAAGCGAGGGAACGGGAAGAGAATCAGGAGGGACCAAAAGCCCGTGTCATCCGAAACGAAGTCGACACTTGGTGCAAACAAAGAGGGGTTAAAGGCGATAATGAAATAGAATAAACTGCAGACAATGAAAATGTTCAAATGACAAAAACTATGACGGAAGTTGCCGCAAAGTTAAAATGAATGACAGGCTTAAAATATTCAGTGGAGAAGTACCCCATCTGTACCTGAAATAAGGGCTAAAAAACAATGGGAAATACGCGGAAAAGAGGACAGTCAGATAATTTAAAAGAAAGAAAGTGTATGATATCCAATATCACGAAGATATCAAACAAAAAAAAAAAACTGAAAGCATCGCACAACTGCGATTCGTTAGAACAATTGTAATATTTGGTGGAGAGACAGAAATAGAGGCACATATGAAATATCTGCTACAGTAACTGAATAATTTACATGTGTACATTGATACGTGAGCGCTGCGTAAACCGAAGGATACAAATCAAAATAGATTGAGTTTCCCGTAGCTATTATAGTGTATTCATGGAAAAAATGAGCAAACCATTTGGCGTGAAGTAAAGCAGGTAACCCTCGTACGACTTAAACGGCTCATATTACTGTAAATAAAATGTAATTACTAATAAATCCAGTGGTTCAACACTTACATTGTCACACAAACTACACACGATGAGTCATTAATACTCACTTAAGACAGAGAGCATGTAGGTGTCGACTTTGGTCTTGCCGATGTTCTGATTGGTGGCATGACATGTGAACATCATGTCCCTGTCCACAGGAGGAACAATCACCGAGATGGAACTGATGGTGTGCCATCCCCCAGCGCTCGCCTTCTCCCTACGGTCGCCGTAACTACGGTGAGGTTGGCCGTCCACAACCCAAGATATGGAGGCAGGTGGGTTCGAGTTCTCGGTGAGACACGTCACCGTCACGTTCTGACCAACACGGGCTTGTTTGGGACCGGTCACTTGCACGTGGTCTGGGGCGACTGCGAAGAAGAAAGGCGTCGGTTAGATGAGAGCGAAATCGAGTTCAGCTCAAGAGGAATAAGCACTACGACTGATTCCTTAACCTATGAGAGGACAGTTGCGAGTAAGGCACAATACGTGACATCGACATACAAGTCGATGCTATAGCCGTTTACAGGTTAAATGTCAAACATCTGGAAAAATGAGAAGAAATGGGAGACTACAGGAAAATGAAACGGGGACATATTGGAAAGTAAGGAACCGAAATCAACTAAAAAGACAGGAACTTAAACCCTATGAAAAGGAAAAGAAACAGAAACATTTAAAATGTGGGAATACTATTCAAATTTTGAAAATTAGGAAATTTGAAAATTACTGGAAAATAGAACACGCCTGGTTACGTCAATGATAATGCACCGTCTCGGTCGACCAATCTTGTTACAATAGACAATTATAACAACAGTAGTCTCCCATTTCTCGATGACATATAAACAACAATACATGTCACTGAGCCTGAAAAGAACACAAGATCGCATAATACGAGGGACGTATGACAAGTTTTAAGCAGCATCGCTATAGAAGGAACGTAGATGCTTAGCCAAATGCATGATTTTTTTTTGGAAGTACAACCTTTTGTAAGTATTTCTATCAAATTTTGAGATTCAAAGAAAGATGAAAAATAAATCATTATAAAAGACCCTCATCTCTTTTAGTTTTTCTGATGCGTAAAACTTGTCACAAGCCCCTCGTATAAAGAACATTCACGAACACCAGTATTGCGATAGTAATGCTACAGGTATTACTACTACTCAGAAACAACAACACAACAGATCCAAAAAGTCCTGCGCTGATGTCAAATTCATGCGTTACAAAGCTACTCAAATTACCCTAAGCAAATGAAAAAAAAGAATTGTTTCCTGCAGGATTATAGAACTGATTGATTCGTCAAGAGGACACGTTGAAGTAAGGTAATAATCTTTACAATAAAATAATGCACAACTTCCGGAAACGGAATACCAGACGAGGCTAAAAAAAAGCTTTCAGACGTCTGGAATATTATAAGACCTTTAAGCAAAAGAGTACATAATAGTACTGAAGAAGCCCATTATCGAATAAATATATATATATAATAATTGCATATACTATTATGCCAAGTTCAAAATTGCCTTATTAATTTCTGCGTTGCCCAAAACTCCGATTCTCTACTCAAGGTGTTTTCTTCGATAGTTAAAAGCGAGTCAATAACTAGGTAACGGTAAACAATCTTAAAAAAATATTTCATTATTTTCACGGCGCTCACAGACAGACAGCACGGCGATGCAGATTCGTGCAAAGGCGCTGCTTGCCCAAGGGAAGCTACTGGAGAAGTCCTCAAAACCCACAAAACATGTTGAAATGCTCGAATCAAAAGTACAGCTGCTCCAAAGGCAGTTCCATTAAGGACCGCACGGCACAAAGAGACATCACTTGGCACAAAAATCGAAGAGGACAGCGTCATAAAGAGTTGGGGAGGTTCCCAGGTGTAGCATGTTGAAAAGAAGTAGGCCGCTTATGGAACTAACTCGATTTCGGAGAGNGTCCAAGTTTGGAATTGATTCCTTGATTGAGTTTTTATCTAAATTCGTGATAGACGGAATACAAGGCACCCAATCTCGTCGACATTTTTGGCCATTATTTAAACGAGCTGCGTCGTTTGAGCCAATATATCAGAGAAGTATACTATTTTCGCCAATATTCAGAACAGATATATCGTTGGTGGAGCATTATTTAAGAACGGTACAACATTTTGACCGTTATTCTAACTGGGCACGCCAATGGGGTATTATTTTTTTAGAGAGGTACAACATTTTGACCATTATTCAAAACGGGCATGCCATTGGGGAAATTATTATTTAAGAGAAATAAGTCTTACTGTTTACAAACCTTCAAAAGGTAGAGAGCAGCACACCATTAATCATTGGGTATTATACTATTGAGGGCGCTCGTTTTCAACAACATATTTGTACTTAGTGCAAACAGAAAGTTTGCTTCAGATTAGATTAGATAGGCGGCAATAGACGAACCAATAGGCCCAAAGTGACACCGGAACTTACACCCCGGCCTTCTATGAGCTATATAGCCATGATGTCAGTAGGACATAGATGACTGAAGAAAAAAGAAGAATAAAAAGGGGGAAGAATCTCAACAATTAAGAAACCATCATGCATGCACGTAATCACGATTCATAGCCGCTGATATGCGGAGCTTAGAGACGTCAAACTGTGTAGTTGGAGCGGAAGAGAGAAGAAGACGGATTAAAGTGGCCTCGGAAGATTTGGCCGTTAAGTTTGCGACTCCTGGAGGAGAAGTTCTTTGCTGTGGAGGATGTTTCTCCCAACGTATGTCAAGACGAATTTTAAACGCGTTGATTGTCTGCGCATCGACAACATCGGAAAGGAGTCTATTCAAAATGCTCATTATGAAATACAGAAAGAATGCTGACTTGAGGTTGTTCTTCGAACTTTATGCTTGAGTTTTTGACTGTTGTTACGCAGGCGATCATTGACGTCTTTTTCAAAGAGCCCCGTTGCATATTGGTTGCCCCCTGAATCGTCTTAGCTGGAAAAATATCAGGCCCAGTTCTTTTAGACGATATTCATAGGACTGGTTTCGCAGCTTAGGTATCAATTTCGTTGCTGTGCGTTGGACTCTTCCCAAGTTATCGATATCTTGACACAGATGTGGCAACCAGAATTGAACAGCAAATTCTATGTGTGGCTGCACTAACGCCTTGTACAAGGGAATGTTGATGTACAGTGACTAGCATTAAAAATTTCTAGTGATGAATCCCAGTACTCTGCTTGCCAACTTCACACTCTTGTCAATTTGCTGTGTTCTAGTTTGTTTGTAATAGTTATTCCAATGTTAAGCTGCTGAGTGACAGCAGCCAATTCTGTTCCGTTCATTTTCAATTGGGTAGAACGGCCCTACCTGCATTGCTGAACATTAGTCGACATTAAAGTTCACCTGCCACATAGCGCTCCATTCCATGAGGTGGTCAAGGTTTTGTGGGATCTCCACTCTTTTCGTGGCAGTATGACATAGTTTAGTAGCATCCGCAAACTTACTGATTTTACTACGGATGTTAAAATTGAGATCATTGATGTGAATTGTGAACAGAAGTGGGCCAAGCACGCATCATGCTCATTTTATTTCTAATGCCAATGCAATGGAACATAGCTTCAAATGCCTTTTCGTTTCACTGTGACATGAATACCAACAATGCCTAACATTTCAACATGAGAGCTGATGGTCAACTCTGAAGAGATGCTCCTTCATAAAGTACATCAAACTAATTATATTCTCTAACGCACACAGCTATTAGCATTTAGTGAAAGTATGCGTGCGTGTAAGCAAAATCCACGACGAACAATTTGACATACGGGAATCGAAATATTTTGCAATATCATCTGACAAACCCAGGCGATATTATCGGTACAGAAAACACTGCCAACATGATATGCAGCAACAAAATAAAACGATCACTATAAAGAAGACACAAGCGTAAAAAAGCAAGGAAAACACAGCTCCAGTAAAATTTCACGGTGTAGAAGTTGTAAAAGATAATATGAAAAACTCAACTTTCGACATATTATGGTGTCGAAGACATAGCTGATGAGGACGGATAACGCAACTACATATAATGACATTTCATGGTTGAGAGGAAGTAGACGAAACAACAACAACGGAAAACGCAACAACTATGACAGTTCGTGATGCAGAGACGAAGACAAAGTCAGAAAAATAAGTGCTCAGAACTTTATGGTAAATAACACGCAGATCATATGGACAGAAACCACAAGTACAGTTACATCACATGCTGCAAAGTTAGATAAAAAAAATAAACAACAAACACAACTACAATGACACAGAAGATGAACCATTTAGTGGCACTAAGGCGTCAATTTGGATAAGGAGCGTTCGTAAATGGAACTGTATAAGCTGTCATCAACGGCATTGGTTAACAGAAAACGATTTGGTCTTCCAAAATTCCAGGGAAGTTTGCTCTGGTAGCGACTGCAATTCACCACATAATAGCATAGTCGATACAGAATGTACCAGGCTTATTGGTCATAAATACAAGCCTGAAATACCTCAGGCAATCTCGGTGAATTTTTCCCCCAGAAGCGGAGGAAAATTAGAGAACGTATTAAAGAAACGCTGCCCGTGGCTATTGGAGGGACCTTGGTCGTAATAAGATTTTCAGTAAGATAATCGGCATTCATTTTCCTCGCCGCTGGTAAGAAGGTTCTCGTGTGTATGAGGAGAAACAGCAACAACAAAAAAGGTATCCGTAGCCAACGTGCGAACAAGATATACGGGGTTCTATGAGACTAGTAACAAGGAACACAGTGTGAGGGGAAAAAGCAACAAAAAGGCGTATGAAAGTAACACATAAAGTTTCCAAGAACACAAATTCCAAGGCTCACGCATGAGATAGGAACACTGTGAAGTAGTGCGTGTATTATGGATTTACATGAAGTTTCCAAGAACACAAATTCCAAGGCTCACGCATGAGATGGGAACACTGTGAAGTAGTGCGTGTATTAATTTACGGATTTAGTGGAATTTTTGATAATGCAGAGTACGGCGGACACCTAACGATGAAATGCACGATTTCTTAAAAAGTGAAAAATATATACAATATAGGATATTATAATTTACCTTTTTTTATCAATTTTAGCAAACGCTCCAACAGATGCGATAATTCAAAAGTAATGTGACAGTATGCGTAGACATCTAACAAGATAATAATATGAATACATATTCAAGTTGTTGAGAAGCAGTTTCCATCGGTTAACATACAGAACTGTACCAACATCATGCCAGTACGAAACACTTTCCTAAATCTTTAACCTGTCAACCAAGCAACTCTAGAGCAACAACACTTAATTAATATGACGAACGACTAAATTCGCTAGCCTGTCAACAGTAAACCAGTCCACTGACAGGGCTAACGCTATATATTCGCTAATCTACTTTCCCAAGGCAATTTCACTTTTAGCCATGCACATATGTATAAAACGAATTTCGTTCCTTCGTTAACAGCCTAAATTTCCTTTAATCAAAGTATCTACATGACGAATTGTCTGATTTCGTTACGGCAATGTCAGTTGAGTCGCAAGTTCTTGGAGATGTTGTCTGCAAAACACATACCAGTCTGCCATATAGCAAGTGAGCTGCCACAGCTATAGGCTTCCCTCCCGTCAATTTCGTAGTAATTGGAACGGACACGCACGAGCAAACCTGGCGCAGCTAACAGGAACAAATCGCCGCTTTCAGTAGTCAGGAATTCAATTGAAGTTCGCTATGACGTTCCTCACATTGAAATATGTTGAGCTCGCATTTGCATACAATATTAAACCCCACATCAGTTACATGAAATGTGCCACACTAAATTCTAATACTGAGCTGGACGATGCCGTGAAATTAAATTAAATATGTAGCTACTGGCACAGATATAAAAGCAATCGAAAGAGGCAAATAAGTTGGCGTCCAAAAAAAATGGATAAAATGCAACTTTTCAGCGCATTCTAGCATGTTATTGGAAACATGAATGAAACTGACGTGTACCATCGTAGAAAATAAAAACAATGCACTCGCAACGGAAACTTGGTTAGACTGTAAAACATCAATGTAATGAAGGGGTAGGACATAGAACCTGAGATATTTTGCAGGCCAAACATAATATATATATTTCTGGCTTCGCTACAGCAACCATGGTTTTATAGGAAAGTGTATTGTAACATAAACGTTCATGAGCCCCGTAAACGTAATCCTTAGCGGCAATGGTTTTATACAGTGGCATTTATGTCCTGGATACCCTGAGGGTGAAACGATTATGATCTGATGGGCATAAAGCAACTCTTCGACACACTTGAGTGACTAGGGGCAGCATTAACAGGTTCCTTGACACACTTTAGCACCTAGAGATAATGCATCTGTAAAGTCTAAGGATGTTTCGAAGTTGATTTACTTTCTGGTGAAATCTTTCTGCTACTATCCGGTGATTTTAAGCGCAATAGGACAAATAAATCAAACATAAATACGATATCATTGTATGAAGTAGGTTTCCTCTAGCACCCTCACGTAAATTTACAGAAAATACCCATCACAACTGAGAAATAGAGCAGGTGCTAAAGAGAGAGAGGGGGGTTCAGATTCAATCAAGTAGCTTGCTCTAACACCGACACTACAGAAACAAGCTTCCATCCGTCGAACCCTCTAACGCAAAACTTGCTGACTTACGAAGCGCGGCCTCCGGAGCTCTCAAGAATATTTCCGTCACATTATTTCGAGAGAAATCCAGGAATTCCAAATCAGCAGATTGTCAAATCACATGAGCACGCAATGACCATCACAATAAGGAATTTCTCTCAGCTTCCACCCAGGAGAACGTGACGCTCTTTTGCACGGATCCATGCTGCCTCTTAACAATATTTCAAATCTGGACATGAAAAGAATATTATATTTTGTACGTAGCTGAAATTATGCTGCAAAAAAATTGTTGGGAAGTTTGCCGTGGGCAAGTGTATAATTCCCGTCACGTGGGGTTCCACTTTACAACCTCATTCCGATTCACGAAGCACGCGCTCCAATTTTGCCACTTTGGCCCGTCTGAAAAATTCGTCTATGACCGCCCCACGCCAGCAACACCAACGGCAGAGAGTTGCACTGAAGCGACGGTTTGAGCAACATAACCAAGTGCCGAAGCAGTT
The DNA here is from genome assembly GCA_001587735.2 of Parhyale hawaiensis. NCBI lineage: Eukaryota > Metazoa > Arthropoda > Malacostraca > Amphipoda > Hyalidae > Parhyale > Parhyale hawaiensis. The sequence goes on along the minus strand of LQNS02278125.1, from coordinate 16,163,255 downwards.
TATTCCTCCCACTTACTTCAGTACTGGAATCTTGAATGAGTTGCTGAAGGAGTAGCAAAACATCGTCACCAGGGTTTTTAAATTCGATACGAAGATCAGGCCACCGGAGGATGATTTGTAATAACTTCATCAGTAGGTACTTGCGTCTCATATTGCATTCTGAACATCCAATGAAACATCGTCGCCAGTGGTGCTAGGTTCGCTAATGTGACTACTTTAACGGCAGTACTTGCGTTCTGGCACAGTCAGCATCCGAGTCCAGCATTGCTTACTGAATAGCGAAGATCGACGAAGCAACTATCATTGTCGACTGAGCTAAGTTTGCTAGTATGTTTACGTTACTAGCAGCACCAGTGTTCTAGTTCCATTTCATTACTCAAGATATGGCGCAACATCAATCGTCACCAAAGGATACTATAGAATTAGCTGTATAATATGGTTGCGTTACAGGAACGTGAGTATAGCTAATTTTTACTTCTGTGCACTGTATTAGGATACTAAATATTGAAGTAATTCGTAACCGATACGTAGTGAATTACAACCGTTGGTAGTTCTAAGTGAGACGGATACATAAAGCAACAGTTTGTACGTTGTACTTCTTAATGCACCCACTAATCATCAAATAATGTCTGCATAGTTAATCAGCTAGGTAATTTAGAATTCAGTTAAAGATACATTTCATAATCCAGTCCTCGATCGACAATGAATTTGTAATGCATCAAACTTGAAAATCTGCTACAGTATCCCTTCTCGAATAAAGTGCCTGTTGTGCTGTTAACTGGAAGATGCATATTTAACAGACGTCACCCCGTCTGTTCAAAGGAGTTATGTCAGGCATCGACGCGTCATTGTTAATGCCCACGGGCAGCGCAATTCCCTCCTTCCTCAGTAATCATTGCATTTATTATTGACTTCATTGTCAGTTCATTATCTCGACACGCGTGTAATCCTCACGGACAGCAAACACATATTCATTTTTAGTCGGCGCTATGCTTATCAGTTGCTGGTGAATTGCGCGATAGAGAGGGAGAGGGTTTGCGTAGTTGAGCGGTGCCGCTCTCATTAGTTTCCTACTACGGGATGGTTGCTCAAACGTGATGCAATCAGTTGCCATGATTTATCCGTGCTACCTTTACCGACTTATACGTTTATAGAATTTCAGGATATGCGGAAATGTGCACCCATCGCAGTAAAAGTCAGTGTAACACGGTCAACGATGTGGCAGTGTTAGTAATGAGAGAGACTGCAACAAGCTGCAATAATTTTTATACTGTAGAAAATTTATTTGATACAAAAAGTAGGCAATAATAAATAAAAATTAAACAATTAATAACTTGCAACAGATCAGAGACACAATAAAACGCACGGTTTACCTTCACCTTGAACTCTCAACAGCTCAAAAGACTGACTCCCTCCTCCAAACACACGTACAATTTTGGCCTTAACCTACAACTCCCTTGCAATAGCTCAAACACTCCCTCAATCTAAACGCTCAATTTTGACCTCAACCTACAACTCTCAACAGGACTCGAGGAGAAGCATCGTGGATCAACCAACTGACGCATCTGTTACAATTTTTTTCGCATTTCCCCAAGCGCGCTCAACGTCTCAGTAAAAAAAAACTCATGTAAGACTTCATCAGCAGTAAAGTCCAATGAGTTTTATGGTGAAGAATTAGAAGACAAACGACCGAGTTCTGCAGACAGCTTTACGATTCTTCGTTCAAAAGTTTGGATGAGAGAAAAACTTCAAAATAAAAGAAAGAACGTCCGAATGGATTAGTCGTTTACGCTAAACTTTGGCAACAGCGACGAAATCGCGTAAATAACTTCGTAACATGAAGCACAACTGAAGAAAATTTACATATTCAAGGCGCGTTTAGGCTTACAGATGACGGCAAAAAGAGAAACCCAAATTGAACAACTGCTGCACAAGGTGTAGTTTGAGTTAGATTTGATGAATAATGCAGGGGGAATTTAGTGCAAGCACACAATTCATCCCGTAATAACAATAAAATTCAGTATGTACTTAGGACTGCAGTTGAGGAAAAAAAAAGAACCTCTGCTGAAGTGTAGCTTCAAGTTATATATGATACTAAACTTAGAGAACCATATTCTATTATGTGTTTTAACAATCGTAAAGATGAAGACCTATAAGTAATTCTTGGTCTGAATGCACACATAATAGGATACGGAGATAGGTGAATTTTTTCTACAGGTTACTCTTACTAAATCACATGACGTGTACTTGATAAAAAAGGCATAATTACATTCTCAAGGCTAATACTTAGAGAGGGAAATTCCAAGTGATAAGTAAATGCATTTCCACTTAATCCAATACTGATTTGTCTCAACTAATTTTCTTTGTAACGACAATCCGAGCGTGCAATAAATTTTCAAGTGATTTAATTATTTTTGCCAGTTAACATGTATTCTCATTCTAACTAATATCCTTTTCAGATAGAATAAACATTTAATTGTTACACACTGTAACAATTTTCGCTCTCACGATTTTTTTTTCGGAATAGAAAACAAATGATCACTTAATAATTTTATGTATAGCCGATGGCAGCGCATACTCTTACCAAACAGAGGTCAAACAATGAGCCGGTATGCTGTGTAACGTGTACTAAGGCTATCAAGCGCTCTCTATATTTAAATTAAGTCTAGTGATAAGCTATGTTTAATATAACTATTGTACCATTCCTGTGAGTACCTATTAAAGTTGATTGATTAATAACCAAATGAATAATAAGTTTGTACATGGCCCGACGCTCAGCGCCCCAACTAATTTCTTTCGCAGAAATAATCCTCTCCTAAGACGACGAATGATCCAGTTTGTAAGAACAACGTCTCTTTCGTGAGCGTTGCCATTAGCAGTCAAAAAATATCGGATCAGTTCCACAAGAGGAAGGCTGGTGACGGTTATAAACTTTCCTGTATTTTTATCGCAAATATACATTTTTGTAAGAACGTTCGCTGCTGTCCATGCTCACACAAAAAGCACTTTGGGTAACAAAAAATAAAAAAATACAGTGACCACATATCTGGGCTTTTAGACCAAACGATCTATTATTCCATAGCAAATATAATGCATTTACAACGAAAAAGTTACTACCAAGAATAACAGCACAACAGAGCAGCTTACTCGGGCATGAGATCGCATCAGCCAATAGTAGATTGGGTGGAACATTGCAAAATAGAAAAGAGCATCCGGATGTTCTCCCTTTACACACTGCAAAAATTTCTTATCAGTATATGTAGGTACATACTGTATGAACGAACATTTTTTCAGTATTAGCACCTTTTCCAGAAAATATTCATTATTAACTCAAACAAGCAACCTCCTTTTCTGAGAGCTTATCATCAATTCTCATATATATATATATATTTAAAATAAATCTTTAACCCCAATAAACATTTCCGCGATGGCCAATTTTTTAAACGCATTATATACAGCAAAAAACCGCATTAACCCAAGTATGCAATCTGTTTTCTACAAACTAAGCTTCAGCCCCACTAAGTATTCTTTTCGAAAATCCTGCCCTTGACCCTAATATTCAATCTCCCTTCCTGAAAAGGAATCCTCCACTCTAAAAGTCCATTTTCTTTCTGAAAAGAAGCAAAATTTATAACTTCAATATTCATTCGTGATTTCAAAGAACTAACCCTTAACTCCAATATTTAATCTTCTTTAACGATAATTAACTTTTCATCCCAATATCAAGTTTTTGTTTCTGGAAACCATTCCTCAACCCCAATATTCACCATTTCTTGTAAAAAAAATCACCATTTGACCCTAAGACTGAATTTTCTGTTCAAACATCAGCAAATCAGTCCTTAGCCCCAATATGCAATTTCCATTTAGGAAAACCATGTCTTATAACCCCAATATCGAGTTGCCAAGAAGCCTCGCAGTATCCATGGAAACCAGTCAAGGCCAGAGCTTGTGGCTTATCTGTCGGATGAGCCGCAGCTTAAAATAGCGTGAAAAGCATGAAAAAAAAATCACTGAGTGAATGCATGGGCGTGAAGACACAGCCATACGACCGAGCCATGTTATTTTTTATTGCTTTGGATTGTAATTGATACGTAACTCACAAAACTGTTCAACCAGGGCAATTTTCAGATTGTTAATAACAATACGTTTGCATCTACGGACGACTTGTAAATCGTAACGTCTTCAAGTAAAAGAGAATTGTGAGATTTAACTCGCAAAACAGTGCAGCTGTGACGGTTATTTTAAGTGTGATTTTCAGTACTTTCGCAGCTGCGCCTAATCTGTCCACAAGAATTTCATTCCTGAAGCCAGGAATGACTGTGAGCAATGTAACTCGAAAACAGTAGGACTGTGGCGGACGTATTGAGTGTCATTGACAATACTTTTGGAATTATAGCTGGTTTGTTCATCGCAACTTTTTTTGCAGCTGGAGAGGATTCAGAGCTACAAAAACCAGAAACTGCAACGGAGAAGGCGAATATTTGAATTCACGAAACTTGTTTTTCCAAGTGTGGCCATTTAATTTCAAGTCACAATATCGAGCAGGTAAGGAGGATTGAGATTTTACAAGTTTTATTCACAAGTTACAACTGATGTGCATAACGTAGTTATGTAAGTCACAAATTGGAAACAGTAGCAAGGGCATTCGAATTGTATCTCACAAAATTTAAAAGTTGTGACCAAAGTATGAATAAAACGGTATAGGGGTGACAAAGAATTTGTGAACTTATGTCTGTATGACAGCGAAGGAGAATATAATAAAATTATAGAGAATTTTAAAATTATGCCGCTACTACGATAAGCGTCTTCACTCACACACTTCGAGTAATGACGCTTGACAGCCACTGCTCATTAGCTCGTAAGAACGTTGCACGATATCTTTCTTTCTCACCATTCCTTCAAAAATTAGAGTGACTAAAAGAGTAGAGGTTGAAATCACTAAACACAGTTATCTGTCCAGCATATCTTTAATCAGGTTTGTCTCGAAAGACAACAGTTCTATTTAACCACTGAAAAAGTTTGAAATCAGAGCAAATCAAATTACGTTCAATACCATTCCATAGAGCAAACTTTTAATCACAAATTTTACTAGAACGCCAGGAAGTTCATCTTCTGAGACAGGCACATGCTGATCGTACAGTCGGCGGTACGGAAGTAGCATAATGTTCATCATTTAATTACCCAGAACGGTACGAATTCCAACCACCACTGATATAGGCCCGGAGTATCAGTAACCAAGGGCGCAGCCACAAGCACGGCAAATAGCGTATCTCGGTCGGCGAGTGGTGGCGGGAGCAGCCGTAGAGTTGCCGGGGCGAGGCCATTAGTTACGTTAGTGCGGCCGGGAAAGCAATCAGCCATGGCGGGTTAGCCGCTTTGCAGGCAGGTCCTCATGGCGTGGGCCAAAGTCATTTATCATCGAGGAAACCCTATTGTCGCGCTACCGTCCATCCTTCGACGCCCCAAAGCCACTCTGGACCAAACCAAACCCAACAAAACAAGAACTGAAGAGACGCGCCGCGAGTCGCAGCATCCAGCCAAGCCGCTGGCCCATTTCTGGCAGCAAAAGAGAACTGGAGAGGAAGGCAGCAACTTCCTGTGACCTGATCTTTTTCTTGAGCGCTAATTAAATTTTAGAAAAGTTACTGAAGACTTTAACTCAGTTGTTCTTTTCTGGTCGTATAGATCAGAGATTTCTTCTTGGCGCTATGGATCCTTGTGACCTTCGCAACATAAAAATGGGTTATTCTTTCAACAAGAAAATATGCACAAGATTATGAATTTCGCTCGCCATTCGCCTACGAAATAGCCCATTCGCCTAGCAACAACTTCGGCGACGCTTCAGTCGGCGCTGCTTAAATAACAGTCGCGGTGCAAAATATCTGCACCACAACATACAGTCAGGACATTTCGGCACTTAATTAATTACTACATCTGGTCGCGCGGGTATCGACAATTTGAAAGCGTCACTGAGTCGACTCGCTTTTTGGGATTTTCAACGTTTGAGCCATTGTTAGCAAGCTAAACTAGCACTACAGGGGTTAAAAAATTGTTTGACTTGGGCGATCAGATGCACAGAATTGCAAATATATTAATTTAGAGGGGGCGGAATTTTTTCTGGAGACTTCACAACGTATTAGTGAACTGGCACATTAGCGGACGTGTAACTCTGGTACAGTTTTAGCTACGAACGCCCTCATTATACATATGTGAGTAGCACAACACAAAAGAAACATAAATACAATACTAGTACTCAACACTAAGCTTCGTGAAAGAAAAGAATGCCGTGACTCAAGGTGACTGTCGGTTTATCCTTATCCAGAATAGTACTGTGCCACAGCGTGTACTAACAGCACTGTTTGGAATCAAATAATCAGTAAACGCAGTGTTACAATGCTCAGTTTGCTCACTATGAACATCTAGCTTCCCCGAGCACTCCAGATATGCGTCACCGATACTCATAACATTACACGTACTTCTGTTTTGAGATCAAAACATTAACGTAAGAACATTAGACAAGGTGTTACGATACTCACACTGAACATCTAGCTTCACGGAGGACTCCAATGGCGCGTCAGTGAGCTTATTCATGACCTGGCACGTAAACACCGCTCCGTTGTCGCTGGAATTTGCCACAAGTTTGTAGTCGTTGAGGCTGCCTCCGTCAAACGGTCGATCGGAGCTGTCGATATTTTCGTTGTTCCGAAACCAAAGAACCTGCACGAGACAGCGGTAATAGTGAGAGAATGACGCAGGAAAGTGATGGTATCGGCAGGATATCAGTCGGTGCCGAGCATCCGAGCGGTTCCCAAATAATGTTGGTTGTGGTAAGGCAAGGAAGGCTACATGAGGCAGCGCATCCGAGCGGTTCCCAAATAATGCTGGTTGTGGTACGGCAAGGCCACATGAGACAGCGCGAGTTCCATCTCGGGGAATGATGAGATAGTTCCATAGAAATTTCTGTTCCAAGTAATGCAATCCACGAAAAACTTAATTAACAAAAAAAAAGTAAAGTTACGTAATCCCCATATTTATTACCAACTGATGGAAGGAAGAGTTATGATGAAACTAAAGTAAAATTTACGAACAGAGAAACATGAAATTGTTAACAGAAACGAAGCCTAACACAGTCACGCAATGAGCACCGAACGGAAGGAACTTGAAGGAAAGAATATTACCTGTACAAACTTGCGAAAACAATACCAACGACAGTAACGTTAATGCAAATCAATACGCAGACAATGACACAAAAGACTTGTGTCGGACAACAGAAAGGCGGATGTATATGACATTTCTTTACAAACGTATACATGGACACCTTCACTGATAGATTATCTATCGGTCTCAAGGAAGTATAAGAAACCGTAAATATTCTAAGAGAAAGAACTTGGCCAGTTTGCTGAGCTATAAAAGCGTAGCAACCTCCACAGTTCACTGTGATGGCGACAGATAAATATGCAATTGGAAGCAATGGCAGTAGTAAACATGAATTCCAACTAAAATTATAAGGAAGGGCTGAGAATGTAATGGGTTGATATATATATACACAAAAACATATTATCTACTATAAGGATAATTCGGCACTCCATCATAAAAGTAACTAATATTTATCAACACATCAAGAGAAAAAATTTAAAATTACAGTACTCCGTGTACTGGGAGAATTATGAGTACTTCAACAGCTTTTTAATGCGAAACGCTGAAGACGATTCGTTGAAATAAAGCCCTCATTTTGTCAGTTTGCTTAGTCAAAAACCGACTCAGCAGTTCTGTATTTTATCGGGTTTACTTGCAGTAATTTGGTTAACCCATGAATTTTCCAGCTCTCCTTGGAAATTAATAGCAACAACATTTACCTTAGCAGGCGGGTTGCCCCCTCTAGAGGTGCAGCTGAGGGTGCGCTCGTCCCCGGCTCGGATGGTCTCACCTTCGCTGTACCCCGTGATGATGGGGGGACCGGGCGGATCTGCGACAGAAAGGAAAAGGAAAATTGAGTTGTTTGGCATACGAATATAATCAGTCAGTGGAAAATAAGTAATGTTCAAAACGGAGGTGAATCAAGTTATGCCCAGCAACGACCGTAAACAAATCATCGTACTGAAATATAAGACTTTAAATGCCTATATATAAGCTCGCTATCATAACGTTACTATCTATAAAAAGAGGTTGAAAGAAGTGTACAGCCTCCGTTAATTTCCAATCTCCAACCACGTTAAATAAGACGGTCGATCCGCCTCTTGTATAGTAAAATAATAGAAAGATCAACAGAACTCATTATACTACTGGAATATGACATCGATCTTGGAATAAGCTTGGTGAATCGGCCACTTCTATACTAAAGCAACAAAAACCAATACAACAACAATAAGCAGCTAACAATTCACGATCGTCGCACCTAAACATGGGACGTACGACACCGACTCAAGTATAAGTCGGTCTATCGGCCTCTCTCACCCTCTCGCAAATCGCAAGCTAAGACACCTTTCAGTCCTCAGGAAGAGACCATGATGAGGGATACGGAGAAGGTTCTACAGCACCAGCAAGGCTCTCAGCCGCGAACTTGTTGCATAAACCGAGAAATATGTGACTGATTACACGGGGCAAACCGTCAAAGTTCGGAGCCAAGGCCCCTCCGCTACGAGCGAAGTCCCTTTCGTTAGCAAGAATTCCGGGATTGTGCCGAGCAAGGGCTCGGCCAGATTTGGCAAGGATCTCCGCGCACACGCGGGATCAAAGCTTAAGAGCGCCAGATTCAAGAGCTTAGCAGCATAAACGTTGGTGAACTCGCACTGTGAACTCGACTGGACGTGTTCGCAATACTCGATGAGCCAAGCGACACGACTTAACCATTTTCTTTGAGAATATCATAACACGAACTTCGTTATCTTAAACAAACAAGTAAATGCGGTTACCACGCACGTAAACACAGTCTTATTTGGATTCAAGAGCACGACCTCTCTAAATTCTTCTCTGTCATTGGAAGAGACAGGAGAAGAAGCAATGATAGGTATATGACATAGGTCGCGGTAGCCAGTAATAAATCGAGAAATAATGCATAAGTAAATACAAAAATAAATGAGCAGATGAATGAATAAATACATGAATAATCAAATAGAGATATAATACAAAAATAAATAGCCAAATAAATAGATAAAAATAAGAAGTTGGCAGAAGACACAACACTGCAAAAGCCAAATGTTATGTAACTGCAGTGTCAAATGAAGTATCACCGAACCTAGAAATTTCTTCGAATATACACAGGAAGACGTCTGTCTTTGCTATAGCGTAGTTTATCGTTCTTGCCGATGTGTCCACATGCTCGAAAATACGGACATAGTACACAGGCCACATCGCAGCTATAGTGTTGATCCTCTTGAATTACATTGCAAAAATACAGAATGAAATGTACTTCGGTTCATGTAGTGGAGAAATCTTAATAAGTGAACTCATCGCGGGGACCTAAGCAATAAGAACCATCCATCCATCCCGGTATAGTTTTTAACATTTTGTAATTTTGCTTGCGTGTCAATGAGGGTTCACATCCTTAAATAATTCAATAGAAATACAACCTACCTACCATACAGTAGACAACTTAACTAAACTGGCGGCAGTTGCTGCTATCGGACCTACGACACACGTACGCGGTAGGTATTTCGGTGGAAGGTCAATTTTTATTTTCTTTGTAGAAAATACGCAATGAGAAATCTCGGGTTATTGTGCTAAGGAGTTTGCTTATTATCGCCCGAAAAAAAAAAAAAACTTCTTTCAGTTTCAATTACTGCTATTCCTACGAATACCAATGCTGTTCAGTAATATACATACATTGTGTTTTATTTCCATATTTCCTAGTGTGCAAGGCTGTGAAAAATTAATATAAAATTTGCGGCAGCTTCTCTTTATCTGTCACGTTAGTGACCAGTCTTGTAAGGAGAAAAACCAGCGTTGCATGAACGGTATAAAACCACGCTGAGGAAATAATACCACAGTGCCTATCAGGCGTACAGAAGCTAAGATAAGCTAGACACTATGAGTCCAGTTCCAGCAATTTTTTCCGCATTTCAGACCCGAAATTTGGACTAATTTGGACAGCTAGTACGAGTGCGAAGAAAATTTAACTTCGATTTACTTCCACACCTCTGTGCTGCACAAGGGACACGAAAGATATGAAAATCTAGGGTGGCAGGCCGCTAAAAATAACGTCGAAGAATTTGTGTTTTTACTCTACTGCTACACTTTCGTTAATAAAACTGCAAACGTAAAGGAACAAAGAGATGAGCGTCCCCGGCTTCACGCCTGTTCAGCAGCGAAATTTCCTTTTCTTTCTGTGATATGTGAAAAAATTGATCACCTTTTGCAGGCAGTGAATCATGGCCCAAAATATCAATTTCGACTCAATATCAAGGATGCGTCATGATCTCATATATGATGAAATTTTTTCGCTCAGCAACGAGCTATTTCGTCGACAAATAAATCATTTGGAAGATTCAGTGATGTAATGAAATTATCTGTGCAAAGAAATTAAGAATGAGGACACATGAGAGGGCTAAGGGAAGCTACAAATATCTTCAGTGCTTCAATTTCAACATTAGCAATGCAAAAATTACATGCAAACTCAAGGCTGCTGTATACTAATGTCATCGTCAGCACCTGCCTTCTCCAAGCGTGACAGGATATGGATATATAAAGACGTAAATAAATAAAGACATAAATACACATTGGTCTCTATTATACTGTAGATAGGGGCTAAATTTACCTCCGCCAAGGATGATATGTTTTTTGTCGTGTCTGTCTGGAATTCTCTCCGTTTAGCTGTCACCAAGATAACTCAAAAAGTTATGGGAAGATCTTTACGAAATTTATAGGTATTGTTAGGCATGTTAACAGTAACACGGTTGATTAACTTTTGGTGCAGATCGGTTCAACAGTTTGCTTGTTTATCTGCCTATTTTCCTTAGTACCATAACTCAAAAAGTTATTGATGGATTTTAATGAAACTTACATGAGTTGTCAGACATATTACGATGAGTGAATATATAGATATAGTTTGAAGAACTTCAGAGGTTGAGGATACATCCTTTTCTTAAGCAATGGAAGTATAAAAAAGGGAAGAGTTGATAAAACAGCTTTGTCACAGTAGAACTGGCGGCGTTCACCTTTAGTTTAAAGTATATACAGAAAAGACAGGGCGGTAAGCTTCGAAGCATCTTACCAACCAAAATTAGAACCACAAACAAAAACAATGAGGATACTGTATATCGTCGCAAATATTTCGCTATCATCTTTGATGGCAGTGTACACTGCTTGATAATATTGGGTACTTACACAAGACTGATATTCTAACGGACGCCACTTTCGGGAGGTCGAGAGCAGGGTGTTCCGCTTGGCACGAAAATACGGTGCCATCGTCCTCAGCTGACATGCGAACAGAAATCTTCGAGACGAGGTTGTGTCGTCGATGTAGGTGTGATTCTTCATGAGTATCCTTTCGAGTCTCTGCGCAGGAGGAAAATGCCAACGTAAGACAAAGTTCACTATAAGCTCATCTACACCATATATAAAATGAAATTTAACATTAGGACATGTTTAATTCGCTCCTAAGTCACCCAAGATGCATAGATTACAACTAACGTAAGAGGCCCCAACAATGTAAAAACGTACAACAAAACTGGGAAATAACTTTTTTTACATTTAGCAAAAAGAGTAGTAATGTTAGATAATAGCTAATAAAATACATAAAAAGTTACGGACAGTATTAAAAATCCTGATACTTATGTGATAGATATAATATGATTTAAATAAAAACAGTCTTGTACAGAAATATACTCTACCTTTAATCCTAAACTCTAGACAATCTTGTAAGAGCAGTAGAACACATGAGTTTTTACACTATGCAGTGCCATAATTTCAAGACTTTCCGTCATATTAAACTGCTCAAGTGCATGTAAAAGAACAACACAAACATTCACCCAACACCCAATATCAGAAAAGCTCCAGCGCTACACGTACGCTACCACCACATCAACAGCTTCCACAAAAACAGCTACACAAAACCATTTGTGGGACAATCCATGTAGACGCAACACAATAAAACAAAACACATTTATCCACCACCCACCGCCACAAAAGCTCGAAAGCTGCAACTACAGGAGGGTGAGATTAGGACATATCGCCACAGCATGTCTTAATAGCGCAATAGCCGTCGTATGTTGGGCAAAACAAGGGATAAGTCCATAAACGCAAGTCCATTTGCCAAGGCGCCCAGAAAAAACTTTGGCGCGCAGCAAATCATCTGAGGGCCGAGGGCCGGGGAGGGATCTTAAAGGCCTGACACTCTCCACAGATGGGACCCTTTGATGGGCTTCGGGAATATTGGCAGAGCGTTTGACAGGGCAACATTCCAAGGACTTACGCGAGCGTTCGCTCGATAAAGTTGTTCCATTATTACACGGCCATAGAGAAACATGGTCGCGGAGAGCAGCAGGAGTGGCTCGATCGGGCATGGGAGAACCGATACTGGCACCATGGTGTATGAGATGCGAGCTACTGAGTTGAAGTGATTTGTTTTGGACGTTGTTTTTTGACGAATTCTGCCGGCCATCAGCTACGCTATTGCAAAGACATCGGCATAAAATGCCTCCGCACAATTGGCTGAAACGCAAAATGTTTTTTCCAAAAATGGAAACAGTTCAGTCTCCTTGCAGTAATATAGAGTCTGCACTATTGATTCAAAGGCAAAAGCGTTAGCATTTGTTTTAAAGGACTGAAAGAATTTACCCCCTTACCAGTGTCACACTTGTCTTCCAGCTTCTGGAGTCATCTGAATTGCATGCAGCCATACCAATTGCGTGTTACTATGTGGTATATAAGCTGCAAAGTAAGGACAAAATGCAAACGTACTGTGCTGTACGTAAACTGAGATCAATTAGCATAGATAAAAAGACTCCTCAGCCTAGGTGGTGGATGGAATGTTACGGAAATACAACAGCATTCGAGTAGCGACACAGCCTAGTAAAAACGAAGAATTTTCACGATAAATTTTTCTTTATGCAGCGGAGAAAACAACATGTTTTTACGGAATGGCGCTTCAAACAGGCAAATTAAAATCACTCGCGAAGCTAAAGATAATCAGTTGCTAAGCCTACAAGTGAGGTATACTGGACAAAATGAAGTTGTAATCTGACGCAAAATAGTTATGCTGTAATACCTTTTTTACGCATGAGGAATGCTATACTAATTGAATAATTGACATTGCATGCAGTGAGGGAGCTATAAGAAAGAAATTTTGATTAGGTGGCAATACAGTTTAAGTTTGCGTAAAAATAATCTCCACTTAGTTAAAAAAAAAAAATAACTAAAGTGGTACAATAACAGCAGTAAAAATTATACCCAGTAAAAATTATACCGATTGGCAAATAGAACCTAAGTTTATGAAACGGATAAAACGGATATGGCCAACCCCGTAACAATATTAGATACCACAGTAATGTCATGTAAACAGTAAAGTAAAAAATCACACGAATACACAATGATTAAATATTAAGAAAGCATTATCACTAATTATCATTACATACCATCTCATCATTGCTACACTATTTGTTATATACCATTACTATATAATTAGCGTTACATTATTATATTAAAGGCTTAACCAAACCAAGCGTTAAAAAATATTCCTGAGGACCCCAGAAGTAATTTATCTACCGTATCATTCATTTCCAGAAAATCCCACAATGAAATAATACTATTGTGATACAACCACCAAAGAAAAATATACTAATAAATACGACTGACAACAAATCCAGAGTTTATACAGCAAATGCAACATTTACAACAAATCCTGCAATAAAATTAAAGGGTACAATAGCACAGCCATAGAAGTATAAAAAAAAGCAAAGTAGGTCGGCCGGTAGCAGATAACAGGAAGACAAACACGACACCCTCTTGTAGGCTCACGAAAAATGATGCCATCAGCCTTCTCGTTACGAGAGGATATGTTCATTCATAAAGCACCATCCATCCAGCAGTTGACTGACAGAAATGAGGAGCTCGACGAAAAATATTTCCTTAGCTAAAAATGTTCCTTAGAAACTGACGAAGATGAAGCTGTAATTGTAACCACAAACTGCAGTTCTCCAGAGCGGGGAAATTTTGGAAGTCGGAAGATCGCCCAATGTTATAAATAGCCAAAAATTTTACGAGTTTACTCGGCTAAGGCGATTCGATACCAGGTGACGAGGGGTGTGTTTTGAAACAAAAAGATACGGGAACGCAATCTGTCTTATCCGATGTGCAGAGAAAGTTAACGAAATCATTAAAATTTGGCGACTTTTACTCAACAGCCTGCTTGATATCAGGTGACGAGGTGCGCGTTTTGGAATATTAAGATACGGTGACACACTCCGTACAACTAGGTATAGAAAGACAATTATTACCAAACGTTAAATAACCAAAAATTCTGCGGGTTTCGCTCAGTAGAGTTCTTTTGATTGAGACCAGGGCTGACGAGGAAAATTCGAGTTTGAAATAGGAAGATGCGCTGATATCAGCTTGCCATAAAATATGCAAAGAGAGCCGAAGTGCAGCATCAAATATTTAAAATAAAAGACATGAGACGCGCTTGAAAAACTTGTGGAAGTCAGAGGACATCTACGCTCAAAGTATCACAAAGAAATATCTTTTGACTATAACCCAAAAGTTTCAGTGCAGCTAGTAACTGCATTTGCATAACAAGTTCATCGGCAAAACAGTTTGTACAGAAGGAGAGGCCATTCAAAATAATTTGTGTAAGTGTAGGGCAAAATTTTCAAGTGTGTGTAATTTATTTCATTGATCACAGTCTTCCACCTTCGCTTAAACTGGAATTTATCATTCGCAGTAAGAATGGAATAGCACGTGATTAATAGTGTACCTGCTTGATCCTAAATAAATGCATTTTGGTTGAAATAGACATAACTCCGCTACAGTACGGGTGAAATCGTACAGTGAGACAAGATGTGCCAGTCTATTATAAAATGAATCTACACTTTTCACAAACTGAAGAAGCAATGCAATAAACAAGGTACTTGATAACGTAGAAATATAGGAAAGAGTTGTCGTTTTGCACAGAAGGGCGCAGCAAAGTCCTTTCATCTCATCAAAGCAATTGTGCTCGTTTTGCATCGCAAAAATAACCGACCATATCCGATCATTATCGTTTTAAATAACGTTGATGGCCAGCGATGATGAAGAAAATGTAATACCGTGCCTGTCTCAAAGACGCCGGAAAGAGGCCACAGATGGCGCCTATAAGGTTCTACTTGGACCGAGATGGTCACAATATTTTACAGTTCAAATAAGGGCCCGGCGCAAGCGATATGATGACAACGCAGGAGCTCGGGTATCTTTGACACCAAGTCTCACAGAAACCTATAAAGAAAACTTTTGGTGACCAAAAGAGGTAACCCGGAGCTATATCATTACAGGACGTTTCACAGAAATCTTGGCAGAAAATTCTTCAAAGACTTCAATACATTCCGATCAAGAGAGTGCCTCAAATAGGAAACGGCGATAGAAAACTACAGCATCCAATAGCCCTAGTACGACTCCTACAAAGATCGTCCCAAAGCTCTAAGAAACGCCAAGAATTCTCGAGCTTCTGAGAGGTGATCATTGACGTTGGTGCGGTACACCAAATCGAAGATATTTTCAGCCCTAAACTGAAGGGCTAAGCTGCTTTGGACAGCGAAGACAACGGGTAGGCCAGGGGGAAATCTGCTGCTCGGGCGTAACATGTTCGACAGTGTCAATAAAGATTTTATTACTGAGGCGTTTGAGAACATCAATAACGATTTAGTTCCTAACACCTCTTCAGACGGCTTCTGGTACTTCAAAATGGACGGGTTTCAGGGCGCTAAGATGATGTTGATAAAGAGTACCAAAGCGATATGGTAAGGATTACATTGGGAAAACAGTACTTTTCCAATGTATACATGCTGACCCTGTTGTACAATTAATTCTTCTACGTCCCAATTAAATATTAATTTCTGGAGGTATTGCACTACTTAAATTGTGACGCAGCAGTACAATAATTAATCTTTCAACGCCCAGTTTAACAATAACATTTGTAGGAATGGCACTTTTTGAGAGGTGATCCAGTCACCGTAGGCGTCACAAAGTAACTCTTACAAGGTCCAACTGACGTTAGTTTCTCGTAAAAATACCGTGGTTTGAAACATCGTTATGAAAGACGCTGGATTTTATTTGCTAAGAGTGATGCTTGTCTGGCTCGTGGAGGAGATCGCCCAAGCAACGCAACAGAACTCATTGCATATGAGCATAATTATACCTAGCTTAGCTGGTATTAATTCCGTTCAAGTCACGTGACAAAACATTCTACACGTAAAAATAATTATACCTAGCAGCCAATACAAAAATTCTGCTCAGGTCACGCCAAAAAATTTAAAACTTTTAGATATAAACAATACCAGGTTAGCCAATGAAAAAAATTAATGTACACATTATGAATTATTGCTCTACTAGCCAATGCAAGAATTTTTTATCAGGCGATGTGAAAAATACAATACGTATAATTATAATTATATGTACCTAGTTTAGCCAATATGAAAAACTTTCACCATATATAACTGGTACGATATACAATACGGCACAAATATAATTCTACCTAGTTTGGCCAATAAAGAGAGAAAAGAAGCAGGGATATGAAGCTGGCAGGCGGAAGCGCCGACATTATGAATTTCAGTAGCAAATCATCAACTATTCATCGGGGCTCGGACTGTAACAGGGATATTTATTATGCAAATGTCCAACGGCTATGCCTCCAGGGTGCACAGTACGCCATTTACGCAATGATAAAGCAGAGAAATAATAAAAAAATAGAATAAAATATATTCATACGAGTATATTTAATTGCTGTCGGAGATATTCACACTGACATAATCATTATTTTTGGGCAGAGAAAATAACATACAATTATTGTGATAATAGTCATATTTAAGCCTCCACAGAGTAAGCTGAGATTGAAAGAGAAGAAGAAAGCAGGGACATGGAGTATGTCAGTCAAGGCGGGGAACCCATAGCAATGTTCCGGAGACCTACGTACCTGAGGCTAAGGTGACAGGCTGGATCCCATTGGGGGTGTTACTGCCTATAATATACAGTAGGGTCAGCTAAAAAATTAAACATCAGCGTTGCAAGCAAGACACAAGCTAGCTTCTAAATGGAAATGGACTACAACCATTGTTACAAAATATGCAGGGGGCTTTTTCTTAACTATGAAGGTTTTACAAAACTACTCTGGAATAAAAGAAACAATACTCATTTTCAACAGTCATTTAAAATATTGTAAGGGATTTGTTTAAACCTGCAGGATTCATTATACTACTCTCAAATGAAGGCAAGAATTCAAAAAACCAGCTGCCATCGGTTACGTGCATTGCGGAGATAGTTGCAGCTACTGGCAGTCCCGTTGCCTGGTTACAGCACGGCGTGACCAGATCTGCGAAGGCGAATAAACAGGCCTCCGCACACGTACGTGGAATGGTGGCGTGTAAAACACCACCTGGACCTCGTCCAAATGTACACGAGACATATACCCTTAATAAATTAAAACTATTTAGCAGTTGGCAACATCCACCACATGAGGTACTCTTTTTTTTAATCCACTATACAATAATACTTAGTTGTTGGTCGCTTGCTTGCTCGCTCGCTCTTTGGTTGGTCCTTCCCTCCGCCGCGCTGTTAGGGATTTAGATAGAAAATTCATCTACTGAAAAACAAGTTGAGATACGATAAAATTTCAGCCCTTTGAGTTACGGTGACAAATATAGCTACTGAAATATATGGTCAGAAGTGGAAATACAGTATTTTCTGTATCTCGCTTCGCTTTGATAAATAGCTCAGTACTTAATGACATGACGGTGACGAATCTTCTTCTGAGCGTGGTAGAAGGAAGACGGTAGCTTTGATGGAATTTTTGATTTTGTCAGGTAAAAGTAATATTGCATATTTTTTAGATAAAGTTCTTCGCAGCAGAGCCTCAGTCTTTTTCGTTCCTTTCGTGCATAATCCATTCCACATATGCTTTCTTTAGCTGAATTTCTTTGAAAGAGTTGAAACTTGAAGCTGGGCAGACGCTTTTTTACATTGAATTTACGTTGCAGCCAATTTTCGACGCTTCAGGTTCAAGTATCGGCTGGTATCCAGGTTACGGTAAGCCATGAGCATTTCCGTTGAATTCTTTTGCCTGAAGTATATTTTTTAGTGCTGCTCAACGTTTGACCAATTCCTAACTGATATTCACGCTGTATCTTGAAGGTGGGTATTTTGCTTTCGCAAATCTCATGGCTGCTGCAACTTGCGTTTCATTAATGGAAGATCAGGCCTGCAGGGAAGAGACCTATAATACAGCAAAACCTATACTGGGAACCGGAACAATAAAAAGCTCAATCACACAATTACTGCTGTCATTTTTGACAGCTGGGCCCTCTAGTAAATAAAATATGAACCATGGTAGGCAAAATCCACGAATATACAATAGTCTCTTCAAACAGCACATTCTTTGGTCAAACAACACACAAATAATTAATTAACTAAACACATCATTTGAAAACAGGGTATCAATTCTTAATTAAAAAGTGCACCGTTGTTCTTCGTACATGTCAAATGTTCAGTTAATTAAGTAAATCCCACATGATGTCAACACAATTGCTAATTATATTTTCTTTTATAAATCTCTCAACAAAGTCAAACAAAGCTTTGCAGAACTCGATTGCACAGGCAACATATTTATTAACAACACAAGGTTATGCTGGTGATATTATGATGAGTATAATTTTCATTATTAACATTATCACTATTATTATTAATAATATTATTATTCTAATTAATGTTATTATTAATATAAACTATCAGATTAACCACGGCTACAACAATGTTGATCCGCGCAGCGATTGATGCTTAGTACCAGTAGAGTACTATGAATAGGCGATAAGGGCAGAAGCGCAGTGAAACATAGTAGCATTTTACCGTAAGTTTTAGGAGTGCCAAGAGCAGTCTCTTACCGATATAAGGCAGTGCCTGCATGTCTGCTCTGAGTTTTTCGCAAGCGTCATTAAAGTGCCTGCTGCTGCAGCGAAACAAAGCATTATTCGCCACAGTAAAACGTCAATTACATAAAAGTTATTAGAGCAGCTGCAGTAATCAACCGCAGGTACAGATTAGCAACAACTTTGTCACCACGACAAGGAGGACTTCTTTGCAATGTAATATTATGAATGTAAATTAATGACATATTTATATTGTAGTTTGATTTTGTTAGTTTCAAGGTTAACCCTTAAGCGACCCATTTAGTTCCGCAAATCACCATAAAACCAATAATATTTCAGGGTCTGATATATGTCCAGTGCGAATCAAAATTGTACTCTTACTTCTATTGGTTCTATACCGGTTTAGATTTAGATCTCTCAAATGTTTTATATTGAAAAGTAAAGATACAGGCGAAATGCAATGGCAGATAGAAAGCAAAAAAAGACCACGATCTGATACGCAAAGATATTTGAGTAAATTTCTACAGCAAACTAGAAACACGACTATGAAAACATAATTATAGCAATCAATATTGTCAATAGTTTGCCTTGGTGGGCGCACATTCCTCTGAATTTCTGAGCATATCAGATATATTTTGCCAAGTTTTTCTACTCGTAGTGGCAGAGAGGTTAGATGGCAAACTCGCTCGATGTCTCGAGTTCTGCTGTACGGTTCCCAGCGAAAGAGACTCAACAGTCCAGTGCGAGCGCATTGACCAATCCAGCAATAAAGACTGCCGAATGATCGCAGTTGTCATATAAATTTCCGTTTTTGATACCATATCTCTGATGATAACCCGCGGTCGAGTACAATCGTATCGTACACGTGTAAAGGCCCTAGCGAGCATTCATCAGCAGTTTGAAACAGAACATATCGATTTCCTCGTTGGGCTACGCAGACTCGCAAATTATATCTTTTCCTCAACCAGCTATTAGTTTTCACTGTACTTGGCATATTTTCTGAATTTTCAATATAGACTATCTAAGAGCTCGAAGTCTATACCGCTAGAAAAAACATGAAAACTTTTATGTAGAACCTTTAGTTCTAAAAGTTCAGAGCGCAAAATATTGAGTGAGAACGAAACACAAAAGTAGCGGTCATGTACGTACATAGAGCCGGGTAAGATGCAAATTGGGAAAGAGCACAAAACGGTGTAAACTTAAACTGCGGCGATATATAACGCTTACAATAGCCCAATCGAAATCGGGTACAGTTACAGCCGCTGAAAAATTTCACTTCAAAACGCCTTGCACAGTTGATTATGTTACTTCAGAAAAGAGTAGTATCTGCACATTATGTTTCATAAAACGACACAACTGAATATTTTTCTTCTGAAATGCTTGGAAACTGCACATCTTTCCTTACACGCCTATCAACGAAACATTTTCTTTCTTCTACGCCTGGCAGCAGCATACATTTGCCTACATCTCTATAACCAGAACTTTTTCCAGCACCTACGCTTCACAGCAGCATGTTCTTTTTTCGAAAGCCTGGAAAGCAAAGTAATTTCAATGCCTGTGCGTCTCTTAGTTGTTTAATATACACGTTTTATCCAGCACGCCCGGAACTGAAATTTTCCTACCTTTATCTCTGGCAGGTAGCTACATATTTTCTTTCCTATATGCGTATTATCCCGTATATTTTTTATAGACCTCGTAGTTACACATTTTCTTTATGATACGCCTTTCAGTTGTATACCAAATTTTTCTCTCCAATACGACTAGCAGTTGCATATGTTCTCTCTAATACGCCTGCCAGTTGCATATTTGCACTCCAAAACGCCTGTCAGTCGCAGATTTTCTTTCCTCCAGCCCGATAATCGCTTATGTACCTTCTCCACAGCACCTCATAGGTGCTGCACAAATGTAGGAAGGAGAACAATGACGTAGCCGAGAGGTGCGTCTGTGCAGAGCCCAGCGGTCATGACTAAAATGGAGGGCAACGAGAGCAAGCAGAGCAAGGCGTTGGCATTCTTAGATACTTCACAACCGGATCTGGGCAACGCGCTTCGCAGTACCTCGGGTTGTATCCAACACGCGACGTACCTCGGCGGCCAACACGCGATCTAGCCAAGCATCCAACACCCGACACAGTCAAGTATTCAAAACGCGACGTAGTATAGCTGTCAATACGTTATTTAGTCAAGTATTCAACATGTGACGTAGCCTAGCGATCAACACGCGCCGTAGCATAGCAGTCACTGTGTTACGTAGCCAAACATTAAACACGCGATTTAGTGAAGTATGCAAACAATCGACGTAGTCTAGTAATGAAGACGCGACGTAGCACAGCAGTCAACACACAACGTAGTATAGGAGTGAATACACGATGTAGCGTAGCAGTCAACACGCGGCGCAGCAAAACAATCAACACGTACGTGATTTAGTCAAGTACAGTATTCAACACGTGACGTACCTAGCGAAGCAATCAACAAGTGACGTAGCACGGCCGTCAACACGCCACGTAGCCAAACAATCATTACGCAATTTAGTCACGTATTCAACACGATTCAACACTCGGTACAGCCTTGCATCGAACACTCTGAACGTAACAAAAAATTCGACAAGTGATAGCTAAAGCATTCAACGCGCGACTGAGATTAACGCATGACACGCGGCGTGCTCTAATATCCAACACGCCGCATGACGTAACCAAGCATCAAACAAGCGATATAGAAATGCAACAAGACGTGACGCATCTTTGATAAAAGTTTTTCTAATTTATAACATCACGAGGTGCGCGGAGAGAAAAGTTTGTGCATAAACTTGGGCAAAAATAAACAGAAATAACTTAGTAACTTCTCACAACTGGACGGGAGCGCTGGAGGTATTTTTGAGCATACCTTTAGTTGACTGAAAAGCGGAATACACACAAAAGCAGCTTGACACAAGGTTGATGACCTAAAACATAACATAGACTTTGCAGAATACCAAACACTTTATTTTGTACGTGGTATGGCTCATGGAAAAGCGCAAATATAAAACGCCGAGTTAATCTCAAGCTAATTTCAATTTCCCCTGCTAGAAATGTGTATTTTAGTACAATATGAGGAAATTCGGAACAATAATTCTAAAGTAATGGTACATACGGCGTGTAAACGTTGCCGGGACTTCTGAAGTCTGGAATTTTGGACTTCTGCTTGTGAAACTACATGATTTCAAGGAAATAGAAAGCTAATTTCATCAATAGAATTTTTATTAATATTTTCTTTCTATTACATATGTCCTAATACAAGCTTTGCAGCCACTTAATACTTTGAACTTCTTGTTAATAATTAATACGTGCCCACTGGACGCTTTAAAATAATAAAAAACTTCAGGAACCATCAAATTATCGCATTTTTCATGAAACCTTATACTGAAGTGTACCAAAAAAGTTCGAAGTGTGCATTCTTTGAGCAACAGTAATTTCAGAGAAGCGAAACCTAATTTCGACGACATAATATTTCCCCTATTATGTTACGTAATGCACACCCTAGCTTTTTTCTAAGGGTTATTTCTATCATTGCATGCCAATAGAACAGAATAAACACAAGAAATCAGTAGTGCAAGATGCTTTCTCTATAATTAACATTATTTTCGCACGGAGGTTAATACCTTTACATTGATACAATATGAAATTTGGAAAAGCATAGGGGCAAGAGACGTAAATGATTCATTAGAAAATCATTACTTTCTTCGCAAAATGGTAAAAATCTCTATAAGGCTAAAATAAAAAATAAGACCGTGAAATCGCAAGAGCACGATGTACACCGGGCCCGTTGCCTAAGCAATAGCGACTTAGTAAAATAGCGATGTTCTTTATCTTGAAAAGAAATCGCTATGAAGTTAGTGACATAGGGTCTATAAAACACGGAGCCAACAATAACAGTCGTACTATAGGACGCCAAGGAACAAACAGCCCTTCTAAAGTTGGAAAACAATTCTCGAGGGCCGTCAATATGTCAGGACAACATTGCACAACTCATAACTATTAATCAGTGAGATTTGCCCCCTCGAGAGTTTCCAATTCCAAACGGCAGCTTCACGAAACTGGGCACAAGTTTGGATAGGACGTTCTCCAGCAATTGTTTCGAGTTAGATTGATGAGATACAATCCTGCGACTTGGAACTTCACCATTTGCTTAATTATCTTGCGCATTACTCACACGAATTTTGTCCGCTACAATGTCACACAAATGAACTTGATGAATGCATGTGCTTTGCTACCGTCACAAGTTTTTATGAAGATGAAGGCGAACCCATAAATTTGAAGAGGACGATACGAGCGGCCGACATCGCAGGAGACAAGTCGCGCTCAATATGAAGCCCACCTGACGTAAAGCGAGCGATACAGCGGTAGGTTGGGGACTATGAAGGTAACACATGGTACTGAGCGCGATGTCGGGTACTGAGAAGTTAATGTACGGTGCAGTGTGCAAGTACCAGGCGGTAACGAGTACTGTGATGGGTGGAGTTGTACACTGTACACGCAATGAAGATAATAAACGGTGAAGTGTACCGCGATGGGTTGAGACACATATACTAAAGTTAAAATAATAGACCGGAGTGTACTGTTATGATTTGAGATGTTCATCGTAAAATTGAAAACAAAAACAGACAGTGGAGTGTACTGTGATGGGTTGAGACGGATATTGTAAAATTAAAATAATAGATAGCGGAATGTACTGTGACGGGTTGAGACGTACATGTTCAAACGAAGATGACAGACAGTGGATTATCCTGTGATGGGTTGAGACGTATACAGTATAAAATGAAGATGGCAGACAGTAGAGAGTACTTGATAAGCCAAAACGTACTGAATGCAGTGCACTGCACAAGCATAAGTTTGTAACGTGCACTGCGGTGGAGAGAGAAGACATACACGCGGAGTGTACTGAGCTAGTACAGGCTAGGCCACCGCAAGGTAAAAAACTAAAGACAGAGTCAAAGAACACATTTTGAAGAAGTACCGAACAGCATCTAAAACTCCCATCACCTGACTGGGATTTTTGCAATTTTTAGTAATCTTGACCAATTTCTTCCACAAGAGAGAAAAAAACATCGCACCGCCAGCAACTGATACAGCAAACGCACTGGTCACATGACTGTGACATTCTGTTGTAGCCGAATTAGCTATATCACAAGTAAAGTAACTTTTCGGCTAAAAACTGCACTTCGACATCAAGCACAAAGCTGAAGAAGTAAAAAAAATGCATACAGTGCTAACCTCATTACATGAATGACTTATTAGTCGAATAAATAATTAACGCAATTGGAAAACAAAAACGTATAGAAATCGTGACTCGTTTCTGGAGCACTTTTTCACAGTCGGGAGCATTCGTAAGGTGGGACGTCGCAAAAGTGAGCGCTTCTGCTCCTTCTTTTCGCTTGACCGAAAACGAGGGCTGTACACATCACACGTTTCTTTCGGCAGCTGAGAAGTCGACGGTGCGATTGTCAAGTATGGCGGCGCAGGTTCAACTCCCAGCAGCACTCACGCCGATTTTCCATGAGCATTCCAGCATGGGCAAGTCGGTTGGAGAACGACAAGAGTTTCAACTCGGTTCCTAGTCCTGACTTCTGTTGTTGTTGTTCTTCACGCTACATCACAACACTCTAGTTTAAGGCGAAAAGAAAACATCGTTGGTGAATCCGCCGCCGTATGCGAGACAAGGAAATTAATGTAGTTATCAATATGCCATTTACAATGTTTATCAGCAGCCGGCCCGCTAAGCAGACAACCATGTCTTTTTCACGGCACCAGATCGACTGCCGTTTAAAAGCGTTCGACCTACAAATTCGATCCGGTCCGACAGTTGCCTTCCGTCCAATTAGGGGTACTAATGCCGAAGTAATTCATTATAATGATATTAAAGGGATCATAACACAATTATCCACGCATCAATGGAGACATGACTTATCCCATCAGTATTGCGGTAATATATAGATATATATTTGTTTTAATTTTAAGTATGCAAAACTACGAGCACAATAATAGTGACAATAGGAAAATACTAATAAGATGCATTATAATATTAATGTGACACTCGTAAGTTATACCAGGTACCGTAATGTCCTTAATGCTGTGTTGAAAAAAACAAAAAAGATATATTATAGCGAGAAAATTTTGCAAAAGTCGAATGATTCCAGAGAACTGTGGAACATAGTTAATTCACTGGTATCGAGGAAGTTTCGTGAGAAACGAATTGAAGTTGTGAAA
>LQNS02278125.1:16097059-16120537 GCA_001587735.2 Parhyale hawaiensis | reverse complement strand
AAGTCCTTGAGAGAGGCCGGCGGAGAGCTGCAGCGCAGCTTCTAATAGGATTGGAAGATTAATTAAGATTTAAAGGGCGGCCTCGAGTGACATTCAGGCCAATGTGGGAATTTGCTGCGCTCTGATGAATTCTTGGAAAAGGAAACGCATAAAGCCATCAGTGCGGATAACACTTGCAGACGGCAGGGGCAAAGGGCAGTACGTGTAGGCTTAGTTCAATGATTGCTATGGAAGAGTGCTACTAAAGGGGCAACAGGAATAAAATAATGCAGCAGACGCAGTCCAGACTCCATGAGGGCACTACGTTTGGGCTTGAGGCAATGATTTGCGGGAGTTAGGTGATACGAAAGTTGCAGCAGTAATAAAAAGTTGATGCACGAATTATATTGCTGTGCATTTGTGATGCCCAAGCGACAGCAGTATGAAAATACTAGAGGATTGAAAACAGCACTAGTGAATAAACTCAGATTTAGATCACAATGTGCCCTTAATGGCTGATAGTAACGACAGAGACCGCAGTGTAAACATTATTAGCACATAAACATTTTGATGAGTGAAAATAATGAATAACGTAACAATAAAAATAGTTCTCTGGGGAAATGCAACCAGAATACGAACAAATTATACCTGAACTGAAATAATCGTAGAGCGACACAAACTAAGCGATTTCACTCCACTGAAGCCATGCTCGAAAATTAAGATATGAGCACATTTTAACTTTGAGTTAGAGGAGCAAAATACAAATTTCATTTTTGGTTTCGCAGAAGCCACTTCCTAAATCCAGATTCATGCAATCCTGGATAATTATTATTGTTACAGTATGCGCTGATAGCATCTTAAACTATAGCTTGGCCAGATACCCGGTTTACAGAATGGTTTATGAAAAAAAAAATAAGGCAAATGTTACCGATATGGTCAAAGTAGCACATATGATTACGAATTACGGTTAGGAAAATATAGAAGGTGCTAGACAATACTGAATGTTGTCTCCAACACAAAACCATCGGCATACATAGCTGTGTGGATTTCGAAATGTCAATACGACGAGCATAGAAGAAAAATGCGTAAACCATCAGAATACGTACCTACGAAACAATACCACAAAATAAACACTTCCAAAACTCAGAATAAATCTTTCCAGAGTAAGTACATCCAGAAATGATGAGATTAACACGTTACCATTGCACTCTATGATAAAAAAAGGTCCTAAAATTGGTGGCATTAGCTTTTATTATACGTTCATTTATTGGACGAGCTATAATTTGGGAAACGTTGGCTTGAGAGTCCAGGGAGAGCTATAGTACTGCGCCTTTGTTCTACCAATTCAGTTCGTTTCTTTTTTCTTGCTACATGAAATCAAATTCCGAAGAAGCATTAAACATATTTATGCTTATACATAGATATACGGTAAATGTTCATGCAGATTTTTACTTTCCTGAGGATAAATAAATTTGCCTTGTGGCTAATGAAAAAAATATTATCAGCGAATCAGCACCGGTTAACAGCAGCAGGCTGTACGCCCATACTAAAAGAGGCGCAAACTCAAAATTCTCCCCCAGAAAGGCGTTCAGTTTTATAGCCACAGATGGACAGCACGATAGCATTAAGCGTACTATATGTGAGCTATAGCTTAACCTTCGAGTAACAAAACTGTGTTGTTCGGGTAAAAGTTTTTTATCTCACTTTATCCCTATGGAAAATAAGAGAGGTTTTTATATGTAGCGAGCTATAACAGCCTGGCAAGACAGGAATAAAGAAAGGAAGAGCAGTTCTTTTCATGCACTGCACATCGTTTAACCGCGAAATGGCTTCTCAAGAAAATGTGAAGAAATTACTTAAATTCAATCACTTGAGTTTTTGAACACCAGAAAATATAAAATTTAACTACCACATATTAAATGAAGGTTCCTTGAAATTGTACATCATGTAGTTGTAGGATAATATTAATAATTGTGAGTCCCTTTCTAAGTGCTACACTTCAAGCCTTCGATTGAAAGCTTCACATTACACTGCCAAATTGTCAAACATTACACTGCCAAATTATCAAACATTACACTGCCAAATTATCAAACATTACACTGCCAAATTATCAAAGATAGATTCTACAAGCGAGGCGCATATCCAGTCTAGCCAAAAATAATTTTATATGTTCAGAACTAAAATTAAGGGATGGAAAATCACTCTCAAGAAAAATTTTTAAAATTATTTAGTACTAACAAAAGGAAATTGTGAGCATAGTTTTAATCGAAATAGCTTCCATTTTTGTCCACACAGAGCTTTTATCTGACTATTCATCTGTCTAAATTACGCACAATATCAGTTCGAAATTTGGCCACTGCAGCAGCAAGGAAGAACTTAAGTAAGTCGAGATATTTCAGTTTAGAGCAAGCCATGTTCTCCAATACTGACTACAGTTCGTAATATAAGGGGTTTAAGTCTGGACTCCAAGACGGCCCATCATCAGCCTTGAAGAAGACAGGAACATTCTGGGAGAGCCACAGCTGAGTGACTTTTGCTTTGTGTGCTGGGACCGATTCCTGCTGAACGCTCCATTCTTTTCCACTGAACAAAAAACTAGTCAAGCACTTAACCGTATCTACAAGAACGTCCTCAAATAATACGCACGAGCTGTGGTTTTAACCCTTTTTATGGAAAAATAACACTCCTTGACTCCATGATAAGCCACATCCCATTAAACCATTACTTGGGTGGTGTGGTGACCTCTTGGAACCCTGAAATGACTTCAGGAGCTTCTTGACACTATAAGCATATACGATATCATTTTGACGGTTGAAGCTTTCTTCTAAATGCAGTAAAAATTTACTCATCCGTAAAAAAGCATTGTTCTCTGAGCACCTCCTGCGTACTTGATTATCAACTGTTTGGACCTTTTCATTCTGTTCTGAGTCCTCTTAAAGCAGGAGTTGACAGGTGGCTATAGTGAATCGTCGATAAGCTCGCATCTTCAGGTCACCTGTAATTAACCTGGACATCGATCTTGGTGATACGTCCATCTCCCCAGCCTGTCTTCTGCTTCCTCAATGGATTCCTTCTGTTTCTGGCTCTAACTATTTTAACTTTTTGGGAGGCCTGAAAGTGCGAGGACGACCTGACCGATAAATGTCAACGATTGTCTTCTGTTCCTCAAATCTTTTTATGACGCGGTACACAAACATTTTGATGATACCAAGCGACTTCAGCAATTTGAAGATGGCACTCTTGTCATGCCCTGCCTTGTAAAGACCGAAGAACAGAAACTCGGATCATTTTGGCTCTCTATTCCATTGTTAAATCTTAATACATGTTGAAATTGTTATCTAGAGATATGTGAATTAGGCCCTAAAAATTGATTTTAATCATACGACTTTTGAGCCTAAAAGTTTTAATTAGTTAAAAATTTATTAATATTTTCTAACAGAATTGTGTGTGTAATAACTACTTAAGTTACGCATAATGAGGGCTGGCATATTTTTTGATACACTTGGCATGCCTCGCTCATGGCTACAAAATGACGAGTACTCCTACCGAAATTATTATTACCTCCGCAAAGGAGGTTATGTTTTCGTCGGGTTTGTCTGTCTATTTGTTTGTCTTTCTATCTGTCTTTCTGTCTGTCACCAAGATAACTCAAAAAGTTAAGGGCGGATTATTACGAAATTTACACGAATTGTTAGGTATGTTAGGAGGAACAGATGATTAACTTTTGGTGAAGATCCGTCCATCCGTTTGTTTGTTGGTCTTCCTCATTTTTCTCAATGCCATAACTCAAAAAGTTATGAACGGATTTTTATGAAATTTACAAGAGTTGTAAGGTATTTCACAAAGAGTAGAGTACCAAATTTTTGTCATGATCTGTTAGCTCGTATGTTTGTAGTTGTGTTTGATTTTAAGTTTGTAAGCGCAATAACTAAAAAAGTTTTGAGTGAATCTTTATCAAACACACAGGAATTGTTAGTAATGTTAAACGACATAAATGATCAAATTTTGGTGCAGATCAGTTGACTCGTTTCTATGATTGAGTTATGTTTGTCATATTGTTTGCTACACAATAACTCAAAAAGTTTTGAATGGATCTTTATGAAATTTACAGGAGTTGTTAATAATGCTAAAATGAAAATATGGTTAAATTTTGATGCAGATCGGTTGATTCGTTTCTATGTTTGAGTTGTGTTTGTCATAATGTTTGTTACGCAATACTCAAAAAGTTTTGCCTGGATTTTTATGAAATTTGCAGGAGTTGTTAGCAATGTTAAAAGATATAATTAAATTTTGGTGCAGATCGGTTGGTTCGTTTGTATGTTTGATTTATGTTTGTCATAATGTTTGCTAGCAGCAAAACTCAAACTGTTACGAAAGGATCTTCAAAAAAATTGCAGAAACAGTTAATCCTATTAAAAGGCACGAATGATTAGATTTTGGAGTTGAGACAAAAGAAATCATGGTTTCATAGTCAATTTCAAGTTTTCGTTACCGTTGCCTTACTTGGCGAAGGTATGCGCTCTCAGAGTGCTCTAGTTATTATTAAAATACACCAGACTGGAACGTGAGAACGGCAAAATACTCCATAAGGTCGTCAACCCCCGCGCAACCAACCCAGCACGAGGACAAAGAAATAGAGAGAATCAAAGATGACAGGGCCACTCTGTTTACAAAGCGTTTAAAGCTGCCAATACAAGCACCAACTAAGGCAGAGCCATCAAGATTATTCCAAATATCTACAAAGGATGGAACAAATGAGCGAGACTACTGGCCTGTACGGAATCGTACCGGTTCCAGGATAAACTCATGAAGGGCACCAGTACGCCGAGTTAGCTGCTCTCGAGCAAATGGCTCCGAAAGAAAAACCGAAATCGGATGACTTCGGTAATGATATATTTTATACAGAAAGCAAACCCCACCAATTCTGCGACGATGCGCCAGGTCACAAGGCTCAATCAACACCATCCAGTATAAACGCTCATCGACGGATCATTCTATCAGGCAAACTCAGATGAAAATCAGCAGCAGAACCCCAGACTGAGAAGCAGTATTCAAAAAGAGGGAGGGCATGGAAATTAAAGAAGGCAGTGACGTATCAACTCTACCGAACCAAACACCTTACATGTACGTCGCAGAAGGCCAATTTTCTGCAACGCTCGCGAGGCAACTGAATGGCTGTGGGCATCAACATCAACGTGGGATCAAACCTGATACCCAAGATAACCAGGTCATTAACCACAAGAAGCGGCACGCCATCCAGTATTAGTGTGGGGAAAGCAGGCCTCAATGTATGCGACCTAGACACAAGCATAGTCTCAGTTTTACCTGCATTTAACATCATCCTCCAGCTAGAACATCAGGAATCAATCACTTTCAGATATTACGTTGAATAGATTCTGAGACCTCTAACCTATCATCAGCGTAACCAACAAGTAAATTACGAACAAGTCAGCTGTGTATACAATAAACAATAAAGGGCCCAAAACACAACCCTTTGGGACACAGGATACCACATCTAAAAACTCACTACTTATACGATCGACAACCACACATTGGCATCTACCGGACAAAAACTGACTAATAACCGCGAAAATCGAACTACCAACACCCCTCAATATCAACTCAAGCTCAGAGATAGCGAATGCACAAGTATAGAAATATTCATGGGAGAGAGAAATAAACCAAAAGTCAGAAAACAGTGACCAAATTAGGGAAGGAAGTAGCTGCTGTTGTCGACAAAATATTTATCTCAAATATGGTACCGCTGCCGCGAAGTCACTTCGTCATTTCGCTTCCATCTTTTCTTAGCCCCCAAAGTTGCTTCAACTGCAGAAAAAAATCAGAACGTATGGTTGGATGGGGAGCAGGGAAACCGTGAAATTTTTATATGTGGCCCAATCAGACGGCCTTATTGCATACAAAAGAGAAAATCTCGCAACCCGGCAGAGGAAAAACATCTGTTGTGAAAGAAGCCTGCGCATGAAAATAAGGCTGACCCGCGACGTCGGCCGCCGTGGCTTCTCCTTAATATCTCATCAGTGAGATGCGAGTGGAGGGCTTCCTTCTGACAAGGTATCGAGTCCATGCNGTGAAAGAAGCCTGCGCATGAAAATAAGGCTGACCCGCGACGTCGGCCGCCGTGGCTTCTCCTTAATATCTCATCAGTGAGATGCGAGTGGAGGGCTTCCTTCTGACAAGGTATCGAGTCCATGCAAGAAAAAAAAGCAGGCACCGTAAGAAGAGACTTTCGAGGATTAAAAGAAGGAAAGAAACTAGGAGCTCCAGTAACGTTGAAAATATATCTGCCTGACATATGAGGCGCGCATGGCCAGAAATAGCACGCAAGAAATACTGAGGTAATAATATTAATGCCTATAATACTTGATGGCACCATTCTGTACGCTGATCACAGTATTTCAGAAGAGAAAACCCAAAGGACGCGCGCTATGCTAGGCCAGTGCACTGAACCGGTAATCGAATCGAAGGAACATCGCACATGAAAATAGACGCAAGTCTAGTCAGAAAGAATGAATGTAGTATCATTTTTATACATGATGTAAGATGAATTTTTTAAAATAATATTTACGGATTAGAATGACCAAAATCTGAATATAGTTACAATGAAACGTGGAAAGAAAAATGAATAGATAGAAGGGATCACCAGACGAAGACAAAGTACACTAGAATAATATGAAGCAGAATGCGAGATAAAATGAAGTACTATACATACATTACTTAAATGCCTAAAAGCGAACACAATAACAACAAATTGCAGCGTGTGTCAGAAAAATTACAGTAGTCGGCATCTATTCAGTAAACAGAAATGAAGTAGGCATAAATGAAAACATCTATAACAAATTCACAGTAGACGAAAAGGCAAGAAGTAAGACTTTAGCAAAATAAGGGCTGGGAAAAAGTTTTTACTTTTACAGAGCGAAAGAAGTTTCCAAGCAATGCATATTTGAGCAGCTGCACAAATACGTTGACCACTGCAAACGTTTTAAACTGTGAAGTGCAGTTTCCAACAGTGCATTTCTGTAGAGATAATCCAAAGCTGCACTAGCAAATATTCATATATATGCTCTTGAATAGCATGTATGTATGACAGGCTCATGATACATCATATACATTTCTTTATCTTTTCATACATACACAAAAACTGTCAATAAATGCGGTCGCACTTTTTACCGTACAAGTGCATTACCTGGCATGTTGTCCACCACAAAAGTACTCAGTTGCGTCCCATTTTTCCCGGCCGAACATAGGAACTTTAGCTACAGAAATGTCGACCAACATTGCCAATATGAAGGGAACTTCCCACCACCGCTGTGACTCACGAGAGACCATTTGGGCAGCAGGCTCCTCATATGGACCAATTCAAGTCTTTTCCTAGGCCGTGAAACAGTGATTAGCACTTTATTAATTACGAGAGAGACGCCCAGAGCCAAAACAAAATTGCTCCAGGGAACAGACTCTCGCGGTCGGCAGAAATATAAAAGCAGGCTCACGGCAGAGCGAAATCTGCGTGACTTGTTACCTGAGAAACGGACGTAAAATTTTGGTAAGCTCTACGGGAAAACAGTTTATTGTTGGCTCTCCAAAATATGAACAAGATACCGACAAGCTGTGATATACAAAATAATTAGAACAAAATGAGATTCGGAGAAAGCAAGCGAGACTGAAATGGAAAAGCCTCGAACGAGTTCTGGAATAATGGAAGAATCGTATGCGTCCATCGTGAATAAACGCCAAAACATGTAGCTTAGATAACTGGTAAATATCTTTCAATTTGCTTTGGGTTCACGTCACATCTTTTTATAGGTATACTTACGGAAATCGAGTTGATAGTACGGAGACTATTTTAGGCATAATTCAGTGGCGAGAAGTTACAGAAGAAAAACGAAAGTGTACGTACATTCGAAAGGAAAGAAGTACAGGCTTGTGCAAGACACGAAGCATAGACGAGATTTTGAAGAAGGCCAAAAGCAGCGGTAGGGGCTGGCCGTCCCTCATGTCCCAGAGCTCGTTTATCATAAGAGCAAAGTGTTGGCCTCATCCCAAAGCAGATAAATGAGCCTAAGCGGGATTGGAAGAAGAACAATTTCGATTTTGAGGCATCTGCTATAGAGGCCTGCCGAGAATGAAAATAAATAACAGTACTGGAGAAACGGACGCCGGAGCGGCGGGGAAACCTGAGCTGCACTGCGGGCTTCTGAAAGACTTTTTCACATAAATATTTAAGGCAAGAGCGATTAGTCAGAGAACTGGTAGGGATTTGAATTGAAGCGTCCACTGCAGCATATTATGCATGTAAACTAAGCTGCTAGTATTATGGTGATTTCCTAATGATGTAGCTTCAAATGGGTGAAAGGGATTTTAATCCAAGATATTAGACAAACAACAAATGTCAGAATAGGAGCGATCAGTAGATAACATCGGCTGTTTGCCAGACATTTTTCATTTGGGAATAGAAAGTCATCACAATGGGGCACATTCAAACAAGGGCAACTGTGGTCACAACAACAACAACGCATTGAAAGGCGGCAATGGAACTTCTCTTTGATTCACAAATACAAACGCGGTCAAGGTTTGCAGAGCGCACAACATGCAAGAAGATGTGTGTAGCTGATGGTGGCCTAATACTGGATATTACGTAAAGGATGTTGAAACAAGAACATTTGCAAGACAACTTTATGTAATTCTACCCTGTTGCCCCCAAAAAATAGTGATCGTCTACTTTCAAGCTTGATGTGACACATGAACATATTGAGAAGATGAATCACGCATGGATGTTGGAAAAACCTATTGAATCCGAAAGAATTGTACACCGCAAAAATTTAAAAAACAACAAAAACGGAGCTGCGGACACTGCAAACAATTTTTCATGAGTCGCCGGTTTGGAAGTAACTGCGAAAGAACAGCAAAGACTATGCCGTACAAAGTTAACGAGTTTGGCAGCAATCGGACTCGGTGTAAAAATACATGCAGCTTACTATCACTCCTTAGCCGCACCCAGTATAACGTAGAATAATCGCTGCATGTATATTAGCTTCCACGTCGGTACTAGAATAACTCATTCTTACAGTACATTGTGCGACGGCTTTAAAATTTCGCAACAGATTTTCTGCACTATCCTAAAATAAAGAAGAGAGTAGGGCGACCTTAACAAAAATGCACTTCGTAAGGGATGCGACTACAATGCAGCACACATAAAGTACGCCACTTACGACATGCAGGGCGCTCGATAGAAATATGCCCACAAGGACACTTCGTAAGGGATGCGAACACAATACTCGATCCGTGCAATAAAAATCAACCATTCTATCAGTGGCAGCCTCTGCACTCGCTTTCGGACATGAATGTCAAGTGCATCTTCTTTTTAGGAGGGTCAATCAAGTAACAATAGACAGGCTCAACCAAATAGAATCCGCAGTTCAATAGAGAGAGTTCGGCTAATGAAGTTGGCCAGGGATGGTTTCCTCCATACATCTCTCCCAGGTCCGTCCAATTGCAAAGTTTGGCCAGAAAGGAATCTGTGTTTCAATGGAGAGACCCTTGCGTTGGTTCTGATGACATCTCTACAGTGATGGATTGCTCTGTTTACCAATAGGCTATTGACAGAACTGGTGCGGAGGGGGCATTGTATAAGAGAGGGAGACTCGTGGGTCAACACCTCCGCTTGGCGTGACGCTACGTGGGAGGGTTGCCGAGGGTTCCCGATGTCTTGGTACACGTCCAACGTTAATGCTAAATCAGAGTTCCTATAGTTGAATTATAGGGGGGAGACAAAAATTCACAAAGAAAAACTGCATCCAGCATGACGCTACGCGAGATGTGTAAGTAGCCGTTCCCTACATCATGATACACGGCCGATGTTGCAGCAAATGAAATTAATGTTTAGTAGACTAAGGGTTGGAGAACATGAAATTAGAGAAGTACTAATCACAACAAAATCAACTTTATCGTCCAGCATGACACTAAGCGAGAACTGCGGCTCGTCGTTTCCGATGTATTGGTACACGTCCATTGATGTGCGCTGATAAAACTGGGAATATAATAATAATATGTCCATTGATAGTAAGGCTAACTAAAGTATCGTATTACGCTAACGAATTTCGAGCAATTAAATACACGGGCATCAAAGGTTAAAGCAGATTTTCGATGCCGTTCAACGCTGAAGCAAATCCGAATTTGCTACATGTATTTTGGCTGGAGATTGGAATTATTCCTTACATCACAAAAAGACAAGTGTGTTCCCTCCGAAATATCGCCAGCTCTAAGGAAATTGATGTTTAATTGGAACGCTACACAGGGTTACCATTAGCTTAACCTTACATTGCTGATAGTCGGATTTTTTTTTTGTATATTTTAGACAATGTTATTCTCGCGAGAAGTAGAATATTGATTGGGTGCTTTAGGACCACCGCGCATTGAAACTTAAGTTTGTAGCATATTTCAGATATGACCGAACGGTCCTCTTGAGCGGTCACAGGCTAGCGGTATCTTACTCAAATTCGCTACACAGAACATATTTTCCTGTATAAATATAATAGCACGATGAACCCTTGCAGAAGAACAGCATACATCTTGAGTAACTAGTGCTAAGAGTAGGTGGTATTCATTCGAGTTCCGGACTGTTCGAATAGGCGATATTGGTTCAGGATCACTAGCAAGGAGTCATCCGCGTCCTGGCAAAGATCCAACGCAAATTTGGAATCAAAGGCACTGATCTGTCATTTATCATCCAAGGGGTCACGACTCCAAGCGGCGAAATGGATACGGGCAATACTACAGAGGAGGAAATAGAGACGGAAAACGGGAACCGCATGACTAATAACAGCTTCCGGAGAGTTAATGGATTGTGAGCATCAGCTCAGATGTAAAAACTAACCAAAAGAAAGACGAGCTTAACCCTATAGCACCGAATTCTATTACGAATAGCATTATTTAAAGGGTTGGCGCTCGGCGATACAGAACTAACTCTTTACCGAGTTAGTGAAAACGCTTGCGAAGGAATCATCTTAAGGAAGTAACCATATATGGTCACTTGCCGGTAAAACAGTGCGCTGATGGCCATAAAACTTTAGCAACACATTATATCAAGAGCTGATAGATTTGCAGCAAAAAAAAACTGTTCTTCTAATACTAAAGAGTGGATAACGATTCCCACGAAGCTCCAAGTGGTACGTATCTATAATGAATAAACAAAGCATAAAGTTCAGGTTAAAGCCTATTCAGAAAAAGTACAGTATAGGCTTAAGCTTACAGAAACAGTTTTTTAAAGGAGGAAAGAGTGTAATCTTCTTGTAAGAAAAGAATTATATGAAACGTTTACAAAGGATTACAGTGGGAATGCTGCAGTAATAATGCCGATAACAAGCAAGAAAATAGGTTACTCGAAAATAAGACAAGGACGACCGAAGCAGACTTCAGATTTGGAATCACAGAGAAGAATTCAATTGAGAAGAACTTAAATTAATTTCACTCGGAAAGTGCGTCTTGACCAGTGATACTTAAGGCTTAAAGCAATGTGCTGTATGTTTCTTGCACATGCAAAAAATAAAAATTGGCATAAAAAGCTATGCAAATGAGGATATATGGTGAATAAGTGTGAGACAAAGAAAACAAGAAATTTCCATAACGGTCTGTGTTGTAATTTCTCTAGAAGTACCCCAAATCTTGACATAAGAAATAAAAAAGTGTGGCATATATGATAAAAAAGTAATAAGTTCCATAACGGATAGTATTTTTTCTCTAGATAGAGGTAGTCGTAAAGCGTTGCAGAAGAAGTCTTTAAACAGGGGGATATGCATACTTAACACGAAAGAGAATACAACACTATTCACTGCCGCATGTACACTGCGAAAAATGAGAAGGTAACTCTGACTCAAATTGCTTATTCATTACACAATATTAATGCATTATTGAAGTAGTTGAGTTGAAACTGGATAATTTTCCGTGTCAGTATCACCAAGTATATTTAAGTTATCTCCACTACAGTTTAATAAATTTCTGCTGGAGCATAAGGAAACCAAATTGGGTATTGCGGCATTATAATCGCTTCTTAGAATTTAAGGCATTAGACAGCTATTTCTCAATGTAGCCGAGAATGTTCAGCTGCAGCAACCAAAGTCCTGAGCAAGAACAGTGACGCACTTTTTTAGCTCAGGAGAAGCCAAATTTAAGGATCATAATGTCCAACTTTGTTTGAAACGACTTCAGGACTACTGAACACCTGCAACCCATGGGCACTCTTCATGGGTGACTGTCATAAATATACAGCAGGAGTGCTGAACGAAATGACAAACTGGCCTTTGGATTTAAGATAATAAAATCAAAATTTTTAGTCCAGTGCACTAGATTTGCATGACAAAATAAATTTGATTAAAACTTGAGAGTTTGCTGCGAGCAGGCTATGCGTCATATTTTTTTACTCAAAGCTTCCGTACTAGTAAGCTTATAGATTGTACTTTACCACTGATGACAAATTAGTAATTTATGCTTGAAACTGTTTAGAAGCAAAATCAACAAGCCGACGTAGGAAAATAGTGAAGAATCTCTAACTTAATAGTGCATACAAAGCAATCCTGACATTTTGTTAGTTGGGTGTAACTCATAACATTTCACCAACTGGCAAAGATAAAAGTCTATTATCACAGCTGAGTTACGTTCACGTATTCCAGCTGGGAAGAACTCAAGAGACATTTCAACCAAACAATGCAGGTAAATATTTTCTCTGGAATTTATTCAGCTGAGTATCTGCTACATCCATATGACTTTTGCCAGTGCAACAGAAAAGGGAACACTTCTTTCTCCGCATACAGTAATTCACTCCCAGGCACCAATAGGGTAAAGCTTCAACGTAAATTTCTCAAACGCCTCATATAGCAAGCCACCTAGGAAAGGGAAGTAAGAGTTTTTCAAGTTAACGAAGGCAACTTTCCTCACATGAATGCAGCGGTAACCCTACAGTTTTATGTAGGAAGTCACCAGAAAAGATAGAAGTGGAGTACTTGCTGTGTGGAATGAAGAACAAAGTTCCTCATAGAAATGCACAATAACTGATGTACAGGAAGCCCTAATGCTTCACGTAAGAGGTCACGCAAGAAAATGATGTAAGTGCGGCGTGAGATAAAGAATATAAATAATTTCCTGAAAGCAATAAGCGTGCAATTCATGTAGGGATAGCTCTAGAACTTCACGTAGAAAGTCTCTAGGGAAAACGAGGTAAGTGCTGTATGAAATAAAGAAACAACTAATTTCCCCCAAAATATACACTACAATTCATGTAGAGGTAGCCCTAAAGCTTCACATAGGAAGTCACCAAAGAAAGTCAGGCGCATGCTAGAGAAAAAAAGAAAGCTCCAGAAGGCAGTAAGCCGCTTGTAGAGAAACATTGAGGTCAGCTTAGGCTCGCTAAGCCACCGATATGACCGGGCACTACAGCCCCCCGCACGACCACGCTCGCCTCGGGCACTTATATGGCCAAACCAACTGGGAATATTTAGCGAGATTTGGGGTAATAAAACATGGCTAGAATCTGAGAGGTGATGAGCACTAATGATAAACTTATTGGTTACGCTGAGTGCCGGAAATTAGGGATAAAAATGGATGAAAACGAAATATTGGAGATGAGATGAGTTATTGATAATCTTTTCGGTTACACGTGAGACTGAGATTTAATACATAAAGCACAATAAGCAGTTTAAAAAGAAGACAGATACAATTAATTTGATGATGGAGTGGTGACTTTTGCCGGCGGAGGTATACTTAAGATGAGAATCATAAAATAAATAGAAATACTTAGGTATATAAAAACATGCTATATGTATAGTGATCCCGCCCATACATTTACTGCCGACATGAGTAAATTACGCCGTAAAAGTTCAGCCATAAGAGAATGAAAAAATAAGAAAATATTAGAGTCAGAATAAAAATACGCCTCTTCGAGAGACCATTCCAAATTAAATCAATCACCTATCGCACTGCATACATAGTCTGCACAAGTGATATTATAGTACGAGCATATTCAGGACACTTCACGCACGCTGAAGGAGTTCCATGCGGGAAGCAACAGCGAATGCTGACAAACAGTTGCGACAGTTTACTCGGAACGTTATGCAATAAAAATTCATTTAAAGGTAGAAGAGACAACGAATAAACTGAATGGCATGTGAAAACGGGAATGTTAAGAGCAACATCAAAGAAAACTAAGCACAGAAAATAAATGACTTCACTGCAGGAGGTTACGTCACTGAGAACTTTTCATTTACATGGTAAAGCACAGAAAGCGACCACTTAACAAATCCAGCGGAGAAAACAAGCAAAAAAAAGCTTAGATTAGATGGCTGACAGTAGACAGACCAACAGGCCCATTCTGATAGAGCATCCGGGACCTATCCTCCGGCCCACTACAAGCTATTGCTATCATGGCAGTCTCATTTAGATACAACTCAAGTCATTAGAATCATTAGGGCTAAAACCGAGTAAGCTACGAGCCACTGTAGAGTAAATGAATACCTAATCCCTACAGCAGAGAAAATAAAAATGAATTACACAAAACTGCAGCACAACAGAAAAAAAACATAACGTATAATCAACAACAAGGCTTAAATAGGAGTAAGTAACGAGGAGCAGCAAAGAATACGAGTGAAATTCAAATTAATAGCGCAAGCAACGAAAATTAGAAAATACATGGAATGAACTGCAGCGACCATGCAATAACAAGCAGATGAAATGCATCCGTTCTTACGCTCCAGATATGACGCAGAAGTTGCCTAGACCTAATATATAAATGATTGAAAACGGCTGTGATCAGTGAAGCGAATTCAACAATTTACACAATTAAATTTGCAAACTTTGCCGAAAAAATACATGACAAGGCTCGCAATATGCGTCTGGCTTAGCAAATTTTATACGTTTCTTTCGAGAAAATAAAAATGAGGCAATCATTGCAGTGGAGCTGTCGTTCAACATTTCTAACAATTCCTAAAAATTTCATAAAGATCCGTCCATAACTTCTTCACTTATGTTACTGACAAGCATAAAAACAAACAGAGATAAACAAGCAAACGGACATAGAGATCAACACCAAAACTTGTTATTTGCTCCAAGCAACAACCACAATAATGCCTGCAAATTTCACATAGCTCCGTCCACAACGTTTTGAGATACGCTATCAGGAAGAAGAGACAAACATACGGTTGAACGGATCAGCTCATAAACTTAATCATCTGTTCCTCATTACATACATAAGAATTTCTGTAAATTTCGAGAAAATCCGGCCATAACATTTTGCGTTATCTAGAAGATAGACAAACAAACTGACAAGACATACGAACTCGACAAAAACATAGCCTCCTAGGCGGAGGTGATTATAAGTTGTTGCCAAAGATTAGAAGTTATGCCCAACTACACAATATCCTGTGACTTCTAAATCGAACAACAATCTTCATTGTTAGCTAGCTGTGACATAATATAATAGAAGATATATTTCAACGACACCTATTGGTATTTGCGAAAGTACGACAGCTGTCAGAGACTCAAAGTCGCAGCACTTCTGCCAAGACTCGCTGTTTCACAGGGCCAGTGATAAAAATTACTGACGTGGAAAGGAGGTTGTACGAGACGATTGGAAAGCGCAATAGAAAAAGCAGAAATCTATTGGTCATAAACTTGCGTGGCGTGACTTAGTCGCCGTAAAATAACATTAGCACACTGGTGGAGCCTGATAAGCTGTAATGAAACTTTATTTAGCCCTCTGTAAAACAGAGGAAATGTGATAATTTGGTAATCTGTAAAACAGAGAGAATGTGAGGGGAAGAGCTCAAAAAGACGCTTAATAAACTTAGAGACTCATACTGGCTCAGGAACTATGGCCACAATAATCCAAGATGAACATGTAACAATAAGCGGTACGAGCACTAGCTGATTAGAAAAACGGAAAATATTGATAAGAAGGATATCACATGCGAGAGTCGTAATATTACGATACAAGCTTAACAAATGAAAGTACCTATAGTGAAGCACACTGCGCAAAAAACTTTTCATTTTCATGTTTTTAGCTTTCGTAAGAAATGTAAATTGTTAGTAAAAATATAAACGAAGAAAAACACCGCATAGCTGATGAAATTTCGTCTCAAAATACGAGTCGTCCACAAAGGCTTCAGTGACTATTGCGGCTTCAGCGACATGATACTGTGAGCAATATTAACACGATAAAAAAATAAACATTAAAAGAGCACTTTCAAGATAGATAATATAAAAGGTGCATCTCAACTTTTAAAGAAAGCTGCATTGGAATCCTAATAATACGCGAATCAACGGGAACACAATATAGGGAAAAAATTTTCAAAGACACAAAATTTACCTCTTACGTCTTTGACGAAGATTATTTTCATTAGAAACGTCCACGCGGTATCAGACACAAAAACAAGCGTTCAACTAACACAAATTAATGACACTTGACTAAAAAGGACAAAAAAAGAAAAATATCGAAGCGATACAGAAAAAAATATTGAGGTCACTCGGGCAGTGAATAGGTTCTCTAATTGCATAGCCGTAATGCGGTTCCAGTCACTCTAGCCTTACTCAACTATACATAACAACTTATCCCTGAGCCGCAAGTGACGTACAA
Source organism: Parhyale hawaiensis (assembly GCA_001587735.2). Classification (NCBI taxonomy): domain Eukaryota; kingdom Metazoa; phylum Arthropoda; class Malacostraca; order Amphipoda; family Hyalidae; genus Parhyale; species Parhyale hawaiensis. The sequence continues at coordinate 16,103,922 of LQNS02278125.1, read as the reverse complement.
TGCTTGCCAAAGCAGAAAATCAAACTTACTGAATACTCGTAATGGAAACATAAATCCACCACAACTTGTAATAATGTAGCTGCGTGGTGCTAGAACTCTTGCTTTTTTTTCTTTTTAGCCGCAACTCGCCGGTGTGGGTTTTAGTTTTCATATTTGGCAACATTGTCTGGCGAAGACGTGGACCTCGATGCACTAATTTTCTACCGGTCACTATGATGGATTACGTTGGCTGAGAAGGTGTAATGATTCCTTCTGTTGCGTTATTATCACAGAAATGAAATATATTTCTACTACGAGCGGCTAAGTAACATGTTTCCGTGTGAGTAGCATTTTTCAAAAAGCCTATTCACGCTTCTTGTCCGTTGAGAGTCGACGGATTAAGATAGTAGAAGTTACTGGTAGCTCAGTCGATACTAATGTTGCATCACTTGCTTACTTTCAGATAATGTAGTTCCTCGTGACCAGTTGGCCACCAAGATAGGTCTTTTAAGAAACTGTAAATACAGTCGTAACTTCGTAAATACCACCACAATAAAAGAATTTTTGCAAGGTTCAGTTTTCTATATCATTTAAGCTGTACTGAATTGAGTATACTGTAAATTAGGGCGCCTATACCAGTGTGAGAGGTGGACTCACGTATGCCGCTACTATGGGTGAGTGTACGTGGGTAGAATACGGTCTCATTCCTCTGATAAACTTGGGCTAGGAAATAATTTATGCACTTATCTTTCTTTTCAATTTTGGTTCTCCTTGGCTTCCCTTCCTTTTTCTTCCCACCTCTCTGCCCCAGCTCGAAGTGGAATTCTGTTAGCTAGGTTCACCCATCTCCTAATGAGAGACGCGCTCCTTGGGATCCTCCTGGGTTTTCTATGGAAATTTGGCCATCGGGATGTTCTCATGCGCCTATTCTTGTTTCAGTTTCCCCCTTGCACTGTACAAATTACTGCAGTTATGTCTTGGTCCTTTTGTGTTCACGGTTATCGTCGCATGGGTCTTCGTTCCTACCCTCTACGTGGTTCCTGAGTTTATTAGGTTTACTATCCCATGTTGTTGGCAGCAGCGACCCTGTATGTTATCTTTACCTTGGCTGAGCCTTCGGAACACCTGTCTTCTGTGCCCACTTCGCTTCTTTCAGATTTCATAATCATACTTGTGATGCTTTATTCTGTTCTTCCTCTTCTATCCCGATTTGCTGTTCCCATGAGCATTGACTCGTGCATGGGGTCCACGTTTCTCTTGGCATTCTTCATGTCACTTCTTTTTTTCTCTGTTTGGATCACATAGTATTCTGTGGGTAGGGAGGCTGCAACTACGAATATATATAATGCTAATTCTTTTGACATACTGCAAGTCCCTTCCTTTTCCACTCTTGTTTATCTCCGTAGTTGCGTATAGGGAGGCTTATCAAGCAAATATAATAATGCCTAAGTAATGATACAGTGATCGACAGTACTCTGTTCATGCTTTGCTGTAGTTCAGTAGTTCAAATAATCAAGAAATTGCAATATTCATATGAAAGCCCCCCCCCCTCCGAACACGCCGTTGTCCTGGGCACGAATTCTTCTGTGAGCTGCAGTTATTCTTACTGTCACCATTCCCGGGCAGGCTGGGAGGGTGGGCCCTCGCTTGCTGCGTTTCCTTATGCTAGCGCCACACTAGGCATTTGCACAGACAACTTGATGCAAGGATGGGAGACTCGGACGTCATTTATGCCACGGTATCCATGCTACCGATTTCAAATATGTATCAAAACGGCCCGCGAGCTACTCATCCCAGCAACCAGTTGGACGTAGAAATGCATATGTGGCCCCTGCATTACTCGACTTCGCTGACTGGATTGACTTGCCAACGTGTGCGTACAATGTCTACGTCACGGCACCGATTATGTGAAACCGTATTACCTACGAGTGTGTTCCAACAGTTGCCCCGTAGCTATCTGGTGCTATCAGGGAATATAAGTATGTCTTGATCGTTCATGGTTTCCTTCGTGAATTATGTTATGTTACCTAAATATCATTTGCGTTCGTGATTCGTTTACCTGAAAAATGAACTGTCTCTTTGTCGAGCCTAGATAATGTTTTCCATGAATTACTTTGTGGCGTGTCCGTGCCCTCTATAATTGTGGCATTGGTTAACAGGTATATTGTTACTGGTTTAGCCTAGATACTGTTTTCCATGAATTACTTTGTGGCGTGTCCGTACCCTCTACAATTGTGGCATTGGTTAACAGGTATATTGTTACTGGTTTCATGGACGTTTTTCCCCTTGTGGATTGAACCGACTTTGTTTCTGCCAACGAAAGTTTTACTTAAGCGTTGATGTGTTTTCTACTAAGTGACTTGCACACTATAAGTGAATCGGTGTTCCTACCGAAATGATTGTCTATTTCCTATCGAGAGCTTCACTAGAGGTAGTTAATTTGTTACCTATTTCTCGGATGAGGCAACTGGACCAGGTTTACTGTTTGTACCCACAAACCTGTACCCGATGTTCCTATCAATAATTACTGTATGACCCTGTCTAATATTTTCGCCCATTATTGGGTGCGCGGACCCACGTCCTGTTGGTGACCTGTGTTCCTCCCAAACGGTTAGCTCTTAGCTCCGCGTAAGCACCTGCTCGCTTATTTTGTGTAGATATATAAATACCCTCGTTACTCAGGTGTTATGAGCGTTGACTACGGCGCCTAGTTGTATCGCAACCTGGATGTGTTGCAGATGGCGGCAGCTGTTTCTGCACCTGGACGTGTCGCATTGGAAAGCAGCTGTTTCTGCACCGCTTAAACTTCATTTTTGAGCTTATCTCAATAACTTGTAATGGTGGTTTATATTTTATCGTCAATTCTCCTTTCAAAAACCGCTGCTGCCCTGGTTTGCCAGGGAAAAATAAACTAAATCGTCACTTTGGCTATGTAGGGAGTGAGTGGCGACGTTCTCCCCGCCACTACAATAATTGTAAGTACTCAAACTATTACTAACACTGGACTGGAGAGAAATGAAAGCCTCTTTTATCTATCAACTGAGAAAAAAGCGATGTAGCAATGAAGCTGCGATAACAAATGCAATATGCCATTTACAACTTTTACGTAACTTTACTTCCGCTATACCTTACTACTTTTATTGTACTGTACCTTAGTTAAGCGCTCCATATCAACAGACAAACATAAATAACATTAAGTTTGCCCAAACAAGCAACATGATACCACCATTTAATAAACTCGTATGCCCCACAAAGCACCAGCATCGCAAAGTAGTAAGTAATCAATACAAAATTCACAAAGAATGCTCAAATTGCGGCCTATATTAATTGCCGAAAAGGAAAACGGCTCTCGAGACACGCCAGCGTGGACAGTTTACAAGTAAAAAAATAAAATACGTTCGACATTGATATAAAAACTTACGCAGCACCGCCATACAGTGCAGGCAACAAAAAGTTCAACTCTGATGTTGAAATACAAATATTTATAAGAAGCAAAACAACAGGACATGAACATAAATTATTATATGTTCTGCACGGATACAAAAACGGCCACACCGAAAAACGTGATACTAAATCTGGAGAATCAGATGCTTCCTTTCAGCCGTAATTTAATCTTCGTCTCGATTATACTCCGCCAAGGGAGCAGAGATCGCATCTGTACAGCTCAAAGAATGTCGACTTCTCGTTGCTCCGGTGCCCTAAGAGCAGCAAAAAACTGACTCAAAAGAATTAAAAAAAAAAAAACGTTGGCTGCTGAAAGAACAGCAGCAGTAACAGCACTAAGGCGGATAAAAAATAACGTAAAAACATTAATTTGAAAGATGACGACTGAAAAGAAAATATAGGTATGTGCAGCCGACTTCAGTTGGTTCAGTGCAAATTTTTCTGAGTGATAAGAGAGAGCACAAAATGCGTCACAGCAAAGATAATATTAGGTCAGTAATATTTAAAGCAGTCAACACAAGTTACCGAATAGAAACAGACGACAGTTACACAACACACGTTACCCAATAAAAATAAAACAGACAATACAAGTTACCCAAGGAAAAGAGACAACACAAGTTACGTAAGAAAACATACAACACAAGTTACCAAATGAAAAACGACAACATAAGTTACTCGCTAAGAGCAGACAACACAAGCAACTTGAAAACAGACAACATAAATTACCCAATAAAAAATGACAACACACGTCACCAATAAAACAGTCAACATAAGTTAACAATAACGTTACCCAATATAAAAACAGACACTACAAGTTACCCAATAAAAACAGACAACACAAGTAACTCAATGTAATGAGGCAACACAAGTTACACAAGAAAAACAGACAACACAAGTTACCGTAGAGAGAAGAACACTCCACTACATGGACTGGCAGTAAAAACAGAGGGGAATATCGGAAACAGTTGCAGCTGTAGCGCAACACTGAAAGGAAACACCAGCAACATAAAGCATCGCAACCGAACAGTGCCGCAGCACATGGCGGGACAGTCGGGCAGCGGGAAAGAATTTCGTAAATGTAAGCACCGCCATATGCGCCGCAACTGCAGACACGACGCGTCTTTTGTAGGCAACGCAAGTGCCTGTAGAGAAAAGAAAAAGAGTCTCGCGTGGCCGTAGCAGTGACAAGAGTAGCGAGGCATTAATATTCAATCGCCGTGCCGCGCAGTGACGCGACACATCGTTACCGCCTGTCGCACCAGAGGCCTGGTCTTGTATCTTAGCTAACTCACCTAGTGCTCGGCCGCACCGAGAGACAAGCAACACGAGGGAAAGAAGAGATATGACTGTGCCTCAGAGAGACACTAGTGCGTTAGAGACTGACACCGGGAGAATAATGCACAGCCACAGGAAGCAAGAGATATGCTCGGGTATCTGGCGCTGGTTCGTTATCGATACAAAGCAATGTGGAATCAAAGGAAGGAAGAGATATGCCCGGGTGTTTGACTCTCGTTAGTTACCGATGTAGAGCATTGTGGAACCAAAGGAAGGAAGAGATATGCCCGGGTATTAGACTCTCGTTAGTTACCGATGTCGAGCATTGTTGAACCAAAGGAAGGAAGAGATATGCCCGGGTATTAGACTCTCGTTAGTTACCGATGTCGAGCATTGTTGAACCAAAGGAAGGAAGAGATATGCCCGGGTATTAGACTCTCGTTAGTTATCGATGTCGAGCATTGTTGAACCAAAGAAAGGAAGAGATATGCCCGGGTATTTGACTCCCGTTAGTTACCGATGTCGAGCATTGTGGAACCAAAGGAAGGAAGAGATATGCCCGGGTATTAAACTCTCGTTAGTTACCGATGTCGAGCACTGTTGAACCAAAGAAAGGAAGAGATATGCCCGGGTATTAGATTCTCGTTAGTTACCGATGTCAAGCATTGTGGAACCAAAGGAAGGAAGAGATAAGCCCGGGTATTAGACTCTCGTTAGTCACCGATGTAGAGCACTGTCGAACCAAAGAAAGGAAGAGATAGGTCCGAGTATCTGGCACCGGTTCGTTAGACACTTGTGCCGAGCTCCGTGGAACTAGAGAAAGAAAAGATTATATATGCCCAAGCCTCAAAAACACACATAAGGGCACCTGCAGAATAATGCAGAGGCAGCAAAGAGAACGGATATAACCGGTTACCTAACACTGGTTCGTTTGAGAGCGCCATCGAGAACAGTGGAACAAGAGGAAGGAAGATCATACATGCTTGGGCCACATACAACAGCACCAACTAATGATAAATGATACAACGAAGGGTTTCCAGATATAACGTAGTTTCAGAAAGACAATATCTAATAGCGTAGCTGACAAAGCCCTAAGGATATTTTTGAACATTTCAAAAGTTACAACGCATAGCAAAAAAATATTTCACCGTCTCAAAATCATTGCGGCAGTGACATTGCAGGCAGGTTCACAAACAGAAGGAACATTGCTCTTTTTTTTTAAACAAACTAATCTCTGGTATATACACGGTCAGGCTACGAGGGTCATATCTAATCTGAGCAGGACAACGGCAAAGTAAATTCAATTTGCCTGAAGTCAACACAAAAGTGAGTGCTCCAGGAGCGCTGCGACATCTGCAACTGGGACTTGTACACGGACTTGAAAGAGCTGCTGCACTGCGTGTACGCGAATATTAGGCTCGCCACACATAGAATGAAAGTCGCAGTATGTGTACGCTAGTACCTATTACGTACATCGTGCGCAGAGAGGAAATCATAGTGTAACTGCGCAAGCATTAGGTACGCAGTGGCAATATGTGGAAAGGAAATCGTAGTGCGTCTCCGCTGGTATTAAATATGTCGTGCGGAACATGGAATTTGCAATACAAGTGGGCATGTGTTGGGTACTTCGTCGGCAGAATTAAATCGTAGAGGGTATCCGCTGGTAATAATACCTCGTACGCAACATGTAACTGGCGGTGTAATTCAGTGCGCAAGTGATGGGTACGTCGTTGCAGAATTAAATCACGGTGGCTATCTGCTGGCATATGGTGCGTTGTACGCAGAGTGGAAATTGAGGTAAGGACAAAACACTACGGATATGAGTGGTTGTGTGTGTGTGTACGATAGTATTATAGGTGTGTGTGACATACATGACACAAAGAGCACGTAAGCATTAGCTGCGCCAGATACTATAAAAATATCTTAGCAGCATTTGCTCCAGAGTTGGAGCTCGTTTTGTCGTCCAAGAATATCTTTGACTAGCAGTTGCCCAATATATTGCATAAAAGGCAGTACAAACTGAAGCATCTACAAGCAAAATTTGCTTCACGAGATAGTGAGCTCTTCTGTACCTCCTTTAATTGGTACTGGTGGTGATCTTGTTGCGGACCCCGCTGCCAAGGCGGACCTTTTGTTGCGCTACTTTGATGGGAAGCAGAGCCGGG
>LQNS02278125.1:16041617-16052860 GCA_001587735.2 Parhyale hawaiensis | reverse complement strand
ATGGGAAATTAATAGAGCTGAAGAGAAATAAAGGGAGTCACCGTTAAAAGAAATAAATAAAAAGATGAGCGACGACAGAACTGCTAGAAAGGATACAAGCAATAGCACACCGGTGAGAGCTAACGTAAAAAACGTATGAAAAGATGAAGAAGAACAAAACAAATAACAATTCTGAGTAACACGTAAGGAGAAATCTGTAGCGGCGATACAACGGAGTAATATTTACATATTAACAGATAGACACATCTAACTGGGCACATATACAGTGGAGACATAAATTATTGTTTAATAATTTCTTCACTTACTATTTCACTTATTTAACAGGGTTATAACTGCACGATTGCAATTGTAACTACCAGCGCCGCTACGATCTCTACTTTTCTGAACACCATCATCACAATCAACGAAATTACCATCGACATGTCCACGATGAGTATACTGCAATAATAACGCCATAATTCGTATTTAACACTATAAACGATCAGACTCACTAAAAAGAAAACATCATACAAAGCAGTAACATCGTCACGATCAGTACATAACGATCAGCAACCCTACGATATTCTACGAACAGCATTATCAAGATAAGCTCATAAGCACACGACGATCAACGTCACAACGATCAACATAACTGCGATAAGCAGCACAATAAAAAATATGCATATAAATACCTATATTCGATGAGCATATACCTATATTCGATGAGCATATACCTATTTATTCTCATTGTACGTGGCCACCAATATTTCTGACTGGGCCTAATTACTAGGTTGAATTTTGGCTACTTTGTTTGTACTTGTAAGCTTGTAAGCATATTTTGTGAACCCATTGTGTTCTTAATAAAAGATAATTATTTAATTATATTCGATGAGCATCACTTCCAGTCTCTATCACAATAATGCCCAAACAAATTACAAAATAGCTACTGGAACTCCGAAAACTACCCGAAACCTGCACTTTCCGAAGAGAATAACAGCAGCTGGATCGGTTTAAGAAGCGGCCCGATATCACCAGAGCAGCAGGGGCGGCTTGCAACTGTATCAAGAGAAGCAGCAGGGAGAAAACGCCTCTAAAGTCGCAGCTGACAATTGCAGTAAATTGTACAATAAAGCCTGGCGGAAATTACGGAGGCGATCCAGCTCTATTCACAGATGGCGACATGAGTCCCGGCACTGCCTGGCCATTTCGGAGTGTTGGACTGCACCAGGCTTATCGTTATTAAAAATTCTCGCCATGACGAAAGGCGACAAAATTTCAGGATTGCATCACGATAGAGACAGAAAATGGCGCGCTGACCTCCAGCGATTGGTAGGGAATAGAATAACAAATTCGACACGCTGGCAAAAAACTCGCGCAACACTTACCCTCAGCATTCTCTATACCCGAATACCCGAAAAGAGAGAGGAAAAGGGGACACCAGTATTAACAAACGATGTAGCCCGTACACGTGGAACTGTCATCGTGGATATTGCAGAGCCATGAGAGCGATGTTACTTATGCTCTAATCACATTGGAAAGATGTAAATTGAGCATGGAAACAATATCCAAGGACGGTTTGAGTAGCGAGAAATGCAATTTAGCGTCGTGTACAAGTTATCAATATGCATTCAACTTCACTTACTGTACTCAATTCAAAGGACATTCGAGCGCTTTACAATTTCTCTGTTTGAAGTATCCTAAAAGAAGTTACTGCATGTGAATGTAGGCGAGCAAATTGTTGCCACACACTGGAACCTTGCTGGTCGCCTTTGCGTAGTGTGAGTCCCGATCAAAAATTAATGTGACACAATAGAAACAAAATATGTAGGGTCCTATCTTTATCATGGAGAGGAAGGATACGAGTTTTTTCAGCAAATGCCCATTTTATTCAAAACGTTACTAGCATTCAAGCTGCAAAGTTCAAAAACATACTGGACTCATACTACAACAGCAAGACGAATTAGCTGAAAGCGGTTACGTACAATGTGGTGATAAATTACCACTAGCCTTTTTGCTGGTCAAGGAATGCAGCATTACCCCGGCGCAAAATGGGCGGCGTGCAAAGCGGCACCTGTACATTGTCCGAAGAACTGTGGAGGTTTCCAAGGCAAGAAGGTAGGTAAGGTATATAATTTTAGAGTATAAGATCAAACTAAACGATGACCAGTTCCAAAGAACATACGCGCATGCAGATCCACTTGAAATTTACACTCCGAGAGAGAACTCTGCATGAAGCAAAACGATGACAATTTATTTTCAATCACATCTCACCAATTCCAAAAGATATTCAATGTATGGCATGTCTGCATTATTGGTAAACAAGGTCAAACAAAATTGAGACAAACACGTCCGACGCAAAACATTGCAGGCAATTTTCGTCACTCTGAATGAAGCATTGAAAGGGATATTGTTGGGAAGAAGACATATTAATTCATGCATTTCGATAAAAAATTGTATTGCAGCAGAAAATATCGAATGCTGTGACCGCCAGCTATTGCTGCAGGCATCGATCGCCATTGTTCGGTGTAAGCAGCAGCATCACTGCACACTTTTGTGTATTTCTTCCTAGAAATATTCGAAGCTAAAGCTGTTATTGCATCCAATTGAACAAAGAGATCACAAAAGCGAAAAAAGCACTATTAGTAAAACTACAATGAAAAATTTCACCCAAGAATTCAATTTCGGCCAACACGGCCGTCAGACGCTCACTACATCAAATGCCAGACCAGAAAATGAACCACAGTGTGGACGACGCAAACTTTTTTAACATTTTATACAATCGCAACTAAAACTGCGAGCAGAAACCACATCGAATATTGTTTCCTTAAGAGAAAGACACCAGCCGCGGAAGCACACAAGGAACGACGCCGCGACAGCCAGTCACCACATCGAAGATTTTCTTTCGGATTCCAAACGTTGGAAATACTTTGGGATGGGGAAGGCAGGTCGGTGGAGAAGGTGGGGACGGGGGGTTCGAAGCTGAGAGCATTTGTGATGTAAATGACACGGATACTTTGCCGGTTGTGAGCGTCAGTTGCAACGATCTGGAAGAGACACAAGAGCATTGGTCGGAGACGTACACGTTGCTGACAAGCTCTCCGCAACTTCGGCCAAAAACCTAACTCATTGTTGGCTCGGTCGAGTTCAGGAGCAACAACCGAATGCGTTCGATCCCAGGCACATTTTTCCGAGAATGCATATTCACGAGCTGACCGTGCACTTGTACGGCGACATATCGCCTGTAAGAAAAGCCGGTCTTTTGCAAGGCGAACCGAGAAGATACAGAGCGGCGTCAGATTTATTCCTTTGAGGATAAAGACGCCGGAGTTATTGACTTCTGCCGACAAACTTGGAAACCTGACGACACCGAATCCACCGAGAATGAAAGTTATCGGCAGTTCAGAGGATATTCTGCAAGATTTAGTCGGTTTCTCATCATTTTCGACATGTCACAGTTTAAAGCAAGTTGAATTACAGGACGATGTCGTATAAATCTAAGTAGCATTCTGTACCCAAGGAGCGAAGCATCTAACAGTTTCAAAAATAAGCTTTTTTTCGTAAAAGAAGGAGAGACAAGGACTGGGTTATACAATACATACATTTAATTAACAAATATGACATTGATTTTCTTTACGTAGTTTTCTGTCAATTAGGAAAAGCTAAAAAATGGTTAAAAAAGGAATTAAAAGAGCGCGGTAATATGTTTTGCAAAGGTGACAACGCAATTTAACTTGCTGATCCATAACTATTGAAAAATTTAATATCTCTTTAAGAACCTAAATACGGGAAAATTCTACGTTGAAGACTTGTAAAAAAAATGAACAGAAATTGAGATGGACGACTGCCCGACGATACACCATTCAAAAGAATGTAAAAATACCAGCATCGTGTGTTAAAACATAGCATCTTTCCATTGCGTTTCTCAAAGGGCATCGCATAGCCATAGATCAAAGACAAAAGAACACATAAAAGTTGCTGGAGGTTTTGAAGACGTAGGGTTTGATCCCAGGTTCGTATTGAAGCAAGACAAGACCCTCGAGGTCGAGATGGTGGTGGTCAGAATAATCAGGCTGTCGGAAGCCTATGTCGTGGATGGATGGGTGTATAGAGCTCTTCTTCCTTTCATTCTACCTCTGCACCTTCCCTCGCAGCCAACAATCATCCTGGAAGCAATGAATTTCTGTCCCTTCTGGAAATCCTGACTTTTGGCATCTGGGGCAAACAAACAACACCCGGTACGAGCGATGCAAATAATGTTGGAGAGAAAATTACGGACAAAATAAACGAGATATGTAAACTGATTTTGGCATCTGGAACAAAGATGTAATAACAGGCGATGCGAACGATATACATCGTCTCAGCATACAAAATAAACGTGATATACCCTACTTTCGGCATTTAGAGTAAAGAAACAAAATGGGATGACAATGATAGTCGTACAAAATTAAAAAAAAAAATATTACACACAACAGTGAGTAGTTCACTCATAGTGTATGTTCATTATGTATTGACGGTGCCTCGGATTTTGGTCTTAAAGTTTGAAAACATATAAAATGCTATTAATCTGTGATTCTGTAGCTCAAAAACTAAGTAGCACAAATCTCAGTGAAGAATAATTGATTAAAGTAAATGTCAGCGACGTTAGATCATTTTCTTTCATCAAACCGAATTAATATTGCACGTATTTATAACATGAGAGCTCTCTATATGAACAGAAAGTTCGCCATGTTGATGACTAACCTATAATTTCCGTCAAAATATAGAGGTGTAGCCTCTGGCAAAAGCTTTCCATTGTTGTAAATGTATAAATCAAACAGAAATAAATTTAGATTTTGCAACTTAAGCAATATAGCTACTCGATTTAAAGGACTTTGTAGGGGACTGAAAGCCAGTAACAAAAGGCAAATTTTTAGAATCATTATTTTCCTATACGAGTCGCGTCGACTGCCAAGCGCACGGCATTTTCCAACAAAAAATTCGCACGAAATCAAGACAAACGAAAAATCGGGAAGTGTATTTACGGTTACTACTTGACCGATTTCTGAACGTACGGAAGTCAATGATACGTACTGAAGATGCAGGAAGACGACCCAAGCTCCCAAGCTCTACACTCGATACATTAGGACCAAATTGCGATACACCGACTCTCCAATTAAGAGGCGTGTCGGAACCAAAGGTCCGAGACAGCGAGGCGTGTTAGCTCTGATATGGGGCACTTCCTGCGAGGAGGACCGGGCCTGAGAGGCGTCGTTGCAGTGCGCAACGTAGATGAAGACACCGTAGACGTGGCGCACTGTTGACTGCCAGCGAAGGAGATTGTGGCACAGGGACTTGATGGAACACTGAGGCAAATATTGCATAAGTCTGACCGACAGTGAAAAGGATAGTAGCATATGGACTTGATGACCCCAGTAGCAAATAGGTAAATATCGCCCACGTCTGGCAAACAATGAAGAATATTGGGTCATACGGACTTGACGAAAAACCGAAGCAAGTATTGTATGTTCCCACACTGTCACCAAGTCAGAGCGTGGCACAGTGGCTTGATGAAACAACAAGGCAACAATCGTGTATTATCGACAGCCTCAAAGACATGACGGAAAAGTAAGACATATACTGTATACTTCTGACTGCCAGCCAGATTGGGAAGCGCGAGGGGGGACATAATTAAATAATGATGCGTCACTAACTAGACCACAGTAAATGCAGTATGTGACGCTACAAGTTAGCTGCACTAAATTATGACTAGTATGGTTTGTGAGACATTAGATCGATAATTCCGCAAAGGAAGATCCATTTAAAAGCACGTGTAGCATAGAAATTCTAGCGTTACAACAAAGGTAAATAAATGAGAACGAAAACTTGTAGTTACGCAGCATAGATAACGGAGCTACAAAATTATGTAGTCTCGCAACAAATATATTCGAGGTACATCGTCGTTTAAATTCCTTATAACTGATAATTCGGTATCGAAGTCAATTATAATTACAGCGTTCGTCCACTCATGCAGCCCGCTGGGACATGTACATCACCCGCAGCGAAAACGAGAAAACGCAGGCACATGAATAAGCTGAAATTCCATAAATTCATCCATACTGAGGTCAAAAGTTAATTATGGCTGGGACAAGTCCGTTCGGAGGGACACACACCTACTAGGTCATGACCATTGCCCAAGCAAACAAATACGCAAGCACCAACAAACACGTTGTTTTTAATACAACCACACTTGCGCTTCCACAACGCATGCTGCAATAACTCATTTAATTAGCCAAAGCAATGCAGCTCTGCGGAAAGATGCTGTCGCTGCCGAATTGAATCTTTCGATACAAAGGTACCGTAGAAACTCACCCACAGAACATCGCAGGTTGCAGCAGAAAATTTTTATTGTGCTATGATAATGTCACAATCGTGATCCGTGCTTATCGCAAGTACATAAGGAATACCCTAGTCTTTGCTCAATAAAGGGTGCGCCGAAGTTCAAATAAGAAATGACCACTGAAATCTACTCGAACAAGTTGCTTTCCTCACAATTCATAACAATTAGGAAAAATCTTAAGCCAGGGTTATAACTAAGTAAAATTCATTTACAATTGATCAGTAAATGAAACCTGGCACATCGGTTTGAATCAGCACCTGTAGTTTAAAGAACTGCTCCAGATATACACTTCTGAAGCTCCTCTAAGCGGCCAGGGCAAATTTCCACTCTTTGCTAAGTCCAACATAAAAATGCTTCAAATTCTTTCGGAGAAGTGCAGCCTACACGCACACTTATTTCAGTTTAATCTAAGTCAGCAAGACAGTTCCACTTTTAATTGCAAAGCTAAACGCTAAAATATATTTAAACAACTGCGTTCCTGGCCGCGGAAGAGGTACCATTAAAAATCCGCAAGTTCTCCGTAAAATAGACGGCTCCAATTTTCTAAGTAAACGGAACGAAATTCCAGCGGCAATTTTTGTCCCAGTCGATCCGGAGCACCGGACGGCTGCGAAACATATGAGGAATTGTCCGAATATCCGTATAGCTTTCCAGCCGAGAGAAAAGTCAACAGGCAAAAAAGCCGAGCAAACTCAGCAGCTCGAAATTGACCTAAGGTGGGGAAAAAGAACACGCTGGGCACGTCGCCGCCTAAAAGTGTCAATTTTTCCTGGCCGATCATTAAGTAAACACTTGAGCTGCAGACGAAAGTATTTCGCTCCGCTGAGCACTCGAGTGACTGACGAAAACTTCAAGTATTATAAAATATATTATTTAACATAAATTAATATAAAAATACTGAGATAAGTATCATGCTCGAAAGTTTTGATCAACTCCAACTTTTGTTTTATGTACGCCGATCAATACATGAGCAGAATATTGCTTTGATTTGAAAAGTGGTGTGTCACCACAAAATATTTGCATTCCAACTGTTGCGCAATAGCTGATCTGACATTATAAGAGTAAGTTGTTATTTCACGTATTTCCTTCTGGAAAATATTTAACAAGATAAATTTCACTGCTTCTCTTCGCGTAATTTTCTTCAATTTACAAGAGATCACAAACGCTATTTTGCCGGAAGTAATTAATGTGTCAGAAGTCCATTCGTGATTTTATCTAACCCATAATAAACTATGACACGTGCTACAGTGCAGGGCTTATGTTTCTTCATACATTGGGGGTTAGCCAACTTGGAATTTTTCTACCGGCATTTCATAATGGTTTAATGTCGCGCGGTGGCGAAGTTCCGGAGAAAATTACACCGGCCGCGAATAATCAACAACGACACCAGAAAAAAAGACACTAAAAAATGTAAACCAGTTGGGAAGGAAGTCTTCAAAGCGATACTTTTGAGAGAGATTTCATACAAAATTTGGGGTATATCAGGTGCGTGATGATTATTTGAAGCGCGAACAGTTTTCAGGGCGGCCAGGTTCATCATCAAACACCTAATGAGAACATGGAGATCAAAGGAGGCCAAAATGAGGCGCTTCACTTGCGATTTTAGGCCAATTTTGAAGTTGCAGATGAAAGTCCGTAAACGACAAGGATGCAAGAACGCTCGGAACTAACGAGGCCGCCAGCGCCAACATGTAAACCAAATAAGTCATGCAGCTTTAAACAATTACGTTGTAAGACATACGTTGCATACTAGAGCGATTTTCTAAACTATGAGGAGTATTAGCCACTATGTTGTAACGCAAAGAATGGTATTTAAACAATTACGGCGTTACGTAATAGTGCAAAAACACGTATACGGTGATGCTGCCACGTAAGTAGCAGTAGTGGTATGAAGAAGTACAAGGGAAAATCAGCGCAGTAATTCCTGCAAGTTAATTATTATATTGAGTAGCTTAAGCCTCCGTTTTCACTAGAAAAGCGATCTCACAGAGGAAGCAAAAATGTGGGACATATAGCATGTCGGTTGCAACGTGGAACCCATACACGAGGGCGTTCCCACACAGGATCAACGCGCATGGGAACAGCAAATCGGAAAGGAAGAGAACGAAGAGAGGAAAGTAACATCTACAGGAGCATGAAGGCGTAAAGAAGCAAAGCGCGCACGAAGAAAATACTTCACGAAGACCTGGCTAAGGTACCCTACAGGGTCCCTCCTCCTGGGGTCACTGCTCCCCATACATAAATAATAATGGATAGAGGAACCTAACTAACCTAAACAATTACGAAAACTATGACAACCATACACTATACACACATGCACTATAAACCGAAGTTTCAGTATGACACAATTACGTCTATAACTAAAGTTGAAGGATGAACAAAGTAATGCCGCAATCAAGGAAATATTGCCACATCATTTATACCAAAAAGCAAATTTTATACAATGAGGTCATACGCAAAATGCGATGCACAAGTGCGGTGCTGCTACAAACTAGAAGGAGTATTAGCCAGTATGATAACGAATATCTGAGTATACATGCAATATGCTGGGTAATGAAGAAATTAAAGAATAATGTCGAACTACAAAATTAAAGAATCAAAATATATAAATATGGCTCGACAAACAGGGCGAGGTGCCCGTGCACGAGGGGTCGGGAGACGTGGAACATCTATAGTTCATAGGGGACAAAAAAGTTAGGGAAAGGTTCATCAGTATATAGGAGCGTGGAAGATGAAGCCAGACACGGAAAATGTAGTTATTTGAAGGCCAAAAGAAAACTGTGACTGACACGGTGTAACAAAGCACACAAAGAACAAAGTCTCCCTACGAGCTAACTCTACGTGTGCCAAAATACTCCAACACAGTGTCACCAAATGCCACACTATACACCACGCAAATGTAGGTACGCAAGAAACCACGTTTCCTTAAACGCCTTACACACACCAACATGTACAAACAAACAGTCACCAAATGCCACACTAACACCACGCAACCATACACAAGAGACCGGGTCTCCAGAAGGAAAGAGTTGGCCCTGAGGTCGTACATCATGAGGGACGGACTCGGAGCAGCACAGACCTAGCGGCAGAGGCTCATCAAGCCGCGGCGGCTGTTTTCTAACCTAATAGACTGGAGCCCAAGTTTGAAAGGAACATTTTGCGGGTCACACACGACACCGCAGCTTACAAGTAGCTGGACTTTTGAACACGGCTGCTTTTTCATTTTGTCTCACTCGAAGTGACTCCCGACACTGGTGAAAGCAAGGGGAAAAAAATAGGCCAGGTGGCGTTAAGATGGAAGTTTTTAACAAGCTGAGGGGAAAACAAGCGACGGAAGCTACAGAAAATTGTGGATGAGCTGAAATAATTCTTACGGTAGCACAGAGGCGGCCGGATAACGAGATATTGTCGGAGGGATGAGAAGGATCATGTTACTGAGGAGAGATGTACAGTGGCAAAACGGAGAATTATTTTCATGGACATGACAAAGAAATGAAAATCTTGATGAAATGAGACAATATACATTGAAAATAGACGCCCTATGAGAAACTAAAAACAATAAAATGAGAAGTACCGATCGAAACGCATCCTAAATGACGGTCATAGAAAGAGGAGAATGAAATGAGAACAAACTTCATCAGGTAAACTTCAATAAAAAACAATGTTACACAGTTTGCCCGCATGTCAGGCATATTTAAACGGTACTAGAAGATCGGTGGCCGAACACGATCAAAGATAGTATGCCAAGGTGAGCAGAAACGTGCCAAGATAGAACGGTCATATATAGTGAAGAATTGGACATCACTTGACCTTGTCTTTCGTGGTGTACCATCAATGCAACATTCTGAACGGTGTCATTCCTACCAGACAACCAAGTATAAGTGATGACAAGAGGGAAAAGGATTCAAGTTAGTACAGGAACAGGGTGTGCAGTAGCAATGAGAAATACGATCAACGACATCAAACATGCGCTACGTAAAGTAATATTCTCACAACAATGCAGACAACACCTTAAAATATTTGTAATTTCAAGTTCGTATGAAGCAAGATCTAGTTATTAACTAATTCATTAAAAATACGAACTTCTTGAATACCTTGCAACTTTAAACATCAAGAGACTAAAAACGGCATTACTGTCAGCTACTTCATGTACGACAATATATATTGAGGGCCCTAGAACAAAAGGAGCGTAAGTGATACTTTTTAAAATATACAGGAGAGCCACTGGAAGACAATGCACTTGTGCAACAAGGTACGAAATAATCGACTTTATATGCGATTCTCGACCATTTCTACTCGGAACTACGCCTTTCTGACCAACAGAACGACAGGTCTTAATCTGCACTATCCGACGGTGCAAAAAAAAAAAAATTTGAAAAACCTGTCGCTTACGCTCCTATTGTTCTAGGGCCCTCATATAAGATACTGGTACGAAGTCCAGAGTTTTATGCAATACAGGAGATACTTCGAACGAGTACGCTAACCGTGTAAAGTAATTAAAAGTATGCTTCAATCTTGCTTTTCTTGGAGGAATGACCGAAGCAGAGCATCCATCGTATTTATTGCGATTAGGGCCCTGCAAACCGTTTTTGGAAAACTGCGGCCAGACAGGCTTCGGAATCTTCGGCAGAGAAACTTAAATTGAGCTATCACCTGCACTTTCATTCGTCAAAAAAACTCTTTTTAAATAATACTTGAAAAACGTGACAGGAAATTGGGGTCTTGTATGAGGGAAGCTAAAAAAAATAACAATGTAGCCTAAAATGAAAACAAACATGAGTCAGGACCATTTAGGAGGGAGAACGCGGGTCGTTGAACTTTTCGCTGTTGCGCCATAGTTCTCAGCGACCCGTGGTCGGCTGCAGCTGTACTTACTCGTCTCGGACCA
>LQNS02278125.1:16030867-16041597 GCA_001587735.2 Parhyale hawaiensis | reverse complement strand
ACGCGGGTCGTTGAACTTTTCGCTGTTGCGCCATAGTTCTCAGCGACCCGTGGTCGGCTGCAGCTGTACTTACTCGTCTCGGACCAGTTGGCCTATATCTACGGCACGACCCAGTGCGTGAGGGTTTCCCACCCTATAGTCGACGCTGAATTGAAAAGAAAGTTGATCTGCAACACGACGCAATAATTTATTCTGACGTGGATTATAGCAGAAAAACATCCACTTCAAGAACTGCCTCAGATAATTGAGCATCTGAGAAAATTAATGACAGTAGCTGCAGCTCACATTACATCCTCTATCAAAACTCCTACAGTAATCTACTTTGTGACTTACTAGAAAATGCAAACAATAAAGACAAAGTAGGCGCGTGTAATATTCAAGGTCTCAACAAGGGAGGGAATGTGCACTTATCCTGTAAAGTTCTAAAGCATACGTGATGAATGGACAAAACTTTCATCAAACTTCCGTGGAGTTTTCCCTGCGGCGGTTTGAACGACGGACAAAGCAGGCGAGTAGGACGGCAGGCAGTCTTGTCAGCGGCTTATTACCTTGGTGCGTACATAAGGTAGGCATGTCAGCGGCTTATTACCTTGGTGCGTACATAGTACATACGGTAGACATGTCAGCAGCTTCTTACCTAGGTGCGTACATAAGGTAGGCATGTCAGCAGCTTCTTACCTAGGTGCGTACATAGTACATAAGGTAGACATGTCAGCAGCTTCTTACCTAGGAGCGTACATAAGGTAGACATGTCAGCAGCTTCTTACCTAGGTGCGTACATAAGGTAGGCATGTCAGCGGCTTCTTACCTACGTGTGTATATAAGGTACATGTTAGCGGCTTATTACCCAGGTGCGAAACAAGGTATAGGCATATCAGCGGCTTCTTACCAGTAAGCGTATAAAAACAGTCATGAAACACAAACGAAAGAGTTACATGCCTAAGGTATACATCGATGGATGTAACGAAGAGTGATATAAGCTTATCAAATGATCAGTAAATATAGCAAGGTAGGGTTATAACGAAATGCTTTACTCGTCGCAATGGGGTTAAGCCTAACTGCAACTCGACCGTCATAGGAGTTACTTTTCATTATCTTGTCCAAAGTACTTACTGGTCTAAATACTTACTGGTCTAAATACTTACTGGTCTAAACTTATCAGCGCTTAAATGGGCAAAAAAAAAAACAAAAAATTTAGGAGTGTTCAAATTTTTAAATAGGCGAACAAAACCTGCAGACGGGCAGACGATCCTTAACACTCATCAATATACAAGAACTTAGTGACAGTAACTTCTTAATATGTACCCACTTTGTGGCATACTTGTAGCCGTAACTTAGCAATGTATGCCCAATTTGTTGTCCACTAGGGGCTACAACTCACCAATATGTGCTCACTTCGTCGCCCACTAGGAGCCATAACTTATCAATATAATGCCCACTTCGTACTTCATTAGCGGCCATTATTTATGCGGCCATTATTTATCAATATGCGCCCACTTCATGTCGCACTAGCGGCTATAAGTTATCAAAATGTGCCCACTTCGTACACACTTCATGTCGCACTAGCGGCTATAAGTTATCAAAATGTGCCCACTTCGTACACACTTCATGCCGCACTATGGGCTATAAGTTGACAAAATGTGCCCACTTCGTACTCACTTCAAGTCGCACAATAATTAGTGGCTATAAGTTATCAAAATGTGCCCACTTCGTACACACTTCATGTCGCACTAGCGGCTATAAGTTATCAAAATGTGTTCACTTCGTACACACTTCATGTCGCACTAGGGGCTATAAGTTATCAAAATGTGTTCACTTCGTACACACTTCATGTCGCACTAGCGGCTATAAGTTATCAAAATGTGCCCACTTCATACAAAAGACAAAGAACTGCCAATAATGCTGTACGTCTGAGTTTTCACACCCACCAACCCAGACACGTAGTGCTGCTTTCGATGATTAGCAACTGATAAAACTTGTGTAAGGCATCAAAACAAATAGCAAAAATTAAAAACACAAACTCGTGCTAATTTATGTAATCAGGGCTAATATAAGAGTCTGAAGAGCCAATAAAATGAAAAGCAGTGAACTGTTATTATTCTTCTTTCTACAGAATTACCGGTCACTCTTCTATTTTCTTAACTATGATGAACTTGAAGTTCTCTATTCCTCCTCACCAGAAATGGAAAATCATTAGAACATTCATTCCAACTCGAAACAAATGAGGAATTTTTAGCTCGCTTACCAGTTACTACAGTATTTACCAGTAACTACAGTATTTACCAGTTACTACAGTATTTACCAGTTACTATAGTATTTACCAGTCACTACAGTATTTACCAGTTACTACAGTATTTACCAGTTACTACAGTATTTACCAGTTACTACAGTACATACGTGATTTTGTGATCGCGCATTTCTCCTTGTAACAATGGCTATTTCCAGCTCGGTCGTTCCTTTTGCAAGTAACGTTACACTCAGTTTAATTTTACTTATTACGAAGTACACCATTTCCAGATTACTCATTTCCCTTTGTCAATCTACCGTTTTGAGCTCATTCATTTTCTCACAGAACAATTCAATATTTACAGCCGGACAATTTTTTCTTACGAAGATAGACCAATATTATTTACGGATCACTCACTTTTTCTTAAGACACATGACAACAACATTCTAGTGGCATATTTAAACTCGATGCGTTTCATATATGTAACTCCTCACATTACACTTTACTTTGGAAATTACTGCGATGTACGGTATGTTTCTCCCTACACGGGGCAGCAGCACACAGAAGAGTGCATTATAGCAACGCATTACGGGACTCGTATCATATGACGTTGCTCTGAGTTCAATGCGCTGAGTGCAGGTTACGGAAATATCATGTCACGATTCATACATGTGAACTGTCTGAAACTGCAAAACTTAAGTTACCGTGTCCGACACAGAACACCGCAGTAGTGACCCTGGGAACAGTAACACGTACGTACGTCAAATTTCCCTGTGCTGTAGCGGTACTAAGTCTCCAGAGACCAAAACATTTCCCAACGTAACCAGACTCTAAGAGCAAGCAACAGTAGACGCGATGGTTGAAGTTATTTAGATGCTTCATACGACGTATCTCTTTACACGGTAGTGACAGTTTGCGGCTACACTGATGTAAAGTATTAGATTAGATAGGCGGCAGTAGACGGACCAACACGTATATTCCCAGAGATCCGAAGAATCTTACGCCTCGGCCCTCTACATGTATATCAGCTGTTGCCATTATGTCCCAAAACCAGCACCCCTTTCCGTGCCCAGAAGATACTGCCTGTCCCGACGTACGGATGCAGCACGACTACTGCACGTATTTCCGCCGGTGCACGAGAAAACGAGCAGGGTCCGGGACAACCGTTTTTCAGTGTGCGCAATTTAAGACTCGGAAAATTCCCGATTTACGTTATCTCTGGCAGCACGTAGCAGGCAGGCTTCTTCCTTCCTACCTCCGTAGAGTAGCAGAAAGCTGGGCGACTGTGTTGGCAGGATCAATAAGACGGTGTGTGCAGCGCTGATGAAGAGGTTTGTACACAGAAAAATATTTGTCCCAGCAACGTAGAGGGCAGGACTTTCTCGACAAGGCAGTAGAAGTTAGTGAACGGCGCATACATAAATTTGGCTTAGAATCTCGAAGCGTGTGCCATGGGAAGAGATACAAGGCAGAGTTGAGGGCATAATACAGGGAAGTAAATTCAGCTCAGGATCTGCGGATACAAGGGAGAGTAGGCCGAATACTCGTACACAGTTTGACTTGAAATAAGAGGAGACAAACACCTGAAACAGGGGAATTTGACTCAGCATGAGAGGACACAAGGCAGGCTAGGACTTCACACACAAACGCAAAATGGGCCTAGAATTTCAACATAACTCTAATTCGAGCAGCCCTATACACTCTTAGACTACAAACAAACAACCTTGATTCCGGCAAAGAGAAGGTCTAATACAATATTATTCCCAACTGGAAAGCTCTCTTCCATTCATGCATTCCAAAAAGAAACTAACAGTGTTACCATTGAGAATTGTAATGTAAATCTGGAATTATAAACACATCTTACGCGGAAAAAATGAGGGCATGGGTAGTTATTTGTTCAAATGCACTTTTGTAGGGTTGAAATGCATGTGTCAGCTACTAAACAGACACAAAACATCTGGCACAAGAACAGCAGCAATACCTACTTCCTTCAAAGATCTCAACCAAGTGCTTTTTGATACGAGTGAACGTACACCAAACATTCGTCCCAAACATTGCAGTAAAACATAGGGTAGTATCTCGCAAAAGTAAAATGCTTGTCTATGTTACTGAATTTACATTAAACACTCGTCTCAATAGCCACGGCAAAGCTGTATTCAGTGATCTAAACTAATTTATGGTCTTTTGTTTCATAAGTAAAATACCTCGTGTTTACCGAAACTGCGCAAATTCCAGAAAATGATTAGAGCACTACGGCAGAAAATTATAGGACATCAATGAGATTCCAAACTTAATTTGCCAGGCATCCGCAAACATCAATAACACGGGACGAAATAACCCGCATAATTTTAATTGGAATTCCTCCAACTTATGATCAGCCTACGGACCAATAGAAGATCACTTAGTTCGAAACCGGACAAGCTTAATGTACGTACATAGCATGTTTCCGACGTTTACACTTGCTCTGATCATAATGAACTCAATGATACTAATATTACTAAGAAACAAGCAACGTATTCTCTTCTTACGAGACGGTATTATTTGCAACAGAACTTTATTTACTGTGAAAATACTGTACAACGATAACAGTATAATGAGAAGTAAGCGTGATATTTGCTGCATGAGATGGTATATTTCTATTATTATAGTGGTGTTAATAATAATATGCGAATACCTACGTAAACTACTTGACAACATAAGATGGTGTAATGCATGCACTGCTTTGATGACCTTCCTTTAAAAGATACTATCCTGTGATTATTGTAATATTAAGAAAGTAACTAGCACTACCAGTCATTCAAGTCACGTCTAGTGGCCTGCACAACACTGTATCCAACTTCTTCCTCTAGACCAGCGGTTCCCAACCTTATGCAAGTCTGGCATACCTAGAAACTTTACCGATATTCTCGCACTCCCTACATCAATAAAAACTACTTATTTAATCCAAGATGTTGCACTCCCAGGGAGTGCAAGTTTCCCATGGTTGGGAATCCTTGCCCTATGTATTGTTTGTAACGGCTGCCATTTGCACAATTATTACCGCTCCATTCCTTTTGTTTAAGCGTAAATTTCTTCCTTTTCGCATAATCTCGGTGCCTGTACAAGTTTCATTTGTCTATCTCATCTCATGTTTCTATTAGAAGCATTGTCCCCAGTCTTGCTCAATGCTGCATCTTCTGCAATATATTTCTTGTAACGGCTGCCATTTGCACAATTATGGCTCAATTCCTTTCGTTTAAGCGTAAATTTCTTCCTTTTTGCATAATCTCGGTGCATGTGCAAGTTTCATTTGTCAGTCTCGTCTCAAATTTCCTTTAGAAACATTTTCCGCACTCTTGGTCAATGAGTCATCTCCACTCTATATTAGCGGTTCTCACCTAGAAAACTTTTAATATGTTCTCGTACCCCATGAAAAAGTTTTAATATTCATCTGATGACAGATAAAGAATGAAGTTTACACCAAATTTGAGTACAAATTTACGTGCCCAACTTTATTATATTGGAGTTGCACACTCCCTGGAAGGTTATCACGCACCCCTAAGGGGTGTAAGCACCCCCGGTTGGGAACCCTACTGTGGGCCTTTACAAAGCTATGAAAGCGATTTGAAACGCGCCCCAATTCTATGCACAACACTATACCTTCCAATCTCTTCCAATACATTCCAACAGTTACAAGGGAGATATGAAACACTCCACACCACACTACACCGTCCAATTTCTTCCCATAACTCTTCACGAGCTATGAGGGTGATTTGAAATACTCTACACCACACTACACCTTCCAATTTCTTCCTATTCCTCTTCACCAACAACGACAGGGGTTTAACTCGGTCCAATTCAAGGAAGCAGTGCGACAGAGCAACGTGTAAAATAGAGCAATATTTTGCGCAGATGTTTCAGCAACTCCAGCAGCCGCGTAGAGAGCACTCAGGCCGGGCTCCATGTCAGAAATGGCTCCATATTTGACTGTGGTACTTTATACTCAGCTCGCAAACTCGGTCAGCCTGCTGCAATAGAGTCCAGAAATCGGAGCAGGCCTCGGAGTTTCCACTGACACAAGCGAGTTCATTACTCGCCAGCATTGTTTTTCAAATGGAATAACGAACAGCTCGTTTGCGCGAGGCCTGCCAAAAGCACTTGACTATTAGCCAAAGAGTAGAATTTCATAACGCTCGCGAACAAACAGCTCGGCACAATGGAAGGATGGCGTGAAAGTAAATGAAATCTTATTTGATGCTGCACTTCACAAGCTTATTTTTACGGGCTGCAGTTTAAGAGGGAGGATTGTTATACGTTAAGGAAAGAAGACATGCATTTGGTGGGCCTTCATATGAACGTTAGCAAGAGTGTTTGCTTGAAAGCTCAGAAGCAAGCATATTTTATTTAATACATGACTATTTTCACTGGCAGCAGCTTCAGAAATTGAATTGCTGTACGCAAAAAATTGTTATACGAACAATATTTTGATGTGCATTCAAACAGACTTTAATAATAGTGTATGAGTACAATGTGAAAGTAGAAAATATTTTGAATGTAGTTCAATACTGTACTTCATAAAAATAAATATTTACACAGGAAGCAGTTTAGTGAAGTGTTACATATAAAAGAAATCTTATTTGCGAGCAACAATGGATTTAATACACATTTTAGAAAGAGCAGTTGCGCGTGCACAGTCGAGACACACGATTCACTGTAAGATATCCCGTGTCAAAAGGGACTCGCAAAATGGCTTTGTGCGAGGTCCAAACAGTATGAGATTAGATTAGATAGGCGGCAGTAGACGAACCAACAGGCCCATTCCCAAAGAGACACCGGAACTTACGCCCCGGCCCTCTAAATATCAGCTATTACCATAAACCCTGTCGCCCAACGTGGGGCGACCATACTGCACAGCGGCACCTTATCAGGTCCACCGTCTACAATTTTCCCAACAAATACATTTTGCATTTGAACGTGAAAAGATATGAATGCAACGCACTACATATGCACCGTAGTAAATATTCACTACTGGGCAATCGGTCTCCTTACAACTGACATTCTTCCTGTTGCATGTCAAACTACCAAGACCTGGGCAGAACATGTATAATATCGAAGAAGACAATATGCAATTCAGGCATGCCGTTTACCACCCACGGGGAGGTGATTTTGGACGATGTGAAAGCTGTTCGTTTATTCTCGAATAACATAAACTTTGGGAAGTAGCTACAAGCAAAATCTTGAAGAAATTTGGGATTTCGACAGGGTAAGTACTCACCTAAAACGAAGCCATCTTTAGCCCACTGCACTCTCCCTCCTTGGTTGCCCACTTCGCACTTGAGCACGGCAGTGGTGCCCTGCTTCACCTCCAAGTCCGAGGGCTTGGTCCGGAAATGCTGCTTCTGCTGGCACTCGACTGCACGAGAAGAACAGTACACGTTATTTCTGACACACTCCTAGTGGGAGACACATAAAATATCCATCTGTTGAAAACACAAATTCCTGCTTCTGCTGGCACTCGAGTGCTGCACAAAAATAATATATTTTACGGCTGAACAACTCAAAGTGAGAGTAAATGTAAAATATTCAGTAATAATATTAATTCTGCAAAAATAGATCTGCACGCGTTCCACGACAAGAAATAAAATGGTTATATGACACATTCATGACGTAGCAATGATGATGTTATTGTTGTTGATCCGCCATTAAATTGCCAATTTTAGTGTTCTATCCGCAAAAAAAAATAAAATAAATCTCTGAGAAGATTCACTACTGTCAGTCAACAATATAAAAAGGAATGTCCTGATATTTCATCAATAGCACGATCTAAATGAATACGTAGATAACAAAATAAAGAATCAATGGTAAAAGCCATAGCAAGCGACCTCATAAATTTTCAGGAATTTCAATAGTTGTGAGGAAAGTACAGTCTACGGTGACATAGTCAGTGACAGTATGTAAATTCATCCCAAATCCAATAAAAACACATTCGACTGAGGCAGCTGCTTTAATCAAGCAGAACAAAGACTTGCAAAATGAAATACGGAAATGTAAGAAATCCGCATCGAACGCCGGCTTACGATATTTGATGGCACATCGGCACCAATACTAAATTAAAAATTGAGCATCGAATAAATGCCAAAATGGCGGTTCATTTCCCTGGGGCAAACTTTGCACTCTCGTAAATTTCGCCCCGGCAAAACTCATCTATCACAAGGAACACCTAGACAAGTTATTTTCCTAAGAGCACTTAGCGCACACAGAGCGATGGGATGCGTACATCCGGTGCGGGGTCCTGTAAACACTTAGAAGCGCCTCGGGCTGCCTACGCCAACATCCTTCTGTTGCTCTCGACCTCATAAAACAACTTACAAGATGTACGTGAAAGATCCTTGGGTGAGGGTAGCGTCATAACCAAGAACGTATACAGTGCGGGATGTACAAGCGTTATTCACGCTTTCGTTAAGTTGCCCGACTCGAAGTGCTTTTTAAAAAAAGTACAAATATGGAGTTGATACGTGGCAGGTAATTGGGTGAGGGCATAGTCAACTAACTATGCACGGTAAGGGATATACAAATAATATTCACTCTATTGTTAACCTGCATAGCTAGGCCAGTGTTTTTGAAAAAGAACAGACGAGAAGTACATGCAATGGAGATCCTTGTGTCACGGCACTGTCATACCCAACAATGCCGCCAGCTGCACAAACGTTATTTGTCTCTGTGTTAACTTTCATACTCGAAAACAACAATGACTGCAAACGTTATTTCTAACAATATTTGAACATAGGTAGAGTTACAGAAGAAGATCTTACCGAAATACATCACTGTCATCGCAAACACTGTGACTCTCCTAAAACACAATCTATAGATCTTGTAACTACAAACAGCTGCATAACAAGCTTGTAAACGAAATTTCAGCAAGTTGTTTTACAAAACAGTAGCTAGCTATTAGGTCATCACGGCATTCATTGAAACTGAATATGAGGAAACATTAGCCACATTCAACGCTTTTATTACTATCTTACTGACGCATGCAATTCAACTCAAAAGTTTAATACAAGACAACAATAATTTCAAATCCTCGTTCGAGAAAGCGTTCACAAGAATTGTTAGAAGCACAAAACATTGGCGTATCTATCAAGAGTACAACAAGAAAATGCAGTCACAAACATAAAGTAATTATTATACTTTTTGGGCTCTCTCCGTAGTTGTTGTCTTACAGTTCCTGGAAAAGTATAATAGTCTCCCTTTCACGATACTCCTATGAAGACAGAGTCTTTTCAGCGCACATTACACATCAGTAGCCTAGTACTGGCTCGCGGCAGGGCCGAGGTCGTATCAAAACACTCTCGCCTCAACCATTTCAAAACATGTTGGCGAGCACATCCAGCAGGGGAAGGATGCACTTGAGGATTAGCAAACGACCTCTTTGATCTTCGTCACTTCATCATTGATGGCAAGAGGCAAACACGCTAACAGGAAACGAGAGGGAATCTGGCGTCATGAAACCTAAGCGGTTGAATTAAAACTGGCTTTGCACCTAAGGGCAAAATTCATCAAATTAACAGTATTTTCGCTGAAATTAACTCTTCTCTGGAGTTGTATCTCAAAAAACCAAGGCGCAAAAATTAATAGTGGGGAGCGTTCTCTAGAGTTAACGTAGTTCACATTATAATGAATTGAATTTGAATTATTAGTATACACGCGTATTTGTGGGCAGTCCCACAATAAACAAAGTCATTACAGCAACAGCGTGTGTTTGGGCCGAATAAGTACTAGTAATAAGTACTAGTAGTGCGAACGAACTACAGAAGAGAACGCTTGTTTAAAAGTACTGTTCAGTAACTGCCTTCAAACTTATGGCACACTTGTAATACATTACGTGGTGTGGGCTACAAAATCTAAGTCATAAACTGCAAGAGTGAAAAATTTTCCTCGGTGCAAGCAATTGTTACGTCTAGCCACGTTAACTTACGACTTTAATCGTCTGACTAACGCAACTCGATCGTCCACATGCAGGGCGGCTTCGATGCGTCCTGACAGGTACAAATAATTCAATAACGTTGCATAAAAGTGAAGCTGCTCTGTTGCACATATTACGCAACAGACTTTCTACACGTGACAGCAGTCCGAGTCAACCCAAACCAAGCTCATTTGAACTAAAAAAAATGCAAAGCTAAACTTCACACATATTTTGCAACAGACTTTCTACACGTGGCGACAGGTGCAAGTAATCCAAAATCATTGAGCTGAGAGCCACGTTAAACAGAGAAATTTGAGTCGTCTGACGCACCTTGTTCTCAGACTCTCTTTCCATACGTCACGACGATAGCGCACAAGAGCTTCTCGCGACTTCCAAGTCGCAAGTCACGAAAATTTCACGGTTCCAGAAGCGGACTTGGGCTTCAGTGGCGCCTAACCGTCTTAATTGCCAAAGCAGAGAAGGAGAGACAGCTAATTTGAGTGCTGTAATTGCAATGCTATAGCGAAGAAAAAGTTCCCAGAAGAGAAAAGAAGCGTTGAG
>LQNS02278125.1:16015936-16028805 GCA_001587735.2 Parhyale hawaiensis | reverse complement strand
AGCTTTTCACGAACGTTAACAGTAGCGGATAAAAAGTGCCATGCCCGCTTGCATCGTTGAACAAAAGAATCAACTCTCAGTGAAAGTTAGACAATAGGTTCTCGGGAGCGCCAAAAAGGCGGTCACGATGACTGGTGCGGCCCTCGGTTCGGCGGCTGGGACGAAACGCTCTCGGATACGCCATAAGTGCCGTTGAAAGGATACTCGTGTGACGGGACCACGATCGCCTTCCGGACGATCTACTCCTTGGTGTGTCACAACCATCGGCCTCCGAGCCATATCTGATCCATAAGAGACCACGACCAGCTACCGGACTATAAACTGTCCGGTAAATGAAAACAATCAGTATGCAGGTATTATGTATCATCTCAGTTCTGGTATGGGACCACGACCGGCTTCAGAGTCATGTGCGTTCCGGAAGAGGACCACGATCACGTGAGGTACCACACGATCCGGCCCACTCCACAATCGGCGTAAAAGCCATTTGTGCTCTTGTACGGAACGACGATCCGTTCCCAGATCACATTTGCTCTAGGAAATGCCTGAAGTAAATGACATGAAACTATAAACGAATTACGAGACAGTAGACGTTCTTCCAGGCTATGACTGGCATCAGTTTTAAGCCAACAGACGATAAGTGATAAAATGAGAATGTACAAAATACGCCTCACCGGCATCTGCAATAGAAATGATCAATGATCCTACTTTGATTTTAGTAATGATGCGAACAAATATATAAATCACATTTTTATATAAAAACAAACTGGTTTATCAGTATATATATTTTTTTGCAGATGTAAAGACAGTGCTAAGTCTGAACTACACGAGTAGACAGTGTATAGTCCGAATAATAGCTATTTGCGTTTTAAACATAAACAAATTTGAAGGTATTCATTCCCCTAAAAAACACTGATGGACATCTTAATAACTTTAGCTTCAAGCATATCAGACAGTCTATAATTCCATCAGGTAGTACAGGGGTCAACGACTTTCAATAACAACGCTCTTCGACCAAGATAAAACTGTAGCAGAACTGCATGCGTAGAAGCTGACAGTGAAACTTCGGACCAAACTGGACGCAAGTGGTGCCACGTCCAAGTCATTGGAAGTGTTTACTTTAAAAGTTCAAAGATTCATTTCAAAGGCAAAGGCAACTGGAGGGGAGCGACACATATGTGCGGGGCAAAGTTTAGGTTAAGGTTTGGGCAAGTTGCGTCATGGCAGCGCCAGATTAGGGGACGCGCCACGGCAAACTTTGGCTCTTCCAACCAACTGGTGCCACGCTTTCGTCTCGCTCGGCCACCCGCCATCTCTCAGTGAGTACAAATAATTCCCACAGAGCCTGGCCAAACAAACTCCATTTCTCGTGCCTACAGCTCCGACTCTTTCTTAAAATGAACGACGGACATTTTACCGCCAGCGCAGCTAGCTGACTCAACTAACGGTAGACGGAAAAGTGAAAAACGATACTGAAAACTGGGAAGAGTGAAATTTAAAAGTGAAAGAGCTATCATCTTACTTCGGACCCAGTTGGCAGTCGGATTTAAATGTAGGAAGAAAATCTGAACGACAGCTCTAGACGACGAATCCACGACGAAAGAATAAATCGTCTCAAATTACTTCCAAACTAGTTAGAAGGATAAACTAGAATTTCTCTTTTCATTAGCTACACCAGAATGCCATAAGAAATAATAAAAACCGGAAAAGACGAGTTCAGCAGCATCTGGAAAAATAATTCACAGTATATCATGCAAAACATCAAAATTTTTACTTTCCTGTATCACCATTAAACCCACGGGTATATGCCGTACAAAGAGTTAAACACAGCAGCGCAGAACAAAGGCACCACTTAGGTTGAGCACAAACTTAAAAGCTGAAGCTACTCCGGAACTGAAGGGTAAGAGCATCACAAGCGAGAACAGTACAGAAACGAAAATTTTAATGCAATAAACTATGAGCAACGAAGTGGCTTTGGAACTAAGAGACAAAAATTTCACAAGCACCAACAGTACAGCGTCGAAAAAACCAACACTATAGAATATGAGCAGCGGTTATTCGGTGTGAGAACAAAATCAACGACCGTCGCTATTTCAAGGTAAATGAGCTGCTTCACAAACAATCGCAGCAGCAAAATATTCCAGTGTAATTGGTGCGTAAGTTTGAATGGAGAGCCGTAAAAACATGAGCAATTAAGACTGAAACACCGCCCGACTGCCGCTGGAAAAGCCGTGTTTTCAGTGTCCGAAGCTCGTATAATAACAGTGACACCAGGATTCTAAAAGTAGTGAGGGCGTGAAAAAAGTGATGTTATTAGGTGGCGATATTATAAAGAGAAGAGCAGCTAAACTAAAACCATAATAATAATAACCCAATAATAGTGAGAGGCAGGAAAAATGATCAATTAAGGCAAGGAAGTGCTCGATGAGATATCAATCCAGCTAGCAATTTGACGTTGATTCTACGTAAATATCAGGTCGTTTGTCCAGATAACGTTGTTAGCACGTTGTGAGACAATGTTGTGGCAATCTCCATAGCTACTTGACACTGTCAGTTTAGCTCCAGAAAACATTAATAACACGTCGTACCCCAACGTGCTGAGCACGTCCTTAACACGTCGCATCATAACGTGCTATGGACGTATCCAGTAGCCTACGTTCTGTCACAACGTGGTTGGAGACCGGCCGCCCAGCACAAGGTGCAAAGGATGTGCCCAGCACGTTGTGATACGACGTGCTAACAACGTTATCTGGAGTCCAGACATTAACGTGCATAGCACGTCCAGCCACAGCTCCAAATGTTAATTCGACTTCGTGTTAGCGGGGATTTAGTAATAGATGATGCCAAGAAAAAAATAATAATTTAAGGAAAAGAAATGCAAACCGCATAATGGCAGAGATATTTAGCAGAATAATAAACGTATACAAAGGAGGAGCTGCCGGATTGGAGCAAATGAAACACATCATACCAAGTCTGAAGGGCAAAATGTTACGAGGTAAGAACATAGCAGAAGAGCACAAAAAATCGTTGCTTGTTTTAATAATTGTAATTGGTGAAAATCTATCCGAGCCCCAAGAAGTCGTGATGAGCCCAATGAGGGGTGGTAAACGTAAAATTTGGAAAGAGTGTAAAATATTACACCTTAGCTTAAGAATCTGATAAGTTGAACAACGCAAGGGTGAAGGAATATATTATTTGAAATTCTACATAATTATTCACGAGTTCGAAGAGAAACAATCATCACAAAATCACGAGTAGAAATAAGAGTAGTAGAATATACGATCAGTTAGAATAAGATAGAAAAAGAAAGCAAGTTGGTGAAGGAGAAAATCGTTCCCGACGCCGAACCGAGGGTAAAGTTAATGTGTAGGAATAGCCATCGTGTAACCATCGGATGATGTACTGTACCTAATTATCGAAAAATAATAAAAAAAATTACCTGAATATAAGCATCGAGCGACAAAAAAATAAGTCAATGAGATAACTTCTTAAGCCAACAGAAATCTCACTAGAGCCAATTAACTTGGATAGCGCGACTGACGTCAAACAACGTGTTCCCACGAGATCCAATCTAGGACCTGCAATTCGGCAATCTGATAGAAATAAGGACACTCGCAATCAACCCTTTGCCAAGCAAGTAATCAAATGTGGTTAATTCCCTAATTTTATTCCTATGAAAGTGTTTTCGGGCGGCCCGTCAAGGGTGAATTAGAAGCTAGGAACTTGCTGGCACCAAAGTAGGGAAAAATGAAGCACCATTCGGTAACTGGAAAAACAGTCGCCAATAATTAACAAACGAGGTTCGTGCGAAGGTACTGAAGGGCTTACCTACAAGTGAGAGGCTGTTACACACGTAAAAAAAAGTTTGCGAATTACGACGCAAGTCTCTAGTAAATATACTGAAGTACCACTAAACTAATAGTAACACTATGTATTAGAAACCCAATCAAAAGACAGGCACTCGCAATTAATTACCTACCACTCAAGTCTCTTACAAGTATATCCATGCACTAAGAGCGAGAATGCTGTATCAGAAACCGGGTAAAATGACAGGCAGTCGAAATTTATTACTGTGCAAGACCCTTACAAGTACGACTAAAATGCTAAGCCAAAGCCGGACTACGATCGTTGATACCTGAGAAAAACCCGGCAGTCGCAATTAATTAGCACGCAAGTCCCTTGCAAGTATAGCAAAGTGCCGAAGTGAGGGCAATCACAGCCGGAGACCGTCCAACATCAAACCAACAAGAAGCCTCGTAAGAAGTGGTGCCCGTCCAATCAGCGTCTATCTGGGACATGAACCGTGCAATGAGCGAAGTTTAGAAACTGCGCACCTGGGCCGAGGCCCTTCAGACCTCCTCGCCAACTGCCGCCGCCGTCGATGCACCGCAGCATAAACTCCCAAGTTTGGGTTTTGTCAGGCCGAGAGAAAGAGAAGTTGTCTCAAGGAACGGACTTTAATCTCTAACTTAGCAAACAAGAGAATCCGCATTTTTTCCGGACCGTCAGTTGTCCTTCGTTGGCAACTCATCGGATTGAGCAGAAGCCTGCTGAGCCGCAGCTGTGCGTTTGTTCTTGTGTAGAGCGTTGAAAGATTGTGAAGAAACGAAAGCTTTCACTGACTTGTGCAGGTAGCAGAACCCAGCGCAGAGAAAAAATTAAAAGCTAGACAAGAGAAAATATAAAGTGCGTTGAGCGCAAAAACTCGAGTCCCGTGAAATGCGCTGAGCCCAAAAATTTAAAATAATAGGCAGTCGGAAAAATAAAATTTGAGCATAGGAGTTCACTGACCGCTTGCACATATTGATCAAGATGGATTGTAATGAATGCACGATCTGAGCACAGTAGCAAACATTAGACCTTAGTCTAATACATGAAAAGGTGAATAAAGTACATACTAGGCGAAACTACTCTTTACGTATTTGTAAAAATAAACGAGTTTCGATAAAACGACATGGAAACGAATCTAGAAAAGTTTTCAATGAACTATGGCGTTTTTGAGTAAAACATTCAAGTATTTACATTATATAATAGTCGTTTATTTATGCATTATGCTCGGTAAAAAAGTGATCGTTAATATTTTTTATCTTGTAAAAATTAGTTTACGAGCTTCACAATCAGTTGACAAACTAAGCCAAGAACTAAACACCAAATTTCTTCCAGTTGAAAAAGACGATGAAAATGTATGGTACAATTTCACTGATACACGAGCAGACTCGTACAAAAACACGGAATGAAAAGTCTGCCAGTAAATTGTAAATGAACTGTTGGTTCCAAGCACCGTAGATTTTTCTCAAGTAGGCCATAGTGCGCATTCCATGAATGCAAATTATTTAGAGTATAATACTAAAATGAAAAACATCTGAAGAAATTACAATGACACATCATTTTGATCTTAATTTGTCACTTGTAGTTGATATACGCGCACTTTCCCTTTTCTGTGCCGAATATCTTTGCTAGCATTTAGCCATAACCACAATTAATGTAAAAATTAAGCTATTTCTACAGCACGTAGCCCTTAGATTATTTGGCTACCAGGTATCCATTATATTGACTTTCTAGTTCTACTTTTCGTTGGTCTTGGTTGAATGTTTATGCTAATGGCTGTCTATTACCTCGATAATTGCGTTCGACACCATCACTGTTTCCAAATTTTTCTTTTACATCATCATGGCTTAACTATCACAAATATTGGCTATTAATTACCCCGGTCTTTGTATTTTAGCTGTCTATCGCAATGATCTTTCAGTCTACAACCATCGCTGCTTGCAAATTTCTATTTAACTTCGGCCTGGATTAAAGTTGAATGCGTTGGGCGCTTGGATTATCTTGTCATGAGAAGAAATTGGAGCTTGCCAGACTCGTACGTTAGGGATTTCATATTAAACTGCCAAGTCGTAGCAATATATTTGCCAAATTCTTAGCTCAGCATAACGCGACAGCCGGTAAAGGGCATCGCCCGAGATCTAATACATCGGTGAAATAGCTTCGTCGTTATTACAGCATCGCTAAAACGGGAAGATAATGAAACGGGTGAGTCGCATCTGAAACAGGAACGAAAGGCCATCGGATGATCCGTGAAATGGCACCGTTGTTACTATTGCGCTACAAAACGGGAAGATCCTGAACCGGAGTAGTCGGTGATTCTCATTCGTCGTTAATAGAGCGCCTATGAAAAACAAGAAGTGAACGGAACGTGTGAGTTGCTACATCTGATAAGTTTATGACAGCGCATCGATGTTATTAAGCCGTCACTGAAACGGGAAAACGCTAAAACGCGTGAGCCACATCATCTGATACGTGGTGAAACGGCAGAAACGTTCTTGATTCTAGGATACGCTCACGCAGGAAAATACTGAAACGACTGAATCGTGGTTTTAGACGAAATCGAGACGGCGTCGTTGTTTTACTGAGCTGCTAAAACGGGAATGTGCTGAATGGACGAGTCTTTGCTTCACATTGCAATATACCACATTACATGCATCTTTAAATGAACACAGAGAAGATTCATATGATGACAAACTATAAGCAGTAAAAATATTCAGCTACTGCGCGTTATGACACAAATGTCAATTGCCAAGTTGAAGCCACAAGTGAAGCAATAAATTTACTGCCACACACCTCATCGATGAATGCACAAATCACAATGACAATGAACATCGGAACAGTGAGGCACTTTTTCAAATAAAGCAAAAACTTACAGCTGTAACGAGCACAACAATGACATCCCATCAGTCAGTAAAACTTGACAATATCCAGTGGCTGATGCCAAGCAAATAGCAGCACCCCCTAACGGCGGAGGCATGCCAAAGCAACGTTCACTCACAGAAATTGACACGTTGGCAAAAACGGCTATCGGCCATAGCCGTTTCGACAGATTTCAGGCAACTCATTGCTCGCAACTAAAGTGTAGGGAAATTTTAAGGAAAGTTTGTATTCCTCAAGGCGCCGGGATGACATGCAGCCGGCAGCAAAGCAGCAGCCTGCGCATGCAAATGGGAGGCAACGGTCGCTCTGCGCGTCAATAAAAATCGCCAGAAACAACCCAAAACAATGCAGGAATGGCACACGGTGACGGCCGCGAGTATTGGACATATCAGCTGTGCATGGCGTTCTCTACTGATCTAGAAGACACGTTCGAGGCCGCTAGAGAAAGTTTGAGCTCAGTTGGTCATCATTGCGGGAATAAACAATGAAAATAAGACGTGTAGTTGGATCCGAATGAATGTGTAAGCTCTGTTGTCGTTGCTACGAAAACACACGATAGTCTTGATATGAACGAGAAATAATTTGCTTTCAGCTATGTTGAAACTCAAGTTGAAAGCGAGGCTAGATTCTAATGTACTGTAGATATAACTGCAGGTACTAGATACTATGCAACTATGATACCAGAACATAAAAGTGCACTTGTTTCGAAACACGGAGTGAGCAAGGAATGTAGCTAGGTATGTGAAGCAAATACTATTAGAAGGCAATGATATCGCAATGCTTCGCAAATTTTGTCTTGACAGAAAAATTCAGAACGTACTGATGCCGAGATAGAAAATTAATGGCGACCAGAAACCGATGGCTGAGAAAAAAATAATAAACTATGACAGCATGGATTCGAGAACTACGAGTATTGCACATTAGAGGCGTAGTGCATTGACGAAAAAAAAATTGAAAAAAACTGGACTTCAATAACTGAAGCAAATGAAAGGGAGGATTTTTAACATACGGGTATATTTTTTTCCCTTCGAGTGAGAGGTTGACAATTGTTAACAACAAAATTTATAATCATTTCGAACATTGAAGGCATTTAATATCAGACAGATAAAAATGTAAAATTCCTGATCGCAGTTTTAATATAAATTTTTTGGCACACTTCCCTATGAATAGCAAAAGTATAAACAAAATTCAAACAGTGGCACAGACAATAATAGCTCCTGCAGGAGGGGAAGGTCCGCAGCAAAGTGGTGAGACGAACAATTCAGCAACAACGCGGCATTTCGGAAAGACGAGGTCCAGGCAGTTTCACGATGGCAATTGAAGTCAGTCGAGCAAAGGGGTGGTGGCGAGCGAACGCGGGCGCGCACCTTCGAATAAATAGCGCGGCGGTCGAACGATATCCCTCGATTGCTTTTAATCGAGTGAACCTCTATCCAAGTGTCAGTTAGAGAGACACATCCTCCCCGCTCACGAGAAAATTGGCTCCAATACCACGCTCTCTATCCGCCACTCCTGAAATCAAGAAGAGAGTTTCCGCGGAAATAAAAAAGCATTGTTTTCCACGGCAACCCCACAGCAACGCATTACTTTTCCAGTACAGAAAACGAACGTGAGGGATGCTGCGTACCGAAATGTCTTTCGCAGCCAAAACAAAACAAAGGGTCTTCGAAAAAACGTAATTGTATTTCTTGAATGAAAACAGGAATTTCCATGCTGCACATTTAAAGTTGACATACAAATGTCCCCGTCAAAAAGATCAATACAACGCAAATGTGCCATCACTCATTTCTAGCATTTCCTTTTTTTTCGAATAAAAACTTGTTCTAATCAACTTTTCCAGAGATAAAAAAAAACAGGCGAAGGGAGTTCAACGCATCAGAAAACAGAAGTTTATGATATTTTTTAATCAATATTGAGACAATAAAAGGAAACTTTGAGCAATAGGAGACTTGACGTAAAAACAAAGAAAATACTCCTTAATAACCCCATATTTTACCAGCATTACGCGTACGCAAAATACAGAGGACTTAGTATGCCTACTACTGCGTACACGAATTTTTTTTTTATTCGTAAAATCGGATAAAACGTCAGTGACAAATCTTAGAGGTAGACTGCACAT
Organism: Parhyale hawaiensis; assembly: GCA_001587735.2. Classification (NCBI taxonomy): domain Eukaryota; kingdom Metazoa; phylum Arthropoda; class Malacostraca; order Amphipoda; family Hyalidae; genus Parhyale; species Parhyale hawaiensis. The sequence goes on along the minus strand of LQNS02278125.1, from coordinate 16,019,981 downwards.
ACGAACCGGTACATAATGTAACGGTATTTCGTATCATCACATACTCCAATTAAAACAACTCATAAATTTTCAACAACTGATGGCATAAAAATATCCCTTCGCCGTTAGTGTTAATTTAGACACGTCCCTTCGAACTGCACAGTTTAGCTTTATTATACGGTTAAGATGAACTTTGTAAGCATCACTCGCATTGTAAAACATTGTCGCGGATCGAAGTAGTCCACTTGCGAGAGTTCACATGCCCTGCTCTCGAGCACCTATTAGCGACTATCGACTCATTCCACAAGGTAAAAAAAAGGCAAAGTCGCTTCAACTGTAAACCCTAGCTAAGACTCTTCATGCACGGGTTCGTGTAGCAAATAAATTCCCTCTCAAGCCCAGCTGAAGCAGCCTATATTCGTGATGTATCTGATTCACAGATCCATTTGTAGCTGGAATGTAAAATTAACACCGATGCTGCATGTAGCATGCAATGCGATATCAGTTTCCAATCGCTCGAAGTATCCAGTAAAAAAACGTATAACTCTACTTCACCGACGCTACGCTTACAGCGCATACAGCTTTTTATTCCCCACATTGCACAGGAATCAATCCATTCCGTAAAGAAGCAAAATTCTACACCAAAGGCATCAAAACTAGCGCATGCAATTTACTCCCATATTTTCAATTGGTCGATCTACCAAAAAAAAAAAAAAAAAACTCGACACCATCGAGCGAATGCAGTTTGCTCCCCATATTTCCAAACGGAGCTTTCGGCGACACTGCGTCTTGAAGTCCACAGAGCAAAGTAGGCGATTCTCGGGAGACGTGCGAGAACATCTCCCTCAAAATGCCAAGAAGAGCTCCGTTTCCCCGCGTCAAACACTCGCGCTGAAGTGATTTGCATATCAGAACAAGCAGTGTAAACCACACCAGATGTTGCGGCCCGGCATTAGCGGCGGCGCATGCAAGTTTTATACGACAGAGGCTCGAAGCGCGTACGGTGGATCTTGAAAAAATTGAAAGGTACAAGCGCTGGGGCTCAGAAAATGAATATCAGATGCCGGACACGGCAACGACACTCACAAGTGGCTGTGCATGATACGAGTGTAGAGGATTCCGCTGTAGCGGAACGAATACATAAAATATAGCTATCGCATCTCACCAATCAAGAATGACAAAGAAATGTACAAGAATGAAAATTAGGAAAGCTTTGCTGGTACTTTACAGAACTGTTAGTAATAGTGCAAAGGCCAATTCTTGTTGAAAGGGCGAAAGGTCGATACATCAAATCATATATCAATGCACTGAAAATTTTTGAACGCAGAAAAATGAATGCGAAGCTTCTTTGGAATTTGTAGATTTTACGCTTCAAATCCAATTCCAGGTAAAATCATTGAATGAGATGGAAAATAGTATAAAACCACGGAAGTTCAGGGATGAGTACCGGTCGTTCAAGAAATTATATTAGTTGAAGAGAAGAAATTACAGTCAAAAACTTTACCTCATAAAGATAATATGAAACGCATTCTATAAGCATCACAGCTCAACACTTGGCAGGTACCCCCGTTCGCATCGTCGAGAGCAAACAATTAGGATTCCAAGGAACAACGCTCCTAGCGCAGCTATACTCTCTGGCTCGTCGATCCAGAGTTAAACGCAAGCTCACTAAAAAAAAAACTCACGTATATTATAAGGACCCGAATGAGCGGCGCTACTCCCGTAGACGAAAGCGTTGCAGTCACTGCACCACGAGCATACACCAGAACAAATGTCATCTACATTTCAATGTTCACTATTCCGGACAGAAGAAAGAGAAAAACGCGCACTGCAGCAAATTAAATCCACCAATACCTCAAGCGAGGTAGCGCACTTTGCCGGTACAATAGAGAACACAAAACCCACGCACGGGGCGAACGCGTTATATAAAAAAAGCACAACTCAAGTTTCTAGCATCCATTCTTCTAAATTCAGAAAGGGGAGGATTTCAAACGCACAAAAAAGACAGTTATTTAGTATAGCGCATTGAGCACAGAAGCCAGAAGAAGAGACTTGGCTCTCTAATTATAATTCTCTTAAATTGCAGCCATTCCGGTCACAGAGGCCATCCTCCTTGGCTGCGCTCCAGCAACTACGGCCGTTGCAGTGGCCTCCCTCAAGGTGTTCCGATTTTCTTTATCCAGCACAGCTTTATATTTCCTTTTCCGAGAGTCGTAAATGCAAACAACTTGGCGTGGTCTTGAGAGATAACGGGAATGTATCGCGGTAATGCGCACTCCAAAAAATTCCAACTTAATTTTGGAACTGTCCTTAGCGAAGTCAAGAGGCCAACCGACGGCAGAAGCAGCAGCAACAATGCATTCCAACACAATGTGCGCCTTTTATTTACAGTTCTAACCGCAGTTTTCTTCAGATGCAAGTCAATGTTTAAGAGGGCAACTGGCGGTAACAACACTGAATTTAATATCGCCGAGTCCAGCTCATTCCCAGTTTTATTCTCAGGTTTTTACCCTAAAAGACTGCCAGGGGCAACTGGTTGGCGGCACGACCCAGCGATACAACTGATATTGCACACACAAGCTCAACAGCAAAGTTGAAATGAGTGAAATTTGTTATGGATCGTTAAAATATATGCAACGTGGAAATACTCAAACAAGACGCAAATTTTTAAAGCCGAAGTTCAAATGCATAAAGTTATTTGTAATTAATGAATTGTTCACTAGAACGCCCAAGAGCGTAAGACTATCGCCCGCGGTGGGGGAGGGGGCAAATTTCAACGCCGTCATTTTTTATGGTCAGCTTAGTGTTTTGGCATTTTTCACATCTAGGTAAACCCACCTGACTCCCTGCAAAAAATTATGAAAATTGCTCAACTCCTGCTTCTCTTTTCAGGTAGACAGACAAACGAAAACGTTATCAACGTTCTTCGCTTCGCTCGCGGGTAATAAACACTGCGCAGAATGCTGCGCCTAAACTGCTACTACGAACAAAATGTACACTTAAGAGGTTCAATTGTGTCAAATTACTTTCGCTGTTGCAATGCTGCTAGCAACAAAAAACAGACCCGTAAAGTACTATTGCATGGAATAGATTACCAATGTTTCAATATTAGGCAGCTAGCAATTCAAAACTCCGCTACAAACAAAATGCACACTTGCGAAGCGCAAATGCTACACACCAAATCGACGCGTAAAGCCCAAGGCTCCACTGTGCACCCAAAACCAATCGGGTGAAGGAAAATTCCCAAAGCAACAGATTTGGCCGAGCCATCTCGGGCCGAAGTAACCGGCGAGGTTCCCTTTCATGGCGCGGGGAGTTGGTCATTAAATATTTATTTCGCACGGACAACAAAGGTTCTAGCGAGGGTAATTTCAGTAGGGACACAGAAACAAAGGCGTAAAGGCAGTATATCAGAGGAAGCAGCGGCACGCCGGCAACTGTCACGATGGGATGGTGTATCGTCCCTTTAGGCAGTCTCCGAGAGAAGACATAAATCGCCCAGATGCAAGAGAGTCTAACGGAATATTATAAACGGCAACGGGTGCTGAAAAGTTCCCAGATTTAAGGATATAATACCGGGTAAAACTGCTCTCTTTGCACGGGAGATATAGGACTGTTGAGAATATGTGCAATAGACAGTTATTATTATTATTATTAAAACTTCACGCTTGAGCTCCCACGGACAGGTAATACAACCCAAATGAAGCATCTTGCAACACCGGGAAGCCCAAAACGCTGCAAAAGGACATCCAGCAAAAACCCATTAACAGCTGACTTAAACGCCTGCAGGCCAATACGACCTAAAGCCGATGCCGGCAACAAATTCCAAACCTTAACCGACCAGGGCACGAAGCACCGACAGAACTGATTAGTTCGACATCTGACAGTGTCCAAAGTGAAAAAGTGCGCTCCGCACGCAGCACAAGTCGCTCTCCCAAAAACCTTGAGGGCAGGGAGAGAAGAAAACAACCAATGCCTCTCATTATTGAACACCTTATAAAACATGCATAGCTCTGCTACTCTCCTCCTGTGGGACAGGTTCACTAGATCATTATCAGCGCACAGC
>LQNS02278125.1:15984387-16015047 GCA_001587735.2 Parhyale hawaiensis | reverse complement strand
ACAACTTGAAACCGAAGGCACGACGTCTGCTGATGGACACTCGCGCAAGCGATCCTCCATATATGGCGTTTAGATGCCACCCGCCCTCCACCAAACTGGACACCTTCCGGACCAACTTCTATTTCTATCATCGTCACCTTGTTTCATACGTCAATTTTTGAAGCTGGCAATGAAAAATTTATACACTGCAGCTTTTTGGAAACTTCCAACACAAAACTTGGAATTAATGGAAGGTGAGATACATGCACAAAACACACAAACAACGCTAGCGTCAGTTTGTAGATATAAAATCCAGTCATCTCCCAAAGGCACAACTGCTCTGGAAGGACGCAGGCATAATAACAGGGGCACCCAAAGTATCTCACAGGCTCAGTTTACCTTGTTTTCAGCCAAGAAGTGCATGTCCTCCTAGTCTTACGGTAGACAATGTTCGGCGATGGCCCACAAGTACATGCCTAGTTTTTGCTCATCTGCGGACGACGGATTTGAAAATCAAAAGCATGATCTAAGAAGGCAAAACAAATAACCGCCTTCCTAGCAGGAATACAGCAGACGCCTGCCTCTCATATACGTCCCATCATTAAGACCTCAATATTTGCTCAGTGGCAACGGGAAGGAGAAAGAGAAACTGGGAAGGTTAGCAGAGCAAACAGCGGCGTACGCGAGAGGCTGCGCAGTACACCGAGCAGCGTGTGCGCACGCAGCCATGCAGCGCAGGATGCGGTCACGTGCGACCAACGGACGGAAGAACAGCAGCAGTGCAATACCCGAGTACAGTCGCACGACATCACACCTCTCAAATTTCTAATGACTAATACTTAAATAGTACACTAGTATTTACCGAGTAACACTTAGCTACATCTTTGTTGTATCACTTGAGATTAACATGCCGATCCATTACCAAGTGCGGCCAACAGACTAAACAAAAGCAATGCATTACCCGAATCGAGCCATTCTACAAGTTACACTTACATGATTTAGGGGCGGAAAAAACAATTACTATACACCCGAGTATATAATGCTGTTAAGCTTCAGAATATCGTGTATCGATCATTTGGACCTAAACCGACGATCATCATGTCAAGTACAGGTATCGGGTGTGACCAGCGGACGAAGGCATGGCAGCACTCCGCCCCACATTTGCAGTAGATTACAGCTCAACAGCGACATCTAAAACACACTCTATAAATACCACCCACTCAAAATTATAGCACTACCTAAGTTCTTGGGCTGAGTTCAATAAAAAATATTGTTGTATAATAATCGTGATGTATATATAGTCTATTGCCTACTTAAAATAACTACTTGTCTATGCCGCAGATCTTGACTCAAAATGTTATGATGCAAATAATTGATGATCCCGGATATTTCCAACATTAGCCCTAACGCTATATTTGGTATTTCATATACCAAGTGAACGTTTTTTATTATTATTATTATTAGTATTATTATTATTATTCGCTATAGCCTACTAAGGTCTCACTTCCAGGCATTGCCAAGTTTGACAGATTGCGAGACATCTTCCTTCATTCTATTATATATTGCGCCCTAAGTCATTTTCCCATTGAATCTTTAGCGCTTCAGAGAGAACAAGAAACAATTCCAAGACTAGAGGGGTAAGTTCTCACTAATGACTGGTAGACGAGAGCTCCCAAACTCGACAGCAATTCTCCGTTGCTCAGACCCTTCACTGCTGCGGGGCTGCCTTGGCGCCTCGCTAATAAACCAAAGGAAGCTGCGCCTGGTTTGAACCAATGATGAATAGTTACGATAATGGGCAATAACAGAAGGCAATGAGGCTTCCAGCAAACAGTCAAGCGAGGGGAATGCGTCCTCTGCCGAACTCTACATCTCTCTCGTAAACATGAAAAGCGCCAATGGCGGTCATAGTCAACACGTTCGTCCAGAATATTACAGGAAACACAGGCTCAGAACGACCGATCGATGACAAAACGACCTTTGCTATATTTCGCTGGTGTGCCAAACAAGAGAAAGACGATCCGAAATGTGGCAGCGCTCTGCGTGGGCTGGAAAACAAAGATATGATATAGAAATAGATTGAACCTCACCGCCGGCTAAGAGTAGGCACTTATAACACCTGGTCATAGTGTGGGTAGTTTCATGATAGATTAAACAAAAGCAGGAATGTGCAGAGTACGAAAGACTTCAGGGTTATCGCTTTTACAAGCAGTTTCGTATGGTTTAGGAACAAAACAGATGAAAATAAGCACACAAAGTGCAAAATAGCATTCGTATGTGCATAGAAAATGACTTGCAGATACAAGTAGATATATTTCGTGCAAGGCTTTCGAGTGCAATGCATAAAAACGCTGTCCGCATATAGCCAAGGTTTTATTATTCATGCGCAATGAAAATTTTAAATTTAAACTCCAGCTATAGAGATAAATTCAAAACAATGGGATAAACCTGCACTCCTGTTAGATATTACAGCAACTACACTGAGGTAAAATGTGACTTACAACGCTTTCCCATATGACTGCCTAAGTCTTTTATTACCGTACTTCACTGTCTCTATGTACGCGCACTATTGGAATGAATATTGACGGATATTTGTTCAGTATCTTACATCGCTTCTGCACGTCCCCGATAGCGATCATAAAGCAAGAATTTCTCCTATGAACTGGCAACACAATGAAGGAAATGAGTAATTGTCGCATTGTCTCCAACTTAATTCCTCGATGAATGTTTACCGAACAATAACCAACAATAATTAGAGGCAAGATTATTATTGTAGGCGTTCAAAGCTGTACTGAAATTGCAGACATTCAGCCGGTGACACTCGGCAAGCACACAGAGGGCGACTGGGCGTCGTAACTAAAATGTTTAATTACAAAAATTAGGATCCTCTCGCTGCCTTCTAAGCGTTTCCTTGTTTAGGTGCAGCAAACTCACTACAAAAGGCCTTGATTTATACTACGGCACTACGTTTTACTAAACTGCACGATATCTTACTTCACATTACATACCTATTTTATGAATACATTCAGTGCAAGCGAGTACCGTGGAAGATGCGTCTAGGGAATTAGTGAATTAAAGATGCACTCCTACAGCGTAGAGTTCGTCAAACAACGAAATGCTAACGAAATTTTCAAAATAATGCATAACCCAGAATTTGATATGGACCATCACCAAACCTTAATAATTTGTGCTTCGTAACATTCTTAAGAGTCCCTGTTAATTTCATGAAGATCCATTCATAACTTTTTGAACAATGTTGCTAACAGACAAAAGAAAACGGCAAAAAAACACCGCCTTGGCGAAGAAGATGAAAAAGCAGCAAGTGATAGAAAGACGAGGAGGCAACAAAATGCGGACAAAAGAACAAAGGCGGTTGGAGGGTGAATACAAAAAGCAACAATTAGTGCTATGGGGAGGAAGATTATGATTTAAGTTAATTAACAAATCTATCGAATAGAGTACACAAAAGTAACAAAAGGGACACTCGGATAGTAAAAACGACAAGTGCCATGAATAAGAAAAATTGCTAAACAAAGTTAACGGCATAAGGAACACAATCGGTACCATAGAAAAAATAAATATACAGTACATACACGGAGCTTCACAGCAGAAGGAATGAAACAATGCGCAGTACAATAATTGCCTCCAGAAAAACGATAGCATGTACGAGCTAATTTCAACAGCACTCGTATCATGAACACAACCAGTGCCACAAACAAAAAAAAGGACAACATACAAGCGAAATAACAAAAGCACTGGGATAATGAACACAAAAAGTGACAAACCGGTGCCATAGGGAGGGGGAAGAGTGGCAGGATATCGCGTCAGAAGGAGCCACTGCTCGGAACTAATTACCTCAGGCCCGGCAGCAGCAGCAGCGGCGGTCGCAACAGCTGCAGCTGACGTTCACTTCCAGGCACTGATAGCTCTCTCAGAAATTATTACGATCGTATCACGCCAGAATAGAGTAACACTGCTGTGCCCATGCAGCTAGGACGGCGGTGCGCGCTCGCTCGCTGCAATGTGTTCTGGGCGCGAGACGCACAGCTCTATGCGGCAAGGCCCAGAATAACGAGAAGTCGTTTTGAGCGGTGCGGTGGCAGTCAGAGAATAGAAATGTGCAGCAAAGGCGTGAGAGTTTTAAACGGTTATTTTACTATCTTATCTGCTCTGCACGACTATGACACCCAAAGAACAAAAAACGGCAATGCTGTATAAACGGTTAAATGTACCTATTATATTTTCTGTAGGACAGTGGCATCCAAAGAATATGATTATTTCAACCGTGTTTAAGTGATTAACTTATGTGTTACAGGATCATGGCCTCCCAAAAAATAAGATACAACCTTGTTTAATTAAATATTATACATGACTATTGGGATCGTGGCAAGCTTATAATTTATGCTCAGCAACTTAATGGTAGAGCAGGATTGTCTGAAACGACAACCACATTACATGGTTATATAATAAGCTGTATAGGAAAAAAATGGACATAAAGGCCACAGTCAAGTAAAAGAATTTTCAAGTTCATAATTATAGCGGTACTAGTCCAGTCAATTTTTCGTCACCATTTTTTCAGCATCCGCAGGCGCACCTTCTCGTCAGGATCTATGAAAGCCAAACAATTTTTCCACGGTCAATGTGTCTTAGATGAAACAATTGCAGGACACAGTTCTTTCAGGAATGCTACACAGTAAAAACGAACTGACGAAAATCTAACAAACACAAGCAGACAATTCTAAAGTTCTAGATTACGAAAAGTTATTACTTCAATAATATGGGCACATGTCATCACCGCATGATTAATCACAAAGAAGAGGCAGAGGGTTTGAAAAAACATACTACATCGCGAAAAGAAGCGTCAACTAATTACTCAGAAACAAACAAGCGGTAGTTACTTGCTTCCACTTTTTTAGGTTTCATTTTGAAAATGCGACACATGTTCCTTTGCAACAACAGAGCTGGGAGTTGTTAGCTTTTAGGGTCTTTCACTCACATAGCGAACTTATTATCAAGCGTGAGACACAGGGTGTCTCGTAAGTTTCAATTCATACGGAGAATAAGTAATGTTAACACTTTCCATGGTTTCAGCCAAGTCGATTCTCGACTGCTCCCAAAACCGTCTCTCAGGACTTTTTTTTTTTAATTCGTGGCTGTATGTTCATTAGCATCTTTTGGAGTATCTAAAATGGGAATAATGTCAAAAACCAAGTGACTTGAGCCTGTGGGATAGTGCATATTATGATATTAAAAACTAAATATCTCCAATCAGTGGCTAACGATGTGACTAAACAAATTTGATTAATAACAGCAGGTAATTTTGAAAGGACAACCTATGACACTCAGCATGTCATAGAAGTAAGAACTGAATGCCATCACTCAGTTAGGAAACTCATGATTCTAAACAAATCATGGTGGTGACTATAGACAATTCAAAAACTACGTCACCGCTGCTCCAAAAAAAACTTCCGTTCACCGATTCCATCAGAGGTGATCAGCGCATGAAAATCAAGCAAGAGAATGGAGTAAGAACGAAGAAGCAGTAGCAAATTTAGCGAGAAACCACACCATAAAGTGAGACGCGCAGGTTCCCGCGCTGCGCTGCTGAGAGCTACGCAAAAAGCGACACACGGTGTATGTGATCGGAGCGCTGCTTCGCAAAAACCCGATCCGTGGATCCATTCCCACAGCAGCTGAATGAGAGAGCAGCCGAGGTCTTAATTCATTAGCGGTAAGAAAACCGCAAACTTTCATTCGAAAATAACGAAACCATTCAGTAATATTACTGAGTAATTAATAGGTGTTTCTGAATGGGAGAGCAGCCGAGGTAACAAATCATTAGCAGTAAGAACACCGCAAACTTTCGTTCAAAAATTAAGAAACCATTGACTACTATTACTCAGTAATAATTATGTAATTCTGAATAAGAGAGCGGCCGAGGGCTTAATTCATTAGCGCTAAAAAGACCGCAAACTTTCACTCAAAAATTCAGAAACCATTCACTAGTATCATTCAGGGATGAGGCCGTATAATGCTGAATATGACAGTACCGTAATCGTTGAAAAAGAGAACTTAATTGTTGAGCAATAAAACTATTTCAGAACCATAATTAGTCATTTTTCGGTGTGTTAGAAGCGCTCATTTTCAGACAGCCAACGGTAAACAATGGTTCTAAAGTGAAAAAATCCCTATATATCATACTATAGAATTTTAATTAGGTAAACGTGAATATGAGAATAGCGGAATTTTAGTACGGGTGGCTGGAAGTTCTACCTTGGAAATCAGCTGAATCATAATACAATAGTAGGTACTACAGCTACAAAAAAAGACGTTTTGCATTTTAAAACAGTATTTGATTTGACAAATTTGCGGAAACAAAACGGCAAACTTTCTTTTTAAAAATATAAGCCATATATGACTGCTACGGAATTACACGCACGCACGTGTATAGGGCGACACGACAGAACCCATCGATGCACAATACAGTATATATATTGTGTTTCTGTATAGAAAACAAAAAAGGCTTCTACGTAGACACTAACATATTCACCGCAGATCCGTGTACAAAGGAGACCAGTCGCTCTCGTAGACACTAATACACCAAAACTTTCTTTGCAAAGAACGCAACGCGCCATCATTGGCACTAACAAGCAGCAAAGATTCGTTGATAAAAACGAGAAGCGGCTAATAAATAATTTATTTAGAAAACAAGGAGCTTTCGCAGACATTGCAAAAAGTAGCCAAAGATTTGTTTATAAAGAAACTAAGGCGCCCTCGTAGACACTAACAAATGTAGCAAAGTATCGTTTAAATTATAAAAACTATGAGGCACTAGTGAATCGCTTAACGCTGCTACTAACAGATGCAGCTACGAAAGATTCAATTATGAAGCAATAAAGCCGCCCCGTCCTCCATGCCAAATAAAGCTAAGATTAATTAATTTATGAATAAGACAAGCTTGACACCACCCTCGTAGGCACTAACCAGTGCACCACCAACGTTTCGTTTATAAAGAGACGAAGGCACCACCTCGCAAGAGGGCCCCAGTTTCTCAGCAGGCCGAGGTCACACACAGCGAAGGCTGCCTCACCAAAGGCGAAAGCTAATTTCCGAACTAATAACGCTGCATCAAACGAACGCTCTGGCGCCCGAGGAACTCTTACACACGTTACTTTGGACGCCTCTTGACCAGGCAGGAGAATGAGAAAAAGAAAAGGCAGAAGACGACGAAGATGCAATAGACCAGAATCAGCGACCGGAAAAAAGACCACACACGCAAAATAGCGATCACCAAAGCAACCGGAGAAAAACCAGAAAAGGTGGTAGAAAAATCTTGGAGACAGTGTCAATGCGCACGATCAATCAAGCGGGAGACGCGTTTCCGCCACTTCCCTGGACTGGCGACGATGAAGTTGAAGTTCTTTTTGCACGCCTCGCCATAATTGAGAAGTGAGGCACTTCAAAGTTCACAGGGGAAACTTAAAAGATTTTCTGCTCCGATGTTTACGGTTAAGGGAATAATTATTGGTCGATAGGTGCCGATGTTTTGCAAACACTTTGAGACGATATATACAATACACAAAAGAGGGGTAAACAAACAGCTTTCGTAGATATAAATAATATCGCAGATCTAGATTTTTTTTTACCCGAACTCAAAGTGAAAACTCACAACTTGATTTGATTAAAAATACCAGTGCACATTTTCGTACTTTTTATATTTTTATCAAACTCCATGAAAACACCCTACCACAGGCAACTATTCAAACGCAATTGCAGACAAGTGGCTTCAGAACATACTTAATGCCTGACATACATCACCAAGATTAACCCTTTCCTCTCACACTACACATCAACGTTTCTAGGAATTTCACTATTTAAAACGTAATCAAACGGATAATGTGAAAAACTCAGAATTACAAGCTCCAGGAACTTGCTTCCATACCAGTACCAAAGTTCCAACACGACACGTACCGCGCACGGAGCCCGCTCCTACACCTACCTATACCACTCCGCTCAAGATACACCCCATCCGCGTTCAGCAGCTCCTTTCGCGCAGAGCACAATACCAAGATGTGATCCTATTTTGAGTGCCGTGCAAGCGACAGCTGCCACCTCGGCTAGATCCTGCCATCACAACTTGAGCCTTTTATGGCTGCATTACAGTAGCCACTGCTCAGCCCGGCACAGGAGGAGCTTAGCGTCAGCTGAATCTATTCAATGAGGTGACAACTCCCTGGAGAAGTGGCCTCCGTATGTCACACAGCCGTATAGAATAGCGATTGCATTGAGCCCTACAGCCGCAGAATTCTGCGTAAATCAACGAAGTGGACGAGAATGGTGTTACTACGAACCGTAACCTGAGAACAAGCATGGAAACCATTACAAGAATGGCATTCTAGGAATAAACTACGAGAAACATTAATGCGAATCGTTACTTAGGACCAAACTATAGCGAGCAGCATTATTGCGAATCGATCCGTGAGAAAAATAAAAAAAAGAGCTATTAGGAGCAGCATTACCGTAAACCATTTTTAGGGCCCAAAAACAGAAAGAACATCATCATTATTAGGGAACCTACAAGGTAATCAAAGTAGGGGCAGAATTACTGTAGATTGTCGTATGAAACAATGCTAAGAGCAGCAACGTTGTGTCCCGGTTCTTGGGGTACATCCATTGACATCAGCGTATATGTAATGCTCCTAGAAAGTAAATTTTTCGTAAGTTTCCGTTAAGTTGCTTCTTCCTCAACCTTTTAGGAGCCAAACACAAGTGTCGCTGTCTTTCTTTAATTATGCTTACGACAACCCTTGTATACCACCGGCTTAGAAAATGAATAAATTTCGAAAACAAAGGAAATCATCTTGAGGATGGACGCAGCAAAGTTGAAGTTATCATCATCAAGAGATGATACAAGCGTTCAACGTCTAAAGTAAGCAATTGTCGTCTACATAAACCATTAGGAACATCGGAATGAATAAATATGCTACATGTGTACCTCCAGCCTCAGCCCTTGGCCCACATCTCGACTGTTTTAAGATTCAAATACCATCAGTCCAAACCGGACCTACTTCCCAAACAACTGGTGTTCTTTGAAATATTGAAAGCCAGTTTTTATCCTACGGTAATTGCATTTCGCGTAGGTACATTTTCGAGGGGTCTAGTCCTCTTGAGATAAAGAATCTATTGAATAGGTCTGCTCCGAGCCACATCCCCATAGGCTTCATCAGTCCTCTCCAAACAACGTATCTTCTTCCGAGAGGACACACAAAAGCATCGCAAACACAAATTGATGCGAGGCTATACAGTTAACTCGTCGTTCATGTTACTGACATTAATATAAATCGGGAAATTCGCGCATCAAATTGTGCGCTCGACTATACAGTGTAGCGCCGGCATAAGTCAATGTCTTCCAACAAACATAGGCCATATCTTCCGAACAACGTCGACCCAATTCCGAGTAATACTGGCCGTTTGCAAGTAAGAATGGATCTATTCCAAACAACATCGGTTTTTGTCCGAACAACACCCATCCCATTACGAGGATTACTGGTCGTCGGTCAAGCAACACCGGACCTTTTCCAAACATCAGCGATCTTAACATCATAATCGGTCGTATTTCGAGTAACTTCGGATCCGCCCGGAGCAATAGAAGATCTCAACGAAAAAGGACATATTCAGAGCAACATCGGAACTTCTCGACGAAACAACGGACCTCGAACCTCTTCAGCCAACATCAGTCAACCATCCTCTGACTTTCGCCAAGCATCCGTCCACGTCTTGCGCTATCCCTCGGCCTCGGCCTGCATGCTCTGCAACACCATAATCCAAGTTCGCGAGCTCTTCCCCACGCAGTAAGTTTGATCTGGCAAATATGATAGGAAGTTTACGAGAGACTGAAGCGCCTCCAAACCATCTCCAATGGCTAATAATTGTTTGCGATGCTTGCAGTCCACGGCAGCTTCAGGGCATACAACTGAGGCTGGGCCTAGAGGAAGGTACAGGGAAACAGTAGCGAGCTTTTGCTCCATCAATGTTGTAGAAGAAATTCTACTTAGAATAAAAAAAATTCCCGCGCCATTATATGGAACATCAACAGTACAAAGGCAGTAACTCTCAAAACAAGCTCTTATTCTATGAATTCTATGCTCATATATGCATACTTGCTATCAAACTAGCACTCCATAAGCGAATGAGGTAACAGGAAACCGCTAAGAACATAGTTCAAAACGTACGCATCTGGTTAAAAAAGAACTTTAAAGCGGAAAAGACTTTTGCCTACACCATACCTCTCGAAAGACGTTCATCATACTTTCTGGAGCAGGAGCAATAAAATTGCAACTTTACTACTCTAAAGCTAAAGGCATTTTTTTTTTATCAAGGCTTGATACGCAGCAGAATGGCAATCTGATAAAATTAGGACACTGAACAATCTCCCGAAATTGGGAGTTTCAAACCTCTGCTGGAAGAAAAACTACCAAAGGAGCTTTACCTTTCCTGTCGACGCTGAAAATGTCATTAGGATTCTCAAGAGAAAATAGCAAGCCACTCCTAAAACTCACCGCGCATTTTATGCCTTCGCTTTAAGGAAGAAGTTGTGGGGCGCGAACCGAGCACGCGGAAAGTTCGGAAGGAAGACAAGGGGACGCTGTACATCTTGAGAGACTTCGGTAGAGCAAACGGGTGGCGAAAAAGAAAGGAAGAAGACTCTAGCAAAACGAAAACGCCAGAGTGTGAGTACGAGGAAAGTTAAAAAAGATAAAGAGGCTCTGAAAATTTCTGATTGTTGTGGAAAAAACAAGGAAATATAGGTAGAAGAGGTTCCAAAGTTAACGATAGAGAAGTATTGAAGATCCAATATATACGCTACCTAAGTATAAACCATTCCCTTCCCTTGAAATTTAATGGTGAATACTAAGCAATACCTGGAGAGGACCAAGAAGTGGCCCCATGACGCAGCATCGGTACTAAGGGATGCAGCAAAACGGGGACGGTATTAAGCAGTACCCCGAAGAGGCCCATAAACTGACCCCATAATATGTCAACGACGCCCAAAAGAGCTCGGCCGAAGCAGCAACGATAAAGTTCTCCCGCATGTAATACAAACAGAGCGCTGACAGGCCGCTTCGTAGGGCTCAAAACCAGAAGCCAAACGGTCGTGTCCTGCAAAGGCTGTCGATAGCATCCAAGCCCGCGAGTGCAAAACCAGAGCAATTTCAATATCTCATCGGCGAGTGGATTTATAGGCGGCCGAGTGTAAGAAAGGCGAGATCTTTTCAAAAGGTTCGGCTCGAGACGCAGTTAACGCGATTCCTCATCTCGAATCGGCCCACAAGAAACGATCGAGGCCGACTCTCGCCTTGCATCCAAAAGGGTTAGAGCCTCCTGTGCGGATCACAGGAGCGCAATTCAAAGCCCAGATTTAGAGCCAAACGATAAATCAAAAAGAGGCACACCAAAAAGATTCTTGCCCACTGTAACTGAAAGGCAAAAAGATATTAGAGAGCCATTAAACTTCTCAAAAATTTATTAGCTCTTCTCAAAAAGCACGGCCTGAATTGCTTGATCCAGGCATTTTTCTTCGTGTACGTCAGACACTTGCCACGCATGGCTTTGACGGCTATAAGAACCATGCCTTGAAGTGACTTAACATACACTACAAAAAGACGCAATCACATGCGTTATAATTACGAGTTTTCTTTCATTTACACTGAGCAATAACTCTGATCTAAAGCAGTAAATAGTGTTAGAGCCACATGTGAAATCTATAAACTACTATAACTCAACAATGAACAGCCAGTCCAATACAAAATTCTGACATTCAATACCTTGAATTTACTCACCAGCTGTCTAAGTGAAAAGAAATAAGAACGAAATCGAATGAAATGTAAACGCCAGAATATTTAGTCTAATAACGAACATTTTATGCAACACAAAACACTCGGTCGACTTCCAATACGTTTTTAGTGTGAACCGAACCAGCATTCGCTGACTCCTCCAAGCCCTTTGCTACCTGGAAATAATATGACAGAAATAAATCTACGGAGCGTTGGAACATGAAGTGACTAACAAGATAATTTTGCTCAACTATCCATGAGTTTTACACGCGCAGCATATTTTGAGACCAAAAAGCAACAAAAGTTACTGAAAGTCCTTAGCTGGTTCCGCAGCTATCTTGCTCTTACACTACGCACAAAAGCGCTTACATCTTAATCACCACTGAAACTTCGCAGTGGCATGTCGACATCTGCAGTACAACATACATATTATGAAGTTACGCTTATATCATCAAACATAGGCCACCATACCGTATTCTGAAATGACATCCAACTTCTTACTCAGACATGGAGTTCACTTGACACCGCAAAACACATTCATATATAATTAACAGCAGAAAGTTACCATTACTCGTCGAGCTTTTCACTCAGAATTAAAGTCCCCTCGACACCACTTCATCACAGTCTAACCAAGGCCACCGTACAGCATTATCACAACTCAGACAGCATTTCCATCAGAAATGGAGTTCGATTGACCCCACCTCAACCCAGGCAAACATAGGGTACCGTACAGCATTATCACAACTCGTGCAGCATTTCCAATAAAACGGAGTTCGGTTGACCCCTTCTCGTCCCAGTCCAACATAGGCCACCGTACAACATTATCACAACTCATCTAGCTTTTCACTCAGAAATGAAGTTCGCTCGACACCACCTCATCACAATAAGAATGGGGAGCAGATTTCCTCTAAATCACTCGGGGGCTCAAGTTGACAAACTTGCACCAAAGTTTGGGATTTTCCTTGCGCCACGCAACCATCAATTCTTGTCAGGTTGACACTACCGGGAAGAGGAAGTCAACTTTTCGAGTTTTGTGACTTGTGCCGCAAACAAATGATGCGTTGGGGCTGATTAGCCCGCTTGATGCTCTCGCTCTCATTTGGGTTTAGTTTACGAGGGGTGGCTGATCAAAACAAACGTTAAACAGAATATTACGACACAGTCAATATATCAGTACTGTATTGCAGCAGCGGCTGATGAACCACACAGCAGTGCTGTTAATTGTACTATTTCGAATTACCATAGATTTACTGCATAAAAGTATTGAAGCGATGGCTAATGAATCTGAACATAAAAATATTACGCGGTACATTCAGACAAACATCTGGCTAATAAATTTTAGAAACTAAAACCAAAAATATCAATGAAACTCATAATTGCTATTATCTATTGTGTATTTTCAGTTCAAAGCATTTTAAAAGAATAATAAAAATTAAATACAGACACACGATGGAATCAACTCTTTACAGTTGAACAGGCAGATTCGGACCCTTTCAGCAGCGCAATTCCTAACTAAAAATGCTATTTGATTGGCTAAAGGTTACGCATAAATTTCTCTTTTGGCAAACGAATGAATCATAGAGATGCAACGCAATAAATCGATACAATTCTGCTAAGATAAACAACAAAAAATTGTAGGCCAGTCTATAAGACGTTTTAATTTGATTGCGATGGCGACTGTAAGAATATGCCGCTGTGCCGTTCATTCATTATCAACGGATTCACGTACGTATGATGCCGTTTGTTTTAATTATTAATTTGAAGAAAGTAATAAACAACGCACTGTAGAACTTTCCTCTTTCATATCAAACGTAGAATAATGCACTTACATATATGTAAATACATAGCCAGGGTGTTCAGATACAGCAGGTACAGTCGTTTACAGTAGATAGGGATACCATAAACAAACACTTTTTCAGAAATACAGAAATTTCCAAAACTAGTTAGTTTTCAAGATACGTAGCTTTAAATTGTTAACTGTGATATGTGTGAACTGTAAACGTTAACTATAGTTTTACCTTACAATCTGGCAATACTCGCCGGTATGTGGTTCCAGTACGACAGGGCTCCTGCCCATCACCATGGAGCTGTTCGCCAGGTATGCCTTAACGACACGCTTCCAAACAGGTGGATAGGGCGAAATGGTCCAGTGGCATGGCCTGCAAGATGTCCAGACCTGAATCCGTTGGCTTTCTTTTTCTTGGGCCACATGAAAACTTTGGTGTATGAAACAGTCAGAAACGGATATTGCCACCAAGATTGCGGTCCCAGCAGGTACTATCGCTGAAGATCGAAGAATCTTGTCTCGTGAGCTGCACTCCTTTCAGAGGAGGTGTCAGGTCTGCACTGAAGTCAATGGTGGACATTTCGAACAGTTATTGTAAACTGTTTTGGATAATTCAATTAGTAGATTTGCCTCCACAATATTCTTTTATTTTTCGTCTATTTGAAACGGGTCTCAAGTTAAAAATTTAAAGCTGCGCACGTATCTCGAAAATTAACGGGTTTTGGAAATTTCGGCATTCATGAAAAATTGTTGGTTTTTGGTGTCCGTATCTGCTGTAAGAATTTGTACCCGTTGTTGGTGAAAGCCCTGTGTAATATATTCCTTAAGTCACTTTGCACTTACTGAGCAAAAGCAAGACAACACTGCTGATGTAATACTGCACTTGTTAATTGAAAACAGCAAGGATATACCCTAAATTCATTCTATAGTTGTTACTATACAGCAAGAATCAGACACCACCGCATCATACTAGATTTCTTAACGAACAATAAAAAAAAACCTGTGTATTATAGTGTATTGGTAAATGCATAAAGGAAATAAAAACATTTTGTACCATACTGTATTAGCGTATGAAGAAGTTATGCAACGCCCGGGAACATTCAGTATCGGTTAATGTATAAACCAAATAAACAAACACGTCAATATCATACTGCATTGTATAATGCATAAGCATGTATAGGTAACAAAATACACTTATCATACTGCATTGCTTAATGTACGGTACAACACAAATGATAAAAACGCCATTTATCATACTCCATTCCTTAATATACAGTGCAAAGCAAGTAACAAAACTCCCTGTATGAAACTGTATTAGCTTAAATACTGCATTGGGAAAGTAACAAAACGCCCGGCATATATAGCCGAGAACATCATCCGTTGAAGCACAATGCAAGTAATAAAACGCCCTTTATCAGACCATATTTCCTACAGCACAAGACACGTAACAAAAGACCTGGTATCATATCGCACTAGCTAAAGTATAAAGAAAGAAAAGCGCTCCGTAAGTAACGCATTCACATATCCAGGAGCACCGCAAGCCGGCAGCGCCAAACGCAAATCCGAGCACGAGCAGCCCACTTCTGCAGGCAGCCGGTCGCTTTGAACTCGAGAGAAATTAACGGAAGAGCTCTTGAGGTCATGTCTCCGGCCATCTGCGGCCCAAAAAACAGCGGCATCGAGTAAGCAAACTTTTTCGATCGTTCAAAAGGAGAGATGCATAAACCGCAGTGGCAAAAAGACGGATAATGAGAGGCATGCATTAGCACGAGGCAAGGAATTTTGCCACCTAATGCGGCGTTTGGGGTAGCGGGGAACAGTTGAGCGCAGATTTGCATGCCATGGATGCAATAGGCGCAGTTCTGACGAGATTTTGCGGCGTTTTGGTAGCGCACAGTTGAATTAAAGATGACGAAAAGCTGAGCACAGATTTGCAGTTCCGATGAAATTTGCAGTGTTTTGCTTTAGCGTTGCAAGGTTAACTTCAAGAGGACGAACAGCTGAGCAGAGATTTTCAGTTCTGATATTTGCATGTAGCTATGACATGTTAGTGCACTATACAGGTGAAAGCGCAGTCTTGGTGAGATTTGAAGCGTTTGAGTAGCTAGTCAAGAAGGATACCATTCGAGTTATCATTCCTGTATCGAAAAATCACTTTCAGGAAAAGTTAAGCGGCTTCTGCGATTTTTTCAACTTTTCACGAGTGGATGCAGGTATAGAGAGCGGCATAGAATTTACCACAGACGTGACTAGCCAATGCGTCACATGCAGCTTTGTAAAGATGAGCCCAAGTTTGGCTCTATAAAAGTAACGGCAGAGTCAACTTTGGCTGCACTCTCCAGAGGGAAATCCACACGCACTGGTTCGTGTAGAAGATATAAGCTAACTGGCTCCATAAGATTAAGTACAGCTGCAGTCGACTACGGGTCGTTAAGAACTACGGCGCCATACCGAAAGCTTCAAAAACTCGCGCCCCTCCCTACCCTCCCACTTCTAGGCAATGTAAGTAACCCCACGGTAGCTGTGCATATCACGCATGCAAGTTTGCTGACTCAGCGCACCGGGCGCCACAAAGACCGCTCGTCTGGCTCGTCACTCGATTCCGATCGAGCCAGCCGAGAGTACACCAATGCAGCACGCAAGGCCTGCTGCTGGACTGGGAAATTCATGGCAATACCACATCTAAAAACCAATAATTAAAACAGCCGAGAGACCATCTGGTCATCCACTTATTAAAAATACAGATTGCATAAGTACTTTTCTGGCCAATGGCAGCAGCCTGTATGGACGAAAGTATCACTATTCCTGTATATTTTTTCATGATTCCAACTAAACACCAATGCCCGTGAGAATAGCACCATTGAATGAAGCTGGAACCAGGGACCCAACTGGGTGGTGAAGGATGACGTACTCATCCACAGCCAACTTGTAACCGTTTCATGGGCAGGTCGCAAGGATATCCGTGTCGCCGACATCGCAACATTATAAAACTGCTGTGAGAACCGTTTAGAAACCCAACTGTAGACGGCACTCAGGACTACACGGAAGACCTGATATTTTCATCAACAAGCACGTAAGACGAAAAAAAAAAATCCAAAAGCACCGGGCGAACACACAAGTCTAAGACGGATGTCTACGGCCCACAAATGCCCGGCTTTAATTGTATGCAAATTAGGCCTTGCGCATCCAAAAGCGGACCGTAAAAGCAGACCAAATAGTGCAGAATGCGAATGCTCTGAAAGAAATTGAGACGAATAAGTCCTTCTCAGGTCTCGGTTTAATGTTGAACAAACTCGACCATACTTCAGAGAAAATATTACCTTACTTTCTATTACTGTAGGTGCTGCTGACCATAACTTGACAACACTTCAGCTAAAATATGTCATCAACTTCTATACCACTGTACTGTCAAACAAACTCGACCACATTGCAGAAATGTTGTGAGTCCACCACAGGTGCCAATTAGCTTTAAAATAAAACATGCGAATGTTTTGCACGTTCTCCCCTCAAAAATAATAACTTTGCCAAATACTTTTCTCCAGAGCAATACTTTATTGGAAAAGCGGCAGGTACTCACGCCCGCAAATTCTCGGCTGGTTAAGGCGGTCATGTTCATGACAAACCTCGAGTCCGAACACCAACAACAATACGAAGCTCGACACTGCTGAAAAATCATTCGAAATGGCAGCATATAACACTATTTTAAGCAGGTAGCGTTATTTCGATGCAAGAGTTACAGTAGGTACTTTGCATTGAATAGTTACTGGAAAAGTAGCCTTTGTATCAAAGAAGCACAACGTGTTTAATGTAAGCTTAAAAGAGTAGAAAGACTGGGACTAATAAAACAGACCGGACAATATGCACTTTAACGTGATAGTAAATAGAAATACTTTGAAAGAAAACGTCAAAAATATTCTATGCAAAAAAAAAAACAAATACATATATATATAGGAACATGAAAATTATTTCCGCAAGCGGCCTACAACACCGTTAAGAATATAAAACATTTCGCATTAAAATGAGCGCCCAATTATACACTGGTAAGATAAAAAATTCATGTTTAACGGGCAACAATAGATCGCTAAATTGGATAATTTCTCAGTGTTAGGAAGAGAGAAGCTACCTACATGAACAGCTCGCCTTCAATTTTTCGAGTAGAACAAACACCGGTATGAACAGAAAATTTTTCACCTTCACTGGGCAACAACGACCGGTAACTACCGAAAAGGATTCATTTCTAACGGGCAAGATACATCAGAAGTACAGAAAATTAACTCTCCACTTTTAACGGAAAACTAATACACGATATCAGTAGAAAGCTTCTCAACTTGTAGCAGCAAACAAATACCGGAAAGAACGCATATAAAGTTTTTACTTTTAGAGGGCAACAAACACCGGTAAGTACAGGAAACTGCTTACCTTTAGCGGGCAACAAACCCCAGCAAGAACAGATAAACTTTTCACTTCTAGCGGGCAACAAACACCGGTAAAAACAAGAAACTTTTCACGTAGTTTTAACTTGGCAACAAAATCCGGGCGTAGAAACACAAGACCAATACGGCGGCGAGTGGAGCTTTCCACAGCAGTTTTGAAGTCGGCTGTCCACGTACGTGTTTCCCTCGCTCCTCAGGCTGCTGGCAACATTTATTTGTGATATATTAGATTTTCAGTGCCCCTCAGCAGACCAAATTGAGTTTACTGTAGAAGCCACAACCGAAGAAAGTGTGCGCAGTTTGAGTTGTAGAGGAACGCATCCGATTTTATACCTTGTGCGTGGACAAAAGTTTTCTTTATTGTGGGCTGAGAGAAAACGTGACGAGTGATTCAATACAAGCACTTGGAGCAAAATATTATGGGCGATTTGGAGACAAATGCCTCAAGCGACCTCAGCCTCGGAAAAAAACAATGACAGCGGCCACCACTTCCCAGTTACTCTAGAGAAAACGGATTTGAAGAAAATTGGATTCGACTGCATAGAATCTTCTTAGAGAATTCCAGCGGTAGACCGGAGAATGCAATTTGAAAATGAAGCGCGACTTTACTTAGAATATTGTAGCACAATTCGCCAAGCTTAAGCGAGGATGTTGTGAAGACAATACTGCTAAAAGGTGTACAACTTTCTACAAAAGCACCAGCACTTTGAAATGAAAGGAGGTAATTTTGAACTAACAAAGAAAAATCGTTGGACATTGGTTACAAAGTTGACAAGCTGCAAAAATATAGCTATACAGCAAAACAACCAAGAGAGATAAGGAGATATATGCACAGCAGCATCAAAAGGAGATTCTGATAACGGGAATAAAACCGTAAGAGAAAGGAATTTACTCAGTTACCACAGTTATACATTGCGACGCAAATTATCAAATCCGGGACTTTAACGAAAACAAGACACCTTGACACACCCTGGCGACAAAATTGAAATACCAGGCATAAAATAGTGTAGCACAATTTATTAAGTTGATCGAAGACGTCAAGTGAAAGATGACACGATTGACACACCTGCATGGGGACAAAATTGAAATAAAAGTCAAGAAATACTATTTCATAGTTTATTACATGAATCCAAGATACCTATTAGCTAAAATACCAATAAAAGCTAACCTCGCCTTGACCACTCACCACCCCAACTAGCATAGCCACAAGCACTGGGCTCAGTAGAGAATTATGAAGAATTATGATATATTTAATCCTGTCCATAAGCTATTATTATCAGGAAGAACTGTTTCCATGAGGCTCGCAAAAACACCTCTTGTGAGAGCTGAGTGATAGATGGTAAAGAGATACTGCCGATAAATTGGCTCGCTTTTCTCATCTCAACGAAATTTATTTCACTTAAATCGCACCGACAACAAGCAGCAAGATATTAGAGAGAGAGAACAGTAGGCAACGAAACTGGCTACATATCCTCATTTGCACGAAATTTATTTCATTTCAATCGCACCGACAACAAGCAGAAAGATATTACACCGAAAGAGAACAGCATCTCTACCCTTAGGGCCCACCACAGTCTACCTACTCTGCAGGGCGTAGATATCTAGAGAGAGAAATTATCGAGAAGGCCATCTCGGGAACACGGTTCCTATGGTCGCTTTTCACGTCTTCCGGACCATTGGGGCGCCTACTGCTCACCGAGTTATAAGCTCTCCATCGTCACCAAAAGGAGTGTTATTAAAAGAGCTTTTATCTATTGGAAAGCCAGGTGTCTCATCACCCAGTTAAAGGAAGCAATTTATGCGATGATAAAGCCGTCGCAGAGGCGCCCAATTGCACGAGTAGCTTTGACGAAGAGCCAGGGAAGCGCGCCATCAGGCCGCTCGTTTTAGCGCAGGCACGCGCGCTACTATAAAACCTGGAGATTTATCTGCCCACCACAGCACACAGCAGTAAAAAGTCACCATTTAAAAAAAATGGATGTAGTTACCAGTGATAAGAGAGTTAGCTGGTCAAACAAAGTTCCGGAAACTAACTAAACGAGGAGCAGATGACTTCATATCGTTGACGTATTCTACTCCATATAACAGTAAATGTTCCCAAAAATAATTATAATAACAATAAAAACAGTGCTCATACTAATAATAATGATTAAAATCAAAACTAATAACTAAAACGAACAGTGGGTAACAGTGATTGGAGAGTTGGCTGTTAACATAAAATAACGATAAACAACTAACGGAGGAGGTGCCGAAACGTTCCTTGCGTCAATGCAAACTACTTTATTCAGTGGTAAAAGTTCTGGAAGTGATAACTACAGTTTTCGCTCGTGGAAACACACAGCCAACAGTATAGCACCTAGCTCCCCCATATATATCTCAAAAGAAAACGAAATAGAAAATGGCGACCCAATAGTTTTGTCCCCCCGTGAGTTCTAACGCTTTCTGTTCTGTTTAAGAAGCTTATTGATGTGACGCATTTGTAAATTTTTAGAAAAAAAATTGAGACCACCGAGTGTCAGGCATTATACTCTGACCAATTTATCAAGGCAGTTTGGGCGTGATCAAATTCCTCGACAGCGTCGCCAATTCTTAGGGTATTTCTCAGGTTTCTCTATCTACACATTATACAGGTAGTGGACGGGGCTAAAATATGGGATGAACAAACTCTCAGGAATGCCCATTGAATAAATTGTCAACGCTGTAGAAGAATTTGATCACGACCAAACTGCCTTGATAACAAGTTCAGAGTATAGTCAAGTATATTCATCTGAAAGGTACGTCTCCATCACAACTCCATCGTATCGTTGAAGATTTCGGATAAAAAACGTGTTTTTCAGACTATTAAGTTGATGACCGTCTGAGGAAGGACTGATGTACACAAAGCCATGAAGAACCAGTGAATACGAAAAGAGCATGAAGTACAAGTGAAAAGCGAGGTAATAGAACAGTCACAGTATCATGCAGACACAGATGGCTATATATCCGTAAGCGATAACACTTTACGATACAGAGGAAAATTCGCGATATATAACAAAATATAACAGGAGATTCCTACTTAAAGGCGTTAACAAAAAGGTACCATCGACTATGAACGAGCAATGAAAAATGGGCACCCACTTCTAATATTCAGCTTGGAGCCGGAAAACGGCAGTGAATTGATCAGATACCAACTAAAAATACAGAAGAGCAGTAGCCGTATTAAGGATATTCTGATACTCTTTGCACTTACAGACAACATCTCTTCCATGTACCCTGCGCATTTTATTGACGATTCAGCAATCTAGTCATTCCAAAAGAAAAAAAAAACAGGGACGAACCCTATCAGAAACGAAAATGAACCCTATGTGCGTGACCCCATTTGATCGCAAACGTTGGATCAAAGCGATGGGATTGTACCGTATATTGGCAAAATTATCTTTTCAGAAATAAGAAGGAGCTGCAGTTATAGGACCTGCACAACACAGCAATGTGTTAACTCACTGTTTCTTTTATGTTCCTTTATATATTACCTAATTTTTTCAATAAAAAAGGTTCTGACTACTATATTATCAAAGGTTTTAACAAGACAGTAAAGATACAAAATCAGTAGAGAGCTTACTATAGATGCAAATTTTGACGCTCACTGTTGAGTATGGATTAATCTAAAAATATATTTTCAAAACATTAATAAAACACTGAGCGCCTTCTTTCTTATTGGCATGATAGTGACAGGCTTTGAAGTATGCTTAACGTCGCAAACATTGCTGTTACTACGAGAAATAAAATATTGCTTTGGTGTTTTGAGCTCAGCGATATGGCAATATATCGTCGTGAAAAAGACATGATAACAACACCGAGGGAATAATATCAGAAAGCAGATCTAAGATCATTTTCTTTACGGTCAAACGCTACGTGTCACCAATACCTACTTTCCTTAGGATTCACTGCCTCTTGACGTCCATATGTGCAGTTTTCTATTATTAATAATAATAATTAACAGCAATAACAAAAACAGCTCCCTAATACTAACCCATTAATTAACTCACACTGTTCAAATTTTATAGGAATTGATAGTGATTATATCATAGTAATAAAAATAACAATACGACTAATTCGGGCGCTTAAAGTTTAGGTTTAAAACATTTTTTATACGCCAAAAAGCCGCTGACCACAATGCATTGTGGTCAGCGGCTTTTCTAAGATATTTTATTCTTTTCCACAAGAACAAGTCTTTCACAACACAAACTTTACAATCACTTACAATGATGAGCCAAACTTCAGAGACAACAAAAGAGCTTGCGAATGTCAATGTTGCTCCATTTCCAGTATTAACAATTTTCATGGAAGATGATCCTGTGAGGATGAGAGATGAGTTTAAAGTCACTGAAGCAATACAGAAATTAAACACAAGTTGCTTATCAATATAAGCTTCTTGCAAAAAAAAAATTGCTTAACTTCGTGCACTGGAAATTACTTCACATGCCTGATTCAAAGAAAGTTTGTCATGGGAACAGTTTTTGCCCCATTTTCTGTTTTAAGTAGTAGCAAAATATTAATGTGACAAATTCGTCAGGTAAAAACAAAAGGGTTAAGTCCTTTTCTTTTGTGCCATCGGTTTCAAAAAATGGGCATTTACCACCAAATTTGCGATAAAGCAGGTCTATGACTAATCACACTATGATTATAATTGAGCATTAAAAGAGCGCATGTGCAATACAATGGGAGTGAATAACATTTCTACGGCTCTGCAAGAAAAATAACAAACATTGAGAGACAAGCAGCAAATCTGTAACAAATCTGAGGAAAATACAATACCCATTTGTGCAGAAATGCGCAACCAGAACCGAAAGATACTGAGCACGAAGAAGTTCAAGGGCAGCTGCATGAAAGCTCTTCCATGTTGTGCTGCGCACGCACGCGCTAAGTGCCTCCCCAGGGTGAAAATCTTTTGTCACTTTTCCCTGATGGGTTAGCAAACTGGAGGGAAAAGCGATCAGTTGCGATTCGAGTGCCGCAACCCTAGCTTGGCTATGGAACAGCGCGGAGACGATACGGAGAGTGGGGATCGGGCAGATATGGGTGCTGTTCGAGTGTTGCAACCTTAGCTTGGCTATGGAACAGCGAAGAGACGATACGGAGAGTGGGGATCGGGCAGATATGGGTGCTGTTCGAGTGTTGCAACCCTAGCTTGGCTATGGAACAGCGAAGAGACGATACGGAGAGTGGGGATCGGGCAGATATGGGTGCTGTTCGAGTGTTGCAACCCTAGCTTGGCTATGGAACAACGAAGAGACGATACGGAGAGTGGGGATCGGGCAGATATGGGTGCTGTTCGAGTGTTGCAACCCTAGCTTGGCTATGGAACAGCGAAGAGACGATACGGAGAGTGGGGATCGGGCAGAGATGTGTAGCACTATCTGAGTGCCGCAACCCCTAGCTAGCTTGGCTATGGAACATTGAGGACACTGTACGATGAGTAGGGAGCTCCTCAGAAATATTTACTGTTCGAGTGCTGCAACACTACATAGCTTGGTTGTGGAAGAACAAGGAAACAGTACGAAGAGTGAGAGTCGAATCAGGAATAAAATGTGTAGACCTACTATTGGAGAGTTGCTACCTATACTACCTTGGTTATGAAACAGCGAGGAGACACTAGGATGAATGGGGATCACGCATATGTAAAGTACATACGTGAACTATACTATACAGGAGAAGATCCAACGATCACTTTGTTGTATCATTTATGGCTAAACCAACAAAAATAGAACATAAGGAAATACTTCGGCTGTTTCAGCCTTCAGAGCGAGAGTGGGTGAAAAACTAAAAACAATATTGGTAATTTCAACCTTCCGGAGCAACTGTGAGACATAATACATAAAAGCGATAGCGTCTATTTTTAGAGCGAACCCGGGCGGTAATTTTTAACAACAATCTTTACTTTCTAAGCTGCTACTGCAAACCCGGTGCAACAAACAAACAAACTTTCCGAAGTATTTCTAGTTGTCTTTCCAGCAGCAAAGGCTGGCTAAAGAAAAGCGAAGAAATTCGAGGAAGAATATGGCAGCATCCATTGTTGAGGCGCAGGTGCTGGAGAGGTGTCACATGAAACGTCAAGTTTGTATGCGGGTTCCTTGTATTGCACGTCTCCAGGGAACAAGATGAAGCTTACAAAGAATGAAAGGTATAAAAGAGCATTGGACCAAGGCAACAAGATTGATGGCGAACATGAATTTTAGGCGCAGCAGAAGGAACGAAGGTTCACTAGACGATGGAAAGTGAAGACACGTCGTAAATCACAAATTAGGAAGCAAGAAACTGGAACAAATGTTAATTTGTTATAACGAGGATGAATGTAAAATTAATCAACAGTTAACCAGGGCAAATGAGTTGACCGCTAAACTAGAAAACTGTGATATAAACGAAACCTGAGTACAATCTAAATCAGTAACAACAGCCACTAGTGAACTCTTAGAATACAAAGTACCAAATCAAAGCAACATTACAAAACCAAAGAAGTACGCATAAGAAACATAAGCTCTTCCCATAAATTTTCTTTAGCAAAACAGATAAACTACTGCAATGCACCGCACCACAGTAAGGTAACCTCTCTATGAGGATTGCACCCAGACGCAGTGAACATCAATTTGAACATTAACCGAGTTTTTTAAGAACATGCAGAGAATTTGTTTTATATAAGTCTCACAACACATTCTTGAAGGGGAGCGTTCAAGGCCAGCTAACCAAAACAGAGGTTATAGTTTAGAATCGCTGAAGAGAAAAAAATGACTAACGATGGCCGATCGTCTACACCAAAGACGTTGAAGCCCGCATCTTTCAAAGACGTTGCCAGTCGGTTCGGAACAGGACATTTTGTCACGCAATTTGATACGATAGTTCGGTCACCAGCATCTCCACCACGACGAAAGCTTCCCTCTGCAAAACACTAATGCTTTTAGCTAGGAAATATTCGAGTTCACTGAAAGAAAATCTCGAGACTAGTCTCAACAGATTATCCCATATCTCGTTCACGCCTCATTGCGTCTTCTCGATGATGACCTTTCCAGTTTTCTGAGGCACAGCGCAGGCGGGTTCTTTTAAGCGAGGGGAGCAACGCCCCCTACCCTCAATGTAAGCTTCCTCATCCTTCGCTGAGTCCTTCCAAATCAACGTAGAATAAAACTTTTAAATTATCCAATCGAAACTCATACGTCCTTCCCAATGCGACATCAAAAACCTAAGCTTCTTCATCCGCCGCAGTAGAAAAACATTAAGTTTAGAATGGTGGTTAATAGTTATTAAATCGTAGGATCACTGGAACAAAAATATTGTTAATGTGATAAGGAAAACAGGGATAACTAGAGCACGCTGAAAGCGCATACCTCCGCCAAGCAAGGCAAAGGTAACGAAATATTCAAATTGTTGCTGAGACCATAATTTTTTTGTAACAACACCAAAATCTAATCATTTGTACCTTTTTACAGTATTAACAGTGTAACTAATTTTCTTGAAGATCCGTTCATAATTTTTTTTTAAGGATGCTACTAACAAAAATTTTGACAAACATTAGTCAAACTCACAAAAAGATCAACCGATCATCACCAAAATTAAATCATTTATGTCTTTCAATATTACCGACGACTCCTGGAGATTTCATAAAGATCCATTCATAACTTTGTGAGTTTTTGTGCTAACAAGCATAAAATTAACAACAGCGACAAACTAACGAACGAACAAACAGATCATCACAAAAATTTAGTCAATTACTCTTGGTAATATACATAACAACTCATGTAAATTTCATGAAAATTCGTCCATAAGTTTTTCTGTTATGGCATTCGGAAAAATGAGGCAGACAGACAAACAAACAAACGGATGAACGGATCTTCACCAAAAGTTAATCACCTGTCCCTCCTAACAATCCCTCTAAATTTCGCCAAAATCCGTCCGTAACTTTTTGAGTTATCTTACTGAAAGACAGAATAACAGACAGACAAACCCGACGAAAACATAACCTCCTAGCGGAGGTAAAAGGAAAAGTTGGGAATTCAAACTATATGACTGTATAATATTCAGTCATATATTTCCAGTAATATACATAGAGTAGCACTGTATGGATTTCATACTAACTATACCATCATTAACAACTTAGCATGCAGCTTAAAATGAAGCCGCTCATTTGATGCAGACGCTTGTTTCCAAGTGCAGAAGTTTACATTTAAGGCAAATCATGAAACTATAATTACTACAAACTTGCAAGGAAGTTACTCAGAAAGTCTACGAGCCCATTCGATTTTAAAACTATCTTTGGGATGCAGTATAATCAGTATCTATGAATTTCAGCCTAACAAACATCCCGCCATTTATGACCAACTAGCAAAATACACAAACAGAACAGACTTGCAACGTGCTTGAACAAATATTTTTAAGCATGTAAGTCCTATACATACAGACAGACAATTTACCTCCCGAGTAAAGTATATACGGCTTTCAGTTACACAGATCATCCCACCACAGTCTCCCAAGTTACACGGAAAGTCTACAAGCACATTCTACAAATAATGAAAACTTTGCAGTGACACAAACCATCTCACTATTTACCACGACCTTGCAAGTTACTCGAAAAGTTTACAAGCACATTTTATAAGAAATGGTCGCGGGCGCACGCCCCGATTATATGAGACTGGCTGGGTGACGTAGGTTGATTATTGAAGTTTGGTGGTCCGATGGGCCGATAGAAGACTGTTGGTGGGGTTATGTGAGCCGTTATCGGGTAACTGATAATGTCTGCCTAAAGAAAGCCCATGCAGTGGCGTCATTCTTTGCTCGGGGGAAGAAAAAAGCAAGGCTACAGCGAGGGAAGACTGGAGGTAAAGGAATGGAACATCTACAAAGGCGTCCCGTATTGGTGATGACGGCGTTTGCTTCTGAAAATCAAAGAGTGTTATCATTCACGTCCCGTTGGGAGAATCAAGGAACGGAACATTTACAAAGGCCTGCGTATGGGCAACGTACGGGGGAATTTCGCTCAGTCAATCGCACAGTTTCATCAATCAAATCTTCTGTATAGGACTCAGAAGCGGCACATCTGTAAAGACTTTTGTTCTGGTTACGCTCATATTCTGTTAACTAACTTAAAGGCTTCAGACTTGTGACTTGACTTCTAGTGGCACAACAGCGAAAGTTTGTGCACACGAATTAAGCAACAAGGTATCTTCTTTTAAGGTTTTGGCACATGATGATGACGTTAACTACTCTATCTATAAACTACATACAAATTCCACAGTTCCAATAAAGTAAGTAGCGGTGTACCAACGGCACATACTCGAAATACTGTGGGTAAGTAGGCATAGGTTGAATAAATGCAACCACATATCAGTATGGATTCTTGTCTGGTTACAAAACGGAGAGAATCACTATAATGAGTACCATATATCTCATGCATAAATATTAAAATACAAGCAAGGTGGTTTAAAGAACGCTATCTGGATATCGTGTAGAAACGCAGGGAAGGCACTGGCACCAGCATCGGGTGTGTCGCTGAAAGAAAGCGCTGCAGCAGTTAACCTATCATCATTATCTTTATAAAATATACATAATGGCTACTGTGAGGCGATAAAAGAAACTGAAGAAACGGTAGGAACTACATGTATGAGCAGACGGATTTATACTGAAGAGAAGAAAATCTAAGGCTGCAAAACTGAACCTACGGCAAATAGCTCCCCGTCGACGCACAAGAAATCTCTAAAGAAAATCATTAAAAACGTCGTTTCCAACAAAAAATTATCACACAGGCAAAACATGGAATAGTTATAAGCAAAATACAAAGAGTACCTACCAGAGAATCAACACAGGCACGTATAGGTAGGTGCATCTTTATGTATTCTACATAGAATCATGTTTTCATACTCTCGATAGAAGAAGATCACCAACGAACATATTACCCAAGAGATTAAACGCAGACATTTAATAACAAAGCTACTAAATTCTTATAATCCAAACCACTTTTCGCACTCAACACACGAAAACAACAAATGAAGACACCACGCGACACTCGTTGTGCAGGCATATCATATAACTATCTTTATATAGAAAAAATTATGTTTCCACACCGTAAGTAAATACAAGAAAACAATAGGTTAATATACAACGCAAGAAAAGTAGTCAATACATTTACCAAAAATACTACGCTAGGTTTGTATAAATTGTCAAATTTCCACATTTTCAATAAAAAAAATAAGTAAACTAACACACTATGCAAGAAAACTAGCGCACAGTTGAAAAAAAATACGTTGATATGAAAGTCATCCCGTTTCCATGCTCTGCGTATGGAAAAAAAATGGACTAACCTGCTAGGTACCTACGGAGTAAATTGTGCATACATATATTAAAACTGAGTATGTTCGTGTTAAACTTATCGAGTTTCCACAACCTCTGCACAAGGAAACAACAGATACCCACACTACGTAAGAGAATCAGTGTTAGGCGCGGGCCTTGACAAGTAAGAAAGGCAGGCCGGTCGCCGGAACAACGTCAATACCACGATGCTGTCAAGGCACAGCAGCCAGAGAGCAAGCATTCGTTACCATCCGCAGAACTAATGGGACAATTAGAGAGTTGGGTTAGTCTGATGACCGTAGCAACCCCAGAGACTGATGGTCAAACTTGCCTCAGGTCTGACCGCTCTCGTTCCAATGACCAACTCAAAGTTTGCCCAATAACCGGCAAGATAAAACCCTCAATGCTCCCAAGATTACGTTCACTAGCAACAGATCCGGACTTTAGTAGCTAATATTGTAGTTTAGATGAAACGCTTTATAAGGTAGCGTGCGAATCTAATGCCTTGCAGGAGAGGAAGTCAAAGTGCACTTTAAAAATCTCTTGAAATGGACAGCAAAATAATGAATAGAATACAAAACTAACATTGCAGCCGAACTCATGGTGCTGTTTCTTGGCAATTACTCAAGTATATACTGCTTAGTAATTTATATACTTGATTGAAGCATTTTCAATGTTTCTACTTAGCAGTGAAAAAAAAACGACAAAAAGAGCACGAAAATAAACACCGAAGTATAGGTTATTTGCTTGGCAAACATTCAGGCATACGTTAGAAAATTGACACAGTTTTTGAAACAGTATCGTAATTCAGCTCAGAATTAGACTCAAGTACACCATCTGTTCCATGCGCCTATAGTCAAGTATTGATGAGCAAGAGCTGGAAAATTCATGGTATCAGTCTCAAAAATGCAAGGGCGGTAACCTTAACCTCCAATGCTAAGATATTTGGCACCATAGGTTTTTTCTCCTGTGGTGTTTCTGTAGGGAAATGTGCTCTCGTAACGACGATGCGCAGCTTGAGTAAGATAAGATTAACTATGCAACGAGAGCGACATGACACAAATATTAGGTATATAACCAACACAAGTCGTTCGAATTTTCTTCTTAATGGGTTTCCGCCTATAAAGAAAGCAGCTGCATGTTCTCTTCCACATAGATGGAACCCATTATTGCTTTCATGAAGCATTAATTGTCGTAGCTTTCAGTTAGTAATGTATAAATTACAGCCAAACACTTGCCGCCAACATCCCGTCGTATACTTTCGAATCAAAGAGAAACTAGAGCACTCTGAGAGCCCATACCTCCGCCAAGCAAGGTAACGGTTACGAAAAATTAAAATTGGTTCTCAGACTATGATTTTCTCTGTATCAACACCAAAATTTATTTATTTGTGCCCTTCAATAGTGTTAACAGCTTTAGTAATTTTTTTTTTTAAGATTCGTTCATAACTTTTTGAGTTATGCTGCTAACAAGCATTATGACAAACATGAGTCAAACATACAAACGAACCAACCGATCTGCACCAAAATTTAATCATTTATGTCTTTTAACATTACTAATAACCCCTATAAATTTCATAAAGATCCATTCATTATCTTTTGAGTTATTGTGCTAACAAGCAAAAAATGAAAAACAGTGACAAACGAACAAACAAACACATGGATCGTTACAAAAATGTGGTCATTTACTCTTCAAACCATAACAACTCGTGTGAATTTCATAAAAATCCGTCCATAACTTTTTGAGTTATAGCATTGAGAAAAATGAAGCAAACAAACGGATGGACGGATCTTCACCAAAAGTTGATCATCCGTTCCTCTTAACACATCGAACAATCCCTGTAAATTTCGTCAAAATCGGTTCTCAGCTTTTTGAGTTATTTTGATGACAGACAAACACACAGATTCACAGACAGACAAATCCGACGAAAACGTAACCTCCTTGGCGGAGGTAATAATTTCTGTTTAGTCTAACACCATACTCCACGTCTACTGAAAACTATATATGTTGTGCGCGTTTGGTGGATNGCCTCCCCTAACCTACCCGACATTAAACCCGAATATAGTCCAACTTACCTGAAATTACGGCCTAATACCTACAAGATCCACCAAACGCGCAGCGCGATCGATCGATCGCGCAAATCCACCAAACGCGCGCAACATATATACGCTGCAAGATAACCTTACGCTGTAATGTAGGAGGCACTTTAGAACACGACGATTGTTACCAACTACAATAACTTCGCCACCGGATCTCTATTACCATTTCTTTAGAGTAACAGCAGCCGGCAGACCAACAGAGGATTATAAGCCTG
>LQNS02278125.1:15965797-15979545 GCA_001587735.2 Parhyale hawaiensis | reverse complement strand
TGGACCGGCGTTGGGTATAGCTGACAAAGTGTAGCGTTGGTAACACGCAGTATGGTTACTGGACCAGCGTTGGGTATAGCTGACAAAGTGTAGCGTTGGTAACACGCAGTATGGTTACTGGACCGGCGTTGGGTATAGCTGACACAGTGTAGCGTTGGTAACACGCAGTATGGTTACTGGACCGGCGTTGGGTATAGCTGACAAAGTGTAGCGTTGGTAACACGCAGTATGGTTACTGGACCGGCGTTGGGTATAGCTAACAAAGTGTAGCGTTGGTAACACCCATTGAACGGCAACGCGTCGCGGGAACGAGTACTCAGAAAGGTTTCCTAACTCACTATCTGCAGTGCGCGTATTTTCACCCAAAAATACTAACTTTTAATAACTTTGCAGAGTAATTTTTTAATCTTGCTAGCAAGTAATAATGCAGCCTACTTAGCGCTCATTCTTCAGAGCGCTAGGAAATAAAACTTAATTTTCGAAAATGACCACCATGCTTTTAAAATCTTCCAGCAAGTTATAAAGCTGTGCACTTAGAACTTTTTACTTACGGTGTAAAAAAAATGATAGGGAACGCTTTCACTATAGGGAATAGACTTGACGTAGTTGTACTTATTTTTCTAGTCGTCAAGAACTGATCACTTGAGTACAACCCACGCAACTCAAAGTTCACCCATCACTAAAGAGTATATGACACATTGTCCGATGAAAAAGATTGGCATCACTGCTCAGTAAATAGAGTATCGAAAGCTAAAATGCAACACCTATTGTCCAACAAAAACCGTTCTCTTCTGACGAGAGAAAGCTACCGGTTGCTTTAAATTTATCTGTTACGCCCAAATCCGTGATGAGGTGAAGAAAACGAGCTTGCACTTGGTTGATACATGTACAGCGATTTAGGGCGCTATAAATGCTTCAACAACGGGTGTAAAGCAACGTAAGAGATATAAAAGTCTGCTGCGTGGGGAAAGTGCGAGGTTAGTGCATGGGGTGCAAGAAATATTCGAAAATCAGATGTCAAATAACGGAATTCGCAAAACTAAAATAAATGGTGCAAAACTGGAGCGATCAATTCTGTTTTCTGCATAAAAATGTAGCGCAAAATGAGTATCTTGATATTGACTAAACAGTGGCAATAATGTAATAAGTTTCTCGAAAACTGAAGTAAACATTCTCCCCCAAAAAAGTAGGGCGTGCCAGGTACAGACACATCGGAATAAAAATATAATAAATCGAGCAGACTATATTGAGAGAAAGGAACGTAAACTCAAATACTCTTGAGGTAAGTCAACGCTGGTTATGCTCAATAAACTTGGTCGCCCGTGGCTTGTCGAATCCAACTCATAGGAAATATCGACAACTGAGCAACGTTAACATTTCTTTACGATGCCAACACAAATGTATGTATTGTAAAATAACAGCTGTACCTCAACGCAGTTCTCATGCAATAACATGAAGAATCAATAAAAAATACATGATTTTTGTCTTCATACTGTGTGTTCACGAGAAATCATAGACAATTAAAGAGACATACAGAGCCAGAAGTGTATCATAAACATCTACGCACAAGCGCGCTATCAACTGCTCTGTACGATGCCAGTATACACACACGTACGAAGGCATAAAGCAACAGCAATATCTGGACCAAATGCCGTAGTTGTACACGTGTTAACGTCGAAAACAAACAGCATTATTATGTATGAGAGCTCTATAAGGCGCACTGAGTCACTCACAAGGGGCGACGGAAGATCTGTAGCAGATATGCCCCAACCGAGCGATCGCTAGAGAACGCTGCGTGGCACAGGGATCCGTGGTGAATACGTACGTCCATACGGTAAATGGATGTAGTTTTATATCTAATTGAGGAAAACGGCATGCTGTTTCTTTCCCCAAAATATAAACGAGACTAATCGATGAAAATAAAGGACATCCAGGTTCCATGTATTTGATTAACGTAAAATAATACTTCTTCTGGATTATGGATTTTATTTTTANAGTTTTATATCTAATTGAGGAAAACGGCATGCTGTTTCTTTCCCCAAAATATAAACGAGACTAATCGATGAAAATAAAGGACATCCAGGTTCCATGTATTTGATTAACGTAAAATAATACTTCTTCTGGATTATGGATTTTATTTTTAGCGAGCTTTCGACATTCTCGAATGTCGAAAGCTCGGTAAAAATAAAGCTCGGTAAAAAATAAAATCCATAATCCAGAAGAAGTATTATTTAACGTTAATCAAATAAACGAGACTGCAAAATAAATTACATGCAGATGTTTTATACTAAGCGTCGTTACCAAATATTTCTGCGGTAATCAAACAATCACTCTTTTGGATCACTCTTTTGGTCATATAATAAAGAAAGATTTCTTTCTTTCTCTTATTTTTTGCTTGACATAATGGCTAAAATGGATCTCGCTGTAGAAGCATATCCATTTTACCATTATTCTGTTATCGTTAAATCCAACACGTTTTTCATTCTAAAAAAAGTCCTCGGGTATCTCCAGCAATGAGTCCAAAACATGTTTCTTAATATTGTACGTTATATGGACATCTGTTATAAACAGGATGATCGCTAGTGGTAGGTAATTAATTGAAGCGTTAAAGTGATGGAAGCAAGGATAGGCTAAACAATTTCAATTTTTTCATTTGTATCTGCATACTTTTACTGTTCATTACTTTCTTACTTAGCTGACTACCGCAGGTATAAGATGTTAGGCTTTCACACTGATTAATTTTATCCTGCTTGCATTTTTCAGTTTAATGCAATAACAACGTACTACCGTCGCTAAATACTGCGCATATAATAAAGTTATAGAGCGGCCGCAGAAAGGAAAGTTTAATTTGATCTCCACCACCTACGGATACACCGATCTCCACCACCACCGGATACACCGATCTCCACCACCAACGGATACACCGAGCATGAACTTTCAGTGTTTCCTTTATGATTGTTGGGTGCTTTAATAGTTTCACTTTGCACTTACTATCATAAGAATAACATCTTTATTAGGAACGCAGTTACCATTACAGCATTAGGTTCACGTACTGGCCTGCTTTGACTTATTTTCTAGGTACATCATTGTGTTTGGGCTCAGAAAGCCATAAGAACACATTGTGAGGACAAGATGTTGCAACGTTTTCAAAAACCATGCTCACGTTAAAGGTCTAAGATCAGGGACAGCTACAGTAAATTAACACATTGAATACTACGCCCAAGTAAGTTCCACTTGCCTTAAAGGCTAAAGTTAATAATACCGGTATAAGCTTCATTACATTGCGAGGCAATCGATCTCGACGACTGAAGGTCACGTTATGTACATATATTTAGTCATACACCTACAAACAAAAGTTCCATGTAGTATGTTCACGACTGTTGCACGTGTTTGAAATGCCAGGATCAGGCTCATCGAAACTTAAATTTATTAGATTCTTGATGAACACCAACGCGATGTAAGTACATACATATTTCATGTGTTTTACAGCTACCATCAGATGATACACTTCCATAAAGCGACATGCAGTAGCTGTATCTCCATTTAATATAATACCTACGTCTTTTCTACTTGTTTGGAGGCAACTAAGATGCGAAAGAAACAGCAGCGCAGAGCTGCGTAAGAGCGTGGGCGTCGCCATAAGGCAACACCCTCACTCTGGTCATATATGGAGCCATTCTAACAGTGGAACCCACACACATACACACATTCGCGTCCAGGCTACAAAAAACACAAGCTACAGCCAGGATAAGTACGAATAGAACAGCAATCCACGCGGAAATTGTTGCTAGTGATTAAGCCGATCAGCATTGTAATAGAAGTAGTGAGGCCTGGCAACAATATCATACATATACATGCAAGCAGGATAAGCATCATTAATGAAACTAAATCACCAAAAAAACAGTTGCTAACTAGAGCACTATATGAGCGCATACCTCCGCCAAGCAAGACAACGGTTACGAATTATAAATTGGCTCTGAGACCCTGATTTTTGGTATCAATACCAAAATCTATTCATTTGTGCCCTTCAACAGTGTTAACAGATACAGTATTGTTTTGGAGATCCGTTCATAACTTATTGAGTTATGCTGCTAACAAACATTATGACAAACATGAGTCAAACTTACGATTGAACCAACCGATCTGCACCAAAATTTTATCATTTATGTCTTTTAACATTACTAACACCTCCTATACATTTCATAAAGAACCATTCATTATTTTTTGAATTATTGTGCTAACAAGCCTAAAATCAAAAACAGTGACAAACAAACGAACGAACAAATGGATCACTACAAAAATGTGGTCATTCACTCTTCATAATTTACCTAAGAACTCATGTATATTTCATAAAAATCCGTCCATAACTTTTTGAGTTATGGCATTGAAAAAAATAAGGCAGACAAACAAACAAACGGATGGACGAATCTTCACCAAAAGTTAATCATCTGTTTCTCCTAACATACCTAACAATCCCTGTAAATTTCGTCTAAATCCCTCCATAACTTTTTGAGTTATCTTGATGACAGCCATACAGAAAAACAGACAGACAGACAAAGCCCACGAAAACATAATCTCCTTGGCGGAGGTAATGATTAAGTCGGCCCACATTTTAATAGAAATATTTAAGACCTGGTAACAACACAGGCTATGTAGCCAGGATAAGTACCTACAAGCGCACACTTAGTAAACATCATAGTGGACAATGTTGCTAAATCGATTGATTCGCCCCACCGCTTTTAAAGTAAGAATCACAACCTGGCAACAACACAAGCTACGACCAGGAAAGTGAGGACACAAACTCGTCAAGCAAAAGCGCGGAGGATGCTACTAAAGATAAATTCGTCTTACATCTTAACATCAAAATCCAGGTGTAGCAACAACACATCAACGAATATAGGTAGAAGAAATTAAGCACGCATATGCGTGCAGAATAGGTATGTCTATGAGTGACGCGCGCTAAATCTTAATGCAAAATCAATGCCTAGCGACAACAAAAGCGACATCCAAGATGAATACAACTCAACAAATACATGCGCTGAGAATAAAATTATTCAGAAGTTACGCTATATGCCAGAGACGAGCATCCAAGATAGAGGTCTTTCGTGCAGTCTTCTTCGAAAGACAAGAGTGCATTTGCGCAGAAAAATTTGCCGGTAATAAGCTACTCTGTTTATGGGCGCTGATTCTGAATGCAAACATAGAGAATAAATGATACTGTAGTTCCGCCTGCAAGCCCCAGGATTTCTTTTCATGTAGTAGTAGTAGCAGTAGCAACAGCAACTAATGCTCACGGCCCACCTCACTTCAACAGACTGCTTTCAATGGCACCTCGTTTGACGATTTGAGTTCTCCCCTTCGGTTCATTCACGGACGCCTGTCCATTGAACCATAAATTGATGTGGTGATTCTACAAACTTGACTTCCTCACATGAGGGCTTGAAACATCGTACATTAGAGCAATTTAGCGCCTCGACGGTCCTTTTGCACCCCCATTCTGAGTGGCCAACTCTGAGGCCAAACTTTTGCTTCATCTTCATTGGAATCCTTGGAGTACGGGAGTCTCTTAAGGGAAGATTTTATGTCTTGTAAAAGAGGAGCCTTGCATAGAAACTGAGGTGAATAGTGTGTTATGCTGTTGCTGTCTTGATCAATGTCAGTATCATCGCACGGTGATTTCCACTGGAAATAAGGTGAATAGTGTGTCATGATGTTGAAGTCAGTTAATGTCAACACCCTACAAGAAGTTTTGGCCGCCCTAGAAGCTATTTTGTGCTTTTAGCATCCGGTGCAGCCTTGATTTTGTTAGGGTATCATTTTATAATGATTTTCATTGGTAATAAGGTCAATTAAGGTGTAAGGCGGTTACAGTCTCCAGCTAATGTATTATTATCTTACGGTGTCTCCAATGAAAATGAGGAGAATAGTGTTTCATGTACTCTTGCGGTTTTGAATAGTGTTAATGCTATCGTTAGGTCACTTCAATGGGCAATGAGGTAAATACTGTGTTAAGCTGCGCCTATGTTAACCACTATTGCTTAGGTTTGTGCTTTTGATAGATTTTGCGCTCTTACTACAGCACACGAATACTACAACTAGTATCTAGTAACGTCACTAAATTTTAATGAGATTGACAATCGTCACCACCAGTAAAAGATATAGAAATGTCGACAAAAAGAAATGAACAGCCTACCTCTCGGCACTGCTTCTACTTTTACTTTATCCAATTACTCCTTTCTTTTCACTTCATTCCCACCGATAGTATATTAGTTTTGTTCCTCTAGCCCGTTCATCCTCATCCTGTTGTACCCAAGTGCATTGGTTTCTTATAGTTCTCCTAATATGCTTTACGCATCTTCACGTTCCTCTCTTAAAAGCACACCACACAGTGGTCATGAAGTCATAAACTCCTACATAATCTAGTCTGGCTGTAGCATATTACAGACAATGCTGTACAGTTTGCTTGCGTTTTCTCTGCAGAATTCTTGCGGGCCGGTCTGTGTGCAAGTGCTCTGAAAGAAAGATTTTACGAGTAATATAAGCTATATTTACTTAGGAGTCTTACCATCCCGGACGGGGCCTGTGACACTTTGTATGCTACAAATTTTATTTTATGCTTTGTTTATTGTAGGTACGTGTTTATCTTTGTTTTGGCTGCCGTGCAACGCGCACGGCAGGATGATAGGATTATCTTCATTGTGACTGTGGTATTGTTGGGTGGACTCTGATGTTATTGTTCTTGTAGCAGGATTATAATTATGGCCATGGACTTTCGTTGAACGACTCTTGTTGCTCTTGGTGAGAGAAAGACGATGACTCTTTGGAGTAAAGCGGCATCACGCTTCAGTAAACCATAAATTTAGTTTTCAAACTTCCTCATATGATGCTTCCATGAAAGTTAAAAGTTACAACGGATGAGAAATATTCTTACTTTTGCTCTATTCGAAATTTTACCAAATTTAGCCATTTTTGATCGAAATATATGCCCTTGAATGAGCTTCGGCGGCTTAACATCTAAAACAGTTTCCCATAAAACGTACATCTAAGGAGATTTAAAGTAGTTTACTTACTTACTGAAGTCTGTGTACTACAGCTTGATTTTGTTCAATTACGTTGCGGCGTTTCATTGCCCAGGAACTCTATCCTCTAACGTAATAAGATATATGAATTAATTATGTCACCACTTTCCTGTAACCGTTCAATATTCTTCTGTGTGAAGAAATTCCATTTTTCAGTGTGTCTTTATTGTCCAGCTGCCAGCCTTTGTGTAAGTCTCTCATTTTCAGGATAGCTTTCTTCTGAAGTTTGTTGCGCATCGCAATTTCTACTTTATCCGGATTTCTGCTCTTGTGCTCATCTCCCAAATCTCATTATGGCTCTCCGGGTTTTGGTCTTCTCACAGCGTCTACTTTATTCGATTTCGGCCCTTATCCAAATCTTCCTTTTTCAGGATTGGCTTTCAATTGTTTTGAAGCACAGTGTTTTCATCAGTCGGCTTCCCGGCCTTGTGCAAATCTTCCATTTTTCAGGAAAGTCTTCTAATTTTTGTTTTGAAGCACGGTGTCTTCATCGGCCGCCTTCCCGGCCTTGTGCAAATCTTCCATTTCTCAGGATGGCCTTTCGAT
Source organism: Parhyale hawaiensis (assembly GCA_001587735.2). Taxonomy (NCBI): domain Eukaryota; kingdom Metazoa; phylum Arthropoda; class Malacostraca; order Amphipoda; family Hyalidae; genus Parhyale; species Parhyale hawaiensis. The sequence goes on along the minus strand of LQNS02278125.1, from coordinate 15,971,920 downwards.
TTTCCTCATGCGCCCCGGTGTCTCACACCTTCCGGACCAAGGTCCCGGAGCGTGCTCTTGCTTCGATGAGGGAGCTTTGATGTCCAGATACCTCCGCGTGATCTGGAAAGCTAAATTGTTCTATGTCAGGTTTACCAGTTTGTCTAAAGATGCGTCCTGCGCCTCTAAGAGCACGTGTGAGTATTCCATACTCTGCCAAAACCTTGAACTGCCAATTTCTCAGGAGATACGGAGGCCATTTTTTCAGATACTGAATTCCTTTTCTATTTCATAAGAGCTACTCAAATTCTTTCTACCGCGTTCTGGCTGGCAGCTACCCATCTAATCTACGCACTTTCATGCCCGGTAAAATAATCAGCACATTGCATCTCCCAACATCAAATTAGACAACAGTAACCCGTTCACAAGCTTTTGGTACTTTCCATGTGAGTTATTATCTACCAAGAAGAGAATAAAATATCCTATGATTTCTGTGTCACATTATACAATGTTGCCAGCCTCCCTTTAAGATGTAACGAGGTAAAGAACCGAAGAGCTGCCGCTTGCGTGCTCAGCTTCCTATTTAATACAGACTTATGTTGGGTTTTCGGCCGTGGTTTTAAAATTTTATTCCACTTTTAAATCGAGAATTTTCTTACACAGAACTTCGCTCAGTCATTCGCTGTCGTTCATCAGACTCACAAATGTTACATTCTGGCTAATTATGCCTTCTCGCCCACGCGACTTTTGAACCTAGTGAAAGTGAAGAAGACTGCTTTCACTCTCTTGAGCATCACGAGATGAGTTAGCAGAGCTGGTGCAATTAAAAGAAATTTTTAGCATCAACGACCAAGCTCCGAGAGTAAAGTAATGACTATCCTTTGTCACGATTCGAGTCTCATCTTCGTGATGCAGCCCGACATTCTTACCGTAAACTTAGCCTTTTTCTAGGTCCAATAATTCTGGTTTCGGACACCGTCCTTTCAATAATTGCACTACGCGATGCAAATACAACGAACATTTTTAGCACACCGTCCTTTACTTCTATTTTGTTACCGGATCAAATCCGATTTTTTCCGCACATCGATACATGATTTTCCATGGACATTTATTGCATATAACTCTGAACCAGATAGTAGTCAATAGTTCTAACGTTACAGTTGTGTGAATTAAGGCATCAGAGAAAATTTGTCATCAGTACAATCATAAGACAACAGCATGCATTGTATGGTATGACACAGCGAATGAAAGTCTTCGTTTGACATGAGGCAATACACAAAGAGAATGCAGTTACTGTATAACCATCAGTGACATTACAGAATAACATGGCGAGTGGTAATATTCGAATGTAAGTCTTCGTTTGACATGAAGCAATACCCAAATGAGTGAACGTCAGTTACCATCGCGCAAATTAGAGAACATAGACGGCACTCGGCCATTGCGACCATACAGCTCGAGAGGAAGAGGCCCGCAATTACACGCATGACATGTCACCCAAATGCTCCACACGCTGACCTGAATTAAGGTTATTGAAACTTCCTCCGGTCGCCGTGGAAGTTTATGGAACTACCGCAATTACAGTCAACACAAGAACCAAAGTATAGAAATGAACCAAAGTAAGGGCCCGCTTGAAGGGAGTTCGTTTCAGGCAAGGATCTAAGCAAGTAATCCCGTTCTCGAGACGGGCCGCTCAAAGCTTTACCCTCTAATCCAATAGGCCTGCGCACTACTCAGAAGCTATCCCTTCAATTTGGCTGAGTTGTTTTTCAGAGTTGGGCGACTGGTCGTCAACACCACACACATGAGTCGAATTTTTCAGTGACACGGCAACACTTCTTAACCTTAGTGTAGCACGGCTACAGCATTGGGCGTCAGATTAATTATTTGAGGTTTGCGTGGACATTCTACGTGAATTTGAGGTGAAACTCAAACTCTGTCAAGAAGACAAGCATGAAAAACAACTAAACATAAATAGTTATGTTATTCTCGCAATGCCCAATGAACAACTTATAAATGAATTAAAAATTACTTCAATCCGTACAATGTTAAACAAATAATTACTTAACTCCCCTATCGAATTCCCAAAGCAGCAAAAATTAACGTGAAGTAATTCTGACACGTGAAACGAAGATAACTTGGTAAATACATGCCATTGACACGAAGGTCATACAAATCCCTCAGTGAGTTTTAATATCTTTTCGAATGTTGAAACTACATATTTCTAAACCTTTCACTATACTGGAGTTATATCTGGAGAAATATTTCTCCTCACTTTTCAAGCGTTGTTTCTCCCAGATAATTTTTTTAGAGCAAACCAAGAGCTTTCCCAGTTTTCCCCTCTTCTGAAGTTAAAACATACATGAGGCCAAATGACCCGTGGGTGTTACTAGTAGCTACCAAAGGAAAATCTCCTACGAGTGCATAGAAGATACATTCTTGCAGAAGCAGAGTTTGAGAGTTAAAGCAATTTAACAAAAATTTTCAAAAGATAGGCAGAAAGAAAAGTGGCAGAATTGTTCCCATTCCACGAATTTATCGGGTTAATAAACCTGCCCCCCCCCCCGTCAACATAAAATACAACTATAAACACAAAAGGATGATATTTTTTGCACCACTTTAGGTATCGCAGTATAGCAGATAGCATCATGGTCAATACAGTGCTTTCGATCACATAGTTCATGAATAGCAGAAGCTTGTATTGCGCAGGTGTGAATAAAAAAGGAAACTAAACGAAAAAGATCATCTATTGATCTTCAGCTCTTGTAAAAAGGTATAAAGTCAATCAAGTGTTTTTGACAATAGACTTCGACATACCTCCGTAAACTAAACATTCTTTTACACTATAATGAAATTCACTATTTAGCAAAAATACAGAGATCAACCATCCCAAATTAACCTTGTAATATAATTTTTGAGATACCAGTGTGTAAGAATCATTAAACATGAGCTTACCCTTTTTCTGAAAAATTAGAATTCATTGTGAGATCGACGGTCTTTTGACACCCAAAATGTACTCTAAGAATATCTTAATTCGATAGGAGCTGCGATTAAAAGAAGGACCACAGATGGGAACTATACTACCGCCATCATAGCTACTTATGAAGCCGCTTCAACCTCCCTTTACCTAACAAACATCATAAAACACTACGGACAATAGCGCAACATCTTTTTTCTCCGGCGTCATTTTTCGTGCAAGATCCAAACGCGTACACGACTACGCAAAGCAGATGTCTTTCTTCTTCTACTGCTAATGTGACATTTTATTACCGATAGGGAGGCCCACAAGAAGAGCAACAGCACGAGCAAATGCAAACGGCAAGAGCAAGGTTCAAATTTCGCAGAGGCGACAGCTATACGGCCAACAGTTGCGCCACCGCGTCATGCAAGCCTCCCAGGGACCGGCCACCTGTTGTGCAAGGGAGACGAGTATTGTTTGAGACCCACGCGACACACTCACGAAACTCGACACTGTACCTCGACACGCTTCATAAACGAGTTACTTGCATGTATCATAGGACGGCCGGGGGATGGTCAGGGTGGAAAAAGAAGCGATAGAGGGACCGTTCATTAAAAGAACCTTACGGTTCACGAGGAAGCCAAAAGTCTGTTTAGAAAAAAAAAGACACAGGGGCCGTTAACAGAAGGCAAGTTGCAAATAATACGGTAGGTATAGAAGAAGGATGCAAAAGAGTGGAAAGGAGGGTTATGGACCGGCCGCTCACTACTATTGGTCTGTTTGTTAAAGAACTCCTATGGAGGCCGTTCCCTCATATCGTAAAACAGCTAGCAGGAAGAACATTCTAATGTAAAGCTTTATAAAAATATGACACACAATACTGGAACAATAAGGTCCATTACATATTAAAAAATAAAATAAAGACGCAAGACTTTTCTGTTTTAGACAGGAAGCAAAGAATGGCGAAAGACAGCACACGTTAACTCAATGTCCCGTAAAAGCCCTAAAATACGTCCATATAGGGATACACCGCACATCTTTTAAGGCTGGTACGCGCATCATACAACAAAGTGTAACTCAAGCGCACTCCGCGTCCGATGTAATACCCAAAAACAGTAAATAATTGACACACGACACTTTTGATCCAGATGTTCCGCATAATAGCAAAGCGTAACACAAGGCAAGAACTCCGTACCCTGTCAATCCTGAACCCATGGAACTATCGACCGGATCATCAGGGCGTGGAAAAATCAGCCATTATGCTGATACAATTTTAGCCGTATCATGAACACCGATTCGATTAAGGGAAGAAAGGGTGCCTCGGCAAAATAAAGAAGTCGACCCCTTCAATCTTGTTACCCGAAACTTCCACATGTTTCCAAATCGAATCATGTAAATTGATGAGGAAAGGAAGGGAGAAACTTTATACGAACAAAGAAGAAATGCAATTACAGCCGCGTCAGAGAATCCATACGTCGTGCAAAAGAAAAGTTAACTCAATTATTAGGTTATGTATGAGATATAGTCAGAGCTCGGAATACGATATCTGCCGTAGAGGGAGTGTTGAAGCTATTAACTAGTTAAAAGACAAAGATTGAACTTCCTTCAGATGCAGAAGTTCAATTCGGAATGTTATGAAAGATATATAACTGGGAATCGTCAAGCCAGACAACGCTCAAAGAAGGTGTGTAAATACCAATAATACGCATCAAGTTAAAAATACTGTTATGAATTCACGAAGCAACAAATTTCACTTCAATTAGGGCGAATAGTTGTATAACTAACTGCAAATTGTCGCCTGCAGTAAAGACGATAAGCATTCAACTGAGAATCCCATCATATTTACCTACAGTTGTTTGCGGATAAAAACGGGTACTAGAAAAGTCACTGGAATAGGCTCCAGGAATGTTGTCAGGGCTGGTCAGAGCTGAAATGTTCATAGGCTCGAAAAACTTTCGATACTTGTCCGTCCAAAATGAAGTTTTTCAGACAGGGAAACAACGTAGCTCTCTCGACTGATTATCGACTTCGGAAACAGAACAATAAATAATGATCGATGGCGTTATCTACGGCAACAGCAGCACGAAAATATACCTATACCCACCCAGTGCCACGCGTAGGTGCCATGAAGTGAATCCCTTGTCAGCAAATAGGTCACGCAATCTTCGACTTTTGAAAGGAAACCAGATGGTGCGTAATATTTTGCAATTGGCGGTTCTAATAAGCACCAATGCAAAAACACCTTCAAATGAAGCAATACAAATGTGCATAACACGAGCATAAAAAAATTTCATAAACGATAGTTACGCCGAAAACGTACGATGCAAGCGTTCATGCGATGTTACAGACGCCCCAGGTTAAAATTATAGATAAACTTCTGCATGGGTGGCCAAATATTCTGTGAGGGTAATAAGATATTTCCATGTAGCGCATCAGTGCAGGATGGACAGATCAATAACAGAGCCTTACTTTACATGAATAAACATGACTACGTGGATCACGCTATAATGTGGGTGCGCTGGTTAAACATGAAGTTAATAATAATTACATGAATAAAACAAAAAAACGCTAGTGACTGAACATTGACTTTCCCAAGAGTACATCCAAAGAGCGAGACGAAACGCACACAGGTACCGTAGCAACTTTCACCAAGGGCACCGTTGCCAACACCATAGAATAAGAGAATTACAGGCGCGTGAAAGCGACGCAGTCGGTCGGTGGCTGAGAGAACCGAAGGCACGAAACCGCTTAGGGCATCGTTAGGTTCAAACTTGACAAAGCAACACGATGGAACAATAGCAGCAATAGAGGTCTCCGAAACAATCACAGCACAGCTAAGGTTCAAGTCTGGAAAGAGAAATAGAAAGAAGAAGGGCGGCAAAAAAAACTGGTTTGGAGTCGTTGTGTTCCCGAGTAGCAGGCATTATGTGAGTAGCTTTTAGCGGCTGACGGCTTTTGTTTCGTCCCAGTGAGCTCACGGCGGCGCCCGCTTCCGCTGGCCACATGGTATGGCTATCGGCGGGACGCTCGGGCTGTGTCCTGCAGCGGTATGTGGACCGTGCTCCATCCAATACGCGGTATTGGCGGGACGCTCGGGCTGTGTCCTGCAGCGGTATGTGGACCGTGCTCCATCCAATACGCGGTATCGGCGGGACGCTCGGGCTGTGTCCTGCAGCGGTATGTGCACC
>LQNS02278125.1:15951993-15965574 GCA_001587735.2 Parhyale hawaiensis | reverse complement strand
GCGGGACGCTCGGGCTGTGTCCTGCAGCGGTATGTGGACCGTGCTCCATCCAATACGCGGTATCGGCGGGACGCTCGGGCTGTGTCCTGCAGCGGTATGTGGACCGTGCTCCATCCAATACACGGTATAGGCGGGACGCTCGGGCTGTTCTGCAGCGGTATGTGAACCATGAGCTATAGCTTTGCTTAAACACTCGGCCGCAGCAGTAGGGGTATGCGAGCAATGGTTATATTTTGAAAAACTGCGAAATATGCACACTGACGTTTTCCTCCACGACTCCACTGGAATCGTGTACACGAAAGGCTCGAACTTACAGAATATCCACATCAGGCGTCTTCCAAAAGAGTCGCGCGTACCGCAAGGTCTCTAACGACGCCAGCAAGCGGTTTTGCGCGCCAAAGTCACACGTACGGCAGACCAGCGCCAAGAAGCAGCGGATGGCGCTTCCTCTCGATAATTTAAGCGATAAACATACCATCAACTCGCTGTACATCCGAGGTGTGTACCGCCTGAGTGACTCACAGGAAAAGAGTCATAAATACGACGCTTGGATCCAAGTGTGTGCAGGAAACCGTTCACAGACTTGCGTGTTGGGCACCACAACAGCACCGACATGGTCAAATGGAACGCCGAGTCTGTTCGTTAAGCTCAACAGTACGCACGTAAATCCAGACAACGTTAGCAGTTCTTGATTGTGAGAGCATCGTTTTGTTTCTTAGAAGAACCTTACGAAACTTCCAGAGGTGGTCTAAAATTTGGGTACTATCTCGTCGTGGGAATGAAAACATCAGTCGTCGATTAAATCTGAAGTGAGTATAAGAACATAAAATCTTCCCTAACAGATTTCAGAGCCGGCCAACACACTAAAACTGTAAATCAGCTTCTGGGCGGACAAAAATTCTGCTAGAGTTTCAAGAGCCGAGTTTCAGGACATGGACTAAATTCGTAAGTTGCTTAAGTCTCCTTCAGAACCGTGACCAAATTAGAGAGAAGAATAAGGGTCATTTAGTAGGCATCTATTCAACATGCTTTAGTCTCTCTTTAAAACAAACTATTTAGTGTTTACTTAAAGTGACGCAGTTAGTGCACATCCATTAAACACAAGCAACGACTACACGAAAATTGACATGAGAAACGCAGGCCGAGAAAGGAGGAAACAGAAAAAGAGACTAGAAGTATATTGGGATAAAAAGAGCAAGGAAGCAAAATCGTTACTGTGCTGTCTTCGTCGCAAGAATGAGGGCGAGTCAATTGTCACAAATTTAACATATTTCAACAGTTATCATACCTACTCAGCCATTTCTAAGACGAGTTCACACGACTATCATTTGGACTCGATAAGTAGCATTCCGGTGCTGCGGAGTGCGTTACTGTGTCCATGTAAATGCAACTGTGTGTTTACAATGCTGCCTGGTAGGTACGTCAGCTGGCTTAGCAAGTGTCACTAGCAAGGTTTTGGATAGCTCTTCAAATGAACAGCGAAGTAAAACTCAAAAAGCAGAAGACTTTTTTGGGAGGGGTTAAAGTGGACACATGCAGCAGCGCGTTCGAATGCTGAGCAATACTATCAGATAAGAACCCCAAAGACTCGCATGACTCAGCCTTTACACCTAAATTTGCTTGCTCGCCATCCAAGATCACATAAAGAAATTACAACTTGAGTAAATCTTTGCTTGCAAATTTTATAGTAGGCTACACATATTTCACGCTTTTCTAAGCCACTGGTCAAAGAATCTACTGCACGTAAACGATAAGGAATTTCCCGTAAATAATCGATGGAATTGAAATAAAAAACACCTTCGGCATAAGTTCTATTTGACACCATGCAAAACCTGCAGAAACAACAAAGACGCGACCTAGTTGAAAAATTACGATCATTTTTAGAGCCAAACTTCGTAAGCCGGGGGGCAATTTCTGAAGGCAAATTGGCCGCCATTTCAATGTTATGCGAACAAGCAAACTATATACCACGGACAGGCGCGCTCGTTAACATAGGCACCGCATGCACGGGTTTTAATGTGATTCTTGTTTTGGGAGGAGGAGGCTCCTACTAGCTATTCGAGTAGCCAGGATACCATGCAAATGAGGCGGCGGCCTTTCGAACAGAATCTCATCCCGGGCTGTGCTGGGACCAACAGCGTGGGGCGGTCTGGATAAGGAAGGTGCAATGCTAGGTGAAATGATAGGAACGTAGCAGAGATGCAAGTGGATATACGGAAATCTTGAAACACCGTAATATGCTTTGTACTTGTGTATGATGCAAGTCACATAAGCATATTCCATCGTAGTTGGGGAAGCTGCTAACAGCGCAGCGTGAGGAGAGTGGATAAAAGAGTTTTGTCGTGACGGATGATACGACAATATAGCAAACACATAAGGGTACTTAGATCCTTAGAAACAAAGGTAACGATGCAGATGACTTTGAATGTTCCATTCTATTTTCGGAAAGCTGTCAATTGTGTGAATTAAAAGGTTGAATAAAGAAGGTAAGATCTATTAAAAGATAAGGACTTACGATTCAAGTCCCTTAGGAATGTTCCCGCTCAACCTTAGCAAATTAGGTACTGTTGAAACCATTCCGTATTTACCAAATAAGTACACTGCACTGAGCTAAAAATCGTTTCCTTGTTGCGAGCAGAAAGTGTCAACATAAAAATAAACTTTGAGCTAACGATGGCTCTCACTGGAACCTAAATAGGTAGCTACCGTACCTAAATAAAGTACCTAAGTACCGTGCCTAAAGCAACTTTAATAAGTAATTAAATAAACGGATGCTAAAGAAAATGATAACCGTTGATATCAAATATTCGCGTAAATGAGAATATTTTTCTGAGTTTGATGTGAGAATAAACAAACTGAAAAATAATAACAAAGAAACTTCATAAAAATGAATTGAGGTATGAGCGGTTATCGTAATGCAAAAAACTATTTTCGAGTTATGTATGATACGCACGATATCAAACAATAACTGACAACTGTAATTATCATGTAATAATAGTTATAGATGAACCATGCATCGACTGTCCGATAGACTTAATCACCCATATACCTCGCAGCAGATTAATGGACATTTACTTCAATTATTATGCTATTCATTTACTGAGCGATGAGTCCTTTTTAATTTTCCTCAAATGCCGTTTCCTTAGTATTTCAAAAGTACGAGTAAATTATTCGTCTTTACTTTTCCTCAAAATGCGTTATCCTGATCAAAATACGAGTAAAGTGCAAAATTTTACTTAAGATGAAACTATAGTCAACTTGGAGTCACATTCGGTTAAAACATTGTAGATGTTACGGACAAATTTCGAGAACAAATAGTATCCCCGCGCCCACAGACAGACACAGCAAAGGAAAGACGAAGCCTTCCAACTTCAAACCGACCACAAGAATGAGCCACTTTCTCTCCATAATTATATAGCTTTTGCCAGAGCAATAAACTGAGCTGGACAGGTAACGGTAGAGAAGAAAATGGAGCTGTAACGAGGGCTATCACACCGCTGAGTTACAGCCAAATTTTTAGCAAGTAAAGTTAAACTAAAACTCGAAATTATAAAAAAACTCGGAAGACGATTTCGAGACAACCCGTTTTGAAAAAAAAAACGAGAATAGCTTTAACTTGGTACTACCTTCGCATGCGAAGAAACTAGAGTAACCATCAATGGATAAACATGCTTATTTTTCTAACTTTATCTCAAAACTGCTTCCAATTTAATACTTGGACGCATTGAAACCCACAAAAAGTAAAAAAAAAAAATAGAATAAAAAAGACTGCCGCGATCTGCGCTTCCAGGTGTTCGATAATACGAGATATCAAGTGTGAATTCAAGAATCATTATGAAATACACAAGGTATTTTGTATTAGTACATAAGCTTACGCAAGAAAAATAAAATTCGTACAATGCACTGGGCACTGAAGGCACACAAGTACCTCAGTCCATTATCCCATTTACGCCAGGCGCCCAAAATATAAGAACGAGTCCAGCAGCCCATTTACGCCAAGCGTCCCTTAAATAAAATATTATAAATAGTGCTTCTCGCACCAGAGACGCAATAATATTTGGGTCAAAGAAAGGGAGAAACAAAAGCAACAGCATAAGCAGCAGGGGTTTAAACAAAAACGGCCAAGATATACGAAATGTGGTACGAAAGTATGGTGCACACTCGAAAAATCAAACAGAACTGTTCACGGTATCGTAGACACAATTTTTTCATGAGGTACAGTATTGTAAATAAATAGCAGTAACACTCAATAGCTGTTGATTGAATAGATCCCATATACAGTGAGGATTGTGGTTTAATTTTTCAAATGCGTGCATCATAATTAAGACACCTTTCAGATACTTTTAGGCCACCTTTCAGACACTTTTAGGCTACCTTTCACACACTTTTAGGCCAACTTTTACACACTTTTGGGCCACCTTTCACACATTTAGGCCACCTTTTAGAAAGCAGGATAAGAGAAAATGAAGCTAAATGAAAAGAGACCAGTAGTGCCAGGTCGTGCGTGTACGACTGGCCACCAACAACACAAAAATGCACGCCACTTTCTTCATTAGGCAACACGCAGCCTAGCCCCTCCGCAGATATTTATGGCGTCTTGGGCAGGAGAAATTTTCCTCTTGTCATTGGGACACGGCAAGATCAGGGAAAGGATATCGAGTGCCTTTCTCTGCAAATAGATGCAAGCCAATGTAGAAAAAAATACAATACATCTGTAATCAAATTAGCCCGTAAAGTTGACAGTGAAGTAAATTTAATTATTGAAATTTTCTTGAGACCATAATCAGGTAAACAGTAGTCAAGTGCGGTTCGTCGCAAGCAGATGCATTGCAGCATCAAGAAGTAACATTGTGTTCGGAATTGAAATAAAATCAAACATTCAACTGTAGCTATCCATACAAACGATATTGAGTGCCTGTGTTCACAAGGTACTCAACGAAATGCATTGATGCGAAACTATTACTTTAAGTTATATTAATTATCAAACGGTGTACTAAGCATTATTTCTTGGGACAAAGATGCGGAAAAGGATACTGAGTGCCACTGTCCGCAGCATAAACAATGCCGTATATATAACTATCAGAAAAGGAGAAACCTAGAACCACGGCGGGACAATAGCCGCGCGCAGCTAGAAGAAGTACAGTTATGTAGCTCGGCCGGTGTTCCAATCCCTGCAAGGAAGGACCTCCGTACAGTTTCACCCACCGGAACGGCTGCATCTCAGTGGACCTGAAACCAGTTATGGCAAAGGATTAAATGCAAGACGACACCAACCAACAAGCAACACGCCATGAAAGAAACTCCCTGGACCCTCAAACGAAATGGAAAGCTGTCGTCTATAGCGATGCAGAGATCACGCGACCGCGGTCATGACTATGAATGAAATACTGGGAAACGATCGAGAAAACAGCAGCGTTGGTTGAAAGAAAGGGAAAGGGAGGCCCCATGCACAATGATGGCGGGATCGATATGAGAATCATGCATGGCTCAACCGAGAACGATAAAAGACTGTTGGATAAACAGACAGTAACTTGAGGCGGCGATGCTAATAATAAAAAAGACAATAGACGAGACGCAAGATGGACCGAGGAGATAGTGGCGGAATCATGTAGCGGTAGCCCGAAGATGACAAAAGACCACACGAAAAGTAGATATCATATCAGGGTATTAAGGACTGCAGTACAGACAGTAGATTTTATTTGGCCTCGTTAACGAAGTATCGAAAACGTGGGTGGACGCCTCGACAGACGTCCAGCTACGTTTTCGATACTTCAAAAAGTAGATATATAGTAATTAAAGAGCCGATGGACGGAAACTACATATAATAGCTCATAATTAGCCAAAGCAGCATAGAGAAGATGTGACGGTATATTACCTACAAACGCAGCTCGAGGAAGATAGGTAGATAATTTTAGTTACAGAAAAAATTACTGTGAAAACCTGAAAAATTATAGTTGTTGATAAAAAATACAGCATTCTGTTGCAGTTGTGAAGCATAAGTATTATGTTAACCCCGTGTTGCTGGTGCACTTCGAAAATCAAACGTCATTTCAAACTCACTCCATCGAGATAAAGTCGGAACATCGTGAATACAATATTTTCCTTTTCGTAACTTTGAAACCATTTACGACGAAGGTTCTGGTATGAAAGCATTGGATCCTCTGTCTCAGTCTTGGAGCCACTTTCCCCTATGCACAGCGAAACGACCACGATTTTTCTCTATTTTTTTTTTTTAATGACGGCGTCCGATAATTGCAGGAGTGATACAATATGTGGATGGACACGTACGAAACTTCTACATCCTCACCTCAGTAAACAACTGAAAATGATTTCTGCGGCCCCGGAAGTTGATTTACAACAACAGCTTCTAGGGTGACTCAATATTATGTTATGCAATATTTTTTCGCAGCTGCATAACAAGTCAAGACTATGATCTTCAAGGCGCGTGATCGCTAAACCGAAGATTAGCAATGTTTTCTCACCGCCAACAGTTCAAGACAGCCTTCGTGCGTGTTGGATAGATAAAATATGTGTTTGTAACTAGTTGGGACCAGTGGAATTTCCACGGACGCAAAACATTGTTTTTCATCAATGCCCGGTCTTACTAACTTAACTGTTCGTAGTTTCGCCACCGCGCAACACACATAAGCTTACGGCAAGTAAGATATTACGAAGACCGTATCAATGATAACTTTTTTCAATCTATTACTGAAAGAGTAACGCATAGACGAATAGATAGACGGAACTGTACCAGCAGAATGATAGTATAAATGTTTGCTGCCGTTGTATGTCAACTCAAGACGACGATCAGAGGTGGATTATATCAGCCTAAGATTTGGAGAGCCGCAGGGAGGGTCAGCTTCCTCCTTGACAGGCAGGTTTCCTGTCCCACGCACGATGTTAGGGAAGCTAAAAATAAAACAAAACAAAAAGTTCAAAAAACGCACATCCCGTTCCAGCAATGGGATCGAAAGAAATTCTTCTTTTCATTTTAGCCAGTCATTACAAAGCGACAAGACTTGAAGTCGGTCGTTAACGAAGCCTCCATGTCCAAAAATATCGCTTTATGACTTGATCGTGTAATTCATTCGTGAATTTTGGAGATCTTAATGATAAACCGAAGCACACGTACCATGGCACGGATGGAGCCATTACGCTCGCAATTAAATCTCATTACGAAAATTTCAATACTGCGGTATTTCAAATCTGCACTTGGTTTTACGAGAGACTGTTGCTTTTAGAACTTTTGGAGTACAAGAGTAAAGATCAAGTTGCCTCGAGGGTGCACCATATTTAAGACACCCATATACATAGTATTTTTTTAATATTAAATCATACTAAAGCTAGGCGCGCAGATAAGGGTAGGTAACGATTAAATATGATTTTTCCTCCATGTACAGAATGAGGGAGACTGAAGTGAGTTTAAAACATCACTTTTCTAATCTCATGCTAAAAATTGTACAGCAAACTGAATTTAGGGCCTCAAATGCTGCACGCATGTGCATTGAAAACGTAACGTCTAAGTATTGGCGGCCCTCCAGTCGTGCTCGATTTATGTGAAAATTTCACTTGAAACTCTTAGTTACACGACGATAAATAAACTAAGTACAACAGTTATATTTACAATAATTAATGCGCGAAATATCAGCGACGCAGTCCGTTCCAGTATACACTGCACATTAGCAATTATTAATGTAAATAGTAATCGGAGCTCCCCTACTTGAGCCCCACAAGACTCCTATATACCTCGCATTAACCATATACCGTATGAGCATTAAACATACATAAACGCGCCAGCCTAAGGTAAAAGCTTCAAGTGAATGAGTTATTGAATGATAACTTAGCCCAACAAACCCAAAATGCCGAAATTAAATATCACCAGTGAGGCACATAAAGTACAGGGGAAGTACCTAGGCGGGGTACAAGAAAATATGTGAGACACAAATTATACGTACCTGAAGTACAGGGGACGTACCTATGCGAGGTACAAGCAAATATGCGAGGCACGGAGAAGCACGTAAAGTAAAGAGTAGAGAAAAGTACGGATAGTACCAGAAAGTTTGCGAAGTATAGAGAAATACGTCAGGTTACAGAAAAGTACGCCAGATACAGGAGAGTACGTACGTGAGTCATCTCAAAAGAAGTACAAGACGTAAGGAATAAGGACTAATCCGTGAGATCCAGAGAAAGTACACAAGTACAGAGAAGTACGCAAGGTACAGGGAGGTGCGCAAGTTAGCAGCACATGACATAAGGATAAATCCTTCAGGTCCAGAGAAGGTACACAAGTACAGAGGAGTACGCGAGGTACAGGGAGGCATGAGCAGGACCATTGCCGAGCGGACGCTAACGCCAATTATAACTTGCAGCGAAGTTTAAGTGAGCAGCGACCTGCTCAATGTGCTCCTCTCGATGGAATTCCCTCTCATTATATGAGAAAAATTAAAATTTCACCCAAGGCGCTATGAAAATTTAATATACGAGTATTCGATGAGGTATTGGTTAGTGAACCCATAAGCGACAATTTGTTTAATCTATAAATGAAAATAAAAATCAACAAATTCTAGGGATTTCTGATGACACGTTAAAAATTGAAATTGCCGTGATTAATTAGTCGTCGTCTATGTATCCCAAAAAGTAAAAAAATACGTAATGATCCAATGTACAATGGCCGCAAAGAATTTGTGCAAAATTAGTGCAATAAAATCAAGCACCCATGTATAAACACAGGTGCATTTCATTTGTGTCTCTACCTGGCGCTGGTGCGGGTAGAAGAATCCATGAAAGAGGAGCGAAAAATCCTGCGGCACAGCGTATCGCAGAAATTCCTTGGTCTAGGAGGGCAAAGGCACGGCTCTTCGTGCACTTCAGTGAAAGCTTACGTTGCCTCTATTTCACTAGTAGAAGCCCCTCAGGATTGGGCACTGCACCCTGTCAGAGATCCTAAAATCCTCCAGAGGAAGAATTTTCCCGGTTAAAAATAATATTTAACTTTATGCCAGGTTGTGCTCCTAACTCGTTCCCCTGCGTCCCCAGGGTCCCTAAAGAACTCCTACAGTGAGGAAAAGATGGATTTCTTTCCGTAAGAATCACAGATCTTTAGGCTACGCGGGCCCGTGAAAGGGTCACTCAGAGCAAATCCGACAGCAAACCTCTTACGCACCACACCTTCACCATCCCTTCAATATTGTAACGCGTGTTTCCGGCTCAGTGTTTACGTTTCCGGCGCACAACACTACCCACACTTTGGACAATTACTTAAGAGCCGCGTTAAGATTTCACGCTCGTCAAGAACCAAGAAACCATGGTATTGGATTCCCGAAAGTCATTTCTGAGTCAAGACGGACTGCCGAGGCGTTCCATTGGTCCGGTACGCCTTGGGCATANGTGCGCCTTGGGCATAGAAACAAAGACGCCTCCCGCTGGTCCGCGACGGCCGCCTCGGGTTAATCTTATTTCCAGAGGCAAACCCAAACTCGTGCCAAAGACTGTGCACTAAAAGCATCCCCGTTGGTTTGGACAATGGAAGTGTCACACGACTGAGTTCCCAACAGGACGTGGCAACAGAGTGTTAAAGGGGGATATAAGTTAGATGACTTCAACCCATTTCAAAGGAACCTATATAGGACCAAAGTTGAAAATCCTTCACAATTAGTAGCCAGCGTAAAACCCATAACAAGTGATAACATGACGAAAGCGATATGCGAAGGAAACTAGAGTCAAAGCTGATAATGCAAAAATAAAAGAAGCAGAGCATAACTGAAACTGCAACGAACTAGCAAAAGTAAAAAATTAAAGAAAATAACTCAAACTTAACCCAGCGAGGAATATCCAGTTAAATGGAACCCCCTCGCAACAGTCCAAAATGAAAATGCCTTACCGGATGCGAACGTTTCAGTTTGAGTTCAATGTCAGAATTCGGAGCTTTCCCATGAAAGTTCAACCTAAAACACAAGCAAATGTCTGAGAATAATTTAAGTACATAACGCAGAAGCGAAGCGTCGACTGGGGCGTTAGTGACTCATATTGGCCAAAGTTCTCATCCAGTTGCACGGTGCGACTCACTGATACTTGCCGGCGAGATACAGTGGCACAATAATTCATTTTATAATGCTGAAACTTGTTTGCCGATATCCTACTCTGTACAGGTAAGTAACAAACCCATCCGAAAATCAGTCACCAGTTATTACGCCCAGCAGGTACCCGACTGATGAAAATAGTACCAGCTGCGATGATGATTATCGGAAAAACGGATTTCTCTTTGGATTTGTACAGGAGACTAGCTTACCTATGCGCTGAAAACGTTCTAAAATGTGGAACCAAGTTTATTTATTAGTATTATTGTTTTGATAATCCAATGGTCGTAGCCTCTTTACGCGGTACGCCCAGCAAACGCGGTGATCCAAAGAGACAAGAACAAAAGGGATGTGCATTATGTTGACAGGCGAGTTTGAACCCTCGCATTACGAGTATTCCCACATTGGTGCAACGGGCAACAGTATACCAAATCAGGAAAAAGAGAGAGAAAACAGCCCAAAGCATCATATTCGCAAGAATATGAACATGAAAGGAAGCAAAGTAGATACGGACAAATAGCTACGCCGAAAGCCTATAGCTAAACTTACGGCAACCTATGGAGAAAAGCCAAGCATATATAATGCGATTAGCAATATCTAACGTAGCGTTTTTAGAGACGTGAAAAGCTATAGTTTCACCCTCCAAATAATAACAAACACAAGTTATAGTTTGGCCCTCAACCGAAAGGAGAAGAAATTTTGTTGTGACTACAGTTCTCCGTCGGTATACACTTAGCAAATAAAATTCATAAAGGATCTTTCAACAAACTTCCTCAGATTTCTAGTGATTTATTTTCCTCGGACATCTAAACGATTTTGACACAACGGTAGTTCATGGAGAGCTGGAACATGAGTCCGGGCGGTTCTCTGGGAAAGGGCCCGTTGGACCATCTACAGCCAGATATCCAAAATCTAATATCTACAATAATAAAGAAAATGAAATTTAGCCGGAAACTCAGCTCTAATACTGAGGTCGTTGCCCCACTTCTCATAAGCTAAATATGCAGCCTCTCACCAGTCTGGGAGTGACAGCACGTTTCAAGACGCGCTACAGAAAATTAGCGGAAGAATATTTGGCGAACTTCGCACACGCGTGAAAGTCACGACGCAGCGATCCAACGCAGACGGTGGCAAGAGATGCGGTGCTCTAGTACAACAAGAGCGGCATAAATGCTCCTGCAACTGTATTAGTAATAGCTTCTAATTTTAATTAAGCCTACCGATCCAGGGGTATAAATGGAAATGTAACAAAAACCCGACACAATTGTACATAAGATTTACGTAATAGTATTAAGCTAATCAGATGTAATACTATTGAGCTATAGAAACTTCCCCTCGGAGAGAAATAGAAGAATTTCTTCGCTTTTTTTTTCTTTGTTTGATTTGCTGTACAACTAAGAAGCAGGAAAAAATGCAACTTATGAAAACAACAAGACAGGAGAAAACCAAGCAGGAGGAGCAGCGGCGACGCAGTCAGTGGCAACAGCAACAAGAGCTACAGGATGTCTTTATAAGAGTGCGAGATCGTGTGTGTTCGGCGACTGGGTCCCAAGAGCCAGCCAGCAACGCGGATTATTCTATTAAGATTCTCTCGAGGAGGCTAATTGCCGCGCTGCCGCTTCCTCCTGCAGCTATGATCGGCCAGTGAAGCTGGCGAGTTGGTGAAATTCATGCATAAACGGCGCTCTGCACACGCCCGCGAACACTCTCTTCTCTCTTCAGCTTGTGCATGATAATACTGGCAGCGAAACTCAGTACACAGGTAAGATTGCCGCAATGCAGTGCCACTCGCGCATAATTATATTAACAGTGTTCTGCACACGACAGTGAACACTCTCTTCAGGTTGCACATGATAAATCTGGAAGCGACTCTCAGTAACCTGGTTCGATTCACGCACAGCACTGCCACTCACGCATAAACGGTGTTCTGCACACGGCAGTGAAGCGTTCCCTTCGCTCTTCAGATTGTACATAATAACATTGGTAGTACATCACAGACTTCACAGTACGTTAGTGAGATTTACGAGTCCTGTGCCACTCATTCCTATAAGATTTTCTGCACGAAGCAGTGATGCAGTTGCTCACAAAGCTGACCNCTGCACACGGCAGTGAAGCGCTCCCTTCGCTCTTCAGATTGTACATAATAACATTGGTAGTACATCACAGACTTCACAGTACGTTAGTGAGATTTACGAGTCCTGTGCCACTCATTCCTATAAGATTTTCTGCACGAAGCAGTGATGAAGTTGCTCACAAAGCTGACCGTATTATTACTTGTAGTCTACTCCGGTACACTGAAGGATTGGGAGTCGAAGTAAGCGCTCTAACTGGTGCACAGTTCCTATTCTGAACATTAAATTTGACACTTCAAATAGGGCTTCTGACGTTAATCGTACACAGAATAAACTTGAGACGCCCGAAAACTTAATCATTCTTGCCGAACAAGATTTGAGGTTTCGGCTGTCTTAAAGTGATTTGCGATTAGGCCTAACCACTGAAACTCTATCCAAACTCCAAAGTGCAAATCGAGCGCTCAGGTTTACAGTTCCGAAAACGTCACAGCTAAGCTGAAGGATTAGATTAGCTCGATGGACGCGAGCGAATCGAAGATGCCTCACCACATATTTCCGACAAATCGATACCTAATAAACAAATAATTTCCCTGTACTGTAACTCACCTCTTGTACTTTTTTTATTGTTATCGGAGAAGATAAATCTCCACAAATCGTTACTCACATCAACTTCATCAAAAAAGAAATAATAATACATAAAATCAAATTGCAGAAACTTTTGACCTGCGTAGGGAAGATGCCGTAAAAGCGTTCAGTTAAAGAAATAATGTTTTTTTTATTATATTTAATATTATAGAACTGAAGTTCATGAGTAACGAATAGGATGGAAAGCATTAGGATTCCGTCTCAAATAATCACAAGTTCAACCTTCCATGACGCAATAATTTGTTATGGCACATTTGCTTGCAGTGATAATGCTGCAGGAAGCTAATTTGCTGGCTGTAGAACTGAGATGGTACCTATGTAAAACACTGCACAAGTAGAATCATGTTCCTTTATGAGCTATTGTGATGGGTTTAAGGTATGAAATATCTTTGATACTGACTCTTCCTGTTGCATTACAAGCTTTGGGATATTTTCTCTTTGTCACTGACTCGCCCTGTTACCTTATCAGCTCTGGCAAATTTTCCCAGTGATACAGATTCGCCCTGTTACCTTATCAGCTTTGGCAAATTTTCCCAGTGATACAGACTCGCCCTGTTACCTCCACAGCTTTGGAATATCTCCCCACTAATCAAACATTTCTAGCAGAACGACCGCCTGACGCTCGACATAACTTAAGTCGATCAGAACTTGACGCGCTCTCATTAAATCTTATCATCGGCAATTGCTCAGACGAGCGAGCAGAAGAGAAGATCAGTGTTGTCACCTCCATGAAGCTGGGGCGGTAGGGATGACACCTCCTATCAACATATGATTATCGTGTAATTTGT
>LQNS02278125.1:15940241-15951846 GCA_001587735.2 Parhyale hawaiensis | reverse complement strand
TAAATCTTATCATCGGCAATTGCTCAGACGAGCGAGCAGAAGAGAAGATCAGTGTTGTCACCTCCATGAAGCTGGGGCGGTAGGGATGACACCTCCTATCAACATATGATTATCGTGTAATTTGTTTAGTGTCAGTTCCTAGCCCTTCGAAAACATTTGTGTTCTCTATAATGAAAGTTCTAAGCTCCCCCGTTATCATACACTATATAGTGTAGCCAGTAAGGATCGCCAATCCAATCTATAATGTTGACGTCTGTGCTGTTCACCTCCTGTAAGCCCGGCTTCACACTACAGTCGCTTGTTCCCCGTACGTATTAAAAACGTCCCAATGTTTTGTTGCTTTCTATGTAAACATAACAAAAGTGCACGGCAGCTCTAATTTATTGCAAGTGTAAAGTGGTATTTGAAACTTCACTGCATGGTGATACTTGCTGAGCTAACAGACTTGGCAGCTTACATTTTATTAACTTTTTTGATGGATACGAAGTGGTGTTGGCAAGGAAGCAACCAAATTTTCGGACATTTTGTACTGCTTCAGGAGAATAAAAACCCATATACTGGTGTGGAATTGCTTAAGAGTAAACGTTGAAGCACTTCAATTTCAGTCCTCTTAAAATGTGAAGAAAAGGACCTTATTTTCATAGATGTTTTTTGAGACTAACTTTCAACTCCCTAAAAAGACTTTGCTTTTGCATTCGAATTCAAATGCAACTAATGTGGATCATTTATATACTGATTATTAATAGGGTAAGTTTGAAAATCAATATGGCTAAAGCACCAAGAGCTGAAGACTAAAAAACACTAACCACAATCAGGACAAATTTTCAATCAGTGCACAATTCTCTGAATCATAAAACTCAAAGAAGTACGGTATACCTAACAAATGAAAAAAGAGCAGGGTACCTTACGTATAAGGAAAGAATAAACGTTCAAGACAAAAATTCTTATTATAAAAATGTAGAAGATCAGGTAATTTTTAAAACAATTATGATCCAACTGATTTCAAGTTGGCACATGATAGTGAAAAGCCACACAAGCCGCCCTATGGTTGAACAGGCGCCGAAAAAAGTAGCACCAACTCGACACGATCGAAGTAAAGCGGCTACAGTTGTAGTCATGACTTGTTTAGGAATAAACCGAATATGAAGATTCTCAAACGATTTTTCGACCAAAAACGACTAAATTACATCTAGTGTGGCATTAAAACGCCCTAAAGCAGCGATTTTTAAATCCAATCATCAAACAAGTACAAATCTTTATTATTGATATTATGAGTGCTTCTCTCGAAAAAATCCAATAATACCAATAGAAGGCAACTGGAAACAAACTCGGCAGGCAGGCAACGAGATGCACCACTGGACAGCCAAACTTTGCAATTTAAAACAGAACTTCAAAAGAAACCGACGTGTTTTGATAACAGCGTCAGGGCCGAATGCCAGATTTTTGAGGAAGAAGGTACGACGTGCAGGTTAAAGAAATACAAGACTAGTTACCTACCTCGCGGCACTAAAAACAACTATTTTTATGGCATTTAAAAATGCATACACCGTACAAGCAGTTTTACAATGGCATGCATGCATATTATTGATGCAAACAAAATTGATGCAATTACCCATTATAAGATAACTACCTACGTACAATGGCTAAGACAGATCTGTGGTAATAAGCCATTGAATGATTCGGTACGGGACATTCTATAGCAGCGACTACTATTTATTATTTCGCATACAGTAAATACAAAGTTCTTTCTTGTGGGATACCGTAAGTCTTAAATTTTGATGTTCAGTTAGTGTGAAGAGCAGGAAATAGACAATGGAAGAATGCCTCCACTATATACTCCTTACCTCTCGATACGAGAATGTACCTACGTGTTACCTGAAAATACCTACGTGTTACCTGAACTGAGAATAGATACAGCGGCAATCGCAAAAGCTGCAGACGCTTTTGACCATTCGGCTACCTTTAGGTATTAAATAGAAGTTTTTCTTCATGCGACAGGAACATGGTTATCAAAGATCTAGAACAACACGTGTAAGAACAAAGTTGAGCACAGTCCAGAATGTAAAAACACGAGGTAGCAATCTACTAAAAAGTTACCCCAACAACTGCACATTATCCAAAGAAATGTAGGGTCGATATAACATGAAAGGAAAAAGAAAATATTAACAAATCAGGAAGAAGCAACTCAAAGCCAAGTATAGTAGCAAAGAAATAGTTGGCTTGCAAAGAAGAAGCGTTTTAAGAATAAAAGGTAAAGATGAAAACTCGCGATATTTTTAACAGCAAAGACAGGACGCAGTTAAAGTAACGTACAGTCTACATAACAAGCAAAAAATAACTAAGTGCTTGAGACAAGGCAAAGGAAAAGATATCCGACATCTACATACAGTATATGTAGCACGCCAGGCACGCCGACGCAAACGTACCGTAACGCCTGTACGGCATGCAGGGTAATATTTAATTTAAAAAACAAGACAACGCAACATACACCCATCTATGGAGTGTTAGGGTACAGCAAAAGCCATCGTCTATACATGATGCAGGGAAGCATCTGTTTAAGAAACAAGACAAAAAAGCAGGAGACCCGACGTCTATGTAGCGGCAGGGCACAGCTGAAAGAAACGTAGCGCCTATCCCGAGCAGGACCCAACTCGTAACGGTGCCATGGGCCATGAATCACAGCGGCCAAATCCAAGTAAACATCGTTGCAATTTGGTACGAGGGTTGCAATGGCACATTACAGTTAGCAAGATGAACACTCGCGCCATCTGCAGCAGGAAGAGGAGGAGGAGGAGAGCGTGACAGTCGCAGACACAAAATTGACCCGTGAAAATCTCTCTCCAAGAACGAGACGGATTCTGAGAAGACACAAGTTGTTGGGGAGACCATGACAGGGACGGGGCAATTGGCTGCAGTTCATATTGCTACAGGGCACGAAAGAAAGATGGGCAATATTGTGTACATGCTCACTTCGGCTCACTGCTCACTTTCCCGGGAAAAAATATTTATTAGGCCTAAAAATGAAGCTCATTCACTGAAGAATGTTTATATCGCAGTCAAAATTAAAGCCGCTCCTCAGCATTGCGTGGCTGTTTGCACTCAACAATTTTCAAATGCATTTCCAAAATACTCACGAAAAAGACTTTACCAGAACAAAAATATTACTTATAAATGTTTTCTCGCCCCATTGCAAGCAAGAGATATAAGAGAATACAGTACGTAGTACATGTGACAGTAACAATACGGTATAAAGGTTTCAGCGGTAGAGTACGTTGATAGATAACACTTGAGACACTTTTTAGTTAAAAGGTATAATATGGAATAAGAGTATGTGCTGGCAAAAATATAAGTTCTGACATAGGTACGTCAACAAAATACAACGTTTTGCATTTAATTTCCTGAAATGTTACAACACATACGAGTACTTCAATAACTTCTGAATCTCTTTAACACATCCGACGATCATATGCAGCAAGATGCACATGCTCAAGTAGAACACAATTAAAAGTAGGAGTATTAATTGAATTTCCACATGTATAACTTAGACAATAACAGGATCCTATGTGGTATAGAATACGTATAGATTGTAGAACAAATTTTTTTAAGCGGTGTTGCTCTAAACACAGTCTACTATACCATAAACCATTTTACATTGAATGAACAAAATTTCAACATGCGACGGTGGAAGGTAGCAAATACGTTAAAATTTGAAATTTCTTTAGATAATTGAGACTGCACTGAAGACACTGAGGTACGTCAGATATTGCCAGTCACTTTACTTTGAATAATGAAACCCATGGAGGTGGAGCAGCGAACGGGTATAAGTCTGACACAAATGATTCAACAACTCCGTACCTACGTGCCATGTAATCCTAGCATTACTCACTCTTTGATAACATTATATCCCCGCAGGAGTGGTTAATTAGCTCAATAATTCAAGCGTACAGCAGAATAAGCGCCACTCCCTCCACAGATAATTAGCACTTCACAGTACCATAGTATTAAAGCTGCAGAACTGTAGTATTGACGTATTTACATTTTCACCGCATAAGGCATGTAGAAATTTGCATTATAAATAAACTAGAACCTAGTCCGTTTAAACATGTTGGCAGTTTACACGTTCTCTTTTGTAAGTCGAGGGATTCCAAATCAAAACATGTTCCCTAAAAATTAATTTACTCAAGGCTGCATCAAACTAGAGTGCACAGTTTAGCGCTACAACAAAGAAGTGGATCAGGACAGTAAGTAATTCAAGGCACTAATACTATCCATAGCAAAAGAAGCCCCGTCATACGAGCAGAGTCGCAAAAAAACTTATTACTCATCACATTTAATTAACTCAAAACTGCATTCCTAGCGCAGGTCAGAGCTCTCGTACTTCACGACAATATTATAGTACCAGCATAATAATTAACTAGCTCTGATTAAAATGAAGACAGCACTGTACTGCAATGCATTGACCGTATGACACTTCATTCAAATCTGTTATTTAGAAACTGCAGTACTCAAACAGTCCCAATAAAAGGCTAATAAGTCAACATTTTCCGTATAATAGGTAACTGACTCAATGCTACTGTTTCTACATCATCACACCGCAGTCCTGAAATGCTATAGCAAAGATTAAGCTGCATCAGCAACAAGACATTATTCCTTGCTTCCTGGAAAGCATTTTCCAGCCAAAGTCCAGCATGGCGGATGACATAGTCTGTCACTCCATTAGCTCAAATAGAGACGCGTCCATGTACACTGGGGCAAGCACCCTCCAGTTGAGCGTCCGCAAAATGCCCCAAGTAACGCAAGCGCATCCGAAATATAGAGAAACTTAGTTGGCTTGGGTTCTGACCCGGGCATTTTTGTGAGAACTGCAGCAAAATAAGGGAAGAAAGGAGCCCAAAGTAGCCGTTTTATTTCATATTTGAGAGCAGTTAGCAATTGCCGAGAGCGCGGGGATCTCGGCGTGCCGTTATAATGCATGAATGCTGTAAATTGCCTCTAGAGCACGATTGCGAGGGCCGGCGCCACACTCATGTGTAATATTTAAAGAGATAGAACACGATAATTTGCCCCATAGGTAGTTGGGGCCATGAGCGAAAAACAACTGTGGTCTTAAAAGATATTAATAGCTATGCATATATAGAATGTAGAAATGGCACATGTGTGCCTGAATTGTTGAGCGACACTTAAACTTTGAGTAAAACAACATTGAAGTAGCAATAGTGCCAAAGAAATTTACTGTAAGTAGCGTATTAATAATGAACGTAAAATTTTCAGCATTATTAGACTCTTGTTCTGAGCGTAATATTGATGATTATTAGCTTTTCTGCATGGATGAAATACGAATCTCTTGTTACGAGCAGAAAAATAAATTAATGATGAACGAACGATTCCTTTGAAAGCGTAAGTAAACTGTACTTATCAAATGAGTACTCTGTAAATCAAAGTTCATAGTGTAACAATAAATTCCTTGAAGTACACCGCTCTTACAGTCATAAAGAACATGTATTAAATGCTTCAACAAAGCACGGTAAACTTAAACGTAATAATAACGTACATCAGTTACTTAAAAACGTGAAATAGAAATGAACAAATGATAATAAAAACGATGTGTCCGTAATAGCGAAACAGCACCACATCAAAGTCGTCACTGCTACACCTTACATGTAAAGAGAAAACAATTCACTAAAAACATTGAAACAGCGCATCTTCACTTAATAACGCGTTACTTTTATGCATTAGGCGTTAAGAGAAACCGAAGTGCGTTCCCCGGTCGCCATGAGCAAGCGTATAGAGTTACAAAAGCACCGTAAACACGAAGTCTCAAGACGCGCTGTAAATCACACTAAAGCGTCAGATGTTGGCCGCCAACGCCTATTGAACAAGATAAAACTGAGCATCCATAAGATAAGAATAAGAGGCATAGCATTAGGCTGAGGCGGGATGTTTGTGCAATGTACAGAAGAGCGGGGGCGCTACGAGAGCGCGTTCTCACATACGTAGCTTACAGAGCAAATTATAGACGACTCCCATATCGGGTTCATTTAGAGCCTCGTTCAGTGTCGGCCTGGGTTATCCGTAAGTAGAAAATACTGCTCAGTGATGGCGAGGAATTCCTTTAGATAGAAGGCGACCACATGGCCTCAGAGAAAAAACAGCGACTATAGAGCAGAGGAGATCTGTGGTAGAACGCAGGACCAATTGCGTCTGGCCGAGTGACCGAAAAAAATGGGGTGATTGTACATCAGGGATACTACGGCCGATAAGAAAACTAATTCACTTAATGAAGAGCAAACCACCAAAGTGTTCTTAACAAGAGTGCGATTGAAAAGCCCTAGCTCTACGGTATCTGAACCGATTAGTAAAATGATTTAGTAACCAATGAGTACATATGGGGTTAGTGAATCAGGACAAATATGATGCAAAGAGCATGCTCTTTAAAGAAAACAATCATCCAATACCAGGGCAACGATGAGTAAATCATGATTAAATATCATTATAAGGAGTACACTCGTACTATAAGCGACGTATTTAATATCAGTAATAATTATGAATAAATGTAAAATACACGAACACATGCTCAACCAACGAGAGAAGTAATTAGCAATTAATAATACAATATTACCTAGTAATAAAGATACAACCATCATACGGAGAGTTTGTGGTATAAGTAATAAATGATAGACGAATCTAATCTTGAAATTTCCTCACCCGTTAATTAACATATCCATGATGAAAACAAAGAAGAATACAAAAGCCACGTTCGGCATCCCAGAAATAATTGTTACCTCTCTATTTCTTGTTTTTTGATCTGGTTTTATAAAGCACGATAGCGTACAAGTGCACTCACTATACACATGTACGCCACACAAACTTAAGAAAACTGCAATATTCCACGCTCAGAAGCCTCCACAAACACACGTGCAGACAGGCATCGCTCATGCCAAT
The DNA here is from genome assembly GCA_001587735.2 of Parhyale hawaiensis. Lineage (NCBI taxonomy): Eukaryota > Metazoa > Arthropoda > Malacostraca > Amphipoda > Hyalidae > Parhyale > Parhyale hawaiensis. The sequence goes on along the minus strand of LQNS02278125.1, from coordinate 15,944,904 downwards.
ACTTCACTAATATCAGATGACTTCCTTCCAACAAACTTCAACTTTTTCAAATTCAAAAGTATAAACGAATGTAATTAGAAGTTGTTCTCGCTAGAAAGAAGAAAAGAAAATACATTTACGCTCGTTGCGAAGACACTCTTCTGACGGTCGAATAAAACAGTGGAGGTCGGCCAACAACAACCATGCAATTGTTTCTAAAGATTTAACATAAGTTTTTACTTAAAGAGGAACAAGACTCACCTGCCGCTAGAGAAAGTAAACCAATTGTACGCTCAAAAAATTGTTTGATAACTACTATTATCAATATCGCGTATGAGGTGTATAACCAACTACAACTTCATGATAAATGGGTTAAATTAAATTAAAATTAAGTTAAATTGAATTTAAAATTAAATTAAGTTGAATGAGATTTCTTTATTAATAATATAGTATTTATTTCTATGTTAAGAGTTGAACTAATAAAAGAGCAGTACTCACCAAATGCGACCACGCAGAGCAGGCAATAGACGAGAGGAAGCCAAATTCTTCTTAGTCTCATTTTGGAGTCGGATTTGTCCCAGGAGAAGAGCGGACGAGCATTCTTCCAATAAATACACGTGCAGAAATAATCCACGCGTGTTAACACTTCACTAACTTCACTGGCAGCTAAATTTCAATCAATTAAACTACACGTTCACAGATGCGAGGAAGATTCACGTGTCTCTTTAATTATCAAATTCCTTAAATTTTCAGGCAAAGTTTCATCGTACGATAGTACACTAGAGACTTTCACATATTCAGAGAAAATCCAAGGGTTACTTTACATAACAAGGGCTCCAAAGCAATTCAGATTACTCCGTAGTATAGCTAAATCATGTACACACAGAAAAGGTAGACAAACAGTGGTTGACGTGTAACCCTTGCGTAACTCACTTCACTTTTTATGCAAGATTGCGGTAGCTGATGTCATAACTAATATATGTTTCTAACAACGAATTGAATGATGGCGAGTTACACGATCTTTGGGCACAATTTCAAGGATTTTTCTTGTTACTCTAACACCACACGTTCCCAAACGCAAAGACTAAGTTCATGACCAGCAGATCAATAACTAGCTTCTTCAATTTATTGTCCATACGTAACGCCAACACAAAATATACGTTGAGTGTGAGTACTAAAAGGAAATTTTAAGTATTTAAACAATTATTCTTCTTTTGAGAAGACGCGACAACTGTTAAGCACAGTGTTGTAAAATAATATGTATTAATGATAATATTTTGAAATTCGTGGCAGCCACAAATCAATGTCACCAATACAAGCTGAAAATAAGTTCACAACCCGCCATTTTTTATGTTTCCTACGATATTCTTATAATTTTCACAGGTACAGTGCAATACAAGTCAGACCATGAGGATTAAGCTCATCTAAGTCTAAACATTTGACTTGCCAAAAACTTGGTAAATCACCAGGATATATTCACAGGGGCTACCGATTCAACACAGTACATTGAGACGATATTTTTAAATTGATGTTAACTTTAAAATCACAAATATCCTCGGAACATGGTTGTCTCTTGTACAATGGTTGGCAACCTTCGCGATTTTTATCTGGCATAAACACTTCACTTGACTTAGTAGTATCAGCTATATATTTACTCAGGGATGATAGCTTGAACAGACAAAAATGAATTACAGTCTGAAATAATTAATTCCACACGGTTCACATTCACTGACAGTCCACAGACAATTTCGATAATTTCTGCTAATGCAAAACGTACCGCAACGCTCACAGGAGCGTCCAATTATACGTCCTGCCACTGAATATCTGCAAGAAAAGAAGCAATCATTTAAAAAGTTTCCCCACTGTTTCAGTACAAGAGTAATTAGCAATTAAAAAATTTCGCTTGCCTAGAGGCAAATTTATCGGTGAACTACTTCCGGTATAGTAGTTAACAGTGAACAGCGTAACGCTCTAGACTAACATATTTCATTTAACTCAACTAAAGGGTTAAATGGAACTTCAGATGATTTCTTTCGTGACTTCGACATCGACATGCGTTAATTGGAGAGTTTAGTCTATGCATTTGACACGCGTTTATTGGAAGATTTAGTATTTGAGTTAGACACGCGTTCATTCAAAAATTTATTCTGAGAGTTTGATACGGGTTCATTCAAAATTTTATTCTACGAGTATGATATGGGTTCATTCAAAAATTTATTCTACGAGTTTGATATGGGTTCATTCAAAAATTTATTCTACGAGTCTGATACGCTTAACTGGAAAGTTCTATCCATGAATCTGAATCGCGTTAATACGAAGATATAGTCCGCGAGTTCGATACACACCGATTTGGAAAATTAACACGCAGTTCATCGAATGCCCAGCGCATTTTCAGTTCATCAATTTTCCTGCATACATGCGGGGCAAGGCTTAACGATTTAAAGATAACTCGTTAATTCAGCCTCAAGGAACCCAAGTGGCAGGCCCGCTGGTCTGGAAAATTATCCATGTTTTATGGGAGTCTAATCCATAATTTTTTTCGAAAGGATATTGATAATCAAGTACCGTAATCATAAAAAAAAGTGAAACACGAGCTTCAGCTGGACCACTAGGACATTTTAAAGAATCTTCTCAGTTTATGCCAACCGTATTCCAGTTAGTACCTATACTAGTTAAAAGGTAGGTTTGTTGAACGAATTTGAAAGCACAGCGAACATGACGGTGACGCTGTGCGTATTCCTCGAGCAAGACAATTCATGGTGCAAACGCTTCAACACATAGGGCTAAGCCGACTATCAGTCTATTTATGAAGAAGTCATTTACGCTACGCCGACAATGTTTGTTATAAACCGAATTTCCCACAAGCGTCTCCAATCAATCCGATTTACGAAAAATCTACTGTACTTCGAATACATGTGATACATTTGCCGCATTTCAAGCTTCGTAAAATAATACACCTACAAACACACAGAGGACGACAGACTTGTCAGGCTGCGGGCATTCTTCACACTCAAGAGACCCCCACCGCAAATATAAGGAAATGATGACCAGCTAACTTGGCTCCGTAGATCAGACAAGCATTTCCTTGCATGCAACTCAGCCTACCTTACTGATGCTAAATATACAGTAGGTATTGGTGAGCAATTTAAACTAAAGCAACAGTGGAGAACCGGTAGCATTGACTGCAAGAGCACTAAATGCGCAAGTACTGGATGACGCATACTGACAGTGATAAATTTTGCCCTTTGCAAAATTGTGGCACTGACTTAAGCAAAGTAATCAGAGAATATGAGTCACCAAAGAGGTATATATTTAAAGAGTAAGGTAAAATTACGGTATTTTATCTATAAAATCAATAAGACACCATCATCAACCAGTCGAAAATTGTCACCCGCTGACTCTATATCTAGCCGAGCCGTCGGCCTTACCCTATATGCCAGGGCTAAAAGGTATCCGAGCATTCACCGATATTGATATGTGGTATTATTCACTCTATGGGGTCAGACGTAACATAATTAAAAAGGTAGCACAATCCTTTTATTGTCTGGAGAACGAACTTGAAGCTACGTGAATTTGATTTCCAAGAAAGGTTCCCAATTTTTCGACAACCGTTTACTATAGTGTACGGGCATAGGGGCAACTACATTTCAAGCGTACCAATTGCTCTTCGTCCATTGCCGCCACCAGACCTTATGATCTGATTATCAAAGCAGCGGCTACGAAAATCACACTGTCCGCTAATCGGCTCTACCTTAATCAATTTTTTTTAGGAAACCAGTTTAATCCGGGTTTTCCAGGGTATCAATTAAATCGAATTTTAACAGAACATCGGTTTACGGTTTCATAGGGATCTCGTGTTCTCTGTAAATTTATGTAGCTAAATCATACAATAAATTTGTAGATGGGAAGGCGTTCACAAATTGCGTTAATAAAAATAATGAACACTAGAGTGAGCAACGAAAGCGGGCTACGACAGGACGAGACGCGTTTTCACATCTGATCGGATTAATAAAGAGCAGGTAAGGTCTGCAGAGTGCAGAGACTACCCAACACCCCATGCATGAACACGTGCATGTACAGCTAAATATGGGACATCACATCTACACATACTGACCCTTCTGAGTTGCCGGGATAGCACAACTTCCTTACAAAGCATGAAGGTCCTAGCCACAGGAGAGCCCACATCTACCGCTTTAGATTGCAAGCTTCTGCATATATTTACAGGTATGTACAGATGACCCAATATCAGATGTACGTCAAAACTATAGATAACCCAATAACAGATGTACGTCATAACTACAGATAACCCAATAAAAGATGTACGTCAAATCTACAGACAACCCAATAACAGATGTACGTCAAAACTACAGATAACCCAATAACAGATGTACGTCATAACTACAGATAACCCAATAAAAGATGTACGTCAAATCTACAGATAACCCAATAACAGATGTACGTCATAACTACATGAGAACTCGCATCTACTAGCACGTATTGGCAAGCCTCCGAGCAGAAGGAAGACACAGAACGCGGCTGCCTCTGTTTGTTTACAGCGGCCCAAACTAGGAGCCAAAATACGCCGCGTCTCACCAGAGATATGATAGCGGGGGAAATCGCAATGAATCTTACTTTCCCCCGGGGGGAGTGAAAGTGAAATGTGAATCTATAAACTTTGTTGGCA
>LQNS02278125.1:15847968-15868896 GCA_001587735.2 Parhyale hawaiensis | reverse complement strand
ATCAGACCAGTGGCGAAAAGTTAAAAATGAAGACAGCACGGTAAATTTGGCTCCTCTATTCATGACTCTCCAAAGTTTTGAGCGCGTCTTCACCATAGACAACAAGGTGTGTCAGGAGCCATGTAAAATGGCAAACAAACTACTACGATATTTCTGGTCATGTCTTCACGATAGACAACACTTCAGTATATCTGACGTCACGGTGATACAAAAACAATTACAGTTCTTAGCGTGTTTTCACCAGACTAGAGGGTGTCAGAGGTGACACGATGATAGAAAAAAAAAAACAAACACAGTCTGAAATTCAAGGCGCGTCTTCGTCAGACGCAAGAGTGTATGAAGAACCACGATGGTGAAAAGTTATGCATTCTGAGGGCGTCTACAACTCTATAAATAGATCATCGACATCAGCGTGCCATGATGATGAAGAAAACAACTGTGAAGTTTTGAACATGTCTTACTCATAAATAACCATGTCACAACAACCATGGTAGCCGAAAAAATACGTACGGTAACACTGCACGAGTCGCCACAACCAGCAAAAATGTATTACACACGATGGTGAAAAAACACCAACCTAAGCGAGCGCGTCTCTTCACCTAAGATAACAGTTTGACGGCGCAAAAAGACACTATTCGTAATATGCAGATAGCCAGACCACCTATAGTTGTTCGTACGTATTAGTGTGGAAAGCTTGTAATAAGGGCGTCTTTGTAAGCGTATGAGTGCTAAATCCAAGCGGGTTACAGCCACCACAGAAGCATTAGATGCCGAATATAGAAACATGAAACATGCCCTACCTTGGTAGGTAGTGTACTATATGTATCCAAAACCTCAGATAGTCAGCCACGCAATGCCTGCGCACGCGTCCACGCAAAACTAAAATGCTAGCTGCCACAAGGCTGTCGCAAAACTGATAGGTACCGAACAGTTACCAGATAATAAGAAAGTTTCGCTCGTCTCTTTTAAAAAGATCAATCAAACTACACACTGAATAACACAAAGGCATTATGAATAGCCTAAGGTCCCTGAAGTATATGCAGTGGCAGAGGAAGGGACCGTTCGGCTCTTTAACAGCCAAACGATGAATCGCATTCTATCAGTTGAACAATATATACAGAAGAATGATCAATCCACAACGCATATGAAGTCCATCAGAACCATCATAGCATGGGAAAGTTCGTCTGAAGCATATTATCAGCCGAACAATATAAAAGTGGGATCAATACGCGAACGTAAACTTCAGCGCAACTGTGAAAACAAGGGAAAGTTGCGCACATCTCCAGCACCACTAATGCACGCAACAGAGAAAATTAGCAAGCAGCAAGGCAGGTCAACGGCACGCTGCTGCGAGTTCAGTGAAGAAGTCGTTAGGCAGCAATGCTTTCTCTTTGCTAAATCAACTTGACTCGATTTCACTATGGCAAGCATTAAGTGTCATAGTTAAGCTTCATAGAGACTTAACGATATGCTAATTCTTCTATTATGTCTAATGCGCTCGGCAGTGGACGTGAACAATACAGCAGGCATTGTAATAGACGGCGGATTATTGGATAAAAAATAAATTGTCTTTGCGCGCACGAGAGTCGCTTCCGGTGCACGGAAATTAAAGAACGTCGTAGTGTATGCAAACTAAATTGTGCTCACCAGGAGAAAAAAAGCGTGTAAAAAAGCGTGTGGGACAAAAACGAATACGGGAGAACGCAATTGATTTCAAAGAACACGGCAACGAACAATGCGTGCGTTTGAAGGCAACTATACGGTCGGCACTGCCACTATATTAAATAGCCGCCTGATGATAAAATGGAATGTTTATCATTAGCACTGGGACTGAGATGAATTTTGCAAGTTACTACATTAACATTCACTCGCTCTCATATGAGGAGTTAAACTAGCTGCATACCACCAAAAGTACGGACATTGGCCAAAATAAAAATTTTTCGCCATGAAGCTGAAATAATTTAAATAGGCACTTAATTTTGGAACTTTCTTAACACTAAACAACATGTGGAAAGCATGAAAAGATTATTCTAACCATTATTTTGCTATTATATTTTCAGTTTAACCACCGCTAACATACTATAGGTATAGGCATATTAAAAAAAAGTACGGAAATCATTACCAACGAATATTTCTATATGTTTTGTAAAATTGCAGCAAATAGGCTAACACAGCAACAGCTACCTTCATCATTTTCATGATTTGTAGACAATATCAGATGTACGAAATCAATAACGCACCAAAATAAACAAAATATTGATAGAATGGAATAGTCCACTCTAGTCGCTTCGATTTATTCAAAATATTAACTTTTCGTGGCTTTTATGTGTGGCAAAAGCAGCGGTAAAATAAACAGTACCTAAGTTACAGGGTTTTGTAGAAACAATTTTATTGCAAGGCTTCAAATATCCCAAAAATACCTACCTGCTTTCGAAGCTTATACGTGATACATAAAATCATGCGCAGAGCGCCAAAATTAAACGGATCACAACATGAGAGCTAACCAACGAACAATGTATTTACAGTGGTTTCTATATTAATAAACATTTACGTACCTTTCGTGGCTTTCATGATCACCAAAATTAGAATGTACAGCACCAGAAGCGCGTCAAAATGAGGAAACTTGACAATGAGAAAAAAATTCTCTCGCTATGTAATGACTTATAGAACTGAAAATAGTTATTTTCCGAAGCGTTCATGGTTGGCCAAGTGGAAAGAACAGCGCCAAACGCGTATAAAAAAAAAGGCAACGAAAAATTTCTCCCACTCTGCAACAACTTACATAATAGCTACCAAAAATTTAGTTATCGAAGCAGTCATGATAGGCAAAACGGAAAGCACAGAGCCAAAAGTGCAGCAAAATAACACGTCAGCCTGCCTGAGACAAATGTGCGCAGAGCTCCGAGAATGGAAGCAACAGGGCGCACGCCAGCCTCCGTGTTTTGTTAAGAGGCGTCACTTCAGGGAGTCTCCGAAGTGCCTCTGGTGCGGCTTTTCTGTACTTGATGTAGCCCAAGAGCGGCGTAAGTTGTGAAAATTATTAGTGCACGAGTGCAACTTAAAAGCTAGCCTTTTATTATATATTAATGCCGCGGCACAACTTGCCGTCTTCTAAAGCGGTATTAGCCCTACTTCTCCATCTAATGCGCAGCGCAACGACGCAACGTACGTAATGCGTTTAATAGCGCATTGACGCAGAAACAGAAGCTAATGCGAACAGTAGGGATGCAGTGTAACACGCGCTATAACTGGTATCGAAGATGCGACACAACGTACAATGGAAAAAAATCATAATGTGTTCCACAACGGCATTTAACGCTACGGCACAACCTACGGCGCAATAAATACAATAGTGCATCCTAATGTGTTCCATAATGGCATTATACAAAGCGACATAACCATTAAGCATTAATGCAATGACGCATCCTAATTTGTGTTTCAGTACCTACGACATACACGATGTGATATTATTACTGATATAGCCTTCTCAGCTTCGTAACTGTTGATGTTTTTGCCAGGGCGATACAGCGTGAAGAATGAATGTAGTAGAAAATATTAAAGCAAGCCATCCACTAGTATTATACGGATAAATTTCTGCTTTGTAATTTCTTACCTGTGGTGTCTGCATTGTGATTTAGTGAAGCGAAGCATAGCGTCGTGTAAAAAGCTGCACTTGAAATAGACCGTGTAGAGAGATAGAACAAAATTATACCAGAGTTGGTGATTTTTTATTAAAAAATCAAAGAACCAATTAATTTTTTTACAGATTTTTTATTAGAAAATCAAAGAATCAATGAATTTTTTATAGACTTTTATTTTAAAAAATCAAAGAATGTTTTATTGACTTTTTATTTATTTTTTTTTTTATTTTTTCATATTTTCCTAATGCGAAAGGATACAATAATTCTCCATAGTTTTTCTTCAGTGTGCTAAAGATAATACTTATGAAACAAGTGCTTTCCTCATGCTTAGAATTTTTAAGAGTGAAAAAGAGCAAACTAAGGCAATTGCAAAAAAAATCAAATAGCTACAAAATCTAGTGTAGTAAATGGTGGAGTAATAATTAGCTATTAGGCAATTAGCTATGCAATTTCCAGAGAAAATAATGGTAAAATAGCTTCAAGCTTGGAGATGATAACTCAGTAAAATATACATGCAGGTACGTAAGTAAATGATTCCTTCAGTTGCCCAACCAAATTTTTCCAAAACTGGTGGACAAGTTTAAGCTGCTTGATTGAGTTAAAAATTCACTTGTAGAGCAAACCTATAATTAAACATGAGATTCATAGCGTCTCACTGTACAGCTGTGAATACAGCACTGAAAGTTAATGACTAATGATAAATAAAACTTATACATTTGTCTATATACTAAAGCTATTAGTAACACAGTCAGCAGAGGGCAAAGGCATCAGTATAAGGGGTGGTGCGCGCATTTCTTCATGGAATTGGCGCGCATTACATACTGCAGAGTTGAGCAACTAGCCAGTAACTATCTATTGTGTCACCTTATACTTGAAAGAAACTTTAGTCAATGAGAAACAATAATAAGTATTTTTTAACGTGTGTTAATGTTTTGCAGTAAAGCAATTTCTGCAGCAGCAATGGCATTAAATTATTTAAATAATTACCATAAAAATTCAAGCTTGCACGTTCTCTTATTTTAATTATGTAGCTAACTATGTGGAGGTATAGGCTGATGAATTCTATTAAGGAGAACCATAGGTAGGTTGAAAAAAAGCTGGTGTTGTGTTCCAGAAATGCTTATAAGAGTTAAACATTTGATAGTGTAAAAATATTCTATTTCATGAAAAACTTTAAAAATTAAATGAATAAAAAGTAATGATTATAAAAAAATGAATTGACTTGATCAATGCCAACCCTGGTTCAAAGATTTATTTACATTTGGTGTTTATAATCCAATTATTGGCAGCTCACAAAAAATCGCTTACAAATGACAAAGATAATAGCTAAATTTCTATACTCAGAAAGAAAATTAAACATAAAATTAAACATGTGCAACTGAACGCTAATAAGTGTTTAGCTACAGTCTACTTGACAAACTGAAAATAGTTTATTAGTTGCACTTTAACTTTGCTACTGCAGTGCCAGTTATCTATATAATGGCTCATTAGATGATAGATTTAATCAAAGCATTAAATTATTTAACTACCATAAAAATTTAAGCATGCTCTCTCTCTCTCTTTCAATTATCTAGCGAGCTATGTAGAGGTATAGGTTGTTAATTCTATTAAGGGGAACCAAAGGTATGTTGAAAAAAGCTGGAGTTGTGTTGCACAAATGCTTAAAAGAGTTATTCATTTGAAAGTGTAAAAATATTCCATTTCATTGAAAAAATAAAAAAAATAAAATACATGAAAAAATCATGATTTAAAAAAATCAACTGATTTAATCAATGCTAACCCTGAATGACACCAAGTGATTAGTGGAAATTGCTGTATAACGTAGGTACTCTGACTGAACAAGCTTAGCAGCTCCAAGTTTCTTTGTGCGAAATATCAATTTTATCCACCAAAAATACCCACACACGATACCTATATTTCAATCATGTTACAATGCGACCTGATCCCTTCTTCGCTAACGATTTCTCTACAACTACATGTCAGATCGACTCCCTTTTTTCAAAGACACAACAACTGACCACTTGAACGTCATTCAGAGCACCATTTTAGCATCAGCGTTGACGAACAATTGCATTCCTAAAAATATGAAAATATGAGCGTAGGCCAGGCCCAAGCCGTTGACACAAAAGAGAGCCATTCTTCGCTGCACGTAAGCCGCAACAATAGCTTCGGCAGTCCAATTAGTGGATAAAAACTGAAAGAAAGCAAGGATATTTTTGAGTCACCTGAAACGGGGGTCGCTTCTTTTCCAAGATTCTAAAGCAGTTTTTTTTTCTTTTCACGCTAATGACATTTCTATTCCTAGATGACATCCACCGACCGCTGGAATTTAAGATGATTATAATATGGGAATCCTTAAAAAAGACAAATGGGCACGAAAACACTCTTTCACTTTGATTAATGAATGATAGGCTAAGCCAAGTGTACGATTCTTTTCACTCGCTACGTTGAAAATGTAAAAAATTAATTTAAGGGGAGTAAGTACATCATGACTTTCGTTTCAAAACATGAATGTAGTTGGAGAGTGGTCAAAATGCTTTCCAATTAAATTAACCCGTTGGCCGCCATAAATCTAATAATGCATGATATTGTATACAGTGTGACAAGAACGCTATTACCTATTCTTGGAAAGTGGTCAACGTGTTAAAGACAATCATATGAGCAACAATTAACGTTGAAGGCTGCTGCACATTAAGCGCTACCATTTTTGTCCTTTCTTCAAAATTCGAACTTTGTCTTCAGTTGCACAGAGCAGGGCCGATGAAACTGCAAGACGTGTCGAAAACCAGGTCATAGGTCATACTGAGCGCACCAATATTATACAAGAGTTATATTAACAGCACTGTACAGGATTTCTCTCAAAGAAACAGAAATCTCAAGGCCAAAGGAAAAATCCGTCTCGAAAGTATCCATTAGTCAACGATTCATGGCAATTACATATACAGCGTACAAACCAAGGCGCTTCAAATAGAGAAGAGGCCTCTGCGCGATACGAAATTTACGGCGAGAAGTTGATACACTGACGAAAAGGACCGACTTCACAGTCAACCCTTTATTTCTTAACGTATCGCATTTATTGCACTTGAAAAATGAATCCAGCTTGAGCCGTAAAAACTAAAAGTGTTCTGGCAGCGTAAGTGACACGTAATCGGCTTCTTGAGCCCTCTGGATACTAGGACACTTCAACTTCGTTGTTGAAGTTTCGCAACTCACGTATGTCATTGCACACCAAAATAATATCAATTACCTATATTCTTTGTCAAAGTTTTCGCCACGCTAAATAAAACGAAGAAATGCTCAATTAAACGCGTTACGATATACCGTACCTACTGTATGAGCTTTGCAACATCGGTATAGTAACGAACGACATGATGTATACATACGTCACGTGATTTCACCCACTCCTGTTCCAATAAGAAATTAATTTCTCATTTGAAAAACTTTATAGTAGAACCGTTACCCACGTAGATATACTTGAAATGCAGGGCCTTTATGGGTGAACAGTACCACTAATGGTCCACAAGTTCGGTGAGATTGTTTCTAAAACTCGACCTATAGCTACGGCAGAATTTTCACATCAATTGCAAGTCATTCTACCATTTATGTTACAAAGGAAGCAGTCGATTGGAATTACTGCCTTCAGTGTAGGGTAAGCTACAACAACCAAAAGATAGACCTACCAGAAGAGTATATTAAAAGAAAGGGGTAATGAGCTCAAATAAGAGGTTCTGTTGAAACAATCAATGAAATTTATTAAGTACACATTAGAAGAAGCTACGATGAATGTACATACGGGACATACTGTACAGCTTATCGCTAGAGTTAAATTAAACACAGGGAACTGTCGAAAGTATCAGTAGGCCTACACGCTACACTGCATTGCGTCTCATTGTTGGGTCCCTAATTCGTAGCGTTGCCATCGGCTATACATACAAGATAGTTAAACGTGTCGTCACGTTGACAAGAAAACGGTTTACAAATCTTAGGCTACGAAGGACTGTTTTTCGTACTAAAATAACGCGCTGGACTGCCATAATGCCACGCTTTCACAGGGACTACAAAGTTGGCCTAGAATATCAGACTGCAGTGTTCACGAAGGCATTGTCGTCAGAGACATAGCCCTGGACATGGTGTAAAAACAGAAAATTTAGCCATTGCAGTAGACTATGCTTAGCATAGGTACTTCATACAGTTAAGGTTTCGAACAATGAACTATTGTCTGCAAATAGTCCGGTGTCTCAATGATTTCCTCTAAAGTTTAACACTCCAGTTCTACTAGTCTTCGATTTTCACAGCATAACACACCAAAATCGTGATTTCCATCTTAACTTTAGTCACAAAGAGCCGAAGTTTGAGCTCTTACGTCTGAAATTTGTTTTTTAAAAATTACAATAGCTCATAAAGGGCCGGAGCGTGAGTCCCGGCTGCCCTCTCCGGCAATAGATTTGTCGGTCTGTCTACTGCCAGCTAGGTTTCTAACCTACTCTAAAAATCTATGTTTAGGTGCCAGGGCTCATTCCAGCGGACATTATAACCCTATCCACACCCGCGGCTGATGAGCGCTTTCGTAGTAATAGCATTGTTTAAGTAACCAAATAAGGTCTCTTATCTGGTAAAGAGTTAAGTAACTACAAATTTTTTATACAAATATAGAAATGATACTTTTCAAAATGTGATCCAAGTGTCTCTTTGAACGATGAAGGGTCACTTCCATGGCTCAGTGTGCTCTCAATAAGACGTTTCAAGCAAAGCTGTTTAATGAAAAATCAAAGTTAGTTAGGGCGTTGAGCACTTCATAAAGTGCTTTCAGTACGTACCTATATAGGCTACGCGTCCCAGAAGGCTACCGTGGGTGGCCCCAGCGCACACACATACGTGACTCGGGGGCTCGTACTCACTCACCTGTCATGTGTGCTGTCCGTGGACAATCATTTACGGGAAATTAGGATAACTTCAGGTGAGTTATTACGCGAGGATAAAGTCAGATGCACCGCAAGGCTCAAAAGGAATTTCAACCGCAGTTACCGGTACGAAAGATTAATTTTACGAGATAAGATAAGAAGGAATGTGTATGCAGCTCAAAGGCGCTCCTTTACAAATTATGAGCTACAGCTAGGCGAATACTATCTCGGAACAGATTTTTTCCAGTCAACTTTAAAGAAACGAAAAGTTTTAAATTCCTTTGCAGCTTCAAGCCGTAACTGCTTCTCGTGTTGTTCGTTGTATAGAAATTTCAGTACAGAATTTTTTTGTTGATAGCTTAAAAAAAACAGCAAAGTTGTTAATTCTTCTACGGCCTTAATCCACTTCTCGTGCCGTCCATTGTAGTGAAGAACACGTTTTGAGACATGATACATAGGTACTTTGTGCAAAGATTTCCGCGTATTAGTTTTTTTTAACAAAGTAATGCCGATAGTATTTGTATTTCGTTAAAAAAATATGTATCCATGAAGCTGTACAAGTATGTGAGTAAGTGTGAGATATCCTAGACCAATCAAGAGCAGATATAAAAAATACCGTAATTAGCAATAATCTAGTAGGTTTCTTATGAGGGATGTCAGTGTCATCAAATTCTCAAGATTTTTCAATGAATCCTGAGACTAATCAATGCTGATCCAATTAGACAAAGAGAATGAAACGCTCAATGAAAGTTCCTAAAAACATGGTAATTGTTAGAAATTACCTTTAAACTAAAATAACTGTTAAAATAAGGTGTAGGAAAGAGTAAATAAGCGTACCTACAATATGCCAACTGTAACTATTAAATTCAAACCAAAAGTGCAGTTCATTTAGTATTTCGAGCTTTATTTTCATTTTCATCGCTACGGAACACGGCAGTACGAAAATCAAGTGGAAAAACTGCTAAATTAACGGTAGTTTAGTTCGTAGCCTAATTTAGCCATATGGCAACAATAAAATTCGATATAAAATAAAATTGTTTGATAGAATACCTCGTCTCTACTGCTATCCACGCCATATGGGCTTTCTAGCTACATGGCACTAGGTCGCAATTTCAACTATAAAAAAAACTTTCAAGAAGCACCAAATTAGTCGTAATTTAGCTCATAACTTAATGTAGTAACAAAGTTGTACTCGGTGCGAAAGGGTAAGGGAAAAAGTGATTCTACACCGGATCGAGATTCGAGACTCGTGCATAGTAAATGATTTTTGTGTTTGGTTGTACATGTGTGGCCAGTAGAGTTCGATGTGCGTTACTCAGTGTGAAGACCAGTGAAAGGTGATGCGCATCACTCCCAGTAAAAGACCACGGAAAGGTGATGCGCAGCACTCTGAGCGGGAGCCGAAGCGCGTCGCAATGAGGGGGACATGACCTGCCCACGAAAACTTGCCGCTGATGTGCCAGAGTGTAGCGCTTGTATCAAGTCACACCTAGTACTACATAGATAATATTGCTGCCATCACTTCACGATGCCTGTCCTTACCGTAATTTTCGAAAAGACGTAAAAGTAATATACTCAATCCAAACACTTATAAGTACCGGTACAGTATATGTAGCTCACGGGGAAGTACGGAAAGGTATAGTCGTCTCCCACAGATGTTGTTTCCTTCCTCGATCAGTTGCATTTAACCTTGCCCTGCTGCTCAACTGGAATTTACAGTCCAGTTTCAAATAGCGCAATTCCAGCAAAATAAATTAAATGACGACGATTGTCTAGCTAAAAAACGGTTAAAATTCACCCTCAATGCCTCTTCCACTGGCAAACGGTTGTTTCAACTAAAAAATAATGTGGGTTGGACTATTGAACAAATCACTATACCTACAATTTCGGGACTTGATATTTCAGCTCGATAAGAATGAGCTATCGATAAGAATGACTCACGTGCTGTTGCTTTTACGAAGGGAACAAGTTCTTTATTACTGTACAGTTTAGAATACTGTTTAGGGGAATGTCGGAGCTGCTTTAGGCTCATCTTTACCGCCTCAAAACTCCTGGGACCAAATATCTCGTAGTTTTATTTTATTCATGAATCAATCTATCTATCCATCTACTTAAATTTGCAAAGATATTCATGGAAAAAAGACGGACCCAAGGCAATTTGCAAACGTTCCCAAGTCTCATATTATATGTAATAAAATATACTTTGCTACTTTCTTCAAACTCTTTACGCCTCGGTTTCTACAGAAATTATATCTCAATGCTTTGTTAAAAACTTTATTTGCAAGCGGACATGGAAAAGTACGCGAATCTAATTTTTGTTCTATCGATGTTTTCGTTGATATTTTAGCCTTGAAAGGCACAGCTTAAAAATCAAATGAAAGATCAAAAGAGCAAGAATGAAAGCTGTCCTTGATAGAAGAATATGGACGGTGTAATAAAATCTCGTCTTTCCTTGTCGCATTGACCAAACTAGAAAAACGCTCAATTAAAGAGAAGTAAAAGCTAAAACAGGCGCACTACAGAACTATTTTTTGTTTCTAAGCGCAAGTTCGATGATAATTAAATATTATTGTTATCGGCGTTATGAGAACAATTTACTAACAAACGACAGCATCACAAGGAATATTAAATTCTATTTAATATTCGTCGTTCATTTGTTTCAGTCTTATCTGATATTTTATTTACTGACTTATTGGAGGGGAAAGGTTCTTAGTCTTTAATTAGAGCCGTGGTCTTTCCTTTGATCTCCACTAAAGCAAAAAATAAAATATGTTATTACTTCTGTGGGTCCAAAATTAAATGAAATATGACAGTTACAAGCGTAAGCAAGGTTAATCAGAAGCATGCGCAATGAGGTCAAAACCAGAAATGTGCCTCGGTTAACGCAGCGGGACTTCATACCTAACTAGAAAACGATTGTTTACGTAAAAAAGCCATCAATATTCCGTAACGTTACACAACTCAGCTGGGCCGCGAGAGAGGAAACATGTAGATAGTTAGTGCGGCTGTTTTCTTACTAACGTCACAACGCCCGTGAAAATGCATGGCGTTGGGCAAGTAGACGTCGGTACTGGGGCTAATGACGTCACCAAGGAAGGCGAATGGTGACAATTGCACACAAATGTCAGTCCATTATCAAGGGTGTTGACTTAGCAGTCTGGTAACGGACGATAGTTTCATTTTCCTGAGACTGGGCACTTTATAACGTCAAACATAGAAGCGAGACACACATTAAGAAAAAGTATTCAAGTTTGTTAATAATTCTGACAGCTTAATATTGATTATAATTTATTTATTATAATTTTACCCGGCCTCCAACACCAGAATAATTTACACACTGGAGGAAATACAGCCCTCGGCACAAGCGACGGAAGAATAGGTCGACTTGAAGAATTAAATACCTTGCTTTATTATATATATGTTGGGCGCGATCGATGGATTTGCGCGATCGATCGATCGTGCTGAGCAAACGATCGATCGTTCAAATTTTAAAATGAAAAAGAAAAAACCAGTCCTTGCCTCCCCTAACCTACCCGACATTACACCCGAATATAGTCCAACTTACCCGAAATTACGGCCTAATACCTACAACATCCACCGATTGCGCAGCGCGATCGATCGATCGCGCAAATCCATCGTTTCGGCAAGACATATATACTGTTTACATATATAGCTATCTGGAAAAACTCTACTACAACAAAGGCCCGGTTATACTGTAGATAATAAGCACAGGCAATAATTTGGGGTTGGCCTGATAGTAATTATAGCCGTTATTTTATAGTCTGTAATTATCTCGATTACAGTGACTGCACTAAGGTGGTTTTTGTTCTACTTTAAATTGAAATTGTTAGCCTGGTACTGAGGTGATGAAAGGAAAAAAGGTACGGAAAGTATTAAAAAAACATACACACGGTCGAACGCGAAACGGAACAAAACGTATACGAGAAATAACCTGTGCGTTAAAATTATGTGTCACGCGAAAACAAATGAAGTACAAAATACGAGAACCATATTAGTTAAGTGTCGGGAGCGCTTATGACACTGATGAATTGACCGACACAGTCCACAATGGTCTTACCTCGAAACTGAGATGCACTCATCTAGGCTGTCGGTGGAGAAAATAGCCAATACAGACCGCAAGTCGAGCATTTCCGCAGGAAAGATATAACTAGTGGCGACAAAACCCCTTAGCAAAAAAATATATAACAAACGATGTTCTCTACGTTGAATTTCAAGTGTTACTGTTAGCAAACCTTCGTAAGACTTCTCGGAAAAGTGAATTTCTATATGAAGATGATATTATAGCCTAGTCGATTTGACTCCTCTGGTGAAAAGTGTCTTGGGAAGAATAGCCTATGCATCAAACATTGATGTCTTTTTAAAATTCTAATTATTAATCCATGTAAGGCAAGTAAGTGACATGAATTTCAAAATAATAAGTATAACATCTTTGATAGGATGCTAGGAAATGAATGTTTATTACTAGAAAATTCTTGAACATTAGCTCAAATAGTTAACTAATCAAACTCCAGTAAGGTCATTTTTTCCACTACCAGTATAGTTATATAGCTTTTAGGACTACGTTACACTAACAGAGCATGATATCCAACACATTGTCCAAAATGCAAGTCCATTCCAGCTTACAAAGTTAACAGCGTAAACGCAATGGAAATAGGCGTACCAACGGAAAGCGTCAAACATCTTATTATGTAAGACAATAGTGAAGCGAAGGGAGGAAGAAAGAAAGAAAGAAAGAAGGGACATTTGTTCTCGAATAAAATGAGTATTCTGAGAAGGGGTCGCTTGCATCCCACAGTTGGAAATCCATAAACATTGCATCACTGCTTCTAGAAACATCAAATAACCAATGATGAGGAACTCGAAAAATGCTAGGACAGGCAGCAGTACAAACAAGGCAGCAAAATAGGCAAGTAAATAATGTAAACTGAGGGTTCAGGGATCTCGCCATACCATATAATGGGAAACAGCTAATTTAATCCGATGGGCTAGGGACCATCCTATATAGGCCGTCTGAGTGGTCGTTTGGAAGCCTTCAGGTACAAAACCAACAGATATATTTTATTTTTCCTTGTAGTGAAGGACAGTAGCGTGGGAAAATGAATAGCTGTAGATCGTCTTCCACCAACATATTCGCTTGAGCCATGGCATCTCTAAAAGTAATCTCGATTTCAGCACCGGTTTAGCATGGTGCTAACAAATTATTAAAATTTTATTCACAGTATGCAGTGTAGAAAAAATAAGGAGCGGAACAACAAATTTAAAGTATTTGCTAGCAGAAATATTTTGCACGTAAGTTTATAAAGATTTCACAAACTATAGCTCCTTCAACCAGAGGTATGTGTGAATTACATATAGAGGGCTGCTACATTTACCTTTAGTGGCAATTAATAAATATTAAAATTAAAGACAAAACTTGCAGGAGCACTGCTGATAATTATCCCTATCAATCTAAAAATATTCAATTTATGCACGGTATTTTTTCAACAACTTCATTGATAGTTTTGATTTATAGAAGAACTCTGACAAATAATTTTACAACTATTTTCAAGCAACGGGGAGGCAACAGCAGGGAAAGCTTTGACACTTGAAGAAAAAAAAGCTCATTCTAGCTAACAATAAAAGCGGAAAGTAAATTTCTGAATTTGCTGGTTCGTAAGGCCAAAAACTGTTGTTTCGATATCGCGTTATCAGTAGGTACTTTTAAGAATGATGAGACACTTCAACCAAAACTGAAAAAAGGCAGCCCTTAAATTCAATGATTTCTAAACGGGAAGATCGGCAGATTGTACGAAGGTCTTGAAAAGTCCATTTCCAGACAACTATATCAATTTCTCGTAAATTTGGAGAGCAAACGGAAAAGGAAATCTCTAGGAAAACTGTCTGTCGCAGGTTAAATAAGGAAAGATTATTATTATAAACTACCTATGTGCGCGAATTCAGTAGGTAACTGAAATATGGCAGTATAGCAACGGCTATTTCACGTGACGGTAACAAAAACAAGTGTGTAGCATCAATGGACCATATTGGGTTTTCACTTTATTATACCGGTAGGTATCGTACTGCTCAGTGCTCTATGAATTTGATCCTCTACATATCTTTTCGCAACCACCCAACTCTCGCACAAGTTATATTGAAAAGTACTTTCTTGTGGTCATAATAAATCTCGAGCTACACCTATACCTCCTTCGAAAGTTTAAAAAGTATTTCTACACCTTTCTAACTGACGATCTGCAGATGACGTCCAAGTTTTTCAGTAACATGACAATAGTTGGTGCTTAAAACTACTACTTAGAGGTATAGCTAAATACTGTCAGTTGACTGTTTTGACTTGGTTGGCATCCTTCCGCCAACTGTTATTCATGTTCCTCGCTGTCAGCACCAACCACAATTTCCAGCACACAGATGATCACATCGCACCTTCTCTAAGTCGCCAGAGAATGTGGAGCAGGGCAACATCCTCCAGCCATCAGGATATGATCTATTAAGGCTATTACAGCCAAGAAACCACCACGGCTTGGTCCGCGGCAAGTTTTCCAGGTAAGATTAGCACTAACAGCTTCCAGTCACGGCTTCGTCAGAAGTGAGTCATCCCCATAGGACGGATCGGCTCCGATGCGGGCAGCTTTCCAGGTACGTACGATCAGCACTGGCGGTCTTTCCAATCAGGTGATTTCACCACAGGTTCACTGCCGTAGGAATAGCATTGACCAATTGACCAAGCACGCCATGCCCAAGTCGGCAGGTATAAACTGAAGACGAGAAAATTATCGGAGCCGCAGGTGTTCGGGATAATCGTCCGGTTACGGTACAGTCACGACCGCAAGTACCTGCCAATTTGTCTGAGAGCTCGCATCGCGGTTTATAGGTTGCTGGAAAGAAAAATATACCGTAACGGTTACACACATCAAGTAGGTAATGTTAACATGCCTGAAATGTTAAACAACTTTGGAGTGGCTAGACATGCCTAGGCCTATCACTGTACCTCTCATGATGAGCAATATTGTTTCGGTTAGGAAATCGAACAATCAGTATTAATTTCGTACTAAAATGTGAAGCTTGCCCTGCACATACATATAGCGTAACTGCAAGCACATGTATTTTTTGTGTCTATATAAATACACAATCTTATCCATCAATATTTCGTTTTCTTCTCGTTCAATCGAACCAACAGTTGAGTGCCTAAATTTATACGGTAGGCCTACATCTATTTGCGCATTATCCAGTACCGTATATACGGTACCTATACCTAAGAAGCATCAACAACCCTCTTGACTGAATCCAATGCATGGCCGAAGCTTTGAAGCTTCATGAAGCAGTAATATACCCAGTAGGTATACCAATTACAATTTTTCATCATTTGATTATGGTTTTCAACGACATTAGAGCTAAGAAAATCGTAAATATGCCCGACGATCTAGAGCCACACGGCCGGTGAGTCAGGCGAATAAAGTCTGATTTAGCCTACATACATTGGTGCATTTTATGGCTTGAAATACAATGGTTTACAAACCGTAAGCACAACCAAGGGTGTACAGCCACACAGCGGTCGAGTGAAGCTGGATAGGCCTGTAGCTTTACACATAATTGTTTTTTTTTCTATAAGTATGACTATGTGTCAGGAGCGAAAAGGCAGGTAGGTAGGTACACTGCAGTTTGCTCTACCTACCATTTTACACAAAGTAATATATATAAGGACTACAGTTAAAGCCAATGATCTAAAGCTACGCGGTAGATGAGTGCAGTTTAGAATAAATATCTACTCATAATTAAACTCGGTTTACCAGTTTTTGGTTGCAAACATAGCTAAAAATAGAAAAAAACACGATGGTGAGTGCAGTTTGATGTGATCGACTACGTATAGTGTAGCACCTTTATTGCACTCACAAAAGAATAAGATACAAATCTATTTACAAATATACAGTCTATCTAGGGAATAAGCTCATAGAAAGCAAGGATCAACTTATTGGGCCATTAACGCTATCTAGACATTATAGGCCTACTCGGCAATACAATATTCCCTATACCTATATGCGTTGAAAACTGCCATCAGACACTGGCAATACATGTAATTCTGGAAGTTGATTATAGGCACATAAGTACAGCTTTGAAAATTGTAAAACGCTTCTCGACGTCTAATCTAACCGCTGGCGGATTGAATCGCCTGTTTCTGGTGTGTTATCTTTCATCTGGAATAAGTGGTAGAAAATGGCTTTCGAATATTGTTGATTCAAGGGTGGTGGCTTTTCTAATGAATTTAAGCAAGAAATCATTATAAACGTCATGATATTTGAGAAGCCTCAATCGACACTACATATAGCATTCGTTGGCATCATTGGAATATTATTCTCATCTCGTCTAACATTCAGGATGATACGCAAAGTTTGATTCATAGCCTAATTGTGCTGATTCTCCGTGTCCAGTTAGAGGTCGCACCACCCCAAACAATAGCTAATTGCATTAATAAGGTGTGAATATATTAGTGAATCATATAATGACCGTAAGGTATCTCTGTACAGGTATCTTGCAACTGAATTGATTGCACCTTTTGTTTTTTTTCAGTTTGATACATAACTGATTGACATGACCAGCACAGGATAGTTTATCATCTAATATCACACTTAGATATTTTAACCCATTCCAGTGTGGTGCTGTTCAAATCAAGAACTGGCAGATTGGGAATCGGTCTTGAACCAAATACGTACAATCAGTTTCATTTCCCTAGCATTCGGGGTTAAACGAATTTTTTTTTTTTTCCAACTTTCAACGATAAGGAAGGTCAAGGCTCTAATATTATAATTCAATGACAGATAGGTGCAGTTTAAGATACATATATTTATCCACATTATGCGTTTTTTTTCGGACCGAATGCCACGGATAGACAGCTTTGCGGCTGGTGGAGTGCATGCAATTTTACGTAGCTGAAAGTATAGTTTCACTCAACCTCTGATATTTTCGGACCGTAAGCATGACCAAGACAGAGGAGCTACGCGACTATACAGCGTCGGACAAGAGCACTTGGGAATGCCTGAGGCCGTCACAAAGGAAGGAGACGGTCTCAGTTTTAGAGCACAGGCGCCATTACGCTTTCATCCCAGGTGGTCTGGACCCGTCACATCCCTATAACAATGGGATACCATTTCATTACCCGTTTTAGCTCCCAGCTACAATAGCCAATGACAGCCTTAGCGCATTCCACACATTAGCTTTAATTATGTGGAGATTTTTTGTGACTCTGTCTCGACAATGCTCAATAGGAGAAAAAAGAGTTCCCGCCCTACAATGGTATTAGAGATTGAAAAAAACAAGGTATTTGATCGCAGGTGAAACTGGACTGAAGGTTAGCTGCAGAGTATAAAAGGATTTTATATGAAAGGGGAGAGTATATATTTAGGCGTATATTTTGAATGAGCTCGACGAATGTAACAATACTGATGTTAGGGATATCGGCAGAAAGTAGTGGATGGTGATTGATGACGAACAGCAATGCGACTAAATGAATGCGTTGTGCGAGAGGAAACACATCATGAGGCGTAGAAAAACCGCACGGAGCGAATATGATTTGCAAATACGCTCACTGATACCAGTATTGTACCTATTGAACGATAAATTTCTGTTACGATCAAATTAATTCAGTACCGATATATAGGCACAATGCAGATACCGTACGCTATAAGCGAAAACCTGCACAATTTTTTTTCTGATACATACACACCAGTTAGCCAATTGTAGGGATGAAGTGCAATCCTATCACATATAGCCTATATATAGATATCGACAAGCAAGTTGCATCGTATAGGGATAACGTTAGGATCAGTTTTCCTTAAATCGGCTGGCAGCGAAAACAATTTTAAAACGGAAGCCAACGAGCCATTTCAAAAGAGAGTCCTTGGAACGAACTGTCCATAGTTCACCTCTGGATCAATCCAAGCTCGGTGACAGGCCTTCGCAAGAAGCGACTTGTGAAAGCAGAGTCGGAAATTCTCAAGCATTCGCTACCCAGTGAGCGGGAAAGTCGAAAATCTTTTGCAGGATCCGACCAGCTCTGCTCGACTTGCTGGGGAAATGAACCAACCAGTTCAGGGAAATATAGGTATGTGTGCCAACCGAACCGAACCTGGCCAATGAGGATTATTCATCATTCCACGTAGGCTAGCTACATACAGACTGATGATACAGTGCGGTGTTGGATTTTTCGTACCGGTATATTGTTTTCCATCAAGATATCAACAGATAGGTACAATACACACAGCGGATATTGCAGTTTAAAAAAAAATGAGTGACTAAAAACACGTCCATTTTGAAGGCTTAAAAAGCTAGCATGCTAATCTATATATATTTAGTAACTCAAATTGTGACTATTATTAATACTGGAATCATATCAGCCTTGAAAAAAGTTAATTTACGCTCTCTGGGTACATAACCTCAAGTAGTTTTCTATTAACTACATGTAAATACATAGAACTACAACAGTATTAAGAGAGTTGTCCTCTTTTTTCTTCCTACCGATAGAACACTTTTTTCGTCCCAAGAATCTGTGATCGATATCGTAAACAGCCTCATAGTATCCCTTACATATAAAAAACAGCTTTAGAAAGGCAAATTGATTCTTGAGTTCCCGCACTCATTACATGTTTAGACTATTCTACTATTCAAATAACAAATTTTCATATTTTTCAATTAGTGAGCCAAATGTTTCACTCAATAGATATCATGTCATAGCCACGCTGCAGAGGTCATGCAGGAAGGAAAGGAGGGTCATATTGCACCTGTGACCTATTGGAGGCTTGAACCGCAATTAACTGATATTCAGGATGTCCATGAAATCTCTTCGCAATACCTAATGATTAGGTAGAGCAACTTTAGCACGTTGTCAAGGGATTTTATGGACACCCGATATGCTGTTTTCATGAAACAGTGTTCTGCGAAAACCCCTCACTAACGAGATTTCAAAGGTAGACGATATTGCCGACGAATCTATCCACCATTGTGTACCAGGAATGACTTCGGTAAGAGAAGCTTTGACCACGGGAATAACCAAAGGATGAAACCGCTCAAGCGTAACTGGAACAGCCAGTGTCTGCGGAACTCGGCAGCCTTCACCGTCAATGCAAGTGACGAAGCTCGATCCTCTTCGTCGCTGTATTGTAGGTGTCTCCCAAAAACGAACTCAACAGCGCAATCAAACCAAGCGATGAAACTATGAAGATTAAAGGGACGCTCTCAGTGTATTTGCCCTTGGACCAAAGCGGATAATAAATCTTTTGCGCTCAAGATAAAGGCGCAGTCGAAGAAATTTAAGGAAGTGCAATAGTAAGGATTGAGCAAGGGACAAGATTCTTCTGTTTGAATCAAATGGGACTCGTGCGTTTCCAAAACCAAACATATCCAAAAAAAAGCACTTCAACTTCATTTCGAATAGTTAAATGCACGCATTTGCAACTGAAATCGTCGAATTGCATGTGAAAAACAGTGACGCGTTCTCCTTCTCAAGACGAACTGAACCAGCTTTTGCACATACGGGCCAGATGGGAACCTTACCTTAGATTTTCTTTGGACAAGATCCAGGCAGTGTTTCTGAAACCACCCGTTGCTAGAAGTGTTGTTTTAACTGCACTCCGTGAGCAATGTAAGGTCCAAGAGCGAGTAATCTCCACAGTGTATGTAACCGCATAAAGCTGGATTATTGGTACTTTCAGAACGGGCACGTTTAACAAGTCTTTGAAATTTACAACTTCAATGTTATAAAGCATGTAACGCTTTGAGTAAGAAGCTAAAAAAACAATACTCGAATAATTTTAGTAAATAAAATAGGGCAGCATGTTTGCGTGTCATCCGGCTTGACTAAATGCAGCTGTTACCCCATTAATGGTAGAATGTATCGGTTACCCCATTAATGGTAAAATGTATCGCTGAAAAAAGAAGTAATCGAACCGAAAACTTCAGGGGGAAAAATAAACATAAGGGACTCGAAAGTTACCCGGCCGTTTCTAATGTTGGGAATAAACACAGTCACTACGGCACTTAACAACCAAACCCCATCGTTCGTAAGCAACAGAAATACATAGGCCTATTAAAACATAATTAATACATGAACGAACATACCAATTATATTATTCACGTAAGAATGCATTAAAAAGAGTGATTAACCCTCTCCGACACCGGTTGTTTTAGCTGTTTGGAACAACCCTCTCCGACACGGGTTGTTTTAGCTGTATAGAACAACCCTCTTCGACACGGGTTGTTTTAGCTGTTTGGAACAACCCTCTCCGACACGGGTTGTTTTAGCTGTTTGGAACAACCCTCTCCGACACGGGTTGTTTTAGCTGTTTGGAACAACCCTCTCCGACACGGGGTGTTTTAGCTGT
>LQNS02278125.1:15808693-15834002 GCA_001587735.2 Parhyale hawaiensis | reverse complement strand
CTTTTTTGAAGCGATTGCGCTGCCGCCAAAGCATCCGCCTCTACAGTCTACAGTGTGATGCCTGAGCAAACACAATGACATCTTGAGCCCAGAAGATGACCCTGTTGCGAGTGAAGAAATTGACCGAATATGTTTTCTTTTAGCTACTATGTAGCAATATCACAATCAACAAAGCAGAAAAATTATGGGCTACTGATCAGTACCAGTATCCACGGGCTCCAAAATAATGAGAACGGAGAATAATCGACACCCCGACAAAAAAAAATGGAATATGTGACCTTATGGAGCGCAAAATTATCTGTAAACTGTGGGAAATAGAGCTTAGAAAAGGCGTGCATATATGTACTGTAAGAGAATATTGCAAGATGTACCGTCGTATTTCTAAGTCTTTATCAAAACATAGTGCGAATTCGTTGGTGACTGAACAATTGCGTGATTCAGAGATGAAATCGAAATACTAGGAAAAGTTAGACGAGACGTAAGGCAGACGGACTGCATGAGGATAGCCTGGGTTAAGCGGGAGACGTTAGTTCAGACGGGGTGGTTTAGATATGAGCGCTACCTCAGGTTAAATAAGGTAAGTGAAACTATTCACTAACCGTGGAATTTCCACGGGTGCAGCTAGTAATATCAATAGCGTTGTTCGTTCGTTCGTGTGTCACGCTTCTAAATAATAGATAGAAGAAAATTGGAGCAAATAGTTTTAAAGCTCAGCATTCGTCATCGGTCAAATAGCTTGGAAGAAAGTCGGTAAAACCTTCAAAATAATGTGAACCAGGCAGCATTATGAAACTTACGTAGGTATCTATGATACGGCAGAGATTATCAGTGGGATGCAACAGGGCAGGTTTTTCTAATAAATATTTTCATGCACCTGAGCTGTTTTGTGTCAGCGCGTTGGAATCTCTATCTGTTAGCCGTTACCGTCTGAATTCCGCCAGGGTGCAGAATTCGCAGTCAAGTTTCTTTTCTATGGAGATCGATGATGAGGTGGCAGAAGAAGGCTAAAGTGAAATCCTTATCTCTTTATTGTCTGAATGCATTTCTTGCCACGGTAGATATTTTAGCGATCCTGTTGCTTTCTTATGGAATTCAGTATGCAATAATTAGACCATATTGCAAAAGAAGGCTAAATTTGGAATACGGTACTTATCGCTATTGTCAATGAAAGCAGTTATTGCTCTTCCAGCTTTTCTTGCCGTTCCCGTGGAGTCTGACATTCATTACTTTTCTCTGCATTGAAAATAAATTATCTGTTGGTTTACGATCGATACATCTCGCAGAAAATCAGTGGATCGTGGAGAAACCGATTTTTTCCGGTGTAGTAGACGTAGTAATTCTTTATCCCAACTTCTAGGGGGCGAAAATTTTGCTCTGCTGAAACTATCTCACTGTGTATTCTGGATACGCAGTGGAAATTAAATTCAGTGATGTTTCAGCGCCTACTAATACAATTATTTATTTTTTATTGCATGTCATCTAAGGGAGCGAAGGAGTGTGCTGCAGACATATTGCAGTGTACTGCTCAGAAGAAAGCAAGTATCTCTCACAATAGTTTCAGTTGGCGGTCGTAGCGTTTTCCTCTATATGTATTTTAGTAAGGAAAGTACAATCAATGAAGAAATGTCATGAGAAATTTTTTGTGAGGAAGAAGAAGCGAGTCAAAGAAGAGAAGATTCCGCACCGGCCTATATTAAGTAAATATATTGATGATTATTACGTGATTTTTTTCCCGCGCGGGTCCACTATCGCATTAAACAGAGCAGAATAATGATCGGCTATTGATCAGTATTCACGGATCTCGAAATGGTGAGAAAAAAATAGAATACGCCGACAAAAAAATTCAAATGCGTAAGATTAGGAAGAGCTAAATTACCTGTAAACTGTTGGAAAGAGAGTTTAGAAAAGGTGTTGAAATACATTGGAGAACAATGCAAAAGCACCGTCATGTTTCTGTCTGTATCAAGACACAAGTGCGAATTCTTTGCTGACGGAATAAATTCGTGATTAATTTTAGTGCGTAAGGAAAGACAGCAGTAAGTAACGGACGTCAGCTCAGACGGGTTGGGTTAAGTTAGTAGCACTACCTCAGCTTAAACTATGGTAGTGAAAACATTTACCAACTGTAGAATAACCACGGGTTCCTTAGAGGACATATACCTAAATAGGAGGACAACTATCCCCATATGAGGTTAACTACCTCTTGCAAGGACAACTACCCACTAGGAGAACAACTATACCCCAGGAGATAAATACCCCTGGGAAGTTAACTACCCCCAGGAGGACAACTACCTACTGATAGGGCAACTACCGATTTGCACTAATAAACACGATAAAATTAGATGTGCAACTAATTACATTAAAATCCAATAACATGCATACCGGTACCAGGAAATTTTCCAAACACTTAAAATAAAGTTAGTAAACCGTGAATGTTTTCACGGGTCCAGCTAGTCTCTAAAATTTAACGTATGGTAAAGCTCTCGTTTTATTTGAACTTCAACTTACATCCGAGTTGTATGGTATCGCCTTGAATCTGCAACTTAGTAAGCTACAGTGAACTTATTTTTATGATATCAGGTGTAACAATATTAAGTTATGAACATCTTCCGTCGGGGTGAAATAACTGTCATTATCATCAGCCCTAAAACACACATGGACGAAAAATAAGCGTAGATCAACCAACATTTTCTTACACAGGGTACTCACAATATTGAACTGCACAGAAGATGACTTAAAAATAGCCTTGCGTTACTTTAAAGTTTCGCAAGACTTCTGTGGTTTCTCTGCGATGTTGAACTGAAACATCAATTTGGGTGCACTCTCAACTAATGATCCACTCAAAGTCCTCGACAATAATGATTAACCTTGGCCTTTATTGCCTCACCAAATTATGTGAACTACTTTTGAAGAACCGGACCCAATAGCAGAGACTCCATGAGTTCAGCAGTACTTGAAGGGAAGTCAAATTCTGTGGAACGGTTTTATTCCGCGCTATGATGCCTTAATTTTACAAGGTAAAGCTCTACTATTGCAATTTTTATTTTTTTTTTATAATTCTTGCAGAGAAAGACGCACAAGACTTCAAGTAATATAAATTTTCAAGTTAATCACATAAACTGAAATGTTTGAAGTGAAAATAATACGAAATTGATTTTTAGATGTAATCTGGTACTACTTTCAATTAAAATTGTTTTTCGAGTGTAATCTGGTACTGCTTTAAATCAAAATTGTTTTTCAAACGTAATCTGGTATTGCATTAAATCAAACTTGTTTTTCAAATGTAATCTGGCAGCGCTCTAAACCAAAATTGTTTTTCAAACGTAATCTGGTAATGCATTAACTCAAAATTGTTAGTCAAATGTGATCCAGTACTGTATTTCAGGCGAGATTCAATCTTAATTTTCACTATGCTTAAATGAATCAGTTTACTGCTGTTACTACATGCATCAATCCTTCTCCGTTAGAATATTACTGCCGTTACTACATGCATCATTCCTTCTCCGTTAGAATAGACTTCAAAATATAGTCCACAAGACATTCAAATTTATCATTACAAGAAGACCAAATGTAAATGCTACAAGAACGAGAGCCACAAATTGGAAAACGTGACCGGGCAGATATTTCAGAATTGATTTTATTTGTGACTTCTAAAATTTGGTCTTCCTCAGGCATTAGCGAAAAAACAAAAATAGTGGTTGCAGTCAGTAATTTTACCGTAAGTATTATTGATACTGCCTAGCATGCTTCAACTCTATCTGTTTCAAAAAGAAGCATTACATACTTCCATGAATTTAATTCAAGTAATTACGGGAACTTCTTCAAGTGCCTATATTTCTAATGAGAAGTTTCCCTGACCCTAGCTTAATTCATTATATGAGGATGAGCGTATTGCATGTAAAGAAGTTTCCTATTTGATGCTCTTACTTGCTTTAGTACAATTGGCCAATAGTTTAAACGCAATACTTTCATGCAGTACAAAACGTTTGAATGATTGATACTAATAAGAACGACTTCCCAATAATGTTGGAAATTGTATGGATAGCAATTTATCAAGCTACCACTGAAAGCGATTTCTTGCAACTTTGGTTGTCCAGAAATCATGTTGTTGTTGCACCGATATTTTCTCCTTTTAGTTGTTTCTGGAACAATTCGTGACTTCTCGTTCTTCAATTTGTTCGCTGTACCTTATTACCATTGAAAAAACTAAGACAGTTTTACCGCCTACGATTGCTGACGTCACGTCGTCAAGTCGTGTAGCTCAAGAAGCACAGACTAAACAAAAATACAAGTTTTCAGAGGCTAGTTCTTTAACAAGTCTAGAAGGGTCATCGCTGTGCTGGAAGTACAATAGTAATACATAATACATTAGCTGCAGAACTGGACGTGTTCCTGTCACAGCAGTTTTTCACTTCCAAATTTTTCCACTGTTCGACATTTTTTATATCTAAGCCTTTCGGCCAGTGATTCCGAGTAATTTATACTGTCAGCGGCCCCTACAGTTATGATAATAGTAATAATAGTAGGGCTACCGTACCGCGGGGCCGCAAGTTTGTATCACTGCGTTTGTTATAAGGCTGTATTTTTAGCCAGAAAGGTCGTAAGTCAAAGGACTCAAAGACTGCTGCCAGAAGACAGCCGATCGGTCTTTTTCTGTTATCTTCCACCAGCTTGCCGAGCCTTGATCGCAAAATATAAAGAGGCAGCTAAAAGGCCGCGCCCAGCTCTAGTAAATAGGGCTTTTACCAGCCCCTATTATCGCTGTAAAACAAAAGTTTCCCAATACAAACCTGAAGACGCGCAGTGAGAACAAAAGAGAAACGTATAAGTGGCAGTCCCAGCACCTGGTCGCCATGTATATATATATTTTAGGAACAGTCCAAGAATAGCATATCACTTGTTCTCACTTCGTATTTATATTGTTCAAGAACTCACGGAACATAATTGGTGAACGAGGGAGGAGAGAAAAAACTGAGCTTACAAACAATAGTTTATGGTAAACAATGGAATGCAATGGTAGCTATACAATGGTATGCAGCACAACCTACACATTTGGTATTTTAGCACATAACTATGGTAGCAGACTGCGGGCGAAACTTGTTATTTGCTATCTTAGAGATCTGTGTAAAACTCAGTACTATTGATTCCCACCTCGCATCCAATCTATTATCGAGAAACTTCCAAAAATAACTCTTAAAGCAGAACATTGGGAAGAGTTCTTAATGAAAGTGGTTTCTTTCATAAAGCATGCAGTTCAGATAGCACATGCAGAAAATACACTGGTAGCTGTTGCATTCATGATGACTTCTCATCATAATAAATTCCAACTATCGGTTTAAAACAAAAGCATATCGTTTGCAAAGCGTCAACTATACAGAAAATACACATTTGTCGGGGTATTGACTGTCCTGCATGTCGACACCGCGGCGAACATGGTCCTCCTAGCGAAGTCTCCCCATGGCAGAGGAGGCCAGTCGGGCCCCAGCCATGCGCGCTGTTCAAGCTGATGCACCATCTTCCGTGGACGGGAAACGCCCGGATGAGAAGCGACCAAGTTTGGTAGTCCGAATAAACTTCTGCGTCAGTTTCAGATATTTATGTGTGGTAATGGCGGGCTGTTCAAAAATAAAGCCATCACTGTGAGCGCTGCAACGAGAATTGAAAATCCCTGGTATTAATGAAATTGGAACCGGTATGGAATGATAGTTGAGGCTTCTGAGGTTCCTAAGGAAAATGAATTGGATAATTTTAGAGAATCTAGAAATCCTTCGAAACTTTTCATAATAAGTGAAGAAACGGTGCGCAAAATAAAAGAAGGGTTCAATAGAAGAAAGGTCTTAGAGTAAATGACTTAGCTAAGAATGTGAGCTGTATTATTTTGAAAAGCTTACAGCATTTTGCAATAAATGCTGAAACGGAAGTAACAAGACAATTCTAGATTACTGTTACTATTTTTAAATATATGTAGTTTGCAATGATAGAAATTATTATTAACAGTGAAATATAATTATAAGGAATCTAACATTCACGTGATGATTTTTCTTTCATACTGAGAAGTAACAAAAAAAAATCCCTCGCCTGGTTCTTGTTTTTTTTTCAGAAAAATGATTCGAATCTTCAGCAACGTATAGCTATTACAGCATTACACCGTTTGCCGATATAATATTAGCCTTCATTAAGGAGTGGCTATTATAGTGGTACCTTGTTTTCCGAATTTGATCCCAGCTTTCATCAGTGTTGCTATGTATCTTGGTACCTCATTTTTGAATAGAATTATAATTCTAACCTTCATCAATGTGTTGCTGTTGAAGTGGTACCCAGTTATTCGGATATAATTCTACCCTTCGTCAATGAGTTCCTATTCTAATGGTACCTCGTTTTTCGCAGATAACTGGTTTCTTGAAGCAATGTAACTAATGAAGCAATTGGGTAGCTAACAAAGCTTGTAGGAAACTGTGTTGAGCGGGGAGGTTGCGGGGGGGGGGGACAGTGGACTCTCGCCCCAGTCATATAAACATCTTTCTTTTTTCAATACAGATTCCAATTGCGCTGACGACTTGTTCGTTTATACATGAGAAAAGTGCAGTGACACTAAGCCTGGCCCTATGGCAAAATCATAAGCATTTACCTCACGTCTACATGTGGATAGAGGGCGGAACCGGCTAATATCGGATCATTGCCTTACAATTTCTGCCTGTAGATTTGCTTACGGCTTTCATTTTAGCAAACCATAGGCAGACTCACAGTGCTTATAAGCATTCAGTGCTTATAAGTACACAGTGCTTATAAGAAAACAGTGCATTTAAGAAAACAGTACAACACCATGGAAGCTGAACCGGAGAGAACTCGTTCATTTGACAATCTCGTGAACTTAACTTCAGCTGACAAAAACTTCAAAAAACTAACCCGTGTACCGATACTTCGGCGCTTCATTAACGGAATTCCGATCGTAATTCAAAGCCCGACTATAATTTCGTTCTAAATTTATCGGCCCAATAAATAATTTATTCTTGTAAGCCGCTTCCATTGATGAGATCTGCACAAGTTTTATAACATTATGCTTAAAATTACTCATTGAAAAAGTACACTAAACATACATCGAATCAGCACTGTACCGTCTGTGAGACAATTACGACAACGTATTTTTCTCCTTTCTTTTAGAATTGACTGCCAGTTGTGATATAGCAACAATAACTTTGCCTCCAGAATTACTTCACAGTTACAAAATATTTACCCCTTGTTTTTTTCAGATTCGCCCTAAAGGAGATAAAACTACATCCACAAGCCCATACACGCATATTCAGTCTAGTTTGTCGATATTCATATAATATTTATGCTTCGTTTCTTTTTCGCATTCTCTTCGAAGAAGAAAAAATCTACATCTACTAGCCCATACACCCATGCTCGGTCTATTTTTTCGATCCCCATATAATGACCCAACCCGATTTTCAATGGCACTTTGCCTCCGTACGATGAGCAATTTAATTTTGTATTGACGATCTGCCCCGCAGTCCCTGAGGAGTACTGTTTTTAGTACTAAAAAGTAAATGATTCAAACACGTAGCGGAAAGTTAACTTTATTTTTCCGTATATGTTTTCAGTGCATTGCAGCGATGATTTTTTTATTTTGTTGAGGGAATGTTTTCCTCTAAAACTCGTCATCGAAAAGTTGGCCAATTACCTGAACTGAAGATTTGAGATTAAAACTTTGATGTCCCGACCGACATAGCGGCGAGTCTTTGCAGTAATTTTATTTTTATTAGTGATCAAGATCCTCCAACTCCCACCGGCAATTTTGTCAATATTAATCAAGTTTCTACAAAGTGATTTTGAAAATTTGTTGTTCTTATACGGAAAACTTCTAGTGCGATACAGCTTTCAATACTGTCCATGAGATATATTCGATACGTGTAGCTTTTTTTTATCACAGTGGTTACTCCCTATAGTCTGTTTTTTAATGTAGAAATTTGAGGAACCTTTCTCAGCTAAGGCTGCAACTTCTCTTCATCATATCAAGTTCTATACGAATGCGAGCATCGTAGCATGAAACTCTGGCGAACCATTCAAGGTAATCAAATAAACGTATGATAGATGAGTCAATTTTTCGCTTAACGTTTTTATTTATTTATTTATTTATTTTTTTTTTGGGGTGTATTTTTTTAATATCTATTTCTTTCCCTAGTTGATGGTATTATATCCTCTAGAGCTATGCATCTAATCCCAGAAGAGGAAACTATCGAAGATACTGAGCACGTTGGTCTCCATGATTTGTTCTCTGTTTTAGAACAAAATGCGCTGACAATGTAGGAAGTACTGGAGTCCTTGGAGCGCTCACAGCCCGCAGCATAGCATAATATCACGCGGCAAGAAACACTCTGACAGGCACTGCGAGCTTCTGACAACACAGTGACCCCGAGGTCCAGACAAACACCGTACTGTCACCTGTACGTCCCCGCTGCCACTTGGCTACGGCAGAATTATGTTAATTTAACTGTCTGTAGCCTGGACTATTTAGAACAGCCCTTATTAGAGAATCAGTGGACTTATTTTTTCAAGGCCATTGGCGAATTTTACTGTCCTCAGTTGCAAACGTTACAACTTTAGTTAATAGTAGAACAAAAAATTGATAACCGAAAACACTTGCGTTTTGTTATTCAGGGTCAAGTGCCCAAAGCGTTACTGCACCTAGCTAAGATTTGTTCCATGTAACACAGGAATATTAACCAGCTTTGGAAATGTGCTCCGGTGTAATCCAGTCCCCTTATCGCTGCGTTGCACGCCCCCAAACCATTGAGTCCGGCCGCACAACGGATCCCGCCATGTTTAATGCAAGGATGCAGAGCTCTCGAGCATATATGAACTGAAGCTTGGACAAGACTATTCTTGTTACCATTGCTTCTCTAGTTTCTTGACAGATTCAGTAACAATTGCTGTTCGGTTTTTTTATTTTTTATGCCCCTTCTTCTCAGGTTTCTTGATGGCCACTGCTTTTTTTTTGTCTCTAGGCACTTTCTGCTGTAAATGTTCTATTAGTGAACCTTCACGCGCATCGGGTGGAGTGCACAACGTCATCCGTACCTCGTCCGTTGATCTTCAAAGTAAGTACTGTAAGGATTTTGGCTGCAAATGTTTCTCTAGACTCTTGATGGTTTTTGTAGCAGTTGCTTCTATGGTTTCTTGATAGACAGTTTCGGTTCTCATATTTCCTTGTGTCCCAATTCGAGAGCAAAAGACTGGGCTGCTTTCTACACTGCAGCCTTGGTTCCTGAGCAGGTGACTCACCATAATATTATCTTCGCTAAGGAGGTTATATTTTTGTCGTGTTTGTCTGTCATTCTGTTTGCCTATTATGTATTATGTGTGTCGGTCACCAAGATAACTCAAAAAGTTACGTATGGATTTTTACAAGTTCATACGGACTGTTAGGAATGTTAGGAGCAACAGATGATTAACTTTTGGTGAAGATTTGCTCAACCGTTTGTTTGTTTGTCTGCCCCGTTCTGTTGGTAATATAACTCAGAAAGCTATAGACTGTTCTTCATGAAATTTTCAGATATTGTCAGAAATGTTACAGACGGCAAATGACCAACTTTTATTGAGATCTGTTGGTCCGTATGCCTGTTTGTCTCCATGTTTGATTTCATGTTTGTCAGCAACATAATCCAAAAAGTTTTGAACGGCTCTTTATGATATGGCGAAGAGACGCACAAGCCAAATTTGAGTGATAATGGGATTGTTCATTTGTGCATTTGATTGATTTTTGTCATAATGTCTGTCAGAGGATAACTCAAAACGGTATGTACGGATATTTGTAAATTATTGGAACTGTTAGAACTGCTAAAAGGGACAAACTACCAAACTTTGATGATGATAATAAAAAGGAAATCCTGGTTTCAGGACCAACTTGATTTTTTCGTTAACATTGCATTACTTGGCAGAGGTATACACTCTCGGAGTGTTCACCTCCGCTAAAGAGGTTATATTTTTGTCGTGTTTGTCAATCTATTTGTCTATTTGTCTCTAGTATATTTGACTGTTTTTCAGTCACCAAGATAACTTAAATAGTTATGGACGGATCTTTACGAAATTTACAAGGATTCTTAGGTATGGTAGGAGTTACAGATGATAAAATATTGGTGAAAATTCGCTTAACCGTTTATTTGTTTCCTCATTTTTCTCTGTAACATAATTGAAAAAGTTAAGNGGAGTTTTATGAAATTTACATAAGTTAATTGTTAGGTATAGCTCGAAAAGTAAATGATCAAATTTTTGTGATTTATTGCCGGCATCGGCTTTCGCTGGTATTATCCTGCAGGCGTTCAAATCAGCTGTTAAG
This sequence comes from Parhyale hawaiensis, assembly GCA_001587735.2. Lineage (NCBI taxonomy): Eukaryota > Metazoa > Arthropoda > Malacostraca > Amphipoda > Hyalidae > Parhyale > Parhyale hawaiensis. Next base: position 15,823,666 of record LQNS02278125.1, on the reverse strand, counting down.
GGCTTTTGTTGGATTTCCTTTAGCAGCGGTTTTTTTTCGGGCTTCATGGTGTTGCAAAGTGCTTCATTTGGGTTGTATTACTTGTCCGTGGGGGCTCGAGAGTGAAATTTTAATAATAATAATATGCTCGTTTGTTTGCCTTTATGTTTTATTTGTATTTCTTAGCAAAGTAACTCAAAAAGGTATGAACGGATCTTTATCGAATTTACAAGAATTAGTAGAAATGTTGGGAGACATTAATGATCGAATTTTTGAGGTAATGGGTCTGCCTGTTTGTATGTTTAACTCATGTTTGCAACAATGTTTGCTAGCACCATAAATCGAAAAGTTATGAATGGATCTTCAATAAAATTGCAGAAGCAATAATTACTGTCAAAAGGCACAAATGCTAAAATTTCGGTGCTGCAACGAAAGAAATCATAGTTTCAAAACCAATTCAAATTTCCCTTTACCGTTGCCCAGCTTAGCTGAGATATGCGCTCTCAAAGTGCTCTAGTGATTTTTGTTATAATATCTTTTTCTATTTTTATGTTGGGATAACGTAGCTGCCAACTAATGGCACTACGTGGTTCGAGAAAGTTCAGCAGGCAGGACTAAACTAAGATATTGGGCAAGAGATAAATCACACAGCCGATCCCCATAAAGAAATCAAAGTCTAGTGTTGGGGTTACCCTTGGAATCGCCATCCCATGCACACAATGCACGTACATTCATGACAATCCAAATTAGAGACAGCTCGTGACTACGAAATTAGAAAATTAGACTACTTTATCACTAACTCACAAGGAACATCATGCAGGACAGCACATGATAGTAAAATAAGGAGTAGTTTACAACTAAAGTTGAAGTAAAAACACAGAGAATATTATAGTGTCATTGCATGCATATTAGACAGCTTTGTGGCACAGTGTTTGAACTTTACCTGTTAGCAAAATACACATCCTTCGGAAATGCATGTTACATTGTTTGTAGCCAACGCCTCCTTCACGACTCACATTTAGCAAAGCATAGCATTACCAGATATTTTCTATCCTAATTTGGAGGCTGAGAGCATATATCCGTGTCCTGATTTTAAAGCGTTCAGTAGAAAGGTTTGAAGAAACGTCAGACTTGCACCAGCTGAGCTCAGTACAGTCACAAGCCGGCGAAATGTATCGTTATAGACTTCTTGAGGATAGCTACTGTCATTACTGTATTGTAGTGGCGTTACTCATGCGCTTGTTCTATAAAAGAACGGCAAATAACCTGCTGTACATGGGACTTCTCAGCACCCTAATCCAGTAGCCACAAGCAATTACTGATTTAAGCTATCGAAAGAAAAAACAAATGTGAGTTCGGGCCAGAGAGCCTGGCAACTATACTCTAGCTGTCCATTTTATCAAGGCAGTCTTGGCGTGGTCAAATTCTTCTACAGTGTTGCCAATTCTATGGCCCTTTCTAAAATTTCATTCGGCCCAAATCTTAGCCCCGCCTACTATCTGCATATAAGAAATCTCAGAAATGTCCATAGAATTGGCAACGTTGTAGAGGAATTTCACCCCGCTTAAACTGCCTTGATGAAATGGATAGAGTATAGTAGCATTGCTAACGGTCTCCAAACTTAACAGCCTGTTCACACGCTAGTTAAACGAACGAGTTTCGTTGCTGTGTCCAATTAAATAACGCACCTTTCCAAAAAATTTCAGTGATCATTTCCATCAAATTTTAAGAGATGTCCGAAGCTTAACTGATGGCACTTACTGAGCAAAACTAAACTGACGGCTAACATTTTGACAACTGTTTGGGTAAACTCAAAGCTGCGTTGATCAGGGCTCAACAAAGCGTTCGGATGATTTGCTAAGGAAACGCGTCCTTTTGACTAGCATGTGTACCAGTCATAAGGGGTGTTATAGGTAATATAGGATTATATACTCGTTGTCATCCTAGGGATGATAGACGATTTTTGTCGCTACAGAGAGAGAAACAGTAATTGACATGTCGCTTTACGACGAACATGGTGTAATAGTAAGCTTAACTTTGACTTGCAGTGATTGTACTCCCATAGTTTATGTTAACTTTCTCATTTACTAATTTCTGCCCACGGTAGCAGCGGACGTTGCGTGCTGCACAGTAGTGCTGAGGGTCCCGAAAACGATCCCTAGGCCAGGCGAGGTCTTTCTCAAGGGCGCTTCGCTTGGCGAGCTGAATCAGGAAATTTGCTAGGTACGCCTAGCTATCGCCAGGGTACCTAAATTAGGGTAGGGTGGTGGCGGGACGTTTTACTTTCCGTTTCGGAGCCATAGCTCCTAGCCACCCGTCGTCGGCTGCAGCTGTACTTACTTCTCTGGAGCCAGTTTGCTTTTGTCTGCCGAACGAACCAGTGAGTGTGGGTTACCCAGGGGAGGGTGCAGTTGAAGTTGACTTTGCCTAAACCTTTAAATATTGCAACCAAGAGTAGCTCATATTGAACATTACTGACTAACGTATACAAAACTTAAAGACAAGGTCATGTACAATATTTTACATGCTCTAATGAGTTTGTTCTAATTTATGCGGCAAATTCGCAGCTTGGTTTGAAGTTCAACGATTTGAAGCTCTATTGAGCAGGTGCGTCAATTAAGTTCCAATAGACTTGATTGGGTAAACGGAGTCAGTAGTAGGTCCGCTTTCCTAAAGAGCCCAAGTTCGAAGACCGAAGTTTAGCAAAACTGTTAAACCTGGGAGGCTAGGGCCCTCAGCTTCATAATTCAGTCTATTGTGTTTACTGAGCTTTGATAACGGGCTATCGGAGACTACAGTGAAGGGACATCAGAGAAACCTATAACATCCTTTGTCTCGTCTTCAACAATGGACCAAATTTGTTATAGTGAAGCTTCAATCCACTCCGTGTGAGGCGCCAGGGGACTTGTTTGATAAAGCGGGCAAGGGGACTAGACAAATATGAGGGACTGCTACATGAGAGTGCATGCAACTGAAAGACTTTGCCTGCTCTGAAGTATGAGTAAATGATCGCGCATCCAAAAATAACGTATTAATATGATGAAAGATTCTGTTTGGTACAATAGGCATAACTATAAAACTTTATTTAACTGGAAGTATTGACACACCTCGATGTGGAAGTTTATTCAAGAGGGAAACGTCTGAATAATATTACGTCTGAATGGTTTCAGTGAGTTTTGTGTTATGTTTTACAGAGTTCCTAAACAAAACTTATTATTATTATTTACCCATCTTGAAGTATCGGTACGTTCCGAAGTAGTAGTACATAATTTATATAAGGGAATCTGCAGCATTACAGTTTATCTGCTTTACTTCAGCTATCATGGAGTACTGGTAATTTAAAGGTACGATAGGATTCTTAATTGTTAGCTTTGCAGTGTTTTTACCCACTCGAATACTAAATACCTACGCTGAATAGAGTAAGGTATTTATTTAATCCCACCGAAAACACTATTTACCGCGCATTAATTTGGAAGCCCCTTTGAAGCTTTACCAGACACTCCAAAATTAATAAAGCCCTATCTGCTTAATTCCATAAATACTACATAGCTTTGACTTTCGCCGTTATCAAGCACATTTAGAATAACAATGACAAAGTGAAACGAAAAAAAGTGTCAAAAGCCATGATGCGTTTACCGACCCTACCTTTTTAGACTAGAGAATCTTGCACAGCATATTTTACGGGCGGCGTTGCTGATGCTGTGCATCAATCGAAGTGTTCAATGCGGAGAGCGACTCCCCACTCACTTTAGGACGAACTCTTTTATACTGTTTCAGGCACAATCTATCTATATTATACTGAAACACTGTGAACCGTGCTTGCTCGCTTGCTTGTGTCTTGTTTGACATAGCTTCTTCGCTTTTAGACAGGAAGAAATTCGATGGACTAGGGTAGGGCCTCTACGCTCTGACACAGCTTCTTCGCTGTTAGACGGGAAGAAATTCGAGGGACTACGGCACCACAGCCCCATTCCATCCATGGATTAGCACTTTAATTCTATTGTAACTGTGATACGGAAGTTAAACTGAGCTGGGCCTCAAGAACGGGCATGATCAATCCATCGGTTCCATGGGCAATGCAATTCAGATACATAACATATAATAATTTGACTTTGCTTACAACCTGGGTGTTGAATATTCGTTAGAGAAGCGAAGAATCTGTTGATAGTGAACCGAACGGGGCGCTCCTTGAGGGGCAGAAGCAGACGGCCGAATAACGGGTGGTTTATGCCCAGCTAAATAACACCTGCTTTTTTTGCGAAAGAGAAGACGATCGCAATGACGACCCAACGGGTCAAGTACCTTCTAGTACAATGCTAAAACTCTGTGAACCTTGCTTGTTTGTTTATTTGTGTCTTGTTTGCACACAGTTTCTTTACTTCAAGAAGGGAAGAAATCCGAGAGATGAAGACTTAGCTCAGATGCCTACCTATGCGGCAGTAAGCTGACTACATCTGTGATACGGGATTTACTCCTGATCTCGCCTGCAAGAACGGGCACGCTGGAAATATAACTGAAATATAACGTAACATATAAATTGACTTTGCTTACAGCCTGGGTGTTGGGTATTCGTTAGAGAAGCAAAGAAGCTGCTTATGGCTTCCAGTACGGACAGGAGTGGACCTTGAAATAGCGTGTGGACGGTGTGGTCTATGACCGGCTAAACAACACCCTTTTATTCGAGAAAGCAAAGTCGATCGTGATCACGACCCAACGGGTCACGGGCCGTCTAGTATTATACTGAACGTCTATGAACCTTGCTTGCTTGTTTATTTACTTGTGTCTTGTTTGACACAGCTTCTTCGCTTCTAGACGGGAAGAAACTCGAGGGGCTGGGGCTTGTTTCCATGGATTAGCCCTTTAATTCGATTGTATCTGTGGTACGCACGTGGAACCTGCCCCTTGGTTGCAAGAACGGGCACGATAATTTCAAAGTTGCTCCGGAAAATACAACTGGAATACTTAACATATAAATTGAATTTTCTTACAGACTGCGTATTCAAAATTCGCTAGAGAAGCAAAGAAGCTGTTGATGGCGACCAGTACGGGCAGGAGTGGACGGCCGAATAGCGTGTGGTCTATGACAAGCTGAATAACACCTTTTTTTCCAGAAGCAGAGACGATCGTGATGACGACACAACGGGTCACTTACCGTATAGTATTATCTAAGGAACACCAGCTAAATCCAAGGAACACTAATTTTTAGCTAGTAAATTATTTGATTTAATTTCTTTTCCATCAAGGTGCCATCAAAACTTCCGTGAGCAGTTTTCTTACGAGTGTACTATTAAGTTAATTATGACTGTCAATTCATATGAAAAATTTAGGTAATGCTTTCCGTACAATCGGGATTCATTTACAAAATTATGTTGATAAAATAATATTAGCTCAAGCCCATGTGTAAATCCTGTGAAATATAATTGACGAAATTAATTATAATGATAATACTCCCTCTGTTTCGAAATACAGCCAAATATGTATGTATGTCATTCTCTATTAGCAGAATAGGTTTTTGTATTAAGAACACAATAAGGTCACAAGGACGCCTTCATTACATAATACACAACATTATTATTTCAGTTATGGGCTCCAGTCACATTATATAACATTAGGCCACGCACAGGGAGAATGTATGCATACAGTCAGTCTATACCTGCAGATATCGTTAGCACTAAGCAGCTTGTACTCACATAAAAGCAAAATTACAAAAAAGTAAGCAAAATTTGCTGCAATCTTGCAGTGATTTACTACGCATTCACTATGCTGTACTCGTTAGAACGTTTTTTTATTTTCGCGTAAATACATCGCGAATCTATAATTTTCCAGTCACAGATTAATGTGTAGCCATCTTCAAGTTCTGCATTTAACAACTTTTTCACTAACATCTTGCTATCTAGTTGTAGTTGCGACATGTACTCTGCATAGACTGTTCGGATCCTGTTGTTGTCCTGTCCAATCCCTTACATCTACTACCCTCCGGAAGGAAGATGAGTGGAGGGAAAGAGGCTACATTATCTGCCCTTCATACAGAGATTGCGGCTCGCAACTTTTGCCTCGAAGACTGTTTGAAGGAAGGATGCAGCCCGCCCTGACACAACATAGTGCTAATGAGCCCCTTCTTGTGGCTGTGTCAGAGTGAAATGCGCACCGACCAGAGTTTCAAAACTGGGCCTGGAGACTTCAGCCCTTTGAAGAGTCGAGGTGATATAGAAGGGACTACAAGCATGCAGCCCAAGAGTTTCAGATAGGGGTAGTGGAGGGCTAAAGACCTGCTGCCTTTGATGAGTAGGCTACGGGTAGCAGAAAGAGAGGGGAGTGGGGTTGGATACTTCGCACCTCTGAAAAGGTGATCTGAGAGAATTACATGCATGCAGGCCAAGAGTTTCAGACTCAGGTAGTGGAGGGCTAGTGATCAGGCTTCTCTGATGGGTACGGGTTGTAGAAAGAAACTAAGGGGATTAGGGTTATAAACGTTGAGCCTTGTAAGAGGTGATATGAGAAAAATTACATGCATGTAGGCAAAGAATGTGAAACACGGGTAGTAGAGGATAAAAACTTTCCCATTTTAAATAATAATAATAATATTATAAAATATTCATTTCTCTCAGAAAGAGGCTTTCAGTAAATGAGTAGAGGTGACAAACAGAGAGAGAATACGGAGGTTTTTTATCTTAGATTTCAGAAGAGATCAAGTAGAAAAGCAACCACCATATATTACAGTAATTAAATGCAAATAGACCTGGGCTTTGATTTACTAACGGTACAACATGACATGAAAAACTCACTGTCTTGCATCTTGCAACATATAACACCTCTACATATCCCGAAGGAAAACGATCTATGAACCCCACGCTTGTAATAGCAATTGTAAAAGGTTTTACGAACGCCTCCGGTGCGCCCGCCTAATAAAAAAGCTCGTTGGCATGCTACTTGTGCACTGACATGCCAAGCGGTGCTTGAGAATCGTAAATGAACTTACAAGTGGTAACTGTGAGATACAATCAGGGCCGGATTTTATAAGCCTGTATCTACGCTTATAAATCTTGGTCGTGGAGCTTAAGATACAAGCACAATTATGTGAACCAAAATCTTAGTTGCAGCGGATATTTACGATATTTACAGGGATGGTAGCGTAAAATCAGCATATAGATATTAACTTTGCTGTAGGTGACGTCTCTAGATTTCCTAGAACAGTTCTATCATTATTAAAAATGAAGTGACAAAGTAACTCTGCGTGCAAAGCCTCTGCTGCACATACTTAGAAAGAAATTTTGAACCCAATACTTCAACCGAACGCATTTGGTTAAGAGGTCCAATGACGACAGTTCATCGCACTAAATATTTTTTGCAGAATTCTGTGGTTAGCAACCAAAGAAATTAATCAAAACAATTTAATTTTCAGTTTAACTATATATAATTAAGTGAGCTGTATGCAGTACGATGAACTGCCTTATTTTTTTACTGTCCGTAACTAAATGTGATGGCTGAAAACATCTGGCAGCAGTAACTAGAAATTTTTTCTGCGCATAAATAATAAATTGTACATACACGTACATTTAGATATGTTTGTAACTTTAAAGGTTAATTTCATGCAAATACCACATGAAATATGACGTATATGGTTATAATTCTATTCACAAATGTGGATCTCATCAAACAGCAATCATCCCAAGAAGAAGTATTAAAAACAGCGCAACAAAAGAACTTTTGAAAAGTTGTGCTGTTGAATGACTTCACTGCTATGAACCTTTTTACTGTAGAAGTTACGCAATAAAATAATGACACTTTTTTGTACTAAAAACACTATACTTTTGATAAAACTGATTGCTTGTAGTAACCATTACAACATTCTTTACTTAGTTTTCAATAATGAAACAATAAAAGTAAGATATATTATTCTGAACCTTTTATTTCTTTTCTCAGATGTAGTCACATAATCAGTAATACACTGAGAAACGTGTCATTTTATTCTAATGGGCTTTCGAATTTTGTAACACTCCTGCAAAATGAGCAATATACTAAAACAATATATATCATAAACAACCACTGTGGTGCACTCTAAAAAAGTACGCGGTAATTTTATAGTACATGATCCTACTAAGGGAAGTCACAAGTTTTACTTTGCAGGTGCCCGTAAAATCTCCACCAAGCCTTGGTTTAGAGGCCATAAATAAGAAAGTTGGACTCAAGTTTTCTTGTTTCATTAATGTCATTACCAATAGAGGCTATATATTTATGAAACTTGCTGTTGCTGCTGCAGCCCCTGGGCACCTGAGCTAATTCGCCAAATCATTTACTAAGAGATTGATTTTTCTGAGGAAAAAACCTTCTCGCTCATGAGTTCTTTACTTGCAAAAACTCGGTAATGGCAACAAATTCTGTATTTACGTGCTTATTGAAAATAGTACTAAAATTAATAATCGTCATAGGAGCACGTAGGGAACGGCCCCACAGTCGTCCATTTGTTTCAAAAGCTATTAACTTCCCTAAATTTATTTACAAATAGATATTTATTTTTATTCAGGATAAGGAACGAAATGGTATTAATATCCACTATAGTGAGCATTTGTGACATGGAAAAAGAGTGAACAAATAGAACAATTAATTTACGGGGCATCGCCAACTATGGTATACCCTGTATATATGAATCAGTTGGCATGCCTTACTTTAAGAACTAAAATGAGAAAAAAATGGTAATGAAATTATAGACCTCTATTCAAGTCATGCTCAAATTGAAGAACATGTGGGAAGGATACAGAAAAAGTTCACTGTAATTAAAGTATCTGAGATATGGGTGTGTCTAACTGCAAAGTGATAGAGGTATTATGTTTTGCTCTGCCTTGTTGTTTACTGTAAGTAGTTCGTATCCATTGTTTTTTATTAAAGAGGTAAAATTATAGTTGAATAAATGCCTTTGAGATTCTGAAGAAAAAAGCTCGTATATTGATGAAGTTATAACCATATACCATCAACATATTTGTTACTACCGAGATGCACTCTTCACATTAATAACGTTTATGATTAATGCAAGTCTTTTTTTTTTAATGAAGTATGCCAGAATAGCTAAAAAACGCACTACAAATTAGACGAAATTTATGGGCCGGTACTGAAGGTGACTTACTGTGGAAAGAAAATAATGCACTGCCCTAAATAATGATACACTAATAATAATGTTTGGAAATACGGGCTGAAGTAAAGATCCTACTAGTTTTATTACTCATATAGGGTATGCCTTCACTAAAACGCGTTCTTTAACTAGAGCACTCTAAGAGCGCATACCTCCGTCAAGCAAGGCAACAGTAACGAAACATTCAAATTGCTTCTGAAATTATGATTTCCTTTGTATCATCACCAAAATCAAATCAATTGCGTCTTTTGACAATAATAACATCTTCTGAACTTTTTTTTTTGGTCCATTCATAACTTTTTTCGAGTTCTGTTGGTAAACATTTTGACAAATAATAGTCAAATACACAAACGGACACACCGATCATAACCAAAATTTGATTCTTTCTGTCATTTAATATTCCTAACAATTTCTGAAAATTTCATAAAGATCCGTTAATAACTTTTTGGGTTATAAATTTGGCTAAAAATATAAAATCAAACACAGAGACAAACAGGTAAACTAGCAAACAGATCATCACAAAAATTTGATCATTTACTCTTTGTAATTTACTTAACAGCTCGTATAAATTTTAAAAAAATCCGTTCATTACTTTTTGAGTTATAACACTCACAAAAAGAAGCAGGCAAACAAGCAACTAAACAAACGTTGAGTGGATCTTGCCCAATAGATAGGCACATGTTATTTCTATAACGTGGCTAACAATCCCTATAAATTTCGTAGAGAGCCGTTCATAACTTATTGAGTTACTTTGGTAACAGGCAGACAGATAGACAATCAAACACGATGAAAACATAACCTCCCTGGCGGCAGTAAATATCCAAGCAATTATTGGAGCATTCAATTATCTCTCAAAATCACCAGCTGTCAATACACATAGTACAATAAATTTTACCACCACACCATGGAAAGAATTATTACATGCTTCTAGAATAAGAAAATTTTTTCTGTAAAGAACCAAATGCTGAAATTAGTTAACTTTAGTGGTTCATTCTTTTTCCGCCCGCGTAGAATTTTTAGCCACTGTTTAATTTTCAATGGACCATTTGGACCAGAAACAAACAAGGTTATTTACAAAAAAAAAACTGACGTTGAACTGCGACCTTAGTAAATAGCATAATCTTTATTGAGAATATGTGAGAAGACAAATAGGTTATTTTTGGAATTTCTTTTAATATTATTATTTTATAAATCAGAAAATTCAAGTTCTGGAGTAGGGGACGCTTTCCTACCTCAACACACTTTGTTTCAATAGCAAATAAACTTATTATTTATTGAACATTTTCCTTTCTAAAATCAGGAATATATCTGTAGTCTGTCTAAAATCCTGAAATAAATATCTCTTTATATACGTACGTCGTTTCGCAACCTATCTCTGTCTGAATCATTGAAATTCGATCATAACAATTAAAATGAAATGATTGATGATTCGATGGACTTGCGCCAGCCTTGCTTTTACAGTAGGGTGTAACTGGTCAACTTCGGCGACATGGCTCCTTTGATATTTTTTGCTATTCAATTATTCCAAGAATACAATGAAATTCAGCCAAGACCACTCCCACTTACATCACTTATTCAGCTTTACAAGCGGGATCAACTAATCTCTGTCACGAACTGGTTTAGTTTGATATTTTCTCCCGGAATTTTTTTTCGAAAAAGAAAGAAATGCACTAATGACCAAGTCCACTTGCACCAACCATTAATTATTGTACTAGGGCACAAGTCAACCCTGCCAGGATTTGCTACAAGGCGCCATGTTCTCAGCAGCCGAGCAAAGCCAGAATTGGCCGCAGCGAAATAAATTGTCTCGTAAAACTTAGCATCATGATCCAAATCGAGGCCCTAAAGTGCACGCTACTTTAAAAAGAAATAACCAAAAAAAGAAAGAAAAAAAAGACACTCTCAAAATTTTTAGCGAAAGCTTTGGTTTTATCTGCGCTGCTGGACGACTCCAAGAGTGCTAACCTCGGAACGACCACGCAAACTTACTGGCGACTTTGAGGCTTTAAAATTCTGGGGCATGAAATAGGCAGAATGCAATGGAAAAATACGGTTCCTGTTTGCCTTACGAGGGAGAGGGCAAGATTGGGACGGTTCAAGCCCCTCTGTACCTATGATGGCAAATTTTGTTTCAGGTAGAACAGCTGTGAACAGGAGGGCAAGAATACGTATGTACTTATCACAGGAAGTTGTTTCTGCTGCAACAAAATTTCTGTGACGATGAAGGTAAATTGGGACGTATAGGTACTAATGTACTTATTAAAGGAAATTGCTTCTGTTACAGGGAAAATACCTGGAAATATGAGTGCAACATCAAAAGAACAAGAGTGCTTTCGAACCTGTCACAAACGCATGATAAGTTGCAGGTAAATTATTAATGAATGTTAGGGTAAAATCGGTAGGGCGATGGTACTGCTGTAGGAAAGTGCTCCTGTTGAAGGTCGGATCTTTGTGAATATGAGGGTAACTTTAAATAGGTAAAGCGAAAGCTTTCTGTAGATATCACGAGGAATTACTTTTGTTGTTGGTAAAATATGTGTGAACGTGAGGGTAAGATCGTAAGAGTAAGAGCACTTCTGTATCTATCGTAATAAATTACTTCTATTGCATTGACAGTGTCAGGGAACGTAATTATTCCAGGAATAGCTATGTGAGTAATATGATAGGTAGTAATTTCACAGAGATAGCATACCACAGTGACAGAAACACACACAATCAATATTTTCATTTGACAATACTTTTTTATACTTTTAAAGATAACGATATTAATATTCATCGATGTAGTAATTTCATACACTCAACAGAACACACAAGCATACTATACTGTTACTTAGAACTACAAAGCATACGGCATATCACTTTGCTATGACCATGTCATTGTCAGGTGAGCGCACACACCTTTCAAATATTCCAGAAATTCAGCAAGCCTCCCAAGTGTGTTGTCATTAGGGCCCCCAACATTGCATGCATTAGACTTCTACGATGTCAGTCGCAAAGGAGCCTTTTGTCCGTCCTGTGTGATTGTTTGTATAGGAAACAAAACACCTTCGCCAGGCAACGAGGTAACGTTTCCTGGACTGGAAATTATTTCGAGTTGACTTCCCAAGAGTCTTGTTCCATTCCATCACAAGGAGCAATTGTTTCACATTGGATTCTTTTGTGTCGGTGCAGAACAGAGAGCCCTCATCGCGCCCCCTCATCCGATGGCCTGGCTCTTTTTGACCGCCTCCTTTCTCTTCACATCTTCAGCGAGGCAGTTATTGAGCCTTTCTTGTATTTTGTCTTCCAGTTTTGAGTTGAATTAGTTAGGTCGTCATTCTATAGAGCTGGAAGGGCTTTCGTGAAGCATTTACTGATGCGGTTAACGTATTTTCCAGTGATAGTATTTTCATATAATTCCGGGTACTTGATATCGAACTAAACTGTTCAGTAGGAGTTTCTACCCTGGTCTGTCACAGCTTGGAATTCGTTCCCGGGATTCGCGTTTGGCCGTGTGGATCTGCTTTTGTTCAAGTCAGCTGTTAATGGATACTTCTTAGAAACGTTTGTTGCTTCCTAAGTGAGGTTGCCTACAGCTTCAGTTGGGTTTATTACCTGCCCGTGAAGGCTCTAGAATGTAGTCTCAATAAAAATGCAAAAATTGTGCGTTTTTAATCATATTTTATTCTCCTCTCATCAGGATGCAAGTAGGCCTTGACACATTCCCCAATATGTTTATGCAGTTTTATTATCTAGGTGAAAAAATTTTACTTCCAGGTACTAGCTATACGTACTCTTGATTCATGAGTATGTATGGTGAGAACCTGGGAGTAAAAATTTCAAGATTAAATAGTAGAGCTGCAGAAAACATGAGAGAATCAAATTGAGAACTACCTATTGCTACTGCGACTGCATGAGAAAACTGACATGTAAGATTTATGACACCTACATTACATTTGTCCTTCTCCACGACGAAGTTGTTTTATAACTAATCCTCTCCCCTAAAATGTACATGGTACTGAGAGTTTGTACATATTCCTCCCTCTGTCTAACTCAGTTTCGTGTAAAAACATATATCAAGAGAAATGATTAGACGTGTTATACCATGATGTGTTGTCCAACCGGGTGGAGTTATTGCAGAAACACGGAAAGGTAAAGTCTCCTTGATCTGACACAGTCTCTTTTCTTAAAAACATACTTCCATTCGATCTATAGGCCCAAGTATTATTATGCATGCATATCATACGAGTGATATAATTATCTTTTTATGAAATTCGAATGACTAAAGTAAAATTTATAGCAAGTTCAGTATGAACTTCCATAGGAACTTTGGAAAGATGGTGTAGGAGTAAGATAATTTTTCCCTCTTGTGAAACCTTGTTGAAATCGTCAGATACTTAAATCCATTGGCATCCGGCACGTCTCAGCTACTAACAACTATATACATACATATGTATTCTGTATGTAACTAACTAATAGCTAACTAACTAATAGCTATTGTTATGGAAAGAACAACCAAGATTTTTTGTTCAGTATCAGTTACGCACGTGTTATAAATACGTAATGACAAAGAGCTTACTGTCTGAAGACCGCCAAACACCCAAGAATTTGCTAATCAACTCGTAGTATTAAAAAAAAACCAAAACGGTTTATTAACTACTGAAAGATTGATGAAAGGCAGCTACTGTTACAAAACTACCCATTACCCAAAAATTTACCAATTGCTACGGGTATTACTGTCCAACAGATAGCCATGTCTCCTTGCTAACTAACAGGTAGAATATACTAGCAAAGCAGTAGTAGTAAGACCGTGTAACACCTAAGAATTAACTACACTGCGACCCACGATATTAGTCCAACAATTTTTTTTATTAATTTTTCATTGAAAATTTTTGTCTGACGAGAATTATGTTTTCATATGGCAATACTGTGTGCTTAGTTCATCTTTCAATATTTGTTTACATTCTGAAGAGGTTGGTTGCGAAACATTCATTTGTTTAACAGATATACTGTGAGCCACGCTATTATTCCATTTAAATAATATTCAAAATGGGACGTGCTAATGATCTAACAGACGAAGAGAAGCAAACCATTATCAAAGAAACGACCAAGAAGACCTCATGTGCGTCTATTGTAAGGATTTTAGGTCGCCATGTTAGAACAATTCAAAGCTCTTTGAGGGATCCTTCCAATCGGAAGACACGGTCTGATAAAGGTAAAATAAAAGCTGTGAACACGCAGAATATCAGAAAAATTGAATGTCAAGTCTTCAAAAAGCCGGGAAGCACAAGCAACACAATTTTTGAAAGCTCTGGTCTGAATGAAGTGCCAAAAACTACGCGAAACCGAATCTTGGGGACTATTGCAAATGTGAAATCTCCCGAAAACAAGCCTCCATTAACACAAGGGCACATGCTTCTGAGAGTTGAGTGGGCTAAGTCTTATGTATATGAAACAGGATATAAGTGTGTTTTATTCACAGATGAGACCAGAGTGACTCTCGATGGCCCAGACGGATGGTCTAAAGGATGGGTCGTATTTGAGGGCAAGCTCCACCATCGTTTTCGCCGCCATCTAGGCGGTGGTGGTATTATTTTGTGGGCTGGGATTATGAATGATAAACTTGTAGGTCCAACAATGGTCCGTGAAGGAGTTAAAATCGATTCTGCTATTTATTGCGACCGACTCGATGAATGTCTTGTTCCTTGGCTTGACGACCAGACTTTGGATCTTCGCATAAAGCTGATTTTCATGCAAGACAATGCACCCTCGCATTCAGCCAGAGCTACAAAAGAATACCTGGCTTCTTTGGGGTTCAAAAACCAGAATTTGATGGTGTGGCCACCCAATTCTCCAGATTTGAACCCAATTGAAAATCTGTGGTCTAT
>LQNS02278125.1:15743380-15806278 GCA_001587735.2 Parhyale hawaiensis | reverse complement strand
ATTAGTGTCTCATTCATAATCCCTGTCCAGTTAATTAACATTGTTGTATATTTTACATGAACACTCTAATTATTGTATACACACGCATTCACACACACTTACCCGAAACACGTAAAAACACACATACACACAACAAAAATATCCCAACACATCAAGCAAACAGTTCCTCAAATAATAGGCTTGTGAACATTGTACGTGATCTGCGACATACATTGGAAATATCAAGTTATATTAACAGGAAATAATAGTTTTAGAGAAACATCAAATTCGACTAATACCGTGGGTCGCAGTGTATGTAATTGCTGTTGCTGTTTCAATGACAGCCATGACTCTTTGCTAACTAACTAGTATAACATACCCGAAAAGCAGTTCCAAGTCGGAAATAATGGTTGTGATTATGGTAGAATATAGTGGAGTTGAGAGATTAAGATCGATTATGGATGATGAAACAAGATGGTAGAAATGTCGACCAAAACATAACGTTGATTTTAGTATATTTAGGTCGATATTGGTGGAGACAATATTGGTTGTTTAAGGTTTGTCAGGAAACGAAGGTCGATGGTAGTACATGGATGTATGAAGACTAGGTATGGTAGATGGTAATACATGGATATTCGAAGACTATATATGGTGGAGCATTTTCTAGCCATAACCAGGTACGTTATCAACGGATTTCCGTTCATACGATCATGAGTGGACTTCCTCCCAGTATTTGGGGAAGAATATGTATGGGTTGCCATGTATTATAATATGGCTAGAATTCCCAACGATCAACGAAAATAACACTGTATAACTATAAATTTGAATGCGAAATATCCAAAAATCCATAATATAGTGCAAAAATTGTGCATATTTTCACTTTTTTCTTTCCTGTCGATGAATTGCAAAAAATTGCAGGGTAAGTATGGACGCGAACTGCTTTGACGTTATTTTCTTCTACTGTTTCTAAATTTTAGTAATGCTTTACCACTTTAGCGTAGTTACCCATTTTTAGTATTTATTTGTTATATCCCTTGTAAAACAGCATTGCAATCTTTGATCAAATATTACCGTCTATATCTATGTTCATTCAGTGAAGTTTCATAAACAAATTATTCCCATTACCTTTATGGAAAACAATGTCAAGTTTCATGACAAATTTGGCTTCACGTACCCTGACAACGGCTACGGACAAAATTCATCTATCGACTAGTGACTTCTTCTAAACTGTGTAGTATAGCTCCATACCAGCTTAGAATTGAAGTTGCATATAAACATGCATTAACTACACAGACTGGTTCAAGCTCCTGCTCTATGGCATCGTCATGAAGTTTAGAGCCTTTCACCATTCCGAGCTGCAGGCCTAACACCCACAAAAAAGTTACCTTTTTGTATAAGCAATTAATCATCAGCAAACAAAGTAGGTATCCAGGGCGTAATATGTCAACAGTTGAAAAAGTTGATCTTGATAGAATATAATTGCATCATTCGCTGAACACAGTCGGTTTTGGTCGTGAATGGTGGTTCTTATGGTTCACTGTGGTAGATCATGGTTGTGCAGCTAAAACCTTTATGGCTGTAATTGAGTATGTATGGTTGGGAATTATAGTTGGAAATATGGTCTAAGGTTGTGACATATCTCTACCATAATGCACCCCATAAATAGTTGAATATGGAGGATATATCGATAATAAACAACAAAGATCTCAACCAAAATCATAGTTGTTCTACTATAATCACAACCATTATTTCCGACTGGGTTATAGCCGCAGGACAGCCAGACACCCAAGAATATACTAACTAACCAACAAATAGCGCCATGCTCTACAATTCAGGTAACCTGTACCGACACAATGTTTTGAGTCCAACTCTATTGTTGTGAACGGCTGCCTGCAAAAATATTCATTGAGGCTGTAGCTTGTTTACCTGTCTGTTAGCCAGCCGGGGTTGGCTCTTTTGATTTGTTTGCCCAGTTCGTGCGCGGTCCGAAAAGAAACTATATAAATAGCTGCCTCGTGTGGAACTTCGGACATCATATCGATTGCAAAGGACCAGGCGGAAGAGCGTAAAACGTAGTTTTTACATATTGCACAGTTCCAGCCAATAGCAGGCGCCTTATGGATTGTGTGTAATGCTCAATGTAAAGTAACGGAGATAACTAAAGGTGCCGGAAAGGCTATGGCATGGTTGATGCCAATCCATTGTTTATAAGTTTAATGAAGAACAATTGGGATGATGAAGGCTGTTAAAAAAACAATTTTATGAATGATGGTGACCCTCCATCGTTTGCAGAGCATCTGGATGTGCTTGAAAGTTTATTCTCTGCTGTTTACTAATAAATGACAAAAATGCACTATGATAGCAGTCGTTTATTGGTAGCCTTAAGAAAATGAAGAGGATAACAGTCTTTAAATACTATGTTGTCATAGAACAGCGTACCTTATGGAACGGTTCTGACGCTAAGAATGGGCATTGGTGCGTAGCCTAGCCTTCGGAACTCGCTCCTCAATTAGGAAAAAACTTGTGAAAAATCGTTAGAAAATCTTTCGAAAAAAATTTCGAAAGCGCTTGGGGAATACATACCTGTTGCTTGTGAAAAAGCTGCTGCTGCTGCTGCCTGGAAAAAGTTGTTAATTACGGAATGTTGTTGCTTGCAAAAAAGCTTGTGAAAACCTGAGCTCGCTGCACTGGGCAAAGCTTGATAAACGCCGCATACGTCCATCACGAAATGAGAACCCGAAGCTGGGAACTCCGTAACGTAACAGCCTTGCCCAGTCCCCCGGCCCGCAGCCTGCTGGTCGTGGTAAGGGAATCCTGGGAGACAGCGGCATCAATAAATTCTGATGCTATGTCTTCTTAATTACTTGATAAAATCTCAGTTTTCATAATGAAACTGTCATATGAAACACAGACTTTGAGGGCTCCTTAATTGGGTTCGCCCGTCAATGTCCGACCTAAGCTAACCCCACTCGTCTTGACCTCAGAGAAGAGCGGTGGTACCCAAATACGTTTGCGACCGCAGAATTCAATATTGCGGAGCATCAGTGAGTTTCCGGTCTTTTCATGGGTAACTGATTCAAGATCGATGCCTAAAATTCGTTTCAACACAACAAAGCCGATGCACCTGCCAGAGGTTTCGGAAGGTTGGGCTTGGCTTTGGTCAACTCTGATTGGGGAGACAATCGAACGGGCCTAAATTATTGCTGCCAAGTGTCAGTGCAATAAATTTTAGAGCTAGGTCGCTATGGATACCATAGAAACGCACACAACTTCCATGGAAAAGTATCAACCGTATTCGAGGACTCACTAAATATGTAAATTAGCCAGTTTTCTGATCTTAAGTCAGCTGAGTATGAAATTGAGTTACAACAGTTCTGGAACTCTTAGAGAAAGTTACTCAGAGTTGTAGCTAGCAGTTTTAAAATTTTGAGAGTAAACGCCTCATGAGAATTTTACTATTTCCATATGACCTTTACTAGCCACCGACCTGAAAACAGCAACCATTGCTTTCAATTGCGAATATGGCACCAGTTGGTACGATGGTGATCAGTTAAGTCCAAGAGGCTTAACTAAGTTGGAGCTTCAGAGAGGAGCATTTTTTTCGCCACAATGACTGATGCTACATGTGTGAAAAGCAACCTAATTAGGCTTGAGATCACTTGTTTGGATACGGCGCACCACCATCCAGGGTATTAGCGCCCAGGCTTGAGATGCCAAAAATTTCATGTTATAGGGGCAGGAATAAGTTTTCGGTCGCCTGAAGGGTCATCGCTTAGAAGATTAACCCTTGAAAGGCGCAATAATTGCGCCTTCGAAAATTTACTTCTTGGAAACTTCTGGCAGACGAGATGGCTTCGATTCCTTGAACTGAATTTGAAGTACTGACTCTTAATCAGTAGCTCTTGAGACTTTGAGGAACTCTATAAAATGGAGCTTTTAGCCTGTTCAACGAAATCACGTCGCTTCCAACACTTGCAACACTATTCAATCAAAGTAGTAAAGCCAAAGCTTCTGACAGGAGTTTCGGACAAACTAAGCCTCGAAGACTCAATTTCGGCACCCAGTAAAAGTCCGGATAAGTAAAGCCTACATGTACGGGCTTAGCTTAACCCTATTTCATCTTACCAATCGATGGCTATGCAGTGTATACATCTATATAGTCTACCCCTACCACTTCGCAGATAACTAAAACTGTTAGTTCATCGAATGTGAGCATTTTTACGATCTTCATTCGTTCCAGACTCCAAAGCGAGAGACCATGTGTTCAATCGTCAGTCTACAGGTAAGGCTACTCAGACCACGTCGATTGGACAGCGCAATTAAGGGGACCCCCCCCCAAAAAAAAAAAAGTTCTTCATTATTAGACCGATTTGGATGAAACTTTGTATACATGTGTATATAAAAAAAGAATATCTTCTGACTTCTGTACTTTTCCCATTTTTGTCATAGAAAACGAGTTACTGAAAGAAAACGGTTTTTCCGTTTTCTTTGTATAACTTTGTGTAACGAAAATGAGAAAAAGTACACGAGTCAAACCCCCATTTTCCTACGATTTTACATATTTTGGAAAATTTCATGAAGATCGGGCTATTGATAAAAGAGTTTTTAAAATAAAAAAATGAAGTGTTACAAAACACCGCACCCCACCCGCCCCCAGCCCCCTATTCTACCCACTTAGAGTTACACAAGCTGTCTAATTTTTTTCCTGCGAGTTCGTCTGATGTATTTGCTATTGTTTAGTGGCAAAAAACGAATTTCAGTTATATGAAATTTTTTTGTTTTTTGGGCATTAGCCTTGAGTCTTCGAGACTTGACTTGACAGAAGCTTCAGACGGGCGTCTTGGCTTCGACCCATTAATTCAAATTTCGGGCATTGACTATTAATCGATTATCTGTAGGACTTTTAAAGACTCAAATTTAGCCCGTAATATGATTTCAGTCGGCTCAACTCAAAAGGGTTGCTTTTAACACCTATAAAGTAATAATACAAAGTGAAGAAGCCAACGGTCCTGCCTGCAGTCCTGGACATGCCAGATTGATTGGCTTCATTTAGATCGACTTGACGACCCGGTCGAATGAGCCCTAGGCAGCTGTGCAGAAGTCTTCGAGCTTATCTGTTTAAAGGAACAATAAGAAATTTTGTACAACCTACTGTAGATGCAGCACCGCGATTCAGCAGACAACAATTGTCACTCAAATACCTTGCGATTAAGCAAGACTGCTATGCTGTGGTGCAGAAATCTTCGAGCTTACCTGTTCAGGGAAACTGACCTATGAGAAAGCTTTCCTTTTTTAGAGTTCTGCAGACTCCACAGACACAACCAAAGTTCCAGATTGCCAGCCTCAGTACCATAATCCAACTAAGGCAGCTAAATGCAAGAAATCCGAGCGTCCACCCTGAGGAAGAGGAGGCTCCTGGAAGCTCCATATATTGCTTGGGCTGCAGATCACAGGTGGTCGCGACCAGAACATTGATTACCGATCCTACAGGCTCTCCGTGCCCTTAAATTGTCTCCTTTATTGACAAAAAATCAATGCAAAGTACGTGCTGTACTGCATGGCAAGGCGGAGAAATTCGGAACTGGCAACGAAATTCAGTACTGTGGAGAGAAAATGAGTTTTCCTCGTCGATCTCTTCAGAACCTTGCGCAATTCTTTTCTGTTTTAGGAGAAGCTTTCTTGAACCTCAGTGACATTGTGCAATTAGTCAATTCAAAGTTAGATTTATCAAACTAAGCTCGATATAGTAATGAGAACACTATTGGAAGTAATCATCAGTCAAGTTTTTGGTAAGTTTTTCGTCAAAAAGCTCGATGGAATTCTTCACGTTATTTTCAGTGCAAGGTAGTCTTTCAAACATGGAAACGAAAATGCAAAATGTGTTTTGCAGTATTTATCATAAAGAATGCTTTACACGTTAAATTTGAGTTCACGCATTTACGCTTGTATGTATCGTTTGTTTACTTGTATTGTTCACTGCTGCCCCAGTGAACGAGGTATGCGGCAAAAGTAACATAAACTGATGAAGGTTAGAAAACCTGATTTGGCCTACATGTTTGCGCGAACCCTGTGCGCAATCGTGAAATATTTTTATGCCTGCGGGTGTAATTAATTGACGATGTAGACCATCGATGAGTGTACGAGGAAAAGTCAGTGAGCGACGGCGAATTTTCTTGTCAGGCCAAATGATCAAAAACACTTGAACGCCACTTGTTGAAATTTTGTGCAAAACGTGGTGACTTACCAGTAAAAGCGATCGGTCTGACGCAAGAAGGTGTTGTCAACGAACCAGTGATCACCACACTAGAATTAAGGAGCGGTACGAACTTCGATGAGATTCGTCAGGAGCCCAATTCCTCCCTAACGAGAGCGAAGTGGGACTTTTTGGCGCCGATGCTTTGGCGCCATTTTTGTGCCAGTGTTTTAGCGCCCATTTTTTGGCACCGATGTTTTGGTGCCACAATTTTGACGCCCAATATTTAGGTTAGGTCAGTTTAGGTAAGGTTAGGTTAAGTATGGTTAGGTTCCGTTAGGTTAGGTTAGGAATGGTTAGGTTAGGATTGGTTAGGTATGGTGAGGTTAGGTATAGTTAGGTTAAGTGATGTTAGGTATAGTGACGTTAGGTTAGAAAAAGAGGCGTTAGAGTATTTGCGTGGTTTAGCCCACAATCACGGGATGCATATAGTGATGATGTTATCTTCTTTAGTATGTGAAAGTAGACAGGCTCATTTTAGATATTGGTATTGNTAAGTGATGTTAGGTATGGTGACGTTAGGTTAGAAAAAGAGGCGTTAGAGTATTTGCGTGGTTTAGCCCACAATCACGGGATGCATATAGTGATGATGTTATCTTCTTTAGTATGTGAAAGTAGACAGGCTCATTTTAGGTATTGGTATTGTGCGACTATTTTAATGTAAGCTTTTAGTTATTAATCGAAAATAAGAGGTTTTATAGCAACATCATCTAGTCCATGTATCCTGTTTCAGCTTCAATTAGCGCCAAAATATTTAGCGCTAAAAAAACGTGGCGACAAAAATTCATGGTGCCAAATAATTGGCGTCAAAACATCGGCGCCAAAAAAATCGTTGCCAAAAAGTACCGCACCTGAGCAAGAGATGAAAGAATCCTTTGTTAGAATCAATTAGTCTGCGAAAATCTTGATGGTGAGATGACGACGGTGAATCACCAGAGTAACCAAGTAGCCAACGATGTCTTACTTCGGGATGCTGCCGGCATGCAAGAATGCTACAGCTTCCAATTAAGTATGTACAGTCATCTCTGTAGCGGTTGTATCGTGTCTTTAGCTATGAAGTATTTCTTCTTAGGTCCCCTTAAACCTGTTGAATATTCCGGATGGTGTTTTATTGGGAATCATTAAAGATTTGCGTAAAGCTTTAAGCGGTGGCGCAGTTTTTTAATAATTTTTCATAAAGTGAACATCCACCTGCGTTCACTTTCTTATTCACTCACTCGTCGACGGTGTGCCACCGACTAATAACAGTTCTATTTAAAGATTTTAATCACTTTCAGTTGGGAATCACAAGCATATGCAGACGTGAAAAACGTCACGAACGCACGCTAGGCTTGTCTGTACAAGGAGAAGGATAAAGAAGGATAAAAATACAAACATGTTCATTATTGAATTTTGTTTATAATTCTATTGACAGCTTTTTTGGACATTTTCTAAGAAACAATAAGCAGAAGAATATCAAACGAGTACATATGGATATATAGTGGATAAACATTAATTTATATATAATATCCCCCCCCCAAAAAAAATGATTAGAGGTCTGTTTCGCAAAGATTGTCGAAAGCTTGGCCAAAAAAAATTATCAAATCCAGAAGACGTCTTACTGAAAAAACCTAATAAATACTGTATGTATATGTTGTGCGCGTTTGGTGGATTTGCGCGATCGATCGATCGCGCAAATCCACCAAACGCCCACATCATATCCACCAAACGAGGATCCCCTAATTCCACTGGTTTATGCACAAAATTCAATCATTTTACGCGTTGGACACAACTAGTTTCTGCTAATTACTTTTCCCCACAACATTATTTCTCACCTCTCAACTAATTCCAGTCAGCCCTTGACGTTTTATTCGAATAGCATATTAAAATTTGACTTTGCATTTCTGTTCAAATATATCATTATATTCGCTAGATCATCATTTGGGTAAATGTTATGTTTAGGACCGGTAGAGAGTTACAAGATATACTGTATGTAATCCCATGTATTTTCATGTGTTGAGCCCAAATATGACTACGAGAACCATCCGAAATGCTTAGTTTTCGAAATATTTGACTTTTAAGTTCCCATTGTTTTTCTACGGGAAAAAATAACCATTGTCATATAGGCTTGCTAGCGACCTCATCGAAACCTAACCTTACCTAACCTAGGTTAGGTTCCTATTGGGTCGCTAGCACACTAATATGACGACGGTTATTTTTTCCATAGAAAAGCAATGGGAACTTCAAAGTCAAATATCTCGAAAACTAAGCATTCCGGATGGTTCCCGTAGTTATATTTGGGCTCAACACATGAAAATACATGGGATTACATGCAGTATAACTTTTAACTCTCTACCGGTCCTTAACTCAACATTTACCATCATTTGTAAGCCCCACTCAATTTACGATCAATATCCCCAGTGTAATATGAAAGTTCAGACAGCACATTACCGTCCTTCAACTAATAAATTAACGGCATCTTACCCTTGTTATATTATCCTATTACAGTAAGCAAATTCATTCAACCTCTTACCGTCTTTATATAGCATTGCAATCATCCAAGTACTAACGGCAGCCTACCTTTGTTGTATAATTAATAAATTCAATTTCAGTAAACAACATCGATCAACGCATTCCCGCCTTAATCAGTCATTACCCATATCCCATAACTAATTGCAACCCGCCCTTGATATATCATCCGCATGGCAGTATAGTCAAAGTTTTGGTAGAGCAGGCAGTCCTTGAATTAACATCCCTAAGCCGAACTGTCGCACAATATTCATTGTCATACGGAAGCTTTAATTGCGCGCTTTCGCTCGAGCACTTCCTCGATAATTCTCTTTAATCACAAAGTTAGCATGCATGCCTTTCCAGACTGCCGCTCTTGCTAATGCTCTGATTGAATCCCAAGTTATGCTTATTAATCACATCCTCAATACGAGGCGTACATGAGCCTAGGTGTACTGCTTTCTGTGACATTCGGAGCTGTGTGCCACTTAGTGCGTGTATCCTTATTGTTATTACTGGGCTTCCTGGGACATGTTCCGAGGTTATGGCGTTACAGCAAGCTGAAATGCTGCTAGCTAGCGAAGATATTGAGCTGAACTTGAAATTTTATCAGTGATATAAGTTGTAACTTTATTTGATACCGCGGCCGCTTGAAAATTCGCCCAGTTCATATTGAGTGTATTTGCAATTCAAGTCAAATGTTGATTATGGCCAGGTTGGCTTATTGCCTTCAGAATGCCAATTCCTCTAGGGACTGAATCATTGAAAATATGGCTCACTTCTGGGACTACTTTGGCTTATATGGGACACTAATAATATTGAAATATAAAAGCGATATACGTCTATTCGGTTGATTGTAATAAGTATTTGTTACCCTATTTTCTCGAGACATAACCATCAAAGTAAGAAGAAATACTGAAAATTTTAAACTATGTTCTAATGCTTACCTTGTTTAAGCTCAGACTGAAGTGTTGTCACCAAAATAAATTTAAGCACTGCTATACTCCTGAAAAGAAAAGGGCTGATAAGATCATAGGAAGACTCTGATGAAACAACTTTTTTTTATCACTCACATTTCACACTTTCCATGGGTAACTTAATCCCCATGGACACATTTCCCTCCACTTTCACTACATAGGTAAATATGATAGGAAAATACATGAAAACGCTCTTTCGATGGGAACCTATATGTAGCTCATGTCATTTTGGATTTGAAGTCCAAATTTGCTTGTTGTGCTTGCACATCGCAAGAAAAACTGCCCTCTTGCTTGAAATGTCTATAGCTACAGTATATACTCCGATTTACTTATTATAACTAGAGCCCGGATTTATTATTGCAATGAGTGCAATAACTGTAATAAGTACAATAACTGCAATGAGAGCTATAAATGCAACATATTAAGCCATGTTCACATTGTAACGCGTTCACTCAAACTGATGGACGCGGTGCGTTGATTTGAGAGAAGCAGCTGCAGTAAACGCGGTAGACTGAAGAATGAAGCATGTCCTTTTTTTGCACGCACTGCGTCCTTCAAGTTCAGTAAACAGAGCTTATAAATGCTAAATTTATCCTCTGCAGGGTTCACAGATCATAGACAAGTCGAAAAAAAAAAAATTTTATCATCACTTTAATTATCAGAATCACTGTACAGCACTCCCGTTTAAGAGAAGAAAACTAGAAATCCTTAAGCCCAACTGATTGCTCTGTGCTGAGTTCTCTTTTGTCGGTTTATCAGGCTATAAATATTTTTAAAATTGGCTGTTCTTATCAAAATCAGCCTATAAGATTGTGGGATACGAATATATTTTTATAACCTTTTTCGTTCTAGGGATACATCATGGAGACATGTAAGCGGGATATTTACAAGAATCAGTCACGCCATTGGGAAGAATTGTCAATTAGCACAAGCGAAATGTATACTGACAATTGGTGTTTGGAACTGATGTAGGTGTCCGTTGATCCACTGGCATATGTTATTCTCGTTTGCAATCCGACTTTTTTCTTGTCCTTTCAATTTTTTGCTGCATTTGCCTTTTCCTTGTTTTCTATTTCTTTCACTCCTACTGCTTAGGTGCAGTAAGAGCAATTTGTAGGTACAATAGGAGCAATTTTTATGAGCTATAACTGCTATATTTCAAGCGCAACAAAACCGGGCTCTAGTTATAACTATAGGAGATTCTATTTCTACACAGAAAATAATCGCCCTTCGTTTTCTAAAGAGACAGACCACCGAACTTTGGTTTCTGTAACAACGGAAGCATATTCAGCTTGGTCCCTGTAACTAGAACGTTCTATGTTTATCACCCGTGAACAAAGTGAGAGAGGTGATAATGTTTTCGTTTGGGATTTAAGTATATATTGTTTGTCTGTCCACCCAATAAGAAGAAGGAGTTTGGCAATGTTCATAATATTTTGCTGTGAGTCAGGTAGGTTGACCTAGATGGGATAAATGTCAAAACTCTAGAGAAAGCTGACTATAAAAAATGATGTCATTGAAATTTGCCTACCACCGCAGGTGATGGTTTTACGCCACGAGGCGTTCTAGTTCTATATACATGTGATTTTTTTCCTTTTCCCGAGCAGAACAGAATACTTAACTTTGATGTTAATGACAACAAGAGAACCATATTCCGACTTTCAGACTAGTTTCTGTAATCAAAACCTTCTCAGGTCTATACATGAAGGTATGTTTCTGTTTTCCAAGCAAAACGGATTACTTACCTTTGGTTCCTACAACAAGAAAAGCGGAATATTCCTCTTAGTTCCAAGTTATACAAAACTTGTTTTTTTTTCGTTTCCCAAGCAAAACGGAAGAAGGCAGAGCTGCGTAATGTCACTCAGGAGTCGGTTCGAGACGGGCGTCCGATCCGTGTCAAATGACCATAGCAGATTCAGGAGATCAGGTACATGGTATTCTAATTCTCGGAGATGCCGCGCAGTCACGGACACATGCCATGTTCCGGCCTCGGCCTACCAACGCTTTTGATTCACTGCCTACCTGAATAATTCGAGGCCACTGAACACTGATAACTCTACTATTAAAGACTAAACTAGAGCTAGCTAGAAATTTTTACTTGATGCTTCAATCAGATTTTAGTATTTCTGCATTTTTTACGTTAGGTAAAAACAGGGTTTTATGTTTAATTGCTTAGGGCGTCAGAAATATTTTTTTTCATTTGATATTTCAGTCAGAGGTTTTTTGCTTCTTTTGCATCTTCAGCGTATTTGGATGACCTGATGTCTAACGGTTTTATTTTGTAAGTTGTGAGAAACCTTTTACTTGATACTTCAATCGAAAGGTTTTTAATTTCACTTTGTTTATAGTTATTTGCAGCAGGTAAAATTTAGTGAGCTTTTAAACTTTATCATATGAAGGTTTGATCAGAAGTTATTTCATCTTCAAGGGTAAGGCATCATTTTGGTTTGCCATTTAAACTTCAGCTATATTTACGCTTCTATTTAGTGCTAGGATTAAGAATTCTTTGTCTACATTGATAATGAATAACTTTACAGATTAGCATTCTTATTCTTATCAAGTTTTCGTAAACCTTAGATATGACACTTCAAGCCTACTGCACCTCAGAATCTTCCATTTGTTATTATGATATAAGGTTAGGCTTGTGTTTTAATGCTAATATGGATAAAATACTGCGTGATACAGTAAATTTTAAGTTCGTAAATTACTTTTTATTTGTGATGGCCTTTTCTTTTAACTACGTTACCCGGATGGCGGGCTATGAAATATGTACCACGGGGTATAAATATGTACCAATACGTAGTCAACGTGTTAAGTTGCATGTAAAACTAAAATTGGGATTCCACTCAGCTCTTTAACGCATACTTCACTACCAATGCCTTCTTCATCTCCTGCGATACGAAGTAGCCTCGTATGGATATGACACCTCCCAACCTTAGCAACGTACCTCACTACTACTACTGTTCGCATCTCATGCTACACGCAGTATTAGCCTCGTATGGTCGTATGAATATGACACATCCCAACCCCATGCAATGTAACTCACTACCACTACTGTTCGCATCTCATGCTACACGCAGTAGTAGCCTCGTATGGTCGTATGAATATGACACATCCCAACCCCATGCAACGTACCTCACTACCACTACTGTCCGCATCTCCTGCGACACGCACTAGCCTCGTATCTGAAGCTCAGTGGTGTACAATTTCAAGGGCCATATCACCCAAAGTACCTCGAGTTCCAAGGCCCACATTTCCCAGTGATGATGCCTGGCTGATCCTCGTCATCATCCTCCTGCTGGCGTATTCCGCACAGCGGTGAGGAAGCGCCCGCAAATGAGCTCCATGATGACCCTGTTAGGATTTTTAGTTCCCGTGTACACCAGTCTGTCAGTCGCGGCAGGGGCTGACACACGTGCAGAATTACAAGCCAATGCTTGCAATTAGACCTCAGTTAGCGATGCCTGAATTTTAAAGTTTTGCTCCTAAGGTATTGAATTAAAGGATAGGTGGGCCAATTAAAACTTTTAGCCCTGATATAATGTGTAAGGAATATTAGCATTTATTTTCTGAGCGAAGCAGATCCATCGCTTTGAGATTAAAGAAGCGTAAGTACATGTGAAGGATTGCTGCAAAAACCTGGAGTTGTAAAATTCTCAGCTCTACACAAATTATAGGTTCCTCTCAGCACATTTTCAATATATTACCATTCAAATAATAGGTACGATTGAATGAATTGCAGGGCTGGCACGAGGAAGGCATTATGAAATTTGATATGTGAAATGGAGTTTACTTTAGCCACAAATATCGTATAACATTCTTATTTTCTCTCGCACTTAATGATGAAAACAGAGATGTATCTAAATGAGCAGGGATCTTTTTGTGTTTTTTCACTGCATGTGTAGTTAACAGTGTAAAAATGAAAAACAACTTTATTATTTCTGGGTTACCTGAGAAGTTGTTTGGGAGAAAACTAATATTCGCCAATATTTCGGGGTCTTCGATTGCGCTACGAGTCTTCTTTCTGTTCAGGCTAGCGAATTAAATGAGAACGATTCTTCAGTTAGATACGAACGTGTCGACCACAGCACTAAACATTACGAAATCGTATTATCTCTATGAACAGAGAGAACTTGAGAAATCTATTACGAAGCTTGTCGATCACATGTAGGTTGGCTTAGAAGTATGGAAGTAATTATTATTAATTTATCCCGCCAAAATTTAAATTCCTCTGGATCGTATGGCTTTAGTTAACCTTATTTTAGACAACCTGTGTTACTTAGATACCGGGGCTCTTTGCANCTATTACTATGCTTGTTGATCACATGTAGGTTGGCTTAGAAGTATGGAAGTAATTATTATTAATTTATCCCGCCAAAATTTAAATTCCTCTGGATCGTATGGCTTTAGTTAACCTTATTTTAGACAACCTGTGTTACTTAAATACTGGGGCTCTTTGTACTAATGTATTCCTACGAAATAAAATCTCAGAATGATTAAAATGGAACTAAGAAAATCTAAGAGAATTAGTGTAAACAACACTAAGAAACACAATTAGTATATCACACGTGAATGCGTCCTCAAGAAGAACCATAGTTTTCAAACCGCTTATCTAATTCAATATGCATCGTTTTCAGGCAATAAAGCATACATGTAGGTATGTGGAATGCATTAACCCTTTAGTGCCTACAGTACACATATGATGACATTACATGTAGTGTTTTTCCTACGAAAAGTGATGCTCTATTGAGGCACTAAAGGGTTAAAAGGGTGGCAGAAGGCTTGCGCAACACGTCATCGAGAAACCCAACTCTACCTATAGCATTATTACAACTTTCGTCCACTGCCAGCAGTGGCCCGTGTGATAACCAAGACGTTGCTGTTGCTCCAGTCAGAGAGACGAGATCTGTAGAGTGAGGATGTCCATTGTTAATGTCGAGAGGAACGGTGTCGAGTGCAAGCTGTTATTCGCAGCGATGATTGGGAGAGTATTGGATTTCAGCTTTGAGCGCAGATATTCTCGGTAATTGTTGTTGCATCGACGAGTTTAGTTTGACTAAAGAGCTCCGTACAGCGTAATGAGACTTCTGTTCGCATGGAAGTACAGTTCGAGAGGGTAGTTAAAGTTAGGTCAACAGAAAGCGGTACTTGTGTTCATATGGTGGTCAGGGTTAATTGTGATGGGGTTGAGCCTTGCTAAGTAGTTGAGAAATTTGTTTGGCTAAACGTACGGAACGCTTCCTAGTACAGGTTCTTGATTTGATATATTTTTCTGCTAAGGTCTTGGCTAAACCTTTCTGCTAGTCAGGTGGGGTGATTTGTCGCCCTAAAAACTCTCAAGTGATGGTTGCTTCTACAGACTCGCCGATTATGAAATTTTACTTCATAAAACGTAACTTGGGCAGGGTTAGCGTTTGCAGCTATGTTATACGTATTTTCTAGCCAAGAGATATGCTTAATTGATCAAAGAATCTGCGTAGCGTTAACTTCTACCCAGTGATACTTCATAAACAAAGCTGTGTTATACTTTCAAGTGTGGGACTGTATTTATTAAAAAAAAGGTTCCCTTTTATAGGTTGGTAGCCTAAAATGAGGACGCTTGCTGGTCTATCCACTACACGACAGCTGACTGTGCTGTACCATAGAGAAAGGATAATGTTTATCACCCGCGAACGAAGTGAGAGAGGTGATAATGTTTTCGTTTTGGATTTAAGTATATATATCTGTTTGTCAGTCCACCCAAAACGAGAGAGACGGAGTTGAGCAATGTTCATATTTTTTGCAGGGAGTCAGGTGGGTTCACCTAGAGTAGGCTGGCCATCAAAATTAACTGCGTTGAAATTTGCCCCCTCCGCGGGTGATGGTCTTACGCCACGAGCTGTTCCATAGTTCAATAACGTCAACGCTGTAACTCCTTAATTTATATACCAAAACTGTTCAAAACAGAGCGATCGCATCGGTAGTTGATACGGCGCTGTTGTAATGCATTTGTGGCATCAATTTCATCTAAACTATTTCTACGTCAACAATTTGACTCCTTGTCCTACAAGAGAAACGAACATAGCTTGGCAGATATACAGTATTTATGTAGTTGCAATATCGCTACCTTCCTAAAATTTCTTAATTTACGTTCCAAGACAGGAAAACGTTTAGCCTAACTCAACCATCACTGATTATATTATAATTACACTGGGGAACAAGCAATTTCTGGCTGGAATTCTTTCAACTATATTTCCATCGGTTCAACCCAATGATTCTAAATCTGAAGACCGTTTCTGTCTATCACGTCTCATTTTCAAATAATCATATCTTGCTTCTTTTCCTTAATGCTATTCCTACCGAACGTCCACTATGAAAATATTCAGACGAGTCGTATAATGCTATTCCTACAAGAATGTTAAGTACAAATAACTAACTAACTAACCTGACGTGCTAGCAAAATTCTAGTTACAGATATGAAACCAACGCCCAATAGCGACTTAGGATCAGCTCTTAAATTTGCGGCAGCAGGAAATAAGTTAAAATTTGTAACCCAGTGTTAATAATCACGTTGTCAGTCCAATTTACAATGTGTGCCTGTTTCCCACAACTAAGTTTCACAGTATTTTGTGAACATACTTTCTGTACTCGTATATTAGATTTGTTTTTATATCGGTGATATATATATATATATATATGTAAATATTCACACGAGGCAAAACTTCCTCAATGCACTGTTAAAAGTTAAACCCAAATATGACGATGCACTGTCATTTGCTAATGGACTGAAATTTGTTCAGCCATATTTTATTATTTTATATAACGATCTTAGAACAGCATAGTATATGAAATGGATTGTCAGTAATTGTAAAAAATATCATTATGTTACGTGCTATGGTCATTCATTTTGCATGCTGGATGCACGGGTCTGAGCAAAGTAAAAATTGGGTTCCATACTATACGTCGGTGTCAATTCATTTTCATTATTGCATAAATTAAAATCTTTAAAATCTTTAACTTGTCACATTAGTTTGTATTTCCAAAACACATATGCCAAAATAATACCTCGCACTGTATCTCTCTCACGTTCTATTTCCAATGAATCACAACTCACACCCTTCAAAGTAGCACGGCTTCGGGCAATAAGTAACCTAGAATAAGATTGGCAGCGTATTTCTGATAACTTCTTTCATATTAAAAGAATACAAAATGAAAAACTCTTTATTTAAATAAGCTCCATTCCCGCAAAAACTTACGTCAGACCAGAGCCACAATGTCTCTATCAATCAGCTTGTTTTTCTAGGAATAATTTGTAATAACCTTGAAATTAAATGGTATGTACATTCCAGAAAACACACAGCAGCACAAAATTGTTCGTCTCTACTAATTTCCTCTCTAAAAAGAGCTAAAACTCAAAACCCTTGGCATTAGCTTGCGTTTCCGCTAACGTTATCCCAGGACAAAACCACATCGTGCCTCTATTAGCTTCATTTTTTAAAAGACTTGAAACTAAAACCAATGGGTTTGCAGGATTGGTTACGACAGATCTCTTCGCTTCTACTTTAGTTTCCACTTAACCCGGGTAGAAAAAGAAACCTCTTTAAGATTTGGAGAGAAAAACCCGGGCAGCTCCTTAAGAAGAAAGAGATGTTCAGGGGGCTCTCGAGAACGCCGCTTTAATTCAAAGATAATCTCAAGATTCAGGAAAGAAACAAAAATTGGAGTGTCTTACTTCCTGCACAAAATCTAACTGTGTAAAAAGCTCGTCAGAGTCATAGGATGGAATTGAATTAGCATATGAATGCGAACAAAAGTTAACGTGAATGGCAAAACTGGCTCGCTCGAAATTTTTCGTGTCCGGCAACAGGTGCGTCAGTGGAGGCGAGTTCGCCTGCGATGGGGAATTGGAGTTCCGGGCAACTTCTGGCTCAACTCCCGCTTCGCCAAAAACGTCCCGGATCAAAAATAAAAGTTTCTTCTGAACGGCCGCAAAAGATGAAGTTTTGAACCAAATGCAAGCGCAAGTAATGTAGGAGGTCTATAGTAACATTTTCGTTCGACGTATAGTGGGCTTCTTTCCATATTTTCTGGATGTTACTCGGTCAGGAAGTAAAATGGTTTGAATAGAATTAATGCGATATGTAGGAAACACTGCTTGACTAAGCTTACTTGAAAACCATGAAGGAATCCACATTGGAAGTTGCATCACTATAATGTGAGCTGTGAAATTGTTAACAAACCCATAGGCACAAAATCGTAATGATACAAGTGTACATCTCGCATGACTGCTACACTCACACATAAACTACATGTGATTATACTTTATTAACCTACTGCTTATATGATAGCCCCAAGCAGGCAAATTAATTCCTCAGTGTCAAATTGCACCATACGGGTACTTTCCTTCTTGTAGACTTGCCAAAAAATACAGCAAAATCGCTTCCTCAGTGTTGAATCAGACAATACTGTTACAATGTACAGTCATAAATTAACCATCTGCAGCCAAAATCAATTCCTCAGTGTTGAATCTGACAAGACCTACACGTAGTGCCCTCTCACAAACTAACCAAGTCAGGTTCTTAGTATTGGATCGGACGATGGAGTTCTAAATAAAAATTCAAGAAAGAAGCCAAAACACAGCCCAGGTATGCGAGCAGGTGTCGGCCGCTAGCAGTACCTGACTTTGCTTTTATGACCAACGTGACTGCCGACCTCCAAACTTGGCCAGACAGCGCCGGCAAAACTCGTGAAAATGGCCGCTTTACTCGCATCTGCAGGGCGGTGTTTAGCCCATTTCAAAAGATTTACTAACGCCAAGATATCAATATGAAAACATGACGCTCGATAACCTCAAAAAATGAGCTAGAACGAAGTCAGAATCTGTCAACAGCAGCGAGTAATATTTTATGTGTTCTGATTATCTTTTCCAGAGAACTGAAGTTCTTAAATGAAACTAGTGACAGTATTTCTCAAAGTATTAATTCTATGACACTGTAATTATGGAAAGCTCCAGTTATTGAAGATACACGAGAGCTGATTACCTCCGCCAAGGAGGTTATGGTTTCGTCGTGTTTGTCTGGCTGTCTGTGTGTTTGCTTGTTTGTCTGTCACCTAGATAACTCAAAAAGTTCTGAACCGATTTGGACAAAATTTACAGTGATTGTTAGGTATGTTAGGAGGAACAGAAGATTACCTTTTAGTGAAGATATGTCCATCCGTTTGTTTAATTGCTTGTCTGCCTCATTTTTCTCAATGCCATAACTCAAAAAGTTATGAATGGATTTTTATGAAATTAATATGAGTTGTTAAGTATACAACAAGGAGTAAATGACCAAATTTTAGTAATGATCCGTTTGTTTGTTCGTTCGTTTGTCACTGTTTTTAATTTTATGCTTGTTAGCACAATAACTCAAAAAACAATGAATAGATCTTTATGAAATTCATAGGGGCTGTTAGTAATGTTGAAAGACATTAATAATAAAATTTCGGTGCAGAGCGGTTTGTTCGTTTGTATGTTTGACTCAAGTTTGTCATAACGTTTGTTAGCAGCATAACTCAAAAAGTTATGAACGGATCTTTAAGAAAATTGCACAAGCTGTTATTGCTATCAAAAGACACAAATAATTAGATTTTGGAGTGTTTACAAAGAAAATTATGGTTTCAGAGAAAATTTGAATTTTTGTATACCGTTGCCTCGCTTGGCGAAGGTATGCCCTCTCAGAGTGCTCTAGTTTTGTAATGTTTTTACTTGGTGTAATCTTGCTTGTCATCAAAAGTCAAGTTTACCAATATAAAACAGCGAACGAGGCTGACGAACTTCGGCAAGCAGCTTACTGAAAATACCATTATTCTTGGCAGTTACTCTTCAATTGCATGTGAGAATATGTTTAGCTTCTATTGGCTTAGGCATCTTGATGATACATAAAATATTATGAAATTGAGAAGATGTCAGTACTCTTACCTCCAGCGAGAGGTCGCAAAAACTGTATTTCTGCATCATCAGCAGCGAATGTGAGATATACTTGATTGTGCCCTGTCAGTAACTGAGCTTATATCTAATAAAAAATTAGTAAAAATGTTTCAATGGAGCCTCAACACTGCATAGCAGTGGAAGCCTGAAAGAAATGGTAAGAATAATTATTGCTTGATCATCTGGCAGGTGTATACAAACCACTATATGAGCTCAAAAAAAAAATATTACTCACAACACATTATTAACACAAATGGGCGTTGATTCATTTCAAGGAAAATAGAACTGTAGGCTACTTTTCGTATTCTGCGCTGCTACTTCTAGATGTAGCGGTAAAACAAAAGTTACTCTAACGGAACTTTGGGTGCGCGAGAAGCTTTTTTTTTATTTTGATTTGGGACAACCAAAAATTCTGCCAGGCAATTTAAAAGCTTGTATCGAGAATACTGGAGATGCTTAACAGCTGTCGCACATCAGTGCGTTAATTAGATTTAGCATAATATCTGGGTGCGCTCGATAAGCTGGAGAATTTAAAACTTCTAGACTTGACGAGTCCGGCACCTTAGATAGGAGAATCGGTGTCACCACACTGAAACGTGTTGCAAACAATCCGATCACGTTGAGCCGCTGAAAACTCCATTTTACAGACTAAGTTTGAAATTTTGGCAGTCTGAATGGTAATCGATTAAGGGTGAACACCTCAAACTTGATTCAGTGGGTTGAAGGCAAGATACGGGTCGAACAAAGTCTCAGAAATGCCCAGAGAATTGGCTACGCTGTTGAGGAATTTCACCACGCCCAAACTGCCTTGATAAAATGGACAGAGTATAGCAGGAAGGTGCACTGCACCCGCTATTGCTGCAGTTTGATTCATTTTCACAGTAATAAAGTTGAGCCCTACTGATTCCCCACCGCTAAGGTGAGATTTTTCTGTAACATCCGCGACTACTGTTGAAATTTATCAACTTCTGCTGGGCATGAATTTTGGGAAAGTACCAGAAATAAAGTGTGATTTATATATAGGATACTTCTTATCTCAAGCGTAGATATATAATATGAATATTACATTATTTTGTCCAGCTACTTCCGAGCCATGTAATAGTTAACCTTTACTCGGTGCTCGTTTATTATCTATCCGTTACATTAAACGGAGGTCGAGCTGTCGTTTATTTAGTCCTCATACAAGGAAACATGAAAGGGGTATGAAGTATATTTATAATTACAGAATTATATGATAAAAATATAAGCAAATGCACAACATTGTGTAATATACCGATTTGATTCACTCTTTCCTACAGAAGCCATTTTGACGGCTTTGTGCATGTCGTAACTACAGCACCTACCAGTAGTACATCAGGAAATTAAACCTGCACGTGTATCATAGTAGTGTGGAAACAGAAAAGTTGCCGGCACTGCATTGGCCGCAAATAATGGTAACAATTGCTCGCGTATTTGGTGCGTACAGGTACATTTTTGTAACCACCACGGTGCCGGGTGCATCTCTTCCCACACACGCACACCAACCGCAAAAGGACGAGGCTGTCCCTGCCACCAAGCCAGGTGAACCATTAACTTACCACGGCCCAGAGTTTGGTTTCTAAATGAGCATTTCATACGGGCAGAAGCAGTGCAAGGAGTCTCTTACAGCCTACTACAGCATTTACAACATGGATCTTCTTATGGGTATTGCAAGAATTGGGCTCGTAATCGTCTATAGCAATTGGAAGAGGAATTCTTAGCCCTTGATACCCTCTTATCACGAACTTATTACGCCAGCAAAATTCATGCCCACACAAACTTTTTTTCCTACCAGAAACATTAAGGATCGGCGACTGGAAAAGAAGACCCTCCTATAAAGTGCTAATCAACCGGATAAGTGAGCATTTGGGATCTACTTCAGGAAGTAAAATCTTACTGAATCATACTTATACAAATTCAGGGCATATGGACTAAAAATGCTCTTCCTGAAGCTGGACATTCCACAATACTACATTTGTTGTCTGCGCTAATATTAAGAACAAGAATTCTCTGTAGAATATTCTCCGTTGAATTTACACATTGTGAACGCTACCTTCTTGTAGCCTTTCTTATGAGCAAGATAATGCACAGCTTCATTAGCCCTCGAACGCAAACTATGGGCATAATGTGTCCTATATGATGCCTGCTGATATGGATATACGGTTAGTGATCCAGAGCTTAGGAGCTACGATAGCGGTGATATGCGGACAGATATCCGTCAACTACGCAGCACAAAAAAAGATTACCTAAATATTATGTACAGATCTAGAGATCCACTAAAAGTGTCTAATTGCGGTATAACTAGTCATACAGAGAGCCACGATCCTATGACTGCTTCAGTATATATTCGTACATTCATGAACTCAAGCTACATAGTTGTACAAAGAATGTCAGAGGTAGGATTGCTATAGCATAAATTTAAGTGCAAACTTCCTGAAAATTTATAATAAATTTAAAATAGTACTAAAATCCACGAACGTTGGATTGAGATAGTACATACACAGAGATATCCGAATGCAAGCGAATACTACAAAGCTGTACGGAGAACCACTAAGGTGAGATTGCGGTGATAATGGACACAGTTCCATTAGGTACAGAAAAGCTGGAGAGCAGCGACTGGCGATGCTCCCCAGGTCTGGTCACTAACCGCAAGAAATAAAACGCTTCTTTCTTATTAAGCTTACGGCCCCACCTGAAGCAGGTTTAAGCTCCAATCTTTTTTTCAGTTTTACTGCACAATTTGTCAGTGAACGGCAATTTTCAAGGCACAGTTGTTGAACACAGGTGAACACCAAATTTCAAAAGAAGTGGTGACTTATTGGTGCTAGATGAAGAGATCAAGGTGGATGGCAAGTGCTTCCATGTCTAGTCGCTTCATGGTGTCTCGTTTACTTCATCTTATGAAGCCGGAAAATCGTCATGGATGAATAATACACCCTTGGATTTAACCCATGCTGGCTCCTTCCGCTTCAGTGTCTGTTATGGCTGGTACTCACGCAGTAAAAAGTAAGAGTTTCGTCATCTCCGCGTTTGAATGCATTGATGTGTCTACTTAAATAGCCAAAAGTGCAAGGAATTCTGCGTTTAATTCTCTCCAAGTTTGAAGAGACCTCCGAAACTCAAACTGGCGGCACTTGCTGAGCAAACTGAAATGACGACTAAAGTTTTGTACCTTCGTTTGTAAACTGAAAGTTCTTTCTACGAGGACACAACAAAACGTTCGGACGAATAGCTGAAGAAACTCGTTCCTTTGACTAGCGTGTGTACAGGCTTCAACACACGTTGCAACTACTGTAAACACAGGTCTGCACCCGTGCAGAATTTTTGGCCACCCCAGAATCTAAAATGCTTAAATAGTTTTTAGTGCATTAAGAAAATGTTACTTCAGTGATGGTTAGCTCAAGCTGGTAGCGGCTCGTGGCACAAGGATAACGAGAAAATAAATATGTT
Organism: Parhyale hawaiensis; assembly: GCA_001587735.2. Taxonomy (NCBI): domain Eukaryota; kingdom Metazoa; phylum Arthropoda; class Malacostraca; order Amphipoda; family Hyalidae; genus Parhyale; species Parhyale hawaiensis. Next base: position 15,783,165 of record LQNS02278125.1, on the reverse strand, counting down.
AAATAATTATTCTCCAATATATTTGAAGTATATTTATGTAGTGTATACAAAATTAGTTAGCAACTAAATATACGATTCAGAGTAAATTGCAGCTCAGCCACAATAAAAAATAAAATTTTAAATTGCCAGTTACTCAGGTGCAATCGGCGCAACATTTCGCAGTTTACAAAAATGAGTCAAACCCGCAACAGAAAAAAAAGAAATTCAGCTGAGAGAAGCAACAACATTGAGCCCGTTAACCTGGAACAGTATTTAGCGAATGAGACGGGCAATGGCAGCAGAAAACTCTCCCAGGAGTGCCTTATCTTTAACGTAGCTAAAGCGAAGGTTCAATAGCTATCACTTGCGGTTCATTCAATTTCTGAAGACCCAAACAATGAAGGGTTACAATGGAGCCAGAAACCAATTGACTGGAACCTTCAAGAAAAAGTGTGTCATTAAATGGAGTTTACTTTAGGTGAGAAGCTGCCAGCCTGCGTCCGGAAGGGCTGGTGTTCTTAATTCTGCTGGCCACTGAAAATGCGATCGTCGTAAGAATAACATTAGCCAAAGAGTTCATTTTTGGTCGCAAGTTGCTTGAGTTGTGAAGGGCAGGATCATTTTACAGTTCTCATAGTATTAACATTAGCTACAGAGTTGATTTTTGACCACAAGTTGCTTGAGTGGTGAAGGGTAGGATCATTTTACAGTTCTCATAGTATTAACATTAGCTACAGAGTTGATTTTTGACCACAAGTTGCTTGAGTGGTGGAGGGCAGGATCATAGAAAGTGTTCAGTTTTACAGCTTTGGTAGGAATAACATTAGCCATAGAGTTCATATTTGGTCGCAAGCAGCTTGAGTGGCGTAGGAAAGGATCACTAGTAGTGTAGAATTTCACGTCTCTAATAGGATTGGCATCAGCCTTAAAATTGTTTCTTGTCAAAAGAAACTTAAGTGGTATAAGAAAATATCATGTTAATGTTACGTTGTACAGCTGTCGCAGGACAAACATTAGCCTACATTTCATTTTTTGTCACGAGTTGCTTGAATCGTGTAGGAATAATTTATCAGCTCGCTTAGTCTACGCAATTATTAGTTGAACAAAATAGCATTAGTCGATAATTTTATTCTGAATTTCACAGTGTATTTTTATGGAAATACATCATTTTCAAATTTTAAATCGCAACTCTATGAAGTTAGACAATGCCCTTTTGAGATACGAAAGTACTCATTAATATATGAAGATTACAGCTTTTGGTTTTTTAAACGTAAAATGATCACAGAACGGAGTTCTTTTGTGTACCCTACTGAGTACACTCGAAATGGGAGCGCCAACAACATCCCACTAAGTACGACAAAAATGCAAAGCAAATACGAATTTCTGATCGCTTCCTGCTGTCCCACGGGGCGTTGCTGGCAAATGTTTAACGAAATCCAATCGAGGAAGTGAGAAGTCAATTAGGGCAGCAGCTGGGCGACGTCGACACATCCTAATCAAGCCCACAAAATCAGATGCATTGGTTCACTGCACGACACCATACCAACTTATCATAATTACGATCGTGATCGCTTTGACTCGGTGCACTTTGGCGCCTTCGCATTAGCCTTGCGCACATTAAATCCACGGAGCGGCCCTTCTAATCCAATGCTAGGCGGCCTTGAATACAATGTCAGGAGGTAATGCCTGCCGCCTTAGTTCCGTTATGATATTTAGTGCTGCAGGCATACCATGGTTACTGTTGAGAAACATAGTGGTACCTTTATTTTTGGTGTCAAGGGCGGGTGGCTAAACTTGAAGTACAATAATTTTATGCTCATTTTGTAGTCAAGATTTTATTTTCTTTTTTACAAATTTGGTTTTAAATACAGTCAATTTTACAAGTACAATCAATTCTATTAAAAAATGCAATAAATTTTTTAACGGTTTATCTATGTAGTCTGCTGCTTGCTAAAAAATAGCTTTAATCAAGGAAAAGAGACACTTCTCTAAGCAATTCAAATACAGAAACATTTCTCTGCATAGGAATAATGCCGGTGCTACATTGATTAAGCCCGTGCGTGAGAGGAAGCTTTGGGTTGCATATAATTATTTACATGCTAATTACTACGATTGTCCGGGGATAAATACAGTCAAATTACATACATAACCCCTCCTGTGTGCACAGTTAACGGCCATCCATCAAACCGATATAGCTCATATTATCATGATAATTACTACGGCATAACAGGGTAATAACTTTATACTCTTGCTTCACTTTACCTCATTGCAACTGAGCTGTTCTTGCGGCTTCTGCGTTTTCTCTATGTAGCAAATTTTATTCATAATCTTTTAGGCATTCTGATAAAGCACGGGTACATTGCACTGCTTTAATAATGACTATTTTGACATTGTTTCACGTGTTGTTTCGCTTCAAGCGTAATATCTCATACTGTATTCTAAGGGGAAAAATAACCCATGTAGCTCGGCAGGTAGTATATATTTAATTATAGGAACACATTATGCACACCAAAAATGCTGTTAGCTCTCCTGGAATGGGTGCAATCAAATAAATTGTTCAACAGCGCATAGCGAGCAAGAGATTCACTGCACCTAAACGAGGGAGCTTCAGATGATAATGTTGAAGTTTTCTCACTACTAGGTAGCTGAATCTTTATTCTAATCATTTACAATATTGGCAAATTTACGAACGCTGCCAAGGTATCCTTATGTGCATCCTGTGAAAATCGATGGTCTTTTATGGAAGCGAATTTCCTCCATTCTCTATTTGTATAGAGGGCGACGTGTGGTGCTTCTTGATGCGTGCGAGACCAAACTTTTGCCATCGGCATAAAATGTTGGCGGGAACAAGGCTCTGCAGCTGAGAAAATTTCCGAGTTTTACGTGGTTTTAACAAAGCATGCATACGCCAAAACGAGGATCACAGGCACCTTTTGAACTTAAAATTTTTCATGAAGTCTCTGATTTCTTAAAATCCTTTCAAATACTTGGCCTGTAGAAAAGTATATATGTAGGTAGTATAATTGCATCAGTGGTGCACTTTGGCGATGAAAGGCAGGCATGGGCATATAGTATATATATATATTTGTGTGTGCGCATATCATAATGTACATTCATACTGAATACGCGGATATAGGCCCTGTACTCGACAGATTGAAACTTGAATATCTTTACATATCACTATTACATATCACTATTATTTGTTAGAAAAAGAGCATTAAGGAATTATTACAACTATTTTTTTGTTTAGCAATGTTTTTTGGGCAAGTTAAACTATCAAAAGCATGCTGAAAGTTTTTGCAAGCAAAACAGAAAAATATTACGTGGCTGTGACTAAGTCAAAATTGTTTCAAATGCTCAGCCACCAGCTCAAAAGCATAAATTTCGATTGCCTCTGCACAGGCGAACAGTCGTCAACTGAACAGCACCGAGTGTCCAATTTCGAGGCTATTTTTTTGTGAAAAGTGTCATTTTTAGTCGTCATTTTAACTTTTTAATGACAACGTGGACCTCTAAGTTCACTTTCGCGTTGCACTATTCAAACGAAAATAATTATTGATGTTTGATGTGGGCAGTAAAGGGTTAAGGTTAGCTCTACTTCTCAGTCGTCTAATTGTCACTGCCCATGTGACTATCCAGCAAGTCCTCGCGATCTATGCTCATCTACACTCAGCCTATATTGTTTTATTTTCCTGCAACACAGCCGGTATTATTAATGCAAATTGTTATGATACTTGAACGACATCATATTCTGTTAATCACAGCACCCTTGATCTTAAGCTTGCGTGTATGCTGGCTTGCAAGGAGAGACATATATCTTGCCCATTATATAAATACAAATACGTTTCACGTATTTATACTAGAAATATTCATACCCATTCGTCAAATGAAGGCGCTTATCGACCTATATCTTTGACAACAATCTCGTCAAGGTGTTTGAAAATTGGTGGCATGCCAACTGAGTTGCTTAGCTGAAACCCCTATACCACCGGGTCAATTTGCGTACAGAAACACGTGTGTTGCTGTGACGCTCTGTTGTCTGTGTCACACTCCGTCCTATCCGCGTTAGATCGCCGTTGTGAAGCAGGCCTTTTTCTGTTGGACTTCAGTGCGGCGTTTGATAGAGTCAGCCATAGAAGCCTATTGTATAAATTTCAATCTTTTGATGTGGGTTATACAGTTTTGTCAATCATAGAGGATTTTAATGTAAGTTTATGGTTGTGTGAGTACTTCGCTCAGGGTGATTTTGGGTGTTTCTCAGGGTAGCGTTTTGGGCCCCTAGTTGTTAATGTACACTAGCGATATGTTTTCCTTCTTGGATAACACTGGTCAATTATGCCGACAATTCCACCTTAAGGAAGCTGTGATGCCGGCCCTGGCTTACATAAGGATGTTGCCCGGTCTTTAGACAGAGCCTCTTCTCGGATGAAACCAGGGTGCTCCTCATGATGTATAAAATTGAATATAGATAAAACTGAGACTAGGATTGTGAATTCGTCTCGTATTTATTTACTTTGGCATCCCTCACTCGAGATAGGTAGCACAATTCTTCAATAGTCAAACTTTCTTGAGATCTTGGTGTCGTTTTTGATGAGAAACTGATATTTGAGGCTTACATTAGGTGTCTAGCCTTAAGTACTTCTAGTGTGGTTGGGATCCTGGGCAAGGCTTACGCTGTGTTTGGTGATGTTGGAGTAGTCCGGAGTGGTTTCATTGCCTTTTTGTTAGAGCATTGTTCCCATGTCTGGGGTTCGGCTAGTTATCTTCATCTATTTGTTGGCTCTGCCAGTCGGTCGTGTACCCAGAATAATTTGGTAGACTTATTCTATAGACAGAGAGTTGCTTTGTGTTCTTTTAAGTATTCAATGCTGAGGGTTATTGCTTACACTCCTTATTGCTGCATCCGTTGGCTATCCCTTTACTTTGTTAAGGGTTAGGTGCCAAACTCGTCAACTCGGTCGCTGTTTCATACCCAGAATGGTACAGGTATGGAATTCATTACCGGGATGTGTATTCAGTTGTGTCGATCTACAAGGGTTCAAGCAAGGCCGCTGGACACTATATCTCCGAGGCCTTGGTTTAAGTCGGCTGTGAGTATTTTTTTATGTGTTATTTTTTCTTAGTAACACCTTGGGCGTCTTGGAGTTGCTTTTGCTTCTCTTGAGTTATTGCCGTCCTTTGATAACCTTGCGCAAAGTTTTAATTAAAATAATGAAAACATAGAGAAGAGCCAAAACTTGAAAATGCAAAATAAAATTTATTAAATGCTCTGCAATCTCTATATATATAGTTAAATACATGCCAGTAACTTCAGAACCTTATAACTGTAGTTACATTAGGGCTGAATTTTTTGAACTACATTTGTTTTCTCTTTAAAAAAAAAGAATGTGGGACGTCTACAAACTTAGCTTCTCAACCGGATTTTAGAGATTGTTTTAAGACTAAAATTATAACTTACCTTCATAAGCAAAGTTTCCGAAAATAGTTATCAGCCTAGGAAAGTTCTTATCAGAGTTCAATGCACTACCGGCGTGAGTACGCCAGCAAGACTACGTCAAAATCTCCTGGAAAGTGCAGTTGAATACCGGGTTTGACCTATTGTTGGCAAAAACAATTAGAGCGAGCTGCCGCACGGTTTCGATTTACATGTGAAACACAAGGAATGCTGGGCATAGTTTCACCTTTGAAAAACTTGTCCATGGCGTTCTAACGTGTTGCCTTTATTCAGGGAGGTGTCTGGTGGCCTGTCCGTCGGCCTGACAGCCGCGCTGCAACCGTCGAGTGGAACGGGCATTGAAAAATGACACTGGAAAGGGAAGAACGAACGTCAGCGAGGGCCGCTCTGCAACAAGAGAGAGAAAGAGAGAGAAGTTGCGTTTGTTTCGAAATCCTTGTAACTTAGGGAAAACAAGCGGCAGTGCTGTTCTATCGCCTGGGCTCTGAGTTTGGTGTTGAGCTATAGCATGAGTCGAAGCACAATGCTGATGGTTGTAACTTAGTGAAAAAATGCGGCGGTGCCGTTTTATTGCTTCGTATTCGAGTTCTGTGCTGGCCTAGCATGATTGGAAGTATAAAGTACTGATGATAACTTATGAAAAACATGTAGTAAAGAAATTCTGTCCTTTGATCTTTAAGTTCTGTGTTGGGCTAGCAGGAGTTGAAGATGATACCGACGGAACCCCAGCCATTTGAAATAGCATTTGAAAAGCCATTATACGATCTTAAATGAGGACAAAAAGTGAAAGGTTTAATAGTATAATACTTCATCCAGAATCCGGTGATGTGAGGTACATTTACTACCTAAAGAATAATATGTGGGTTCATCACGGACTCAAGCAAATAATAAAGAGTAATTTGATGGCATGGTTATTGTAAAATGGTGTGTAAAAATGGCGGAAACGATATATGTACAGAAGAAGAACGGCAATTCTTATGTGGTAGAAATATTAGTTGAACATCATCTCATTGACACTAATGAAAACTATTATAATTACACAAAAAGTAATGATGGCTCTGCTTATAAAAATATTCTTTGTTATTATCAATACTAATAGTAATTATCTACTTCTGTTTCTTCCTAGCGAGCAAATCAGGGAAGACGGGAACGTGAACGCCGAAAACAACTGTAAAATACATACTTCAGTCCCTTGCCAGAGAATTCGACTGTTCTACTTTTTGATTGTGTTATCGAAAGCAGTCTTCTGTTCTGGTGAAGAGCTAAGTTGCATCACAGATTTTCATGACAGAATGACTCAGAAAGCCAATTTGAACGCAGGCACCCTTATAACAAATTCTCATGTGGGATTTTAAAGCGAGGCAGTATGTACAGTATATCTCGCACATTGAGGAGTATACTGTATTTTGATGCTCAATTTTCAGATTGCAAGATACAATTTGTAGAATCATGCATTGATCGATATAAGCTGAATTACAATGAATTACTATACGTAATGTAAGCTAACATGAATTAATTTACAAACATTGACAAAACCAAGAATTGATAGGCAAATGCATATGTAGAGCTCACGAAGATGATATGTTGTAGTCAATGGTAGACAGAATACTGCGAGCCATGAATTAATAGAAATAAATTTGTAGACGATAACTTTAAGACTGAATTTCAGGGACCACGAATCATAATTAAATAGGCATCCTTTTGTGAAACTCGATTAGATTTGCGAAAATCGTGAACCATTAATGAATCGACTGAATTTTCTGCACCCTATTTTAATAGACATGTTATCTTGAATCTTTCTCAAACAAACAGATAAAAAAGAATGGCAGGAAATTTTACAAATGATCAAAACAATTTATTGCAGAAATCTATTTTATATATGATCGGTAAAACAATGGCGCGCGGAACACAATTTTGCGAACAATGAAACTGTGGCGGGCGGCGTGGAAGGAAAGCAGCTTGAGAGACGCCTGTCTTGAAGTGTCATTAGGAACTTCATTAAGACAGAAAACTTTGGTCGCTCTGAATTTCGTCTCTCAAAGGCGCGCAGATGCTGCAGGGTGACCCGCAATACCGCAAGTACTGCACAGGATCGGGACGGAGATGGAGGAAAGACATGGGAAAGTAGGTAGCATCTATGGGGCTAGAAGCTGCGTAAAAATAGTGTCAGGGTTGTTGGCAATATAGATAAAGGGTAATAGATGATGGGGCGACATAAGAGTAATTAAGACAGTAGTAGCAGTTAGGAGAGCCTTCCAAACTGGCAGTGCTTGTAGGCAATAAAATTCGAGGGAACGACAGACGACATTCAAAATTGAACGCTTCTCGTGCACTATTTCGTAGTGTCAAGAAATATTTAAACTTTTGATATCTATGGTAATCAACAGAAGAGGTCCAGGTGGCGTTGATCACGCCACCGGGCGTGTGTAAGGGTAGTTTTTTTTTTAGCAGTTTAATCGAAAGTAATGCTCGCTGCATTTTATGAGTTATTGTGTGAAATTTGCTAGGAACTCACAAGCATAAAGATTACAATACGTGTAGCTATCTTATGTCACTTTGGTTCCAGCGATGATTGCTGAGTCAGGTTAATGCATGTTTGTCAATGAAATTTAGATCAATAAGTTCAATATATATTTCTCATGAGACAGACTTAAACTCCGACTGCAATACAACGTGAGCTCGAGCTAGCCTCAAGCAGTGCTGACATCAACCCTACAGCGCATATGCATGAGCATCCCGACAAAAAATTTGTACGCAAAAACCAAAAAACAGCAGAATAAAAAATAAAAAATGCCTCAAGTAAAGAGCCACAATATATGCCACTGGGAGTTAGAAGTGGAGCGCGTGGAAATGCCTGGAGAAGAAGTTACGCATGAGATTAAAATATGCAAGGGTACATTTCTGCTCTCTTCTCAGAAACCAGAGGTTCCAAAAATGAGAGACAAAAAGCACAAATACAGGAAAAGCGAGGCACAGTCTCATTTTATTTTTTTGGTTCCTGAAGGTATTCACAACTTGCAAAGTACAAAGGGACGTATACTGTATATTGCTGCCCATTTTGTGAGCCAGAAAGGTGAGGTATAAGAAGTTACTATGCGAAGAATTCTTAAGTATTAAATTAGCACAGAGCAATTATTTTGTTAGTAGTGAAAAATGCCCACGATGGCCTAAATGCACACTTTCGTTTAGAATTTGTGTAAGGCACACGCAACATACACACATTCTCATTTGGAATTTGTGCAACGCGTATGCAACATTCATGTATATCTAACTGAGATCTCCACGCGACGAGACGTACATAATATACGCATGTCTCCAGTTGGAATCTGCGAAAGACTTGCACACACAGTGGTCGCACACTTTTATTGGATGTCTGCTTGCGACACAGTGAGACACACACACAATGTATGTTTCATATAGAAATTGCACAAAGTCCAATGTTCACACATTTTGAGTTAGAATCTGTATGAGATGCACGCATTGTTCACAGTCTCAGTTAAAACTTCCACAAAGCAGTGTGTTCATGATTTCTAGGTTGTAATTTGCGTAAGACGCACACTGTTCACACATTGTAAGTTGAAATTTGCTGAAGAAGCACACAATTTCAAACACTCTCGGCAGGAATTTGGACATATTACACTGACTGTTCGCACAGACAGCTCCTGAAGGACCCTGGGGCCGTGAGCGTATGGTGGACTCTGTAACGCCATTGATGCATCGATCAAATGGTCATTACCGGACCACTCCAGTGCTATTGACCGCTAATAGAACACATCATTAGTGACTCAGTAACGAACGAGTGGCAAGTAACGAACGCGAGTCCATCTCTGCAGGGAAATGCGGCAATGATGATCTTGATATTATTTTCCATTTACGCAGCACGGGAGAAAGAGAGCATTTTTATTTTTCGAGATCGTTCCTCGAGTGTCGAATGTGGCGGTTTTTTTTATTATTATTCACACAGCAAAGGAGATAGGCGCAAGTTTTAGTTTCGCTTTTTATAACTAGAGCTACACCTCGATATTAAGCTTTAAAAAGCGTAAATCAATTTTTATAGTGTTTCTACACTGGGTAATATTCCTTTCCGGATTGTATATTGGTGAAAGAGGCTCAAACACAAAAAATTAGGTATACTTAGCTTGACATTATTTTTCTCTACCCGGGAAACAGGTTCTAATACTAATATATATTAGGCAGAAGCAAAACAAAAATACAACAAAATTTTCAACATACTGTCTACATAAATGTGCTTAAACTAGCAGAGTGATAAAAGCAATGATGGAAATACCTTACCTTGAATATTCTTTGGACGAGGTTCAGGTGGCATTATCCACGCCGCCGATTATGTACAGAGGTGATGCTGCAGTCCGTGGCCAGTGAGTTGACTAGTAGCTAGCGAGTTATCCCCACTTTACAGCTGGCTTAATGTGTACTTTCAAGTATGCGTTCGGGAAATTTTTAAATTTTGCAGTCTCTGTACCGGCAGCATCTCGAATGTGACGTGGCATTTTGTTGAACAACCTTGCTCCCCAAACCGCAAGACTATTAGAATACGTTATGGCAATTGCGTCACCACCAGTTTTGATCGGAATTCGCATTTCACAAGTGCGACCAATACGGTCTGAGTATCTGGCCCGGATCCGCCCATTGACATTGGCAGTAATTCCGTCCAGAAATTCCCAAGCACATATGATCGTGAAGCACCCGAACCTCCGTAGAATTGAGTACATTTGAAGTTGAGCAAGTCTTTCGTGTTCGTTTACTTCTTGCATACCCTGGATTTTAGCAGCGAACGATCTCTGGATNAGTAATTCCGTCCAGAAATTCCCAAGCACATATGATCGTGAAGCACCCGAACCTCCGTAGAATTGAGTACATTTGAAGTTGAGCAAGTCTTTCGTGTTCGTTTACTTCTTGCATACCCTGGATTTTAGCAGCGAACGATCTCTGGATATCCTCGTGGTGCTCTAGGTCTTTCCGTTTACGCGGCATCCAAAGAGGTGAACAGTATTCTATCGTTGGTAGTACCAGTTGTTTCCATAAGGTGAGCCTTGTGCAATAATATTTATAATAGTAACGTAGAAGTGCTAATAACAAGTGCAGAAATAAGCCATGTCCCGTCGTAGAATCATACGTACGAGAGCACACATACTGTACTAAGATAACGAAGAGAGGGTAGCTTCGGAGTGACGGGGGGGGGGGGCACGGGTGAGGCAGCGGATGAGGATAAGGTCTACCGCCGGTCCCAACCAAGCGTGAGGCTTATCATCCTCTGGCGCATATTTTGCCCTGCAGCCGACAGCTCCATACGGCATGTCACTGGCTGATAGCCAATCCTTTTTGTATGCTTCCAAAACACATCGTCGGTACGGCTACAGCAGACATAACCTTCGTGACTGGAACGGCGCAAGCGTTACATGGAAAACATGTTTGTAGATATAACCCTTTTTGGCAACGTACAAAAGGTATTTGACGCCCCGTGTTTAGAACAAAATAACTGCAGAACGGAAAACATGTTTGTTGATGAAAGGGTAATGGAAAACGCACAAGGGTATTTAGCTCGTATCCGTGGTTAAAACTACGCAATCGCAGCACGGAATCCATTTCTAGTGATACAGCTTAACCGTCTATTGAGATCATTTATCAATACTCCCCAAACAATGTATTGTAACAGTGTATAGGCGGGTTCACACTTGAGCTCTTTGTCTCACGCTACACAAAACATTTGACACGAGCGTAACTGAGTTGAACGGAGATAGCTACTTGCAACTTTCTGAAAATATCCCCCAGTTACAGTCAGAGAGACTCGCGTATGTATTCGTCTTTACATGCAATGTTGCTACTCTTTTTATGACGCAGTTACGAATCAGTACAAAGGATTTTCTGCTACAGATTTCTATAATTTATTTGCCTTGCCGGACCTTGGTGCCATTTCTATTTTGTTTCTTGAGGGTGCAGCCCTCAATATGGTTATGACGCGATGTGCTGTGTTGTCATCATCTGCAGCATATGGCTGACTGACAGAGAGATATCCAGGTATGAAATGGTGTCCATAAATTCACTGACTTATAATTATTACTGCCGCTATCAGCCGAAATAATTGTTACTAATCTCTGTAGTAGAAAAATAGCTATAGAAACATCAATAATTACATTGATGGAACTGCTCTGATCATGAATCGGTATGTGTACACCGCTATTATTCTCCATTTAAAAAGTGCGTCTTCATCATACAATCCTTCTTGAAGGGTAAATTTATCATAGTCATCTGTAGAAATGAAATTCGGTTGAACAATAATGTAGAACAAATCTTTTAAATATTTCCGATTGAATGATCTCAAACTGGTTAAAATAACAACACTTACGCTATTCTTCCAATTAAATAATACATGTTGACTATCGAAATCAATCTGCCCACTATGGAAAGAACGGGCTTGGCGGCACCAACTTTAGAACAATATCCATTACATTTCAGAAGAAATGCCACAATTAATCTTGGTCGAATAGAAGAAAAGGATGTTTGCAGTAAAAATATATGAAAACTATCTTAGTTGCCTATAGCGAACGTCGAATGATTTTTTTTCTCGTATCGAAGAAAAGGTAAATAACAACAAAGTACGAGAATATATTAAGATATCTCCCTCGATATGCAACATTAGCGCTTGACTGGAAAAAAATTAAAATGAGTAGCAGCATTTGACATCTCATCTGGAATGATAACTTATCCTCGCATGAAATAAGTAGGAGCAGGGCAGCAAGAGACCTTTCAACCGGACAAACAATTTGTCTTCTCCTATTCAAAAAAAAAAAAAGCTAAGCAGCAACAGTACCTTCCGCGGATCACTCGATTGATACTTTTGTCTTTGCCTTATATAAAAACAAGACCTTGGCAGTAGTGATGCGGGAATAATGTATTTTCTGCACCGATTGTACCACTGCACAACTCCACTACGCATCGTTCCAATTGCTACAGACATGTTGCCTCCAGGCTTAACTTTTTTGGCTGGAGTCTATGTTTTCCGGAGGTATTGAGCGTTCGCTTCTTCTAACTCTTATAGAAGCAATTTAAAAAGTCAATAGAGATTCCTATTGGGATCCCAAAAGAAAAATATTCAACAAAATGGTTTCCGGAATTTGGTTCTACCAGGCCGGGAGGGAAAGAAAGAAAGCTGAGAGGTTCGATCTACAATTGCCGTGCGCTGTTGTCGACTTCAGTGCAGACGTACTGCGGGTCCTTTCCATTTACTACGCGAGTGACTGCAAAGAAGAAAACAATATACGGGAGACTTAGTGCATTACAAGTCTGCATATTCGCTTCACTCGGGATGTAGTCACTTGGTTTTGATGCTAAATTGTACAAGCAAATTTGTTGTTCTCGTATATTCGTCTTAGACGGGATGTGATCACTCGAGCTTTGATAGAAGATATTAAAATCAAATTTACCGCGTTGCAAGTGTGCATATATATATATATATTGCACCCATTCAAAAACTTATAGGCTTTGTCTGATATTATCCCATACTCTTCACTATTTACCCATAAGTAGCCGAAAAATGCCTATAAATTTTCGATTGGGTAGTCGTTTTAGCAAAGGATGTGCTCACTGGGTTTTGAGACAAAAATGCTTAATCAAATGTACAGTATTGTATGCCTCTACATTTGCTGCGAGGTGTAAAGGAGACACTTGGGTTTCCTTTCCTAGCAATAGTGTATGTTAATATTCATATGGAGGGAGGAGGAGATTAATAGTTTTTGAAGGTATTCATAAACAGTGTTACATGCAACAGGAAACCAAACAAGTATATCATTATTTTCACGCTTCTCTGCTGAGCAACGAAAGCATTCAATTCTTGTTATCATGATGATATACGAGAAATTATAAAAGATTTATATGGACGGTATGTACCCTCAGTGGTCGACTTGTGAGGCGTACAACCTGGCCATTGTCTCGCTCGAAGGTCGGACTTTCCATTCCCAAGCCACGGAGTAAGTCTTGCCGCTTGGTGATGCATCATCAGCAGTTCTGCCTTTCAAAATCCACTAGGGGAAGCGACACAGTCTAACTTAGAAAACAAGACAGAGGAGGGGGTGTCGAGTCACCAAGTGCTGATCGACTGCAGCCGTCACCCCTTCGGGTCCTAGAGGAGGTGTATCTGCAGCACGAACTAATTAGATTAGATTAGATAGGCGGCAGTAGAATGCACGTGGGCTTTCTATAGTTTGGGTGCGGGTTCAATGCGACGAGATTGCACACGTATGTCAGAACAGCTGTCGTAGTGTTAAGCAGCAACAGCAGCATTTGAGCAGCAAACGAATAGTTATTGGATTTTCAAACGCTCTTAAACTCAACCAGAAACAAAGATTTAGCCATATAAGTGAGAGTCGTTAATCTGAGACTGGACGTTCAAGAATGTCTGTTGTAGAATATTACCTTTCAGCTTTTCAGTAAAGGATATTCGTTCACTCTTTGCTACGGAATTTATCTTGCGTTTCAGCATTCTTATACGTCTGTTTTTGTTTCTAGCAGTAAAATTCGTGGGTACGTTCGCGTGCATGCCACAATATCAAGCACGAGGGTAATATCTTTGACTGCACCACTACATTCATCACAAACAATACTTAACAAACGTTCAACTCGTAGTTCTGTCCATTAACATATATTGTTCCCATGCACCCGCGTTCTGCCGAACCGCTTCCTACGTTTACTCCCCACTTTCATCAGTCAAAACGATCCCATCGTTGGGTTCTCCCCTTCTTCTTATTCGCCATCAATTTAAACTTCTATTTGATTTGACTCGCAAGTTTGGATCGGTGGTGCAATTAAGCTCCTCATACGACTGTTTTACTCTTCGTTGCGGCCAGCGAGCTGCCATTTTTCTCTTCAAAGTAAATGAGTTTTATCTTCGGGAATTTCGCTCACGGAGCTGGTACGACAGCGCGATCTACATGGACGGAACAGGGAGGGAGTTCACTACAGCAGCTGCAGTTGACATTCTTTGGAGAGCCATTCTCCGATTTGTATCGTGGGACGACCTGATGACTTCACACTATTGTTGTAACAGTTAGAGTTGCTTACGGTAAAGTTCCAGGTTGAGGGTTACGATATCAAGTGGCTTCTCTCTAGTCATTGGTTTGCTAACCGCGCTGACACTCAAATTTATCTGACTGTATTGATGCAGATATTACTAATAATATCTAGGCACCGGCAGTACGATTGATGAACAAGCTGGTGTTGTATTCATATAAACATGATATCGAGATAGCGGCACTGAAATGAGAACGTGCTCAAAAGTTCTAGAGAATTCTTACTTTAAAGGGAAAGTATAGGACAACCATTTAGAAAAAATCAAAACATTGTGGAACTAGAGCACGCTGAGAGCACATACCTCCGCCGTGCGAGGCAACGGTAGCAAAAAATTCAAATTGACTCTGAAACTATAATTTTCTTTGTATAATCTGCCAAATCCAATTATTTTGTACCTTTTGACAGTAATAACAGCTTGTGCAATTTTCTTGAAGATCCGTTCATAACTTTTTAAGTTATGCTGCTAACAAACGCTATGACAAACATCAGTCAAACATACAAACGAACAAACCGATCTGCACCAAAATTGAATAATTTATGTCTTTTAACATTTCTAACAACCCCTATAAATTTCATAAAGATCTATTCATCATTTTTTTGAGTTATTGCGCTAACAAGCATGAAATTAAAAACAGTGAAAAACGAACGAACAAACGGGTCATTACCAAAATTTGGTCATTTTCCTTTTTGTTACGTACCTAACAATTCATGTTAATTTCATAAAACTCCATCCATAACTTTTTGAGTTATGGCATTGAGAAAAATGAGAGAAACAAACAAACGGATGGATATATCTTCACCAAAAGGTAATCATCTGTTCCTTATAACATACCTAACAATCCCTGTAAATTTTGTCCAAATCGACTCATAACTTTTTGAGTTTTCTTGGTGACAGACAGACAAACACGACGAAAACAGAACCTCCTTGGCGGAGGTAAATATGTGTGTGCGTGTGTGAAATTGAAATAGCACTTTGTTGAATGACATCATAACTGATTGTCTCTCTCGAAGTTGCTAATACTAAGAGCGTAGAATTTTTAAGAACCTCCTCACAGTCCACAACTGATGCTAATTGCTGCATCTTCTCCCGTGAAAAAAAAATCAGTCTTTTAATTGCACCCGGAGTTGTGATGTTGGCTGTCCGATAATGAATGCTACAATCATAACGTTATTCTTTTATGATAACATGGTTATTATAACTATATTCATTATCATCATCATTATTTGAATTGTATTATATGATTAATATATTGCTATTATTATTTAATATGATGAGGAATACCTTTTTTTTTATTCAAAAGTAAGGAAAAGATACGTAGTGCAACTTTCGGGCAAAAGAGAAAAAACAGCGTTTCATATACATAGTACTTACCACTCAAATAAAGAAAATACTTGCAGCTTCGGTACACACTGGAAAAAACTGTAATTCATGACACTCTGCGCTACATTCATATCAAAACAAAACTGTTACTTTATTTTTTCAGTTGGATTCTAATTAACTCACCCCTACTGGGACATGCGCACCATGTACAGCTGTGCCTTCACACCAAGTCTCACTCTAGTTGCTTTGCATTCCATTTGTAACTGGGGAATGAAGACCTTCGTTTGTTTTATTGAAACTGAACCAATTAAATTACACCATGTTACTGCTTGTTCTCTTTCTGATCGTGTCGAGCATAGGAATATCCCTGGTCAAGAACATATGGAAACAAATGAACGTTCACTGCAAAGTGTCCTTGATAATTTAAACAATTCAGTTGGTCAAGGACCAAAGGATCCAAAGATGCTTAACGCGTTGAATAACAAGTTTACGAACTACAGGAGAAAGTCATATTGTAAATTTTTGTGCAATCGAAATCAAATTTTAAGTAAACTTGCGCACGCTTGGAACAGTGCGCATGCATCATCACGCATGGTCGATAAACAAATTTTTCACAAATTGCACCATAAGTAGTGAATAAAGTTAAATATACACTGAATAATGTTTCTTCATGCATCGTAGCTGAAAATTCTTGCAAATCTGCACTCTGACAGAAAACTGACAATCGTGTCTGTGTGCTAAAACTTACGATAGAGTAACAGAATCCTGCAAATTTGTTCAACACACATTATAGACACTAGTTTTTATTTGTTTTTACTAAGGACAGAATCCTATTCATATGACATGTTTGGCATTCAAAAACTTACTGGGATGCGGTGCAGCTTTTTTCTTGATTACTTAGGACAAAAGAACAGCATTTCACTAGCCACTTCACAGAATAAGAATAAGCAGTATTTCTACGCGTTTTTGGTTAAAATTCGTCTAAATTTGTTCACATATAGGAAAATATCAGCATCCGTCGTTTCATGTTATTCCAGCACGACAGAGGATTAAAAATCCGCACCCTGAACACAAAACATTAAATAAAGTTAAGTGCACGCAACACTGTTGTCACGGGTATTTTTCTCGTGGCTCCACTCGCTAGAGAGGAAGAGAATCGCGCAAATTTGAACACAACCATTAAATGAAGTTACAAGCACTGAATCCCGCGTTTCACAGGCCTATGTGCGGCACCGCGTCAGGGCGGTCGGCGCATCAGCACTCTGGCACAGGTCCGCTCCGATCAATGGCACAATTAGAGGAGTTGATTTAATTACAACACGGCTGAGTGGAAGCTTAACATGATTGCACCTCACTGACATGAAGCCTCCATACATATTGGCTCTACACACGCAAGCGACGGCAATTGACTGTGGCAAGCGGAAGTTTCCCTGGTGTGCACGGCCGCAATTGACTGTGGCAAGCGGAAGTTTCCCTGGTGTGCACGGCCGCAATTGACTGTGGCAAGCGGAAGTTTTTCTGGTGTGCAAGGCCACAATTGACTGTGGCAAGCGGAAGTTTCCCAGGTGTGTAAGGCCACAACTGATTGTGGCAAACGAAAGTTCCCATGGTGTGCACGGCCGCAATTGACTGTGGCATGCGGACGTTTTCCTGGTGTGCAAGTCCGCCAATTGACTGTTGCAAGCGGAAGTTTCCCTGGTGTGCAAGTCCGCCAATTGACTGTTGCAAGCGGAAGTTTCCCTGGTGTGCAAGTCCGCCAATTGACTGTGGCAAGCGAAGTTTCCCTGGTGTGCAAGGCCGCAGTTGACTGTCACAAGCGGAAGTTTCCCTGGTGTGCAAGTCCGCCAATTGACTGTGGCAAGCGGAAGTTTCCCTGGTGTGCACGGCCGCAATTGACTGTGGCAAGCGGACGTTTCCCTGGTGTGCAAGTCCGCCAATTGACTGAGACAAGTAACTGAGCAACTTACCAACTGACTGTAGCTGTCGACTGGGCAGTTCCTAATTGACTGTAGCAAGCATCTGAGCAGCTCACCGACTGATCGGACAGGCAGCAACTGTACAATTCAGTAACTCAATGAGACAAGCAGCTGTGACACTCACCATTTATGGCAAGCAAAAGTGTCCCTAGAGGCAAATGTTGCAATTTCCTGCGGAAATTATCTGATCTATTTATAAACCGAGCAGCGAGCAAGTAACAAATGTACCGTAGGAAAAACGGAGTAACTCATCAATTAACTGGAAAACATAAGTTTCCTTGAAGTGCCAAGCCGCCGTTTAACCAGTGGCAAGCAACTCACAAAATGAGTGTCGTACAATAGATGTCATCGACATATCGCGTGCAGAAAGAATGATCCCAATACTCTAGCTGTCAGCTGCGTGATTGCGGTAGCAACTGACTGGCTCAACTCTGTCTGTAAAAAACTCTGTCACCGAAAAAAATCAGATATTCTATGTTAGTTTGATACGGCAAGACGTTGTTATTTCCATTCCCTCGTAGTGCATATATGCCAACTGCGCGACTACTTGTTGATCTCGGAGTAAATATAGGTGGAAGAGATATGACTGTTCGGTAGTACTTGGAATCAACACGTTCTAGGTGTTTTTTAGTTGAGGCAGTTTTGGTTTCAAACTAAGACGCCTATGCCATATCTGCGATTTTTTAATGCCCGCGCTGTTTAGCGGAACATGCTGGATGAAATGACTAACGTACCGAGTTTCGAATAAATTTATGTATCGATAGTTACTAACAGGCAGATGCATAAGATTTCCAGCTAGCCAACTCGTGCAGTACAAAGTGGACCGCTCGTTGACGATGCATATGACTCATGTGTCGTCTCCATCTATACTTACTCCAAGGCGATGATGTCTGGGAGAGCGCGAGACTGCACGAATAGATTGACCCTTATTAACCAGGTACACGAAGATAACGATGTCATTGCGCAGCAAGTTCAAGTACTTGAGAAATCTGTATCCTCGTGTGATATAGTAGTTTTGAAATTTGTTATAAACTAGACGACCCGTGACTCGTTAGGTCGTCATCAAGATCGTTCTTTGCTCTTGCATAAAACAGGTGTGATCCAGCTGGTCATAGACCACACGCTTTCGGCCGTCCATGCTGCCTGTATACTGGTAACCATAAGCAGCTTCCTTGCTTCCCTAATGAATATTCAACACTCAGTCTGCGAACAAAGTCAGTATATATGTTACATATTCCAGTTGAATTTCCCGTAGCACCTTTCAATTTAATGTGCCCGTTCTTACAGCCGAGAATGAGCCCAGGTTTATAGATACAATCGATTTAAACTTTCAGCCCCCTCCCCATTTTTTATCTTAAAGTAAAGCAACGGTGTGCAAACAAGACACAAGTAAATGAACAAGGTTCACAGACTTTTAGCATAATACTAGACGACCCGTGACCCGTTGGGTCGTCATCACGATTGTCTTGTTTGCCTTTCGTGCCCATTTTGCTTCCTTTTCACCTGTAACTCATACTGATCTTTCTTCCATCCGTTCTTCTTTCCCAACTTGCTGTTCCCATGCGCGTTGATCCTGTGTGGGAACACCCTCGTGCATGGGTTCCACGTGTCTGTTATCACACTANGCAGTTGACTGTGGCAAGCGGAAGTTTCCCTGGTGTGCAAGGCCGCAGTTGACTGTGGCAAGCGGAAGTTTCCCTGGTGTGCAAGGCCGCAGTTGACTGTGGCAAGCGGAAGTTTCCCTGATGTGCAAGGCCGCCAATTGACTGAGACAAGTATCTGAGCAACTTACCAACTGACTGTAGCTGTCGACTGCGCAATTCCTAATTGACTGTAGCAAGGATCTGAGCAGCTCACCGACTGATCGGACAGGCAGCAACTGTACAATTCAGTAACTCACTGAGACAAGCAGCTGTGACACTCACTATTTATGGCAAGCAAAAGTGTCCCTAGAGGCCAATGTTGCAATTTCCTGCGGAAATCATCTGATCTATTTATAAACCGAGCAGCAAGCAAGTAACAAATGTACCGTAGGAAAAACGGAGTACCTAACTCATCAATTAACTGGCAAACATAAGTTTCCTTGCAGTGCCAAGCCGCCGTTTAACCAGTGGCAAGCAACTCACAAAATGAGTGTCGTACAATAGATGTCATCGACATATCGCGTGCAGAAAGAATGATCCCAATACAATAGCTGTCAGCTGCGTGATTGCGGTAGCTACTGACTGGCTCAACTCTGTCTGTAAAAAACTCTGTCACCGAAAAAAAATCAGATATTCTATGTTAGTTTGATACGGCAAGACGTTGTTATTTCCATTCCCTCGTAGTGCATATATGCCAACTGCGCGACTACTTGTTGATCTCGGAGGAAATATAGGTGGAAGAGATATGACCGTTCGGTAGTACTTGGAATCAACACGTTCTAGGTGTTTTTTAGTTGAGGCAGTTTTGGTTTCAAATTATAAGACGCCTATGCCATATCTGCGATTTTTTTTTAATGCCCGCGCTGTTTAGCGGAACATGCTGGATGAAATGACTAACGTAACGAGTTTCGAATAAATTTATGTATCGATACTTACTAACAGGCAGATGCATAAGCTTTCCAGCTAGCCAACTCGTGCCGTAAAAAGTGGACCACTGTTTGACGATGCATATGACTCATGTGTCGCCTCCATCTATATACTTACTCCAAGGCGATGATGTCTGGGAGAGCGCGATACAGCACGAATAGATTGACCCTTATATTAACCAGGTACACGAAGATAGCGCTGTCATTACGCAGCTAGATCAAGTACTTGAGATATCGGTATCCTCCTGTGATAAAGTAGATTTGAAATTTGTTATGAACTAGACGACCCGTGACTCGTTGGGTCGTCATCAAGATCATTCTTTGCTTTTGCGTAAAACAAGTGTAATCCAGCTGGTCATAGACCACACGCTTTCGGCCTTCCATCCTGCCCGTATTGGTCTCCATAAGCATGCTTCCTTGCTTCCCTAATGAATATTCAACACTCACTCTGTAAGCAAAGTCAATTTATTTGTTACGTATTCCAGTTGAATTTCCCGTAGCACCTTTCAATTTAATGTGCCCGTTCTTACAGCTGAGCCCGAGCCCAGGTTTACAGATGTAATTGATTTAAATCTTCAGCCCCCCCCTAATTTTTTATTTTAAAGGAAAGCAACGATGTGCAAATTTTAACAAGACACAAGTAAGTAAACCAGCAAACAAGGTTCACAGACTTTTAGTATATTATATAGATATTAGACTAAAATGCAGTCATGTATATGAATATACTTTTTTAGAGTGACAACGAGAATAATTTCGCTTTGTCAAGTGAAACGGCTGTAAGAGGCCTTGTAACACATTATCTGTAATGACACTTATTGATCTGCAACGATTGCAAACGCTACATCCTGATTTATTCATCCAGATGCGCCATTTTTGCAGTAAAAACGACCAGAACTGCTCTGACGGTAGTCAGGGTGCAATTATCCCTGAAGAGTAAAGGGTGCACGAAGAACATTTGCTCAGCCGAGTTGTAGCGTCTCAATATAACCCGGCGAGACCAGAGAGCGTCCGGACTACGGGCGCTGCATTATAGAACTCATGTAGTTTTAGAGCTTTAGTTGCCGGGAGCCCCTGAAGAAGATGCTCGTTGCGAAGCATTCTTGGGATCTTGCAAAACCGAGAAGTACTTCCCAAAGGAGCTGCTGGCATCATTAAGGCGACAAGATGCTACAAAAGTCGTTCAAAACAATGGAGTTGGTAGCAGCTCCGTCACACAGGGAGAGAGAGAAAGAGAGACGGAGCAACGAGCTGTCCTCGCCGAGCCACCAGACGATATTGTTGCTATCGGACAAACTCTTGACCTTTTGCTGACTCAGCGGCTAACTGAAAGCGACAAAATGAAGCTTATTGGTTTTTTAGATGAAACTCACATTAGAGGATCCGGATATTTTATGAAACCGGGCAAGGATATATTGAATGAAATCGAAAAATTCTAGTCTGCCTGTTCCTGATGGAAGAAGTTCCGTGAGTTACTATCGAGATGGAATACATTTTCAGCTGGTAAAAACGTAGATTTGACACTGTTAGAAGATAGAAGTACTATTGTGTCAAAACATTATCTACACAGCGCGATGCACTTATGACCACAGCGAGGTGACACACTTTTAAGTTTTGCGTAACATAGTGAAGGTAATGTCAACTTGACCTCACCCTCCGCAGGAAATCCCACACGCACTAGTTCGTGCTGCAAGTAAAGGCCAACTGACCCGAGAGGAGTGAGTACGGTTGCAGTCGACCACGGGTCGACTAGCTATGGTGTAGTGATTTACTGGTCAAAAACTGTATTATGAATTTGGAAAGTATAGGCATCCGGGATAAATAGAACAAGCAATCCGACTATTTACCGATAAATAATTGATGTTACGTGTGAAATTATATTTACCTTCGCCAAAGAGACTATGTTTTCATCGGGTTTGTCTGTCTGTTTATCTATTTGTCTGTTAGTTGTTATCTTCTAGTCTGTCTGGCTGTTACCAAAATAACTCAAAAAGTTTTGGACGGATTTTGACGAAATTTACAGGGATCGTTAGGTATGTTAGGAGGAATAGATAATTAACTTTTGGTGAAGATCCGTACATCCGTGTGTTTGTCTGCCACATTTTCTCAATGCCATAACTCAAAAAGTTATTGACGGAATTTTATGAAATTTATGTGAGTTTTTAGGTATATCACGAAGAGTAAATGACCAAATTTTTGTGATGATCTGTCAGTTTGTTCGTATGTTCGTCGTTGAGTTTGATTTGATGCTTGTTAGCGCAATGACTCAAAAAGCTTTAAATTGATCTTTATGAAATTTACAGAAGTTGTTAGTATTGTTAAAAGACATAAATGATCAAATTTTGGAGCAGACCGGTTGGTTCGTTTGTATGTTTGACTTAAGTTTGTCACAATGTTTGTTAGCAGCATAACGCAAAAAGTTATGAACGTATGTTCAAAAAAATTGCAAAAACTTTTAATTGTATCAGAAGACACAAATTGTTAGATTTTGAAGTTGATGCAAAGAAAATCATGATTTCAGCGTCAATTTTAATTTTTCGATACCGTTGCCTTACTTGGCGGAAGTATGCGCTCTCAGAGTGCTCTAGTTTTTATCTGAAGCACATGAGTCACATTCAACTTAGATCTCTATGGAAATTGAGCAAAACATTACATTGACTGTTCCTTCGCGTCGTATGATATGCTGAATTTCCAGGTTCCAGGAAATCAAACGCCGACCAGTAACTCTATTAAGAGTTTCACAGCTAGCCAAAGAGGTTTACCATCGCAGTACTAAAGAAATAGCCGCTTTTTTGAGCTTGTCGACACACCATGAAGAGGAAACTGCTCAATATAACGCCTTGATCCGTACGACCCTTTTTTTCTTACACTTGCTAAGAAAAAAGTTAAGCCTCGGCGAAGCAAGTTTTTCGGGGGGTCATTCGGACGGAGTCTCAATTACGTGCAGACTCCGTCACCCCCCGGCCGGCCGTGCCGCCGGATAAGCTCAATCTGAATTCCGATCGCCTTTCCATTGCAGGTCAATTGAAGCGTCGATTGGCTGGCTCCGTCACCTCGTTTAAGCCTCAATCTGTGCATTGTGCAGAGGCCAACATATTTGCTCCAACACACGACTCAATACACAGTTCAAAGCTCCAGAGGTCGTTAGGTGTTGTAGGCTCAGGGCCCCCTTTGCCTGCCTTCCTTCGGCCTGCCGATCGCAGTCAGAAAGACGCGATTCAAAGGACTTTCCTCAGAAGCTATACGGCTTCCATTTCCTGCATAAGCTTTGCTCGAAGTGAAATTTGCCTGCGTTTTAGAAAAGCTTCTTATTGGATTTCTTTTAGTGCCTTGCCTGATTTCCGAAGAGAGGTTGTTCCGAGCACTCAAAACATACGGGTCTGTATCTCGCTTTGCCTCTGGGTTAATAACCTTGAAATTTTTACTCTAAAGGAGCGCAATATTTTTATGTAATAATCCACGTAAAGGAACTATTAATTTCTTTTTTGCTCGTAAAACCAAGCAGTGGTAATAGTACCATGTGCAAGGTACATCAGCCGTCGCCCTCAAGTGAGTAAGACTGAGTTAAATAATTCTAAAACCATGCATATAACAATTAACTATAATTTAGAGTACCACGTAGAAGAAGTGGTACATCTTCAGTGTACTTGAAATAACTGATCTAAATAAAAACAGATCTAACATTAAGAATTGTAGTCGAGTACACATTAGTTTGAGTTGTCTGTCAAAATCAAGACTAAAAAATTGTTTTTCCAATGAAAAGCGGATAAAGTTGGCCCTAAACGTGTCCTTTTGACGTTCTTTATTTACAGGACTTTGTGTAGAAAATTATCATTAAAGCCAGACCAAGACTATGAAATTATTTTTTGCTGAATAGCAGTTAATGTTGATCATTCATAAACGTATCCTTTTGATACATACAGCATCTTATATTCACAGGATTTTGGGCATATATATGACCATGGCATAATGTGAAGAACCTGTAACTTCCAAGGTCGACGCAGCAGACGATTTAAAATTTGACGGTAACGCCATCTTGATGCTAATCATGTGTAAAACAAATGGACAGCATATACACTAATCTCTCACTTCCAGCCTCTACTCCCGTTCTTTAGAAGGTGCATAGCACTGAAAAATAGCTGAAACCATGCCTATATATGGTCTATGCTAGCGCCTCAGAATAAGTACTGAACGGTCAACAGTACCTTACTTGATATATATTGGTAAACATTTTTAGTACTATAGCGGTATGTCACCAAGTTCATGCTATGATCGATCGCATTTCGTTTTTATGGGGCTGCAACCAGTTGCAAATGATATTAAACGCAAAGTGAAGTTATTGTCTCCGACCACTGCACAAATGTAAATATTAAACTGCACAGGAGGCCAGCTCTACCTACGTCACAGCATGATGCTGGATACTGATATTGATCAAAATGACGATTATTGTCTGTCTGTCCATCTCATCCGTTACTGCTATTTTTACTCTTATTGTTCGCTGATAATGATGATGTTGTTAATAACGGTAATTATGTTGGTATAATAGCAAGAATAGAATAGTAATATTAAATAAATAATAATAAATACTGAGCATATTGTACTCGAATAATATTATATTACAATATTCTATTTTAATTTATTATATTACCATATTAGAAATAGGAAAAGAAACACAAAGAGATAGAATAAAACGGAAAACATACGTATTTATTTACATCTTCACTCGCGAACGAAGTGAGAGAGTTAATAATGCTTTCGTTGAATATTTAAGCACTTATCCAGGCTGGTTTTGTCTCGTGTGGTTTAGCTTAATCTCTGCTGATTTTATTTCACTATCAACGGTTCGGGTGGAGTACCCGTAGTTAACATTGAGAATTTGTTTGATTCTTCGCAAGTCACTATTAAGACTTTCAGGAGATGAGCACGTTTTCGTGGCTCGATGTACGTCAGATCTTATTATACTTCTTTTATATAACGTTCAGGGCACTCTCTCGCTGCATTCATACATTTGTCCGAGTTCGAAGCTTTCCTGTATACTGTAGTATTGAAGTTGTTGTTTTTTACAGTGATGTACACGTCCAAAAAAGGCAAACGATTGCCATTGCTGTGCTCACAGGTGGAGTGAAGAATGGATTTCTCTACCAAATACTCTCTCAGGCTTAGCAGATGATTTTCATTTCTGACAATGACAAAATATCATCCACATACCTGCAATAGAGATAGGGTTTCAAGTCGGTGTTTGCCACGCTTTGGTTTTCCGGGTTACACATATAAAATTCAGAAAAGGTTTAGCCCAGTGGGCTGCTCATGGCGATTTCAGTAATTTGATAGAACAATTTACTTTTTGGGACATTTAAAAGATGACGTTGTACAAGACCCCAAAAGAGATTCCAGGACAGACTTGGTTGGGTACAGTTGGTGGTGGCAAAGTGTCATGGTCATGAACGTTTGCAGAACGAACTTAAGTGTTTCTTCCACTGGCACGTTAGTGAAAAGGCTTTGCACGTCTACATGCAGAAGCTAGAATGCCTTCAGGACGATCATTTTTCAGAAGTGTCGAAAGTTCATCCCGTGAGTTTAATGAATATTTTCGAGGTATGTACCGTAATGTACGGCTTAATGAGGGCATCAAGCGCCTTGACCGTCTTATAGATAAGGCTCGTTACATGTAAAGTAATTGGTCTTAGTGGGTTGTTTTCTTTCTGTATCTTTATATTGCAGTAAATATAACCAGGCGAGAAGCTCCCCATGATAGGGGAAAACGTTTTAGTGCACTGGCATCATTATCAGCAGAAATATCCTTGTCAATTCTCCTCTGAATGCCTTCTGTGGGTTTTCTTGGTATGCGCTGGTATTTCGTCTCGTCTTCAAGTATGGCGTCAACTTTTCGCATGTATTCATCTCTGTTGAAGATGACGGACACATGATTTATCAGATTAACAAATAATGATATCTTTATTATTTCTTAACTCACCAGCAGCTTTTCTTAGTTGAGGAGTCATTAGCTTGCTGGGGCCGAAAGTCTCTGTTTTGTTGATTCAATTCGTAGTTGATTTTTCAAGTCGCTGTTAATGCTGATGAGATCCCTTTGTTCTAGAGACAGAAGTGATTGGTAAAGAAGTTCGAGTTCAACTTTCTTCTCAATTTTATCTAATTTACCTTGAATGTGACGTTGAGTCCAAGATTGAACAATTTTTGTTGCTCAATATATGTACCGGGTGATTCTGAAATCATAGAGCAAGCTAAAACTAAGGTTCCTTAAAATAAAATAAACTTATTTTACTCAATCGATGCCGGTCCGAAAACGTTTAATTTAAAAGTTGCGTTAAGTTAAGGTTTGTGAAGTGGCTACAGGAAACAGAGGCGTAGTAAAACTGGTGCATATCTGCTAATTACCTCCGCCAAGGGGGGTTATGTTTTCGTTGGGTTTGTCTATCTGTTATTCTTTCTGTCATTAAGATAACTCAAAAAGTTATGGACGGATTTGGATGAAATTTACAGGGACTGTTAAGTATCATAGGAGAAACGGATGATTAACTTTTGGTGAAGATCCATCCACTTGTTTATTTTTCTGTCTCATTTTTGTCAATGCTATAACTCAAAAAGTTACGGATGGATTTTCATGAAATTTACCTGAATTGTTAGGTTTATTACGAAGAGTAAATGACCAAATTTTTGTGATGATCTGTTTGTTCGTGTGTTTGTTGCTGTGTTTGATTTTGTGCTTGTTGGTGCAATAACTCAAAAAGTTCCGAATGGATCTTTATGAAATTTACAGGAGTTGTTTGCAATGCTTAAGGACATAAATTATTACATTTTGTTCAGAACGGTTGGTTCGTTTATATGTTTGACTCATGTTTGTCACACTTTTTGTTAGCAGCATAACTCAATAAGTTGTAAGTGGATCTATAAGAAATTGCAGAAAGTGTTTATAGTATCAGAGGGCACATAATTATGATTAGATTTTGATGTTGCTGTGAAGAAAAACCATGGTCTAGCACTAATTTGAATTTTTCGTTACCGGTGCCTTTCGTGGCAGAGGTATGCGCTCTCAGAGTGCTCTAGTCCACTGTTCGGTACTGGGTTCATTGTCGTCTGCAATTTGGTATGCTGCAGAGTAAAGCGTTGAATGTAAACAATTAAATGGCCGGTGTACATCTTTATCTTTACTGTACAATGCATTAGTCCGCCGGTTAGTTAATCGCTCTTCCAAACTTTAGTTCAACGTAGATTTAAATTAGTCATCGGACATGCATCGGTAGAGTAAAATGTGCTTATTTTATTGTAAGGGACCTATAGTTTTATTCTGTTCAAAGAATTCAGAATCACCCGGTATCGTTGGAGAACTCGAAAAGCAGCAGTTGAAGAAATTTTGTTAACAACGCCGTGCGTTTCGCTGTTCTTCACCTCATTAGGTGGAAGGATAAAAGTTGGTAATTTTAGTTCTTGAAATTTTGCAAACTTTAGAGGTTACCACAGGGAGGTGTAACTATGATACCGGATTATCTAAAAGTATAAATACCATCTTAAAACTAGCAAATGTTTCGTAAACCTCAAACTATGGTCCGCTGCGTAGACTCCAATTACTGCACGGTGTACAGACACACAGATGTACCTAGGGCGACAGTCTACAACCTGCCGAAGGTAATAGGTTGTAAACTGTCAGTTAATATAGGCTGGCGGGGAATCTTCTCGTATATGATTTGCTTCTTCATTGATCCTTTGTCGTACTCTCACAAGTCTTCTCTTCTCTGACTTGTCGTTTCCTCATATTCCCGCTCACGCTTATGAGCAGCTCTTATTCCCTTCTGTAAACTTTCTGCTTCAAGTCTTTCTTGACATTGTTTCGCATAGACATGTCTCTCTCTCTTCATTGGTAGAACATTTTTGGTCTTCAGACTATAGTAGTCTTGCTCTCCCTTTACGTTCCCAATCCTCCTGTCTCCTTCTTCGTAAGCGTGCATCTTCCATAGTGGGAGGCAAAACTAAATCTTGAGTAAAACACTGCCATAAACTTGAATGGAATTCCAGTCAGCTTATATACAATGTGAGGGCACAGTAGCCATAATACTGTCTTTCAAACTCAAATACCTGCTTCATTGAAGAAGTGAAATTTTGGCCTATGAAGCTAAAACTGCTCGGCCAAACAAAGACAGCAAGCTAGAAGAAATTATTGTGTTCACAGCTCGTTGAAAATCATCACTTAGTGAGTGCTTCGTTGATCATCTACTGACCTCGGCTGTACCGCTCCATACTGTCTATACCTAGACTGAATTCTGCTGACTGTACAGGAGGTGAGATCCGGTCCCTGCCCGCAGCTCCGTTCATTTGTGTTTTAGACTTTCCCCCAACAACAACCACCCTCCCCTTATCGATAAGCAATAAAGAAATTTTTATTTATAGCTTGTAGCTTAGGTTTTTTTTCTTTTTTCTGAAGATGGGATTTATTCATCCCGAAAAGTCAAAATTTTTTTATTAGTCGACTTCTATTTATTACTTTATATCCACTGACTTTATACATTGTGATCTGAGAGAAAAAGCTTAGAAAATTTGAACTCCAGAGATCCAACTTTCGCCGTCATCTAAACCTGATCAACGATCTCTATGAAAACATAACTTAATTACAAAATCTGCAACCTGGCCTGTTTTTCACCTATCTATTTCAATAAAATACAGACACATAATAAATATATAAATAAATACACGAAGCGTTTCATTATATTAGGATTGCTATTTCTAATGTCCTATGCACTGGGAGCCAAACAGAAATGGTTAATGATATCATTGTGAGCTAACATGAATCGCTTGCATCTTTCGTGCTTTGTATACAAGCCCTTAAATATTACTATTTCTGATGCCCTATATGTACTGGACGCCATTTAGAAATGGTTAATCGCATCATTGCGTGCTAAGTAGAATCGCTTGCATCATTCGTGCTTCATACAAACGCCCCTAAACATTACTTGGAGCATTTCTAATGCCTTATGAACTAGACGCCCAACAGAAATGGTAATGATATCATTGTGAGCTAGCACGAATCGCTTGCATCATTCGTGTTCTCTACAGCAGCCCATAAAGGAGTATTTATAATGCCCTATATACTGGACGCCAAACAGAAATGGTGAAGGACATCATTGCATGCTAACTAGAATCGCTTGCATCATTCGTGCTTCATACAAACGCCCCTAAACATTACTAGGAGCATTTCTAATGCCCTATGTACTGGACGCCACACAGAAATGGTAAATGACATCATTGCGAGCAGACTCGAGTCGCTTGCATCGCCCAGCTGTGCACATCAGGACCGTCGTAGAGCTCGGGTTGTGCAGCGTCCGCCGGGCCATTCTAGTAGTTCACTCGATACGCTGTAAAAGAGACGCGGTATAATACGTTCCGTGGAGTCGGAGCTCTGACTCAGTAGTCTCGTCGGGATATTTGCCCTTAGTGTTCTCATATACAATGGCGGGAAATGCACAGCCAACCTACAGGAATTGCCTAAAAATGTGGAAAATTTGTGCAGTAAAAAAATTCTGTTCTTTCGGAAACAAGGACATGAAATATGTATAGGATAATCAGGGTGCAGTATACCGTGTAAGCCTATTTTTATTGGCGACAGTTTATCTTTTAGCCCTCTAATTAATGTATTGATTTAGTCTCTTACAGAAATGAAATTAATACTATGTGGAACCTTGTATGTACTTTTATTATACACCGCGAGAGAAAGCGGTAAAGTGATATTATATCCAAGAAGTTCTGTAGCTGTTGTAGAAAATGCATCTCCTCTTGATAATTAATTACCTGCCGAACATCATAAGTTAGTGAGGTTGTAAGTGGAGTTTAAAGTATTTATTAGGAAAAATGGGAAATCTGTCTGTGCAAGGCATTTCATAGATAGGAAAAATGTTTGTAATCTGTATTAATTATCAGATTTGTGACCAAGACATACGCATTTGCAAGGCTTAATGACAACATGTGCAATACTAGAAAATTTTTCTATAATATGATTTTCTATTCAATTTACATAACTGCCATTGATCCGTGCACTAGGGTAATGATATTTTATATTTCAGTCCATATGTACACTGAAGTAGATGGAATCTATAGACAAATAAAAGTTATTTTAACAGTCAGTTTTATGGCTTGTAATGGTAAAATACTTGGAGTATATATATATATATATAAAAGGCTGTAGAGCCATTTTCATATTACTCAAAGAATAATATATACGCATGATAATGCCTTATTGCAGCAAGGGAAGCAGATGACGAATTTCGGATTATTTCGCAAGACGTTGGAAATAAAGTGACCTGAAAGAAATGTGGAGCAGAACGGAAGACAAAAAGTTTTCGGAGCAAATCAAGTTAGTGGAGACTTGGTCCGTTTAGCCGCTGCGTTTGTCACCGAAAGCGAAGAAATTTGACAAGTGCGTGATGGATGAGTCCTCGATTTCGCTCTGAATGGACGCATTTCTTTGTAGAAATAGACGACGTGTGGACGAGATTCTTGGATGATACAACGGCGATTCACGGAGTCCAAATGATCTACGGAGGGAGGCTTTGCTTCTTGTTACTTTTGCGCTGACGCAGATTATAAGAATCTCTGAAATACAGGGTCAATTTGAAATCTGTCTTTCATTTTACTTCTTGTTTATTTGTGAACGCTGCAAATATAGGGACCTACATAACAAATACAAAGCATATTTGTGTTAAAATTAGGCGTTACTTGCGGCACACGCTTTCACAATAAGACGACATTAAATGATTGCTAAAATAAATCTGAGTTTTCTTCACTCTTCTTCGTAGTTCTAATATGTAGAATATGTTTCCCTATCTTTTAATCTACCTATGTTTCTTGAGATCAGCGCAAATAAAGCTTTACTGTAGAAAGACAGTGAAATTGACTATCCATGCCATCTTTGAAACATGCCTCATACATCCTCCTGTATAACTAGAGAAGCATTCTGAGACGGCACACTTCTGCCTAGCAAGGCATGGAATTGCTAACGAAAAATTCAAATTTGTCCTGAAACCAGGATTTCCTTTTTATTATCACAAATATTTAGTCATTAGTGTTGTTGATATTAATAACAATTCTCGCATTTTTTCCTGAAGGTCAGTCCGTAATTATTTGAGTTATGTTCTAATAAACACTAAGACATACATATCATCACCGCAACTTGGTCGCTTGCCCCTTTTAGCATTTCTAATAGTTTCTCCAAATTTGATGAAGATCTGTGTACAGCTTTTTGAGTTGCTTTCCGAAATACATAGAAGCAAACATACAGACACACAAGCAAACGGACTGGCGGACCATTACAAAAATTTATCAGTTGCTCTTCTTAACAGACCCACCAATTCCTGCAAATATCATGAAGATCTGTTTAGTACTGGTTGAGTTATGTCACCTAGAAAAATGGGGCAGATATGCAATCAAACATACATACAAACGGTAATACGGATCTCCAAAAAAAGAAGAAAATTAAGCATCTTTTCTTCCTAATATACCTAACAGTCCTATTAAATATGATAAAGCTCCGTCCACAACTTTTTGAGTTATCTTGGTAACAGATAGACAGACAGAAAAACAAACACACAAAGATACAGACCAACTTCAACAGTATAACTTTATCTTCATGCAGAGGTAAAAATGGTGGTACTCAGAAGGAGAGCTATAGCAAGTTATCAAATTACCGACAAACTGAGTATTTTCATACTGAGCGGGAATTCATTTCCAAAGTAGAAAGTATACGCTGGTTATGTAACGCTTATATTAGAGCACTGTGCAAAGCTCAAATAGCTAAATTAATATTATATACACTATATGTTGACAGGCTTATACAGTTTGTTATTTCTTGAAGAACCGTTGACTGCACAGGTATGAAGTATTGTTATCGTCAGGTATGTACGAGTTTTGGCTATTCCTGCTGGTATACCAATTTTCTCTACAAGAACAAATTAATGAAGATAATCCGCGGAATGAAAACACATCCAATGTAATTGCCTTGGACATCTTACAGAAACGGCGGATTTCTAACTCGGGTCATCGAGGTTATTAAAGCTGTCCTTAATTTTGGAAAAGGAGCTTGGCCGGTGGACAAATTGGGCCAGGTAAAAACCTTTCAAGGCATTTGCTCGGTCATTAGTTTACTTCAGATCATAATTAAGATGAAACCCAGCAGCTGCAATTGACTTCCGCTTTAAGAATGAACGGAGGGAGCTAGAGTGCCTCTGACACCGAATTATTTAGCTTCCTTTTTTAGAATTTCATTTCATTTCAATTCGTTTTTTCACGGCTAGCTTTCACATAAATAATCTATTACTGGATTTGCTTTTGTTGATCTTCGGATGAGGTCCAGATGATGTTTGCAAGACACCCGCTGCTTGACGAGTTGAGCACTTCATAACAATGTATAATGTATAATGCATAACAATGTATGTAATGCATTTGAATTCATTCTGTGCAATAGAATGCTATCTGCTGTACGTTGTAGGTAAACACTAACTTGCAGTGATCACTGACCTGCTAATGGTACAGAAAAAATCTCTAGTTGTAATATACTCCACCGTATGTACTGTATCGTTTATTACAGCGATACTCGGTGAGTTATAGAATAATTTCTAAATAATTTCTCGCTAACTGAATGTTGCTGTATACGTACGGTAGTGACTACCCTAGGCGATAGCTAATAGTGGGCAGTTATTCCTCCTTAGGTATATACGCACGGTAGTGACTACCCTAGGCGATAGCTAATAGTGGGCAGTTATTCCTCCTTAGGTATATACGCACGGTAGTGACTACCCTAGGCGATAGCGAATAGTGGGCAGTTATTCCTCCTTATGTATATACGCACGGTAGTGACTACCCTAGGCGATAGCGAATAGTGGGCAGTTATTCCTCCTTATGTATATACGCACGGTAGTGACTACCCTAGGCGATAGCTAATAGTTGGCAGTTATTCCTCCTTAGGAACATACGCAATAGCAGTGAATAATATCATTTTCTCCTAACTTTCTGTGCCCATCACGTATATCACAGACCAGCTGTGAATTTTCTTTTGATAAATTATGATATAGTACTAACATGAAATTCTACCATTTACTGTTAAGCGACAGACAATCGAATGCGTAACAGAAGTTTCTCTATTTCATTCCAACTTTAACACAACATAAATTCATATTGTAATGACACTTAGCAGTGTTCAGCTAATGTGCTTCAGAAGTTTATGTATTCACCTCCGCCAAAGAGGTTATGCTTTTGTTGAGTTTGCCTGTCTCTTTCTCTTTTGTTGGTCAACAAGATAACTCTAAAAGTTATGGACAGATCATTACGAAATTTACAGGAAATGTTGGGCATGTCAGAAGGAACAGATGCTTAACTTTTGGCGTTTATTCGTTCAATAGTTTATTCATTTGATTCTTTTTTCTTGGTAACGTAACACAAAAAGTTATGAATGGATTTTCATGAAATGTTTATGACTTGTTAGAAATGTTACAAAGAGCAAATTCCCAATTTTTGCTATGATCTGCTCGCCCGTGTGTTTGTACCTATGTTTTTAATTTTATGTTTGTCAGCAAAATAACCCAAAAAGTTATGATCGGAGTATTAGGAATATTGCAAAATTGCTATAAAATGTTGAAAGGCGCCGACGGCCAAATTTTGATGATGATCGTTTCGTCAGTTTGCTTTAGTGTTGGTGAGGACACAGCTCAAAAAGTCACAGGCGGGTGGATGTTTAGGAGAATTACAGGAGCTGTTATGTTATTTTACGTTATTAATGCCAAGAGATACAAGTGTCCAACTTCGGTGGTGGTAGCTGATATCAAGATAAAATTTGAAGTCTGCCATAGCAATGCCTTGCTTGGAGTAGATATCCGTCTAGTTTTTGAAAATCTGAAAAGTGTTACAGCACAAATTCTACCTTTCATTAGGAACTTTCTCTAATCAGCCAATGCCGTTGAAAAAACTACGTACAATATATGAATTTTCCAACTGTAATACAGTGCAAATGTTAGATTCTGTTATTTAGGGCTAATTCACAATGATTATTCCTTGTATTTGAGACGAGATGTCAAATTCTTTAATGGTAATTTTGTAGCAGCTAAATCTTATCAGATAGAGATAACTTGAGTCATTTAACTGATAACCCTGGGCGCATAAAAATTATTTCGTTATTACTTTAAAATGGCGGCCTATCATTTGTCTCTTAGTAGTAAAGTTGAGTCAATTGCAGTTATAATAGTGTACATATCACTGACTATATATATATATATACACTATATTTTGTACTTATGATATAACAAAGTGCGTCTTCCACAACTATTTTTTTATTAGTTACCAACCGCTACTTGAATCTAGCCCTAGGTGACCTCACTCTAACCAAAAAAATGACGGTGGGGGTACACCCGCCCCCTAATTTTCGGGTTAACTCGGGTTAGAAACGTCGGGTCGAAATTGCTTAGATCCAAAAAGTTGGGTTATGATATAGTAGGCCCAAATATCGGGTTAGGTTAGGGGGGCAAGGTCTGTTTTTTTTTTTAGAAAACAAAAACCCCCTAATCGGCGATTTTAGCTTAGAGTGAGATAAGGTAAGGTATAATCACTTCGATGTGCAGCAGAAATGTACCAGATTTCTCTACACAGTGCACTAGGGCTCTGGCGTTCGAGTTTGCTGAAAAAGGCCACCCCTAGCTGATACAAAGCAGACCCAGGCTATAATTGAAGAGATGATCCCCCAAAAATAGCACGATTAAGGGTGTCAGTAACGCTAGGAGTTATGTTTCTGTACGTTACTTCATCTAGAGCTTTCTGATTGCAGTGCTTTTATTGCCCTACCTATAGCTATATAGTCAGCACAGAGTGGCAACTGCGGTCGCTATATATTCTTTGTATCTAGTCCAAATGCTTTACTTTAACACAGAGACAGCGATATTCCAAGTCTAATATTTTTGTAATTTCTTATTGGTGGTAGCTGTTTACCAAAATGCTGCGGCATATTCGAAACGGCACTGTAGTGAAAGACATAGAATTCAAAGTTTTGCTGGATTCTCATTTTAAAAGCAAGCCAGATCGTCCAGCGGTCAACGGTCACATGCACTGTGGAGACGATTCGCTTCTGGGACTACCTTTGGTTCCCAGCTACGATCCAACAGAAAAAAAAATCACCATCGTGTTATGAGAAGAACGTCACCTAAACTTCTTCCGAAGACAAAAGGTATAAGGTAGGTACACAAGGTAGATGACGTAGTCTAACCTATGCACAAAATGTTCCCCTTACAAGCAGAAACTTGGGAAGTTGCAAAGATAAAAGTAAACTTACATTTCCTGCATATTCTGCCAACAATTTGCTATTATATATAAATTTATAAGAATACTGTTATTAATTATTAAACAGCATGCAATTTAATGCGTTTACAAGTGCTAGTGCTGCAAACAACAGTTTGGACCATAATAAAGTACACCATAATTTTAATCATTAATATAGTCACACATCGAATTTACGCCTTGATAAAGTTATCACCCTTCCGACGCCACAAAATCCATCAATATCTGGAAAACTCCATGTCATTAGAGGTAATTTATTTCAGTTTTCAACCAGTTTCAACCATAATATGATATCTTTAGGATACTGTAGATCAATAAATTGAATGAATTTATGTCTTAAAATCAGTTTGCCAAAAGTTGTGCACTTCTAGATCGATGATTACTACTATGGAGAGTGAAGACTATATTAATTTCTTGCTATCGTATCACATCTGTTGCACTTTGTGGACAAAGTAGAAAGTGTGATATATATATAGAGTAGGTTATTTCTCCATCAGCTGGTAAAACAGTTAAAAAGCCCCATTTTCAAGGAAGACAGCTCGAGTACAAATGACTTCATCAACGCTGCTCGGTACCTGGTCCCTACCGGACAATATATAAGAGTGTAGGTACAGTATATTGGAATCTCGCAGCTGCTGCTCCGCGGGTATCTAAAAGGAGGTTCAGTTGTTTTTTTATACATTTTTGTTGCTGTGTGCAGGA
Organism: Parhyale hawaiensis; assembly: GCA_001587735.2. Lineage (NCBI taxonomy): Eukaryota > Metazoa > Arthropoda > Malacostraca > Amphipoda > Hyalidae > Parhyale > Parhyale hawaiensis. The sequence continues at coordinate 15,746,761 of LQNS02278125.1, read as the reverse complement.
CTTTTGGGTCGGCCTGTGAGAGACACCGCAAAGCTTTGTAAGCATAATAGCAAAAGAAGAAATAATAGAGTAAAATCTTAGAATATTTTTACTTTTTTTTTTCGTGAAATGCTGGTGTTCGTAGCATTAAATTGAAATCAGTCAGAGGTGAGGTTTCCCTTAGCAACAGCATTGGCTGAACCGGTGCCTATGAGGATAACGGATCATTAGAGCGTTATCACACTATGAATTCATGAAATTCAAGTGGTAAGATAAGAATACGTATTGCAATCGCTAATATTCATACAGGGTGTACCTAATATATAATTGATAGTAAAAAGAGCGGTACTTGCATCAATCTTTTCCACATTTTATGTCCATTAACTTCAAGGGATAGTAAAAACAGCGATAAAAACATCAATCATTTACTGTAATTTCGTTTCTGAAACTCAAGTGATAGTAAATTTAACAATAACTAGAGCACTCTGAGAGCGCATACCTCCGCCAAGTGAGGCAACGGTAGCAAAAAAATTCAAGTTGACTCTGAAACCATGATTTTCTTTGTATAAACTCCAAAATCTAATCATTTGTGCCTTTTGATAGTAATAATAGCTTATGCAATTTTCTTGAAGATCTGTTCATCGCTTTTTGAGCCATACTGTCAACAAACGTAATGACAAACATGAGTCAAACATACAAACGATCAAACCGATCTGCACCAAAATTTGATCATCTATTTCTTTCAACATTACAAACAACTCATATAAATTTCATAAAGATCTAATCATTATTTTTTGAGTTATTGTGCTAACAAGCATAAAACTAAAAACAGTGATAAACGAAAAAACGAACAAACGAATCATTACCAAAATTTGGTCATGTACTCTTTGTTATATACCCAACAAATCATGTCGATTTCATCAAAATCCATTCATAACTTTTTGAATAATGACATTGAGAAAAATGAGGCAGACAACAAACAAACAAACGGATGGACATACCTTCACCAAAAGGTAATCATCTGTTTCTTCTAACATACCTAATCATCCCTGTAAATTTCATCAAAATCGGTTCATAACTTTTTGAGTTATCTTGGTGACAGACAGACAAACACGACGAAAACCTAACCTCCTTGGCGGAGGTAATTATAAACTAGAGCACTCTGAGAGCGCATACCTCCGCCAAGTGAGTCAACGGTAGCAAAAAATTTAAATTGGTTCTGATACAATAATTTTCTTTGTATAAACTCCAAAATGTAATAATTTGTGCCTTTTTATATTAATAACAGCTTGTTCAATTTTCTTGAAGATCCGTTCATAACTTTTTGAGTTACACTGTTAACAAACGTTATGACAAACATAAGTCAAACATACAAACGAATAAACCGATCTGCACCAAAACCAAATTTGATCATTTATGTCTTTTAACATTACTAACAAACTCGATAAATTTCATAAAGATTCATTCATTATTTTTTGAGTTATTCTGCTAACAAGCATAAAATTAAAAACAGTGAAAAACGAACGAACGAAGAAACGGATCATTACCAACATTTGATCATATACTCTTTGTTATATACGTAACAACTCATGTTAATTTTATCAAAATCCATCCATAACTTTTTGAGTTATGACATCGAGAAAAATGAGGTAGACAAACAAACAAACAAACGGATGGACATTTCTTTGCCAAAAGTTAATCATCTGTTCCTCCTAACATACCTAACAATCCCTGTAAATTTCATCCAAATCGGTTGATAACTTTTTGATTTATCTTGGTGACAGACAAAGAGACAGACAGACAAACACGACGAAAACATAACCTCCTTGGCGGAGGTAATAACAATACGAAAACTTTCCATTTATGATATTAATTGATTGTAAATTGGTGATATTAAGTAAAGCAGTTACTTTAACAATTTAAGATCGTAAAGTTTGTGAGATAGTGAGAATATCGATGATTCATCAAACGTGCTGGAATGACTTGCCTCATTAAGAGTAGATATGTATACGCTTTTCATGCACAAAATAAGTTCCCATTTTTGCATTAGCACTAAATTTTGGAATACTGGTAGTACAGATAGACGTAGAACTTGTTATATAAAAGTGAACAGTTACAAGAACATCTCATTTTTTCGCTCTCAGAGAACCCCTTCGAATTATTCAGCGAACGCTTCCTCTGTCGGCGACAATCACTCTAAATTCTGCTCACAGTATTGAGAGCGAAGCATTATGAAACAAAAAAGTACGAGTAGGAAACAAACAGGGAAGCCTGTTGCTGCCTGAATAATTAAATATTATAATATGAAATCTCATGCAAGTTGATGTTGAAATTCTTTAATACCACATGGAATCTTCCTTGTATTTCCTCTTGTGCAAAAGTTTAAGGCACACTAGCGAAATATGACTCATGAACAAAATCTTGTGACTGCGTTGCCCCGTCCTATTAAATTTTATAGAAACTTATAGTTGCACGAATTCTATGCAAATTTGCATTTATATTTTACCGGGTTTTTATGTACTTTATTGCATGAGATGAACATGCATATTTTTGAATTTTATTTCATGATCGTTTCTTTTTTCAGATTTTTATAATGACCAACTTTTTAATAAGAATGGAAGTAGTTTTGCTACTATCACCTGATAATTTTTTATAGTTTACCCTAAAGTAGTTTTGCTACTATCACCTGATAATTTTTTATAGTTTACCCTAAAGTAGTTTTGCTACTATCACCTGATAATTTTTTATAGTTTACCCTAAAAACAGAGAGGAGACAGAGAGAAGGAAAGGGGGGGGGGGGAAAGCCTTGGCCTAATGAGAGCTTTCTCGGGAAAGTCCTTGAGAAACATCAATGACAATATCGCAATCAACTTCACTACAGCGTTTTCAAAGATTACCAGCTATTTATAGCAATCAGTGAGTAAACAAAAAGCCAAGATTTGTCTCCGGAAAATTGCAAAACAAGTTTTGCTAAAATGTAACTGGGAAAAAACTTAATTGCCTGTTGATATATAACTGCGAATATCTGCCACTGTTTCATATGCCACCCACCATGAACAAAATAAATAAGATCGAAGGTCGTGACATACGACGAAATTCTTATTTCCCTCGACTGAGCGCAAATAAACTTGCATATTAAAATTTTAAAGTTGCGAGATTATATCTTGCACATCGTTTTATGCCCCTTATAGAGTAATGGTTTGCATTTTTCTTTCAGGATTTTATTCAGAACAAGAAGATGCGACAAGTGATGTCATTAATGTCGAAAAACAGGGCACCATATTTCAATTAGTAAAGTTAATTAATGAAACTGATGTTGAATTGCTGCAACCAAGAACAAATCACTGTCTCAAGAGAGCATTTAAGGCAAAGCTTGCATACCAATGATGTATCCATTCTATA
>LQNS02278125.1:15678090-15729657 GCA_001587735.2 Parhyale hawaiensis | reverse complement strand
TAACTGCTGACATGGTTAAAAAGCGCCAAAAGCGATGTTCCCGTCTTCTTAACGACTTGAAAAGTCATGGAAAGCGAGTCATCATTTTCTCAGATGAGGAAACCTTCGCCGTGCATCCTGTTTCAACAAACGGAACGATCGAGTTGTGAGCTTTTTCCAAGACATCTCTGATGTTCGTTATGTCTCCACAACAAAGCATACGGCCTCTGTGATGATGCTTGGCATTGTGGCCTCCAATGGAAAGAAGATGCTTCCAGTGTGGTTCAAGGGTGGTTACAGGTTGACAGGGGCTGAATACAGGGATATCATGGCCGCAAAAGTTCTTGCTTTTAAAACAGGTCAGTATAAGCCCTGGTCATTATATAAGCCCAGTATAAGCTCTCTCAGCATTGGCCTTCGATTGCGCCTGCCATGCTCAAGTTCCCGAGTTCAGATCCTTACGGACCCCTATTGTCCAGTATTTATCTGAATGACTCTAGGTGTAAGTAGGGACTAACAGTCTGATGTATATGTTGTGCGCGATCGATGGATTTGCGCGAGTCGATAGTTCAAACGCCTAACCTAACCTAACCTTACCTAACCTAACCAAACCCAACCCAACCTTACCTAACCCAACCTAACCTAACCTAATCTAACCTAACCCCATCTCGCCATTGACTAAAATTGACGGTGCCCGAAATTTCAAAATGAAAAAAAAAACAGGCCTTGCCTCCCCGAACCAACCCGATATACTCAGAAATAGGGGGAAAGTTGAAGAAAAACATTGATTAGGTTAGGTTAGGCGTTTGAACGATCGATCGATCGTTTGCGCAGCGCGATCGATCGATCGTTCACAACATATATATATATATATAATATTATTTCGAACTCAGCTCATAGAGGTTCCAGCTCTCGAGGTTAGGCCGAGAACTATGGGTTAGGAAGGTTAGGTTATAGGTTCCGGTTATGTAACCTATGAACTTATGAGCATGAACTGGGTTGTCCGCAAGCTCTTCGGTATCGGGTGGTTGGTCGGGGAAGATGCTGACAGCACTGAAAATTTTTGGAGAGTTTAGCAGTCGAGAAAGGGGGTTTTCCTACCCGTAAAATGTTTTCCCAGTTGAATGAAGTAAGGAGTGAGTTTTTCCTTAGAGTGTTTATTAGTTTTCCGGGCTATTTCTGATGTCTTTACCGTTTGACGAGCCAGATTATAGGTATGTCTAACGAGACTTAGTCGGCCTTATACTGTAGGTCGTTTATTAATATTCATGGCAGTCTAATAAGTGTATCAAAATGCATAAAAAATATATACAACCGGCCAGCTTATTTTACGCTTGAGGTCCCTATATTAATGAGAGAATATTTGTTGGAGTTTATCTATCATCCATAGCACCTACTTGGTCTTGTGAGTGGGCCATCATTTATAGTGGAGTCGATGGATGGATGAATCTTATTGCCCAAACCCTGTGGTCTAAGGCTCATTCTAGAAGACGATCTTTGTGTCTATCGATATACTATTAAAAAAAAAAATCTTTACAAATCTGACACTGCAGAGCTAAATGATTAACTCATTTGATTCTCTTATAGTTTCGTACCTCACTAATAATTTTTTAGCCGTATGAAGTGCCATAGGTGTCTGAACAATATTTTAAATGCATTTTGGGTTGGTGAAAAAAGAACAAGCTATAGAACGATTTTCTCCTTCTCGATCTAGTTTGCATCTGTTTTGCTTTTCAAGTTGTGCATGTTTTCATTGCTTCAGCAGAAAATAGTATTATTGGTATGCTTGCCCAGTAGGCCTATATCTTCAGCATCGCGTGCTCTACGGTTTTCATTTCATTTACTTTCAATATATTTATGCTAAGGTATGAATTATATGCACTTTTGAGTCACGAATGCATGCATCGAACACATGTAACTAAAAGCTTTAATTTGCTGGTATAAACAATAATAGTAATAATATCTCGCATAAAACGAGAACTTCCTGTGCCGTCATAATTTTATTACCATCATTATTGCCTTAGTTTTATTATTAATTGTACAGCTGAACCGTACGCACTCAGCTATGGAGTAACGCGTGGCAAACTAAATCTGACAGTCATCGATGGTGATCCCTTTGAGCCAAATATGATGAGGGATGTTGCGCAATGGCGCCTGTCACGACTCACGGCCCCGACAGCATCGCTGCGGCCTGCATTGCGTCAAACCACACCATCAGTTTCCGTTCCAAGGGCGGTGGAATGCCGGCGACGCTATCGTTAGTCTTGCACAATTTCGGGCCTTGTTTTATTATAAGCCCTTCAAATAACAGCTTGGGTTAAACTAGCATGCATCAGAAAGGGCCTTTTTAGAAACGACGTGCGGTGCATTGCATGCGTGCTGTGCTGGTGAACCATCCGCCTACAACAACTACACATTATATATTGCTACTTCTGCCGGAACTACTATTACTACTGCTATTACTACTACAACTGATACTTATCCTTTCAAGGCTCGGAAGGCTAGTTTGAGTTGTTGCCAATGGTATTAATTCCATCAAAACATTTTAGGTGCATTTTAAAGTGTTGTGAAAGACCATTGTCTACATATGGGACCTAGGGAGTGTGGAAATCTTTTGGACTACCTGTCCATTTAAAGAATCAAGCACATCTCTTTGACCAGAAGAAACTAGCTGAGCACTTCAGGGTAGTATACTAATCCAGGGTTAAGGAGTCAAAACTCTCTGCAGCTAATAATAGTCCTAACATGCAGGATGCAACAATAAATTGTTGAAGTGGGAGCGAGCGTTAGGTCGGACTGGAGTACTAGCGAAGCCGTATTCGATATGAAGGCGGCAGTTAGCGGGCCCTTGCTATTTTATTTATTAGAAGCAGAATTATAAGATGATGTAAAGTTAAAAAGACGGGCTTGGACAGAGGGAAGACGTACAGGGCTGTTGGTTTTGGATGACTTCAGAGCCTGCTCTAATACTATGGATCAGGATGTTAGAAGAAGAGATGTTATTAACTCTGTGGAAGTAAAGTAAAACTTAGATTTTTTGTAGCACAGGTCTTATACGAAAGATGGTGGTTCTAGAAGAGTGAACCCAAATTTAATCAGACTGTACTACGTACCTCGCTATAAAAGCTTTCCTTACTAGAAGGGGACTAGGACAAGCACCCCTTCTAACAATATAACATCGCCTGGTTAAAACAAGATTATCTAGAGACTGGATCTCCTAGATATGCACCTGATAGGGTGTTAAATACAAGATGAAGGGTTAAGTATAGGCACGGTAATGAGGCAACTACAACGAGCGTGACGAAGCTCTGCAGGTTAACATAGCTGATTATTTGAAACAGGAAAACAGCCTGTGGTGAACAGGAAAGAATGGTTGTGAAAGCGGATGACAGACTGCATCGGAATCTCCGAGGGCAAGTTGAGAACATAATATTGCTACAATGAACCAAGCACGTATTGGTGACATCGTATGCTGTTTTCAAACAGCGGCCAGAAGGTTACTTTGTAGTTTGAACAATTCTTTTCTCCAATGATAAACTACCACTTAGTTGCACCACGCCATACGCTTTATGAATAGGCGATCTGACAAAGCAATTGTATTATTATTTCAACATGATTTATAAGCTTCGCATTAACTTTGCCGGAAAGTACTTTCATATTTGAACTTTATCAAGAACGTAGTTAAACGACTCACGCTAGCAGGTTCACATATGAGCATATAGTATGTACTGGAAAATATCTCAAAATGAGACGATATGCCTAGAGAACCATCAAAAAATAAATGAGTGAATAAATAAATAAATAAACAAATGATTTTTCAAAGCACTTTTTCAGATGAAAATTGAATTATGGCACACTAAATCTGTTACTCAACGGTAAATACAGCTCGGTAGTAAAACTGACGGTGATCTTTGCAATTTTTAGTCTCCACTGTTTTTTCTTAATAAAATACTGATATTCATCTACATTAATTGGGAAACGAAATACTCCCAAGAGAGCGTGTTCTTTACTAGTCTTCAAAAATTTTGCATGTTTTTTTCTAACAAAGCACATAATTCACGGCGGCGATAATGCTCATAAAACAGCTACTGCTAATTAAGTCAAAAACAAATGAATGCAGTTAGATTGCTGTACTTGGCACATCTATATACGAGTCTGTATATATGTGTGGGGCTTCTCTTCTCTCGCTATTGCTTAATGCTACTTTGAACACACATGACTCATTTAATAATTTATAGATTCAATGGATATATAAATGAAGCACATCCAAGAGCAAAGGCGCTGTTGTAATGAAACGCGGGCACAAACACTTCGGAGAAACAGGGATGGATGTCATCCAAAAATATGGTTACGTGTCCATTGAAAGGTAAGCCGAGGGTGGAGTTCAGAACCAGTTTGGCTGACTGAGCTCATGCATAGGTGCCCTGAGCTCTCGAGGATGCATCAGTGACGGGTCCGTTTCCTGTTGTCTTGAAAACAACTTTGCTGAAGACCTTGGAACGGAGGGCATTTGCCAAGGGAAATGAATGGGTAGCACTTAATTATTGATGTTTGTGACCAAGCATGAACGCGCAAACCACGTGGGTACAACTTTGTTGATGGTTGAACCTTTACTGGTTGAATTTACTTAAGAAACTGATGGAGATAAGTTTGCTGATGTCTGCTGTATAGGAAGATTAAGCAAATAGCTTGGGTATAATTTCATCAATGTCCAGAACATGCACTGATCGTATTAATTACAGGAAATAATGAGCATCACATCACTAATTTCTTTCACTTATATTCTCCGATAACGCAAATCCCGTGTGTATAAATATATCGATGTCTACAGCCGATGCTGAGTGTATTTATTATTGGAAATAAATAAGCATCACTTCACTGACACCTTCCACTTAATATACGATTGAGCAAATCGCTCGGGTATAACTTTATCGGGGTCTAGAATGTCACTGATTCTAGGGATCACTTAACTAAAGTCTACGCCAAGAGCTGAATGCATAAACCGCGTTGGCATAACATTATCAATAACTAGAAGCTCTACACTATAATTTATTTATGAATAGAGATACAACTGGTTACCATTTAGCAATGCCTGAGGCTCTTGCAAAATAAATTTAGTCATGGCCGGGGAATGAGTGCGTTTATAATATCATTACTGCAGCGGAGCTGTACTGATTGCGTTTAGAATACCACGTAATTTCTGAACGTGAAATGTGCTATCAATAAATTTTTACCAATATCAGCGCGTGGCTACTACGCACGTGATGTACATTTGCATATCAAGATACTCGCAGTGTTTGCTTCAGCTGGAGATCTTCTGATATGACTGCACTGTATTGTTAGTAGTCATACATTATTTTCGTGAAAGACTTGCAAGTCTCCTGGTATAGTACTGCACAGGTTTCGCCTTTCAGGACTGACGAACCATTTCTGATTTTTACTTTTAGAAGCAAATTGGAACGCATATAGTCCTACTCTATTTATCAGCCCAACTCATCAAGTTTTTAGCAATAGTTAAGCAATTAATATAGTACGAACTCAATGAAATGTTAAACATAATATCCTACATTTCTAAGATTAATATTCTTAATTAATCTTACCGAAGCTTACGAACTCTTGCATTAACTAAACTACTGGACTATAACCTAAGAGAACCTGTTTCTTATGAAACTCTATCTACTGTAGTCAACACAACTCACTAAACCTAACATTTCATAGTTTTATAACATAGTCAACCATACAATTACACCAACGTGCACTGAAGATAATGGTTAATATTTTTATGGTACTTTCAACTACGAGAAAACTATCGCGTTTTGAACCAAAGGGCTAACGTTTACAAGACACTTTCAACTGTAATTACATAATTCGTCCTCTTTTGGTAAACTAATTAACAAATTTATAGAAGAAATCGGGGGGGGCACCAGTTTTCAATTTTTTGGTATTATTCACTTAATAATGGCGGTAGTCCACGTTACGTGCGGCAAATGTGATGTTAATATTGGAGGGCTCAAACGAGAGGCTCAGCAACGCGTCAGCTTAATTATACCTAAAGCGTTGCTGCACTTCTCGTAATAGCCCTCCAATATTAACATCACATTTGCCGCACGTAACGTGGACTACCGCCATTATTAAGCGAATAATACCAAAAAATTAAAAACTGGTGCCGATTTCTTCTTTAAATTTGTAAATTAGTTTACCAAAAGAGGACTAATAATGTAATTTCAACAAGTAATCATCTTTGTAAGTTACTCTTGGGTTCTTTAGTCTTAGCTGTGGCTTTTGTCAAATTTTCCCCTTTTTTAATATTTGAATAGTCATACTGTCCCTGTGCATACCTCAAGGTTTAGTATTTTTAGATTAATTTATGCAAAGCTCTCAGACAGCACCACATAGTATATTATAATTTAGGACAAATTAGGATTTCGCAGTTTTGTGGCAGCACGTGCAGCCTGGTGACAACATACATCATTTAGGAGAGCATTCATGGTTTCAGTGCTCTAATGAAACACGCGTTACCAGATCGTAACATGCATCATTAACTGTGGAATGGCTTTATACTGGCAACAAAGGTTGCAAGCCTACAACAGCAAGGAATAATCAACTTCCGATATCAGTTACTCCTGCCGAAGCATTTAATTTATGCAGCGCCTGCTATTCAAACGAGAAAAAATATCAACAGCTACCATCAGGCATCATTCGTTTTTATCGAGCAGCATAATATATCTAAGCTCCTAATATTAAATGGAAACAATAATTTTAGCTCCAGCATCACTCGTTGGCAGCCAAGCCGTAAGCCATTTCGTGAAGCAGGGAGCGGGGCTACGCGGCGTCTCGTCACGCTCTTTATCGAGGTTGGACTAACGTAACATCCTCTCGATTGTTGCCTAGGCAGGAAGCCATCAAGAAACGCCTAATTGTCTGAGAAACGGACCCGTTCAATAAAGCCCAGGCTTGTGCACATCGCCGTGACTTGTCGTGATCGGGCCAAGGACTTTCCAGTGCAGCAGTCTGGCCCCGACTGCAGATCAGTTTCGGATCACACCAGCTCGCGAAGATCACGTAATGAGAGGTGTCGGTGGAACATAAAAATACAGCATCTCGTGGCTTTATGTTTCTCCTTGCGTCTACAAAGTGATGCTGAACACCCATTGTAAATGGGAGGTGGTTAATTTAAGGCGTGTAGAAATCGATTCTTTTTTTCTCACCTCATAGAACCGCAGGATAAGGTGGATCGTTCTCGGAAGTCGAATGCTTTTATCTCCAGTATCCTTCTGCATCCTTTAAAAGGGGGATTGTCTTTCAAAATGAAATTGTTAGAAAAGTCAAAGTCATCGTGGAGTTGAAGTACATATATATTATACGTATATGTAGGGAACTTTGACCTCTAACTTAGAATAAAAACGCTCAATCTTAAATTGCTGTTTTTTTCAGGTTGTGCAATGCTTAAGTAAAATACCAAACCATACCTACCTTCAGATATTCCTCTGGTAAAAGGGAAATTTCTAATTGTTAAAGGACACGAGCTGTGCTAATTCTGCTTTTCAGTGGATTGCTAACTAGCAAGTTTTTCTGGTTTATGCATGATTCGTTGTCAGAATCAGTGTGCACGAAATGACTATTTCAGAATAACGTTTATCTCGTTTTGTATTCTAACTGCGTCCTATGCAAACAGAAGTTTGAGGTTTCAGATCTAAGTTATACACTTTCTGATGACAAATATTAACAGCTATGGAACCCTCCATCCAAGGTATGAAAGTAAATTGTACATTATTACTTAACTATTTTTTATTGATTTCTTCTACTAAGCTATCATTATTATTACTATTGTTATTATTATCAAAGTTCTAGTTTAACCACAATAGCAGTCAACTTAATTGTACATGAGATAAATATATGTAATGGAGGCAGTGGAGTAACCGTAAACCAAAGGTGAAGTTGCCTAAGTAATTGACACAGGCAACTATGAGTATAATGATATAATTTGCAATAGGAATTGTCTGCTAATAAAGTTGTAACTGTATGGTAATACTTTCAGAGTGCGTCACACTTCGGCACTATGCCAGCCCTGCGTTATAAATTCTGCTATGTATATTACATGTACTATATGTATTATATTTTCCTTTCATCATTATTTTCACCAAAAGAAGGAGAGAATAACTGAGAATAGGAGGAAAGTGCATCAATTTTCACCATTTTGGTAGAGAATTTAAGTGCATGGCGAAAAGTTTCCATAGAAAGAGCCTTGCAACGTTGTTCATAAATCTTTTCAAGTTGGTTTATACAAGAAGGGGAAAAAAGTAAGGACACAGGATATAGTGCTGGGTTCGAAGGGACCCCTGAGCCTTGGCTTCCTTTCCGAGAGATGAAGTGCTGAGATGCGCTCTTCCAGAATAAAAAAGCAGACAGTTGGTCTGTGGAAAATATTCCACTTTCCAACGAGGATGGTTTCATCCTTCAAAATAATTTTTCCAGTTCTTGAAATGATGAAGGAAGAAAAGAAAGGTCTACGAAGTACCATAGCTAAAATTAATTTCCTCTTATAGTAAATCTTAATACTTGAACTAGGTCTTTTATATGACAAAAGGTGAGAATGATAAAATATGATCAAATTAAGAACATTGTCTTTCCGTAATAACACAAAATAATATCAGCAGCTTTTGAATCCATTGCAGAAAAAAACGCAAAAAATTATAAACTTTCTGCAATTTTTCTGTCATCAGTATATTAGACAGTTTCGCCATTTTTATAAATCTTATAAAAATAAACCAATGCACCAAATGCGTGTAATTATCAATATAATTTGCTAAGTGGACTGTATATGCCGAGTGATAAATTCGCTACTTTAAAGTTTGGCTGATGAAACATTGTATAGATTAGATAGTGAACAATAGATGGGCCAGGAGGCCCATTATCATAGAGTATCTGATTCTTACGCTCCGGCCCTCTATGAGCTATTGCATTGCCATTACGTCGTAATCATGGAAATATCTAAGGAAGTAAGATGCAGAGAATAAATTCAGGCAACGAATTGATGGTGCAAGCACAATCAATAGCTGCAGATTCTCGGAGCACCTGCTCGTTCAGTAATTTAATTAGGCATAAAAGAAAGTGAATTACATCGGCGTCAAATCTTTGGGCGTTACATGTATGGGAGTCCTGGAGGAGTCCGTAACCGTTGAGCATGTTGCTTCCAATGTTTGTTAAAACGATTTTTAAAAGCAGTGACTGACTCTGCATCGACAATTTCGCGGTGGGGAGTCTATTTCAAATATTCACTATGAAGTACGGGAACAACTGCTGGTTGAGAGTAGTTCTTCGATCTTTATGCTTGAAGTTCTGGCCGTTGCTTCGTAGCCGAACATTAACGTCTCTGTCAAAAAGTCCCGATGTCGGCACGTCGTTAAAGTCATTGAAGTATTTGAATGTTCCTATTAGTTGCCCTGTGAGTCGTCTTTGCTCGAGATAGTTGCGTCCCACTTTGCATAGGCGACAATTATTGTTAGGCTTATTTTGCAGCTGAAGTATAAATTTTGTTGCTCTGCTGTGGCTTCTTTCCATGTTTTCGCTATCTTTGCACTTTTGAGGCGACCAGAATCAAAAAGTATATTCTAAACGGGGGCTCACTAGTTTTTTGTACAAAGGAGTGAGTATGTCCTTGGATTTGTGCTCAAAATTTTTGGTAATGAATCCCAGTACTCTGCTTGCCATTTTCTCACTCTTGTCAACTTGCTGACTGTGTTGCAGATCGTTTGTGATGGTTAATCCTAGATTATGTTATTGGGTGACAGCTGCCAATTTTATCTCTTTCAATTGGGCTGAGGGATTCTCGGGCTACGGCCTAACGTGCATCACTCAACATTTGTCTACATTAAAGCACATGTGCCAAGTTGTGGACCATGCCATAAGGCGGTCGAGGTCTTGTTGGAGCTCAGGATGGTATAGTTTAGTGTCAGCTACAAATTCTGATTTAACAGCGGGTGCTAATAATTAAATAATTATGAACAGAAGTGAGCTAAGCACGCTACCTTGTGGACCCCCAGATGAGACCGGCGTTCAGTCGCTCGCTTCTCCTTATGGCTTCACTTGCTGCTGCCTGAATGCTAGGATCCAACGTGAATAGTCTCTCAGGATGCCATGGGCTTCTAATTTTTTGTAGCACCATACGCCCCACATATGTAACCACAGTAACGTGATATTCTGGCCATTGTTCTAGTTTTTTTTTAAGGAACCGACTATGCAGTGATGAGAGCATTTCAAATAATGCCTTCTTACGTGGAGCAAAAAATTTGACATTACACTCCATTGTTAACCTCACATGCTCTGCTTTCTGCTGTACAATGCCTACCACCTGGCAAGATGTCTCGAGGTATCAACGATTGGCAACGTAGATTCATGACTGACTTTGAGAGCCTTTTATACTGCATGGTGTTGCAGAAAATCATACTTTCAATTATTCCTAAAATTATGAAATAAAACTTTTATATTCCTTAGGAATAGCATTGACTAAAACGGTCTTTAAACGTGACGGAAGAACAGCGTGATAAGGTCAACCAATCAACGCCCTAAGCAAAACTCCATTTCTGGTAAGTATACAGCAACATTAACTCTCACGTGCGCTTGATATGGGTCCATTACTAAAAAAAATGGAATTCTGTCTGACGCGCAATCTCGTAAAAACTCACACAGGTCATGAAAAGTATCCCATGTTCGCTGATTAGTCTCGTTTCTGATGAACCTCTTGACCTTCATCTTGGTCCTAACAAAAGTTTTATCCGCCAAATAAGCTGTTCGCAGATTTTTATTTTCTGGGGCGGCCAAGAAGTCTGTTACGGAAGCGACACCCTGTTAGTTCCAGATGTTATTATGGTGTCACTTTGGCCAAATTTCTGTGTTTTTTAGACTTCAACCTTGTTGATTTATCAGTGCAGGTTTACAGAGGCAGTACTGAAAGGCAATGCAACATCAAAGCTAATTGGGAGGCAATCTCCAAAGATGGCATAATTGGCACCTAAATGGGGCAGTTCACGTGGAAATTGATCTTGTATACCGCCCGGCAACGGGGCGAATACAAATTAAGTCAAAAAGTGAAACATCCATTCTCAAAAAATTTGAATTTTTTTTTCAACGTTGTATACAGCAACACGTTGTGCAACGATAATTATAGATACTGCAGAAACACGTGCAGGAGCAAATATCAGATTTCTTCTGAGCATCAATAGCGTGCAATCAATTCGTTTTTGCTAAGAAAAAACTTCACTGTAAGTGATACCTATAGAAAGCCTAAACATGATAATAATATACGCAGTTTACTTAATGCCTACTCAGTTACGCAATAATATACTTTTCTAGCAACCTAGTTGTATGTATTGTGATTGATGCCACAGTATATTTATAAACTTTATTATTATTATTAATCAATTACTGCCTCAGAAGTATGCTGTTTATCCTAAATGTTTTTTTTTTTCGAATTTCTACCTTCGACACGACGCGGAAACTCTTGCATCCTATGGTAAAAGTTCCATGGCCAGCATTCGTTAGAATCGTTTGCTCTGGAAAGAAACATTTAACTGTGGGTTTGATGAAACACCGACATTTACTTCCAATGAAATTGCTTGTTTACGCAAATCCAATAAATCACGGAGCTGCAATTAATCGACTTGTTAACAGCAGGAAAGGAAAAAACGAATAAATCACAGTAGAATAATTGATCGGTAAGTAACAAGTACTATATAACACATTAAAGTCTATAAATCATCTTGGAATAATTATTTTTGATCGGCAAGTCGAGAGCGTTAATCGTTTTAGAAAAAATTTTACTTATAAATCATGGTGGAGCAATTAATCGGCAAGGTACGAGTGTTCATTGCTCAATTATGAAAAGTAAATAAATTACAATCTAAGAATTGATTAGCGAGATAATATTCGTTGTTTTAAACAAGAACAATGCTCAGTATTTATCATACAGCATCTTAACAACTAACTTGTCACGAACGTTTTCTTTGTTCATTAAAAAGTATAAACTACAGATAAGATATATCTTATTGGTCAATTATTGTTTCTAGTAGTACGTTACTCTTCAAGCGTAAAACATACGAAAACTTGCATTAGTCGTCTCCAAATCCAAAAATAATGCACTTCAATTATAATACAGTTATAGTGTAATTCTCTACGTCAGACGTAGCTCCTAGTAGCTTGCGTGTCTCCTATTGCCAGCTGGAAGAAAATTTTAGACGTTGTCGCCTCCATGTAAGACTTCCGAAAACTTTCGTTCAAACTGACTGAAGAAAGAGCCGTCGTCGGTTTACTATTATCGGAGTTCATCCCTTCAAGACCGGCGCTATTCGTTGGAATTTAATGCTTTAATTAAGTGCTCGGCGTGGCATTTCAACGCGAGCGTACCGTGTAACGCCGAGTGCTTTTCTCTGTAAACTCCGCCATTTGATGAGATTTTGCCGGCTAAACTTTTTGATCTTTCCGGAGCGATTAAGTGAAGTTCACTTTAAGAGATCTTATTATGACCAAAGTCCCTGAGACATTGGACTGGGATGACAAATAAGTTCTCAAGAGATGAAGGAGAAAATCAACTTGCCGAAATTTGGAGGCTGCTTCTCCTATATCTCCGGCATGTCGAAGAACGCGGAGCTGTTCCCGTGGCAAGGGCAATTAAAATAAATTCTTGTAGTAAAGTCACCAGGAAAATGCAACGTTGAATAGAAACGATATAGCGTTGTTGGCAATTAAATTTCAAGCTGAATAAATATAGTGGAATGAAATATACATAAACACAACAATAGTGAAACCCGGGTCCCAGTGAACATTTATTGTACAAACAGAGTAAATAATAAGTTAAATCTTTAACTTAAAAAAATCATACTATAACTGAAGGTTACTATTTTTTCACCTTGATGACGTGTCGAACTCGAATTCATATTGTATAAAACAACTATAATCGAGTCTTTTGTATATAGATAATGCAGGATCTAAATTATAAATTAATCGTAGAAAATAATATTAATTCATATATGACTTTTGCATGGATAATGGCCTAGGATAATGCATCTTTTTTGTCCATCAGGGATTCACGCTACAAATATTGAGGTTTAACGCTGGAGGTGCTAATGCTAACTTCACAAATAAAGGATAAGTCAGGTTCACACTGTTGTCTTTTGTTCCAACTACGCTGAACAATGCGCTTGCTTTGTTATGTCCTGATAAACGATCGAAAAGTGCACGGATTTCTGAGTACTAAATTGCTTCAAAGTTGAATAGGGAACCGAAATTTGAATAGTGGCGGTGCCAGATGCCAGCCAGCTGAAATGATGGATAACATTTTATTACAGAGTTAGGGCGAGTTCACACGTCAGTCATATCAACGCGTACACTCATCCAGTCGTCCGAATGTTCTGTAGCGTCGTTGTCAGCACAACTTCGTATGCGTCACAAAAAGTTATGAAAATGTTCACCGTCATATCAGTTTCCTCGGCAAGTGTCACTAGTTAAGTTACTGAAATCTCTTCAAATTTCTGTTGAAATCAAACTAAGAAAACGATGTACTTTTCTACACTTTCTAGAACACAGCAACACAGTCGGATAAAGTTGCTGAGAAACGCAGCGATCGTTCAAACACTTTACAATACGCACAGGGAACAAACTCCTTCAGTGTGAACCCGCCTTTAGGTGTCGACACCGGAGCATTGTCTCACCAAGCGGTCAGGGATTCCATCCCACACAGAGTTTGATAATGCAGCTGGCAATACCTCAGGCACTTCAATCGCTATAAAGTTGCGTGTGAAGCTACATTTAATTATTTATTCATGTAATTGTTGTAAATACCGTAGAAAATGCCAAAGCTCGAGTAATGCGATCCTAACAATATTCGTGAACAGGCGCACACTTCGGTAATTACGGTTTCTATGTGAATTTAAGTAAATATGTTAGTTTTCCGTGGAGGATAAAAGAAGTCTACAGACTGTGTAATAAAATGGTAAACGTTTACTATATCTGAGCGATCAGAACATACCAGCAAGACAAAGCTAATCAAGATGAACTTCATTCTATATTGTTTGAATTACCTTAAGTAAGTCTACTCTTCAAGATTGCATTATGTATGAATTTTATGGTTAACTTCAAAATTTTTATTCCAGCTTGCAATTAAAATGTTTAAGTTTTATTCGGATGTACAGTGTATTAATAGAAGTTGGAAATTCAATTTTTTATTGTTCTCAATAAAAATTTGATTGAGTGTGAAATGTAATTTTAAAGCATACGTTAATACAGCACTTATTCGTGGAATACTTCTGGGGTTGAAGAACAAGCGTGAATTAGTGCTTTCGTGAATTTTTCAACAAATGCTACGCTGCCCAATGCACGATAAAACAAGATATCTCACTCAATGTTTAAACATAGACCAACATAAATCTATGTATATGTGTAGGGCTAATACATTAGGCTGGAAAAATATTGGTCTTGAGATGAAAATTATCATATCCGGTGGCCATCACAGCTCAAGTTTATGCCTTTAGGCCTCAAAAGCGAAGGCATCATCGGCTATCTTTAATCATTCGAAATGCTGATGATGCTGCAGTGTCTTTGGCGGTGAGCAGATTGATTGAAACTTAATCGTCCATCTCAGGATGAAGCGCGGCGGAGTTGCGACCTTAATTTTCCATATCTTAAGTCTGCTCAGCGTCAGTGGCAGACTTTGAAATTTTCTCTACGGACCTCATCTCCGGACATTATCATTAAATTTTTCCCCATGCCTATACAATGCAATGATTATCGCCACGTTGGTGCTTTTTTATCTTGAAGACTAGATTCTCAGTGGATCAACCTATTTCGTGGGCATACGGAATATATATATTTGTTTTTTTTTATGTGAAATGCAAAGCAATAGTAACATCGCCGATTATGCGGCATATAGTCTGAAGTACAGTGAAAATTTTCAGCATGCGACTATTCATTAACGCACATTTTGTGGTGTCAAATGGGAAAAATAACTGCAATTTTGTTAATTTCGAGACATTTTACTGTAGGATGCAAATACTCCGCTAGTGAACATAGCTATGCTTCTGGGCAAACGCGCATGCAGTCAATAAAAAAAAATTGCAAATAACGGGAAACCCACAATTTTGTAATTTTGTGTCTTTTTTTGCAGTTCGAACTATATAGATAGAATTGCAAATATTTTTTTTTCACATGTTTAGATTTATAGTAAGAAGAACCTTCAGTTTGTCTACAGGGCATCGCGGCACTTGTCAAGTGATTGATCAGGTTATTTCTGTGCTGTTAACGAGCAGCTGTGTTGGGTGCTATTTCCTCATTTGCAGTACAATGATGGCACCGCAAGATTGGCTGCTGTTTATGGCCAACAGCTGCTGGAGTAAACAATATGATGTCCTAAAAGTCCCATCACGGAATTATGTCTCTGGCATAAATTTGTCCCTAGGATAGCATTAACCCTGACTACGGAGATGTATACCTACTTTGGGAATAGCTAATATCAAATTCCAAAACACCTGTGGAGGGCAGCATTTTTCAGGAAATTTAGAATTGCAGTGGAAAAAATATGCAAGTGGAATAACTTTTCTTCATAACAACTGTGTTTGCACATTTTTCCTTAAAAAATGTAAGTTTCGGAGGGAGAGGGAGATGAGGCTGCATTAGTTAGCATGTATAAAAATATTTTTCAAACTGAGGCATCCATCTCTTGCAATTTCTTAGGGAAATGTTCAATCGAAATGAAATTACATAAGTTTGTTGAAAAATAATAATAATTTTTTAGTTCACTTCTACTGATTGATATTATGTCAGAGGCTCAATATTCAGGAAGTTTTTTATCGTTAGTCAGAAACACAAAGTGATGAACTCAGGAGTGTTTCGAAATATTTCCGCACACGTTTCTCGTCGCAAAATAGCTTCAGCTAACAATCGAAAGGCTTTCGTAGTTTTCTACATGTAAAATATTTTTAATTGTTTTATACATTTCCACAAAAAATATATTACTCAAAAACACAAATTCTTCAGCTCAAAGCGATCGTAAAATTTTTATATCTCCTCACTTACGCTTCAAAAATTCCACTCCTTACCAAATCGGTAGGCTATCCATCGTAGCCTACACACCAAATTCTCTATATTTTCAGAAGCAAGTAGTCTCTATCGGATCACTTCCCCCTAAGACAGCGCCCTGTACAAGGTTTACCCCCGAAGAAATACTGCTTGCCGTAAAATAAATGCTGCAGGAGATGGAGGCATTTTACGTTACGCGCGTATATGTTGCTCTCCTAACTTCGGCCACCGAACGCGCACAATCAATCGGATCATTCAGTGTTTTATAGGTCGTAGCTGGTGGTAATCTCTAATGTTTATACGCCATAGTGAGCCCTTATCGTGTTCGAGAACATTAAAGCTGTCATCGGCACTCGGCAGAACCCTCTTCTCCGACCCTCCAACAGCGGCGTTCTCTCGCTAGCAGTGATTCCGATAAACTCTTGTTGCCGGTGATGCCCGCAGTGCCTTGCGGTTCTGCTGGTGACGGAGACTGGGGCATTTTACTTAAAAGTGAACGGATATAGAGGAATATCTGAAGACAGCGGGAATGCTTGTAGCAACTTGCAGTATGTTGTTCTTCGTGGTTTCTGTTCGTAACGGAGACTGGGCATTTTGCTTAAAAGTGAACGGATATAGAGGAATATCTGAAGACAGCGGGGATGCTTGTAGCAGCTTGCAGTATGTTGTTCTTCGCGGTTTGTGTTCGTAACGGAGATCGACGGTCATTTTGCTTAAAAGTGAATGGATATAGAGGACTATCTCAAGACAGCGGGGATGCTTGTAGCAGCCTGCAATGTGTTCTTCGTGGTTTCTATTCGTAACGGAGACTGGGGCATTTAACTTAAAAGTGAAGGGATAGAGAGGAGTATCTGAAGACAGCAAGAACCCGTAGTTGCAGCAGCCTACTATTCTGTTCTCCTTGCGACTTGTAGATGACGGAGGATGAGGCATTTTGACTTACAATTGGCCAGTTATAAACACGAATGTCTGATGATATTGGGGATGGTTGGAGCAACAGGTCACTGTGTTCTGCGTGGATCCTGTGGATAACGCAGACTGGCACTCTGAATGAGAGAGAACGGGACTGCAAACAATATCTAAAGACAGCTAACATTTTGCCTGCAAATTCTTAAGTCCTAGAAAAAAAAACGATCATTAATAGGAAAAAGCACTTGCGGAACCCTGAAAATCTTGTGTGCACTTCTCAACTCTAAAGTGTATAACTTCAAAGCAAAATTGCATGCAACGAGACTCGCCCAGTAGACTGTCAATTGACATTATTGATGACTAAAGGTTATGCCCACAATACTGTAGTAGACAAATTTTATGCAGTAGTAAAATGTACAGTTTTAGAAAATTATTTGCTTAACATCTGAGACAAGTTAATGCAAATGGCCGTTGATTTAAGAATGCATTCCTTTTCGTCACAAAGCGCATTGCGAGTCCTTAATTGATTGCTCCTATCGGCAAGAAAATTTTTCCGTCTGGCTCTTTAGAATTAAAAGTTACAAATCTAACTTCTATGCATATGAGCTTTAATGTCGACAAATGCTCAGTAATGAACGTAGGGCTCGTGAACCCTTCAACTCCATTGAAAATGAATGGGATGGAATTGGCTCCTGTCACCCACCAACGTGACTTGGGAATCACTATTACAAACAAACTACGACACAGTCAGCAAGTTGTCAAGAGTGTGAAAATGGCAAGCAGAGTACTGTGATTCATCACCAGAAATTTTGAATACAAGTCCAAAGACATCATCATTCCTTTGTACAAGGCGTTAGTGCACCCACACTTGGAATGTGCTGTTGAAGTTTGGTAGCCACATCTGTGTAAAGATATCGATAACATAGAAAGAGTCCAACGCAGAGCAACGAAATTGATACCTCAGTTAAGAAACAAGCAGCATGAATGCCGCCTAAAAGGACTGGATTTGATCTCTCTCCAGCAAAGACGACTCAGGGGGCAACTAATAGAAACATTAAAGTACTTGAATGGCTTCAACGACATACTTACAATGGGACTCTTTGAAAGAGACCTTAATGATCGCTTGCGAAACAATGGTCAAAACAACCTTAAGTCTGCAGTTCTCTCCGTATTTCATAGTCAGCATTTGGATATAGACTCCCTTCCGACATTGTTAGTGCGGAATCAGTCAACGCGTTTAAAAATCGTCTTGACATACATTGGGAGAGACATCCCCCACAGCTANACAACCTTAAGTCTGCAGTTCTCTCCGTATTTCATAGTCAGCATTTGGATATAGACTCCCTTCCGACATTGTTAGTGCGGAATCAGTCAACGCGTTTAAAAATCGTCTTGACATACATTGGGAGAGACATCCCCCACAGCTAAGAGCTCCTCCTCCAGGAGTCGCAGACTCTTAACGGCCAAAGCTTCCGAGGCAACCTTAATTCGTCTTCTTCTCTCTTCCGCTCCAACTACAGAGTCTGACATCTTTAACTCCGTATATCAGCGACTATTAATTGATCGTGCTTGCGTGCATTCATGATCGTCTCTTTGGCTGAGATTCTTCTCCCACCTCTTTTTTTTTTCTTCTCTTTTCCCAGTCCTTCATATTCTACTAATATAATGGCAATAGCTAATAGAGGGCCGGGGCGTAAGTTCCGGTGTCTTTTTGAGAATAGGCCTGTTGGTTCGGCTACTGCCGCCTATCTAATAAATGTCAGGTGAGATTAATTTTTGTCGCAGCAAACTTAACTAGAATGTAAGACGATTCATCACTACTGATAGACATATTTACTTTCTATAACAAACGTCCTGGCAAATACTCTAAAAACCCTTGCCATCTTCTTCCATGTAAACTGGTAACCACAATATTACATTCCTCGGTTAGCGTCGCGAAATATTAAAATGAGGAAGCGCCATTACAGACAACACCAACTTACGACATCAGCAGTCTCACAATTGGTTGAGTTATAATCACCTCCGCCATGTCCCATACACAGGACTGATTTACAGCATGCCGCTGTCTGCACACGCACGCTCTACATCACGAGCATTGCGCTATAAAGCTCACATTCTAGACAGCACTTCTCGACTTCTACAGAGTAGTGTCGAGTGAGGGAGAAAAAATAACTTTTTTCGAGAGGACTCCTACAGCAGAAAGAAAAGCCCTTTATCTGGACAGGGAAGGGTACAGCACACACCGAGCTAAAAAGCTTTTGGAAAAGAAATTCAAATGTAAAGCAAGAAAACACAGCATGTACGACCAAGGAGCAGATAATGATGTAGAGAGTAACATTAAAATGCAGTGTATTTAAAATTATAATCGTAAACTACCTACAGTACGTTATGTAGCCCACAACAACAATTCGATTCCAAAAAGGATTCAAAGGGAAGTATCTCTGTCACACGATTCGAAGCGTGCTTTGCTTATTCGCCTACTGTTAAAAAAAATAATTGGAACGTTCTTCTTACGCAAAGATGCTCACTATACTCTGATAATGCAATCATTCTTTATTTCTCATTCTGCGCCTACAGCTTATCGCAATTCTTAATTACTAAGATAGAGAGATTACAAAGCGTCGAACGACTCAAGACAAGTGACTGTTTATTATCACACATCGCGGTGAGAGAAATAATTTATTTGATGAAGCATGTTTGGCTGGGGTTTACGACTCTCTGAGTAGCTGCCACGGCCTCGGGGCTAAGTCCTGATAGCGTCCATAATCGTGGAGACCGTTTTTATGACGGAGTATATCCTGTAGGTCACGGTGTTCTCATGTCTTGCTCTCCGCTATACCTTTGCTTCTGTGTTCTTGTGCTTCACTGTTGTAGATGACGGATCAGGTGTTCTGCTATCTTGCTCTCCGCTATACCCTTGTTTCTGTGCTGTAGTGCTTCTCTGTAGTAAATGCAGGATCAATTAAGTCCTCTTAGGGCTTGCTCTCTGCTATGCCTTTGCTTCTCTGTATCCAACAAGGGAACAGGTGTGCTCATGTCTTGTTCTCCGCTATACTTTAGCTTCTCTATAGTAGATGGCAGATTAGGATTAGTGGTTTACGTATCTCTTACTATTCGCTTTATTTTTCTCTGTTCTAGACAACAGATTATGTGTTCTTAAGTCTTATTCTCCATTTGTCACTTTTGCTCTGTTCTAGTTGACAAATTAGGTATTCTCATATCTTATTCCCCTCTATACCTTTGCTTCTCTGTTGCAGACGATAGATCAGGAGTTTTCATATCTTGCTCTCCGTTATATCCCTGCTTCTTTGTTGAAGACAATCAGACGTTCTCATGCCTTGCTCTCGGCTGTACATTTGATTCTCTGCTGTAGATAACTGATCAAGTGTTCTCATGCCTCTGCTTCTCGGTTGTAGACAGACGGCGGATCAGAGTTTACTAGACTAATTTTCAGCTTTGGTATTACTTAGCAATTACATGCTTATAAATATATTAGAGGAGTACTCTGAGAGAGATACTTCCGTCAAGCAACATAATGTAAAAAATCAAATTGTACTGAAAAATCTCTTATTCCAGGATATCTGTACAATCATCACAAAAAATCTATCACCTGTGTCTCGTAGGATTCCTAGCNATATTAGAGGCGTACTCTGAGAGAGATACTTCCGTCAAGCAACATAATGTAAAAAATCAAATTGTACTGAAAAATCTCTTATTCCAGGATATCTGTACAATCATCACAAAAAATCTATCACCTGTGTCTCGTACGATTCCTAGCAGTTCCTGTAACTTTCTGAGAGATCCGTTTTTAATATTTTAGTTATGTTCTGAAGCACATAAACAAACAGAGAGACAAGCACAAACAGAAGAACAGATCATTATTGTTTCGCGTTGTATGCCTAATAGTTTCTGAAAATGTAATGATAATCCGTTCATAACTTTTTGATTTATATTACTGATAAAAGAAAACCTTACAGAGAGAGGCAAATAGACAAGCGAACGAACAAATCATCAGAACAATTCGTCATTTGCTTCTCATAAAATCTCCAAAGTTTCCAACAAGTTTCATGATGATTTCTTTTATAGATTTTTGAGTTGTGTTGCCAAAAAAAAAATGCTTAGATAAACACATAAACAAACGGTTGAACATGTCTTCATCAGAAGTTAATCAACTGTTCCTTATCACATACCTAACATTCCCTGTAAATTTCATAAAGATAGATCAATCTATAAGTTTTTAAGCTATCTTGGTGGCAAATAGACAAACATACAAACAAATAAACCGAGAGACAGATACGCTCTGACAAAAAACAACCTCCTTGGTTAATGGAAACATCATGAGCCAATTTTGAAGTTGATGCCGCTGCAATAGAATAAATAATGCAGTTGCACTATGTATAACGAAAATTGCATGTGTACAGTTTGTCTTATAAGCAGCTGTCTTTTGGGAGCGGTGGACTTAAATCCTATCTGAATCAGCCTGCGCCAAATCGCTGCAAGAGCTCTATCTCCCAGTGCCGTAGCCAGGAGATGGGGGGGGGGGGGTTGAGTGTCTGTAACCCCCCTTGAATCCTAATTGTTGATAATTACTTACATTACTTACTGGACTTTTGGTGCTATGTCGGATGACATAATACTTGTGTACTACGAGAAATCTGACAGTTAATGACATAAGGTATGTGACCCAGCTGGATAATTATAAACATATAATAATTCTAATCATCTATCATATTATTGTTTGGCCTAAATATAAAAAACTGGGATTGAGTTCTTGAGTGCAATTTTCCAGCTCTCATACAGTTTCATACAGAAAATGTATATGAATATGCAAGAACTGTTAGTGAATACAATGCAACTGAGCATTTGTGACATGTTTTCTGTTATATCTGTCGTTGTTATTATTAATTAAACTTCACGCTCAGACCACAACGGACTGGTAATACAACCCAAGTGGAGCATTATGCAACACCAGGGTTACCCGAAACGCTGCCTAGAAAAATCCAGCAGAAAGCCATGAACAGCTGACTTAACGCCTGTAGGCCAACACGACCGAAAGCCGATGCCGGTAATGAATTCCAAACCGAAACAGACCCGGGCACGAAGCACCGACTGAACTAACGAGTTAGGCATGTAACACTCTCCAAAGTGAAAGAGTGCGCGTCAACCGCAGCTAATCCTCCGAAAGACCGTGAGGGTAGGAATAGGAGAATTACACCAATGTCTTTCATTGGTGTACACCTTATAAAACATGAGACAGATACACCAGATCACTCTCAGCGCACAGCCTGTTGGCTGAGCTCACTAGTCGGTCCAGAGGTACCAGTACGCCAATAACGGGGAAAATATCCTAACTGTATCAAGTGCCGGAAGATCACTCCAAACCCACGGGCGAAAACCCCAGCAAATTACGTATTTAATAGAGGAAACATGCCTTCCAGTTCCACACCTCTATAAAGATCTAGGTCCTCACTAAGCTCTTTGATAGTAGTATACCTGAACAGCTACGAGGTTAAACGGGGCTTGGAGTGACATCCATGAGGCAATGGCAGTACCTCTCTGCTCTGCTTCACGTCAAAGTGCGCCAATAGGCGCTCCGCCTTTGCCAACAGATCAGCAATAGTACAACCACCGGGGCCAACTAGGGGCGGTAAGACATATTTAGTACCAAAGACTGAACCCTTGAGCTCACTCCATCAACGGTGAATATGGTCAATACTCCTTAGAGCCTCCCTAGATCGCTGCATCTGACGATAGTGATTCCTCTCATACTCGCGCTTAGCCTCAGGTCTACACTGCACATAGGTCAGCCACAACATGCGATCACGTGAACGCCGAAAAACTGCTTGCTTAGCTTCGAAAGCTAACCGACACTGATCGTAAAATCACGGTTTGTGCTTAGACCCGACAATAACAATCTTCTTCGGGTCAAACCTCGCCAACAAACAGCTAGTCGTTAATTTCAGAGACAAGATCACCACTGGAGAAGATTTGAAGCCTAGAAAACTCTGTCTCTTTCTCTGTGTCCCTGGAAATATCATCCCAGTTAGCTCTGCTCTTAACGAACACCACTCTCCTGGTGTCTGCCACCGGAACAGCCTGGTTTACGTCCAAGGACCTAACAAGATCTAAGTGGTCTGATGTGCCAGTAGGGGAGCCAACAGACACAGTTACCGAATCGGGGACATCAGTTATGACGAGGTCGAGACAATTGCCAGCAATAGCTATGCGTGGACCCACGGAGAAGCTACACACAACTATAATTTGATCATATTATCAAAACAGTTCGGTCGCGGTCGAATTCTCTATTGCGGTGCCAATTCTATGGGTATTTCTGGTATTTCTTTATGTACAATTAGTTGGCGGGGCTAAGATATGGGTAAACAAAATCTCAGAAATACCCATAGAATTGGCAACGCTATAGAGGAATTTAACAGCGGCCGAACTGCCTTGATAAATGGTCAGCTTATAGATAAATGCAAAGTCCTATGCAGCCTCGCCATGGCCATCAGTCCGTGATACAAACACCAACCATTCCTCATGGTCCGCTTTGGCATCCCAGGAAAAAACAAACGCAGACATAAAATCTGAACTCTGGATGGAAGCCAGTGAGCGCTGTCAGCAAACAGTTATAAAGAGAGTTATCAGTTTGGCCTCCGATATAACGAGAACAAATAAAAATTATTTTGAGGGCCACAAATCCTATCAAGCATGTTCTCATGACACAAACACACACACACTCGTATGCTGACTGCCGGTAAGCTCAGAGGCCATTCCGAACATAAACGGTCATTCCCTGAAATCCAGGCCCAGATCCCAGTGGCCTACGAAGTGGGAATTGAAAACCAGCCAAGGCAAGCTCCGTGTCATGCCTCCCAACCGACACTAGCGACTCAGAGCAGCACTCGTCATAAACACCACGAGACACAAAGCCGAGCCCAGCATGGTTTACTCTGAGTCCTCTAATATTACAATAAAGGAGACGACACCCCCGAGCCTGAACCGGTCCCGGGTTATGTTTCACCTCCCCACATAGAAGTAGAAAAATCAAGAGAAAAAGATAAAATAGATGATAGGAATATCCTATACATAGATAAATAAAAATCAGGGTCGGAAGTACGGTCCACTCGGCAGAGCTGCCATGCCGAGCAATTAAGGCTTCTGTACCCCCAGGTCCGCTTGGCTATGGCCGTGGTTACGACAATCATGGGGAGAGGGGGCGCCTCTACCAACCGCCCATGGCCCTGCCGCTGACAACTTGGAACTAACACAGAAGGTAAAAAGAAGGAAGTAGTAGAAAAAGTCTCGATTATGCCATCGAGCGTACATGCTAATAGTGATAGCATTTAATTAATAATATGTGACCCCGAGCGCCATGCCATGCAGCCCTCCGGTCTTTCGGAAGACTGTGAAAAATTTCTGTAACCCCCCCCCCCCTACGTTTGACGTCTGGCTACGCCCTGGTCTCACGTAGGATTACAACAGGGAAATTAATCCTTGTAGAGAAGCAGGACATCCTGAGTAAAATCGTTTGTTTTTCAGCATATACGAAGACTCTCGTATTTAACTATCGAGTGTCACAGAAGCTTAAATAATAGTTAAATTTTTATGTTATTGTTGGACATTGCTCCATTCACTGCATGAGCACGTGCGCAAAGGAAATGTCGCTACTACTTATGCTATTAATAATCAAATACTGAAGTCCGATCTCTTGTGTCGATTCAAATTGAAAAATTTTCTATAGCTGTGGGTCAGTGATAACTGAGATTATAAAAATATTGTAGGTAGTTCGACATTTGAACGCAGAGATAGGTATTTATTAAAAGACCGGTTCTTCTAACATTCTAAATGAACTTCCTGTGAAAATTAGCTTATTTGAACGCTCGCTGAACTTAACCTTGCCTTGCCGAGATCAAATCTAGTTAGCACTCGGCTCAATATGGTTCAACTTTTTCAACGACAGCCGCCAAATTACATTTTAGTAGAAAGTTTTGTTTTATTTCGATTTTTTTCATATGTATATCTTTCTTGATATGCACTCTAAATAAATACTTCAGCTGCTGTACATAATATCATCTTGCGCGGAAAAACTCTCACTAAACCCCTATCAGCAATTTCGTCACTCGCAGAGCACACGCATATATATAGCCAATGAGGCAAAAATGCTTTAGCCAGAACTATCTACATTTCAAACACCAAAGAAGAGCTCTTCGTGCTTAGTGTAGCACGCTGATGCTATAGATGAGCTACTTAGGACATGTTCCATTGGGTCCCGAAATAAAAACTGCGAGACTTGACTTGCCCTACATTTCGGGTAGGTGCGGTGGCTGCGTCTGGCTTAGTTGAATTTAAGGCATTGCCTCCTAATCGTCTACCCTTGAGACATGAGACTTCCAAAAGCCCAATTTTACTCCGTAGAATGCAGTTTTTTTTAGCCTTTTCAAAGTCATCGCGTTGTTTTTAACACTTACAGCATCATTCGAAGTGGCAAAGCCAACGCTCCTGTCGAAAATTTCGGAAATGCTAAGCCTCGAAAGCTGAATTTCGGCGCCAAATCGAACGTGCCTTTAGCTTCCACCAACTAGAGCACTCTGTGCATGTGGCTTTACACACTTATACTTAAGTTACTTCTCTAACTATGTATGAAACTCCCTGGCTGCGTATACGTTGACCGTGGTGTAGCTGCAATGGGGGAAATAGGTCGAAGAAGTTCAGCTTGGAAACATTTCCCTCAGAGCACCACTCCCGATCACCTCCCGCGGTTGCAAGCAGCCTTGAGATGAACCAAAGAAAAGGACAGTTTCTCGCAATTGTTTTCTCGGCAGAGTGCATTGAGGGTTTTTGCAGGGAAGCGTCCAAGTACCTCGAGAGTCAGTTGAAGATGGCCTTGATGCTCCCATACGGCCCATTGGAGGTCCCTCCACTTAGCGTGGCAACCCCGGGAGTGAGGGCCTTGACGACGTGCAGCTGCCGACGTATTCGACAGGGAGGCCAATTTTCACTAAAGAGGTGGAGGGAATTTAAAAAAAAAACCTGCGCCAGAGCAGAAACAATGCAATGTGGAAGTTCGTAAGGATAAGGCTGAATATTTTTTTTTCTAAAGAGGTGGAAGAAATTAAAAAAAGCGGCGGAGTAGAAACAACCGATGGGGAAGTTGGTAAGCATGAGGATGAAAGTTTTTTATCTAATGAGGTGGAACATATTTTAAGATACTGGTGACAGCGCAGAAATAGTATAATGGAGAAGTTTCCATAAGGATAGAAGTTAATATATTTTTTTTATCTAAAGGTGGTGGAGGAATTTCAAAATAGTCCTCGACAGAGCAGCAGCAGTACGGTGGAAAAGCTCTTGGAGGGGGGAGGAGGAGGTTGAATATTATTTGATCTAAAGAGGTGGAGGAAATTATAACAAAGCCTGCTACGGAGCGGGTAAATTGAGATGGAGAAGTCGTGAGGAATAATGGTGATTATTTTTGGCCAAGAGGGTGGGAAAATTTCAAGAACACGAGGCAGCCCAAAAAGTACTACGACAGAAATTTGATTAACAGAACTCTCAACTTTTTATTTTATTGAT
Organism: Parhyale hawaiensis; assembly: GCA_001587735.2. Classification (NCBI taxonomy): domain Eukaryota; kingdom Metazoa; phylum Arthropoda; class Malacostraca; order Amphipoda; family Hyalidae; genus Parhyale; species Parhyale hawaiensis. The sequence continues at coordinate 15,703,131 of LQNS02278125.1, read as the reverse complement.
ACAAAGAGGTGGAAGAAAAACTTACTTCTTTTTTAGGAATAAAAAAGTTTGTCTTTAACCTGACTATAAGCACCTAAGCGAACGTGTATGTACATAGCATAGTCGCTGCCTTAGTTTTCCTTAACATGCAGAAAAGAATGCATTGCAATAGCACCTCATGTATTCATGTCATACGTAATTACCGATTTGTACTTGAGATTCATTGCCTGCAGTTATTGGCACAAACGTGTCGATTTTGACCAATATCCTTATAATCCTACAAAAAGACAGGCATTAATCTCCTTATAATCCTACAAGAAGACAAGCATTCAATCAACTTTTGTTACTTCTGCGACATTCCTAAAAAAAACTAATATACAAATGACTTTAGTCACTTTCCTATCATTCCCACGAACAGACAGGCATACCATCAATTTTTGTAATTTTCCTAGCATTCCGACTGGCAGACAGACATACAGTCAACTTCTGTAACTTTCCTCGTATTCCACAGGCAAACAGGTTTTGAATCAACTTTTGTAACTTTCCTAGTATTCTACAGGCAGAGAGGCTTAGAATCAAGTTTTGTAACTTTTCTAGCATCCCTACAGGTAGACAGTCATACAGTTATCTGTTGCAACTTTCCTAGCACTGCTACTACAGGCAGGCAGACAGACAGTGAACATTAATTGTAACTTGCTTAGCATTCCCACAGGCAGACAGACAGTCCCCATTTGTAAATTTCTTAGCATTCCCTCAGGCAGCTAGGCATATAATCATACAGTCAACATTTGTAACTTCCTTAGCATTCCCACAGGCTGAAGCATTTAATCAGGTATTGTAAGTTTTTAGCATTCCTACAGGTAGACGGGCATACAGTCAGCATTGGTCGCTTGCCTTTTACACACAATAGCATTTACGATCTCCCATCTACGCAAATATGCAAGGAAGCAAAGCAAGAAGAAGCGATCGCTGAGTAACCACTTGAGCAGCCGGGCTTCAGGAAATGGACCCTCTGCGTCTGACGAGTGAAAATAAATAAGTAAATACCTCGCAGCTTCATCAATCATAACCACTCACTGCCAGATGCATGTGCGCAGCCCACCTATTTATAAGTATAAGGAGTGAGACCCGTGGTTGAAACTGGTGGGTCATCTATCGAATTTTAACCCATCAACAGAAGAGATACATTTATATCAAAATAAATTACACGTATGAATCTATAGATCTATATATAAATTTATGTAATATTACATGCACGTTCTAAGCCTAGACATCGTATATTATGTACACGTTACCAAACTAAAGATGGCAGTTACGTCTGATGTAATAGACGTAATGCAACGCGTCATTAAACTTGCAAACAATTCAAAATATTTAGGAAAAAGCCACGGGTTATTTCAAGTAACTACGTTTCAGGTATAATAACTATAGGATATCCATGTAGCAACACGCAAGAATAAACAAAAACTGCCCAAATTTTCTTGATTGGATGCCGCAGCTGTACTCTTTTTCAACAAAGCACTGAGAGCGTGTAAATAACATTATCTACTCTACTGTACATTTTTTAAATGCATTTCCGTTTTTGGAAACGGACACTTCAGTCTTAATTGTACAGTCGACCCGGCCTAAGTTAATTACAAACATCCGCAAGCAGTGTATATCAACAACCTCTTTCTCTAATTCGTACCAAACCTGAGCGCCGTACACCAGCAGCAATATCAGCAGCTAGGTCTCTGCATATTGTTTATAGCATCCACAGCCTTCGGGAAAGCCTTCAGACACAGAAAGGTAATCAGTTTAGCACACACGAGCGTTTCCCTCGCTGGTTGCCACTCGGCCTCGAGAGGTCCGGACGCAGTAATTAATATGCCAGTTAACACCTGTCATCCACAATTGCTGGTCAAAATTATGAAGTCATTCTACCTGAGATCAATTTCTACACTTGCTGCGCGGCCAGGCAGAATGCCAGAGGTGCGATTTTCGTATAAGGGTAGTTGCCGTGTTGTAGGTATAGGAGGCCAGTGCGGTCGCTTTGAAATTGTATAATGTTGCCAAAATCGTTAAGGGACATCTGTGATGGTAGACAGCAGGGACGGAGAATATGTGGATGTGGGGAAATTTTGGTAAGGGTAGTTGTCGTTTTAGGCAACAGGTGCCGTGATTCTAAAAACTTACAAAAACGTTTGCTCAAATCTTTGGGATAGCAATTGCGGTGTTGGACATCCGGAAAGAAGATTAAGTAGATATGCCAAATTTTTTTGTAAGAGACGTTGCATGTGAACCATCCATTGCAGCGAATATGAGGCTGATTATTCAGTAATTTGAATAATTTCTTGGAACCGATCCCAGTCCTAACTAAATGTTGCCTTTTGAAAGTATTCAATGTGGAAAATTTGTGCATACCATTGAGAAAATTGAGTGCAATAGCTCTGAACACATACGTACGTACATCGACAAATATAAAAGTTTTGGCGCAACAAAGGGAATTCAGTAGGCGATCAACTTACGAGTACCTACTTTGGCATTTAGTCTCAATATTTAGTACGAATATACGGACATTTCGAGCATTAGGTACTTCAACCTTGAGAGCCACCTTCAAAGGAATAATTTCAATAGGGAGTTATTTTTTATTGTCAAAATCTTTTAGAAACACAATTGCAGTAAGATGTTTTTTTTTGGCGTAAAGTGACAACTACAGCGTAATTTTTTATACTTAAAAATAGTATTAAATAAGAGCATGGAAAAATAATCAAGTTGACTACGAGTCTTGTACAAATCAAAAAAGTATGTACTTAGCCAATGCAAACTCAATTCGCATACTGTCAAAATCTCTCGAAAACCCGATTGGAAATAATTTGAAGTGTGAAATGTTTCGTGCAAGTGTGCCTTCTTGAAAAAAATATTATGCAATGCAACGACCTTCCTTAACGACAGCATTGGAAAACAATGCAAATAATTAAACTTTGTGCGATGCTTCACATTTTATCCTTCATTGTAATCGGAACAGCGTCTCGCTCTCTCCCGCGTTCTCGCCAATTACCAGCGAATCAAGGTTTTTCCAGAAGTAAAGCGGATATTCAGTTCTTTACAACAGATATGACCAATATACCAGTCATTTTATTTACACAAATAAAGCAGTCAAAAACGGGAAATTGCTGTTCCCAGCTCAGTGGAAGTAACAAGCAAGGTTTTCTTTTAATTGGAGGGTGACTGCGATGGAATAGAAGCAAAAGGATTTAGCGTCGCATCTGCATCGATAGTAGAGAATGAGATGGAAATGCAGGTCACTAGTGCTTCAAATGCTTTATTACTTCAGGAGCCGCTTATGCTCGATGCTTCCCTCAACCAGTTGACCAAAAAACATTAAAATGTCTAACGGTAACTAAGATATGAGCATTGATGGCCTACTGCATGGTGGCTCAAATGCTTTATTATTTCAGGAGCCGCTTATGTTCGAGACTTCGCCTAGTTCGCATGACCAAACAATATTGGAATATACCGTACAATGAAAGCTAAAATATAGCATTGGTAGCTCCTCACTTAACTGTGGCTCAAATCCTTTATTACTTCATGTGTTAGTAGTGCTCGATTCTTTCTCTATTTAAGGTTTCTTCTTAAATGATTGAAACATGAGTTTGTCGTCAAATATGAAGGGAGCATATTGATTTAGAAATCAGCTGCATCTGAGAATAAACAAGTCTGAATTATGCAAATTTTCATAATTCCTAGAGCATAAAACAGAATCAACAGCAAAAAAGTAGGAAAATGACTATAAACTTTTGCATAATAAGCCCAAGTTTTACCCCAACTTACTCACTATAAACTTTTGCATAATAAGCCCAAGTTTTACCCCAACTTACTCAGAAATTATGATAAACAGGCTAATATTGTTTGAGGGGAAGCGAAAGATAGAGTATCTGTATTAGTTTTTCAATTCAGACCGTTTTACATAATTCTATCTGTTTTTATCTACGGTACATCGTTGGAATTTACAAGAAGCTGACGTATTTAAGTCAGCTTAAAGCTGCTTTGTTTGTTACACGGCATACCTAATGAGACAGTGGATAAGTATGGCGTTCTGTAATCAAGCAAAGTCAAGGTTGTTTTGTATTGATACCTTGCTTCAAACGTCTCTTTAAATATTTTTTGGTGAACTGTTGTGTTTTCATCTCAATAAATCAACACCACATATACAAGGGCAAATCGAGTTTCTTGAGGTAAATCTAAATTACCTTGAATTATGTATAAATTGTTGTTTAATATCATAGTCATTTTTCTCTTTGTACCTACCGGGTTTTTGCAAAAGTCCTGTTACATTTCATTCTACATGTGAGTGACCACCTTAAAAATTTGTAGCTTATTTTCCTCCTTGAGGCTGACTGAAAATTTATTCATTTCAGGAACCCATTTTGGCAGTATGCAGCGGTAAAATGTATGTAAGCCACAATGGAAGCAAAAAGAAGCGAAGCATCTTCTCTTTTCCGCGCGGGCTGCAACAAGTAGGAAATCGAGGGCCTTCATCTAGGCTCAAGCATTGTGGAGGCGGATCACTTGGTTGTAGACACGCAGCGAACGTAGATAAGGCCGATCATTGAGGTTGTCGCCTTCATCTACCGATCTACAACTCTATAGACGGTCATCCATCTGACCTTTAGCCGCACGGTGATGTCGGGCTTGTTGGGGCTCACCTCATTTAAGTACCTGGGGCTAACAATTGATCGTAATCTTACGTTTGCTAAGCATATAGAACAACTGTGGTAAAATCAATAGAGCAAGGGGAGCATTCTAAGCAGTCTCAAGGTATTTATCCCGTAAATCTCTGATTTCATTATATTATGCAATTGTATATTCCCATTTGACTCAAAATATAATTGTGTGGGGTAGTGCTTCCGCGTGCGCTTTGCGTCCTCTTAAGGTGGTAGTGAATAATGTATTGAGGGTTATCCTTAACGTCAAGAATAATGCACATAATGTTCCAATGATGTCAGTTAATGCTATGTTTGTCAAACTCTCATTGCTCAAACTTGAGGATGTCTACGAGTTTTTTCTGTTGACATTTATACGTAATGCAATGTTCTGTGACCCTGATTTATTTATAAAATACTACAGCAATCTTGTACCAGCCCACGCATATGACGCAAGAGGCCAGAGATTTAACTTACCAGCTGCAAGACTTGAATTACAAAAAAGCTTGTTGTCTTTCAGAGCGTACAATCTTTTAATGCAATGCCTATTGATTTTATTCAACCCATGAGTAATGCAAAGTTCAAATCGAAGTACAAACGTTATATTCTGAGTCGATATCAGGATTACTGCAATATGTATAATAATGGTCAATTTGTTTTACTGATGACCCTGAATTGAGATTCATACCATGTAGTTATAGAATCATTATTACTTCTCTGAGCGGTCACCTTGTGCTTATCGCTGTGCAGTATCTGTGCCAATATGTAACTTGATTCCTTCAACCAAAGGCGTAAGTTTCGTACTAGTGCCACTTTTATGTAGCTATAACCGCCGTTCTCGTGAAAGGAAAGAATTAATTGTATAATGAAATGCTAGGCAATTTACAAAGGATTATTCGCTGATTATCTGCAACGTTAATAGAAATTAGATTCCCGCTGACTTACGGTATGCTTGATCATTTTTAAAAGAATATTGCTTTAGAGATTGTATATTGATGTATTTTTGCTGTTCATAATAAGAAAAGTTAATCGTTTCAGTGAGCGATTGTTGTAGTTCATTCGTGAAGGGTGTAGGATATCATTGTATCTGCGAATTCATGTACATTTTTTTTGTCTGTTTCTGGATGATCTATACGTAGATATTTTGCTTGGAATAGTAGTGTACTAGAAAAGATGAACATCAATAGTTCAGTGTGTCCCATAAGCGTTTCCAACGCTTTTCGTTGGGCACGTTCTCTACTTTAATGTTTGTTGTGGTGATTTTTTAACCCATGATTGTCATTTGATTAAGAACAAATAAAGGTATAAATGTCTCAATTCTATTTGCTTCCAGTCAGGCACATAAGCATCTCAACACTATTTAGACTAGCAACAATATTTGCCAAAAAATGATGAATCTTAAGTTTCTTGGCACGGACTAGTGCTTTTACTATTCACGCCTGATTACAAACGTGTAAAATGAAGTGTGAGAACACTTTTTTTTACGAAATCCAGCACTTACTAAGGTGGTCATCGGCTGAAGTCCAGATGATGCTAGGTTGACGTGTGTCGAGAAGCCGCTACTGGCCCAGTCCCTGGAGTCCTAAGTCAGAACCAACAGTCGGCGATTATCTCCACAGAGCTCATAACCTCTGATATTTGGATTATTCGAGACTCCTTCTATAGAAGAGACCAGTAAGCGTTTGGATGTTTAGCTTTGTGTTTTTTTAAGTGCAATACAGATGGATATACGCTCTCATCTGTCACAACTTGACTAGATGTGGCTATAGAACGCATCGCTAGGCATACATAGCAACTCATTCAGTTACTACTACTACTACTACTACTACTATACTTACTATATTATTGTTGCTGGATAGAAGAAAAAACAGTTGCTCCTCATGTTTTTTTTTATTGATTTTTTTTTCAATCCGCCCGTTCGCCAGTATCCAGTAATGCAGGTTGTCCTTATTATATCTTGAATTGCATTTCATTTACGGTAAAAGAGAAGGAAAGGAAAGGCTGATGATTTGAAAGCAATATTTTATTCAGGCAAGGCGACCCTCCTGCCAAGGCTTCGCCACCCCTGAGTGTCACGACCCACCGGTTCATCAACATTGATCTTCGTTTTCTTTAGAGAAAATACACATGCAAAAAGAGAATGTGTGCATACGTACAGTATCTTGTAACATTACAATCTATCATGGCTGACATGTGGCCCATATTTGCCATGTTTCAGCGAAAAAGTTTCCATCCTCACGTTGTCTCTCGATGGGGTCACGTAGCCATCGTTGATTATGTTTTGCATATAACTGTCATCTTCCGTTATTTGGATCATCTTATCTGGACACAAAATGCAACTTACAAAAAAACTCCAATGAACAGAATCGCAATTACCTGCAGTATATTGCCTGTTACAAAAAATCTATATATATATCGGTAGCATCTTATATATTTGATATGTATTTACTTTGGTGTAGCTTGTTCTGAATAAGTGCTGAGTTTACTCTTTCAACTCTTACTTACGAGTAGCTTGCCGTATATTGATAAATTAATAGTTAGCTAATTCCTTACTGGGCATTTACGATAGCATAAATTAACGTACGCAAATATGCATTCTTGTCGGCTAGTCTAACACCTAATCTTTATTTCCACTAAAGAAAGAACTACTACGTGTTTTTTTCTAAGATTTAAGCGAGTTACTGTGCATTAAAAGTTGATTAAATGGTCGATGCAACTTTAAATAGAACTCCTAGCGAGCTGAAATTATTCTTCTAGTCAGTTGACATAAAACGTACCTATTATTTTCTCTCAAGAAATACATGTGTTAAAGTAAGCCTCGATTTCTTTTTCGGGTACAAGAGATGTTTTCAGATTTCGTCAACTAAAGTACACGCTGATCCCAAAAGTAGCTGGCAAGTCATAACTTGCAGAAACTTATTCGCCGAGCAAAATATAAGACAGTTTGAACTGCAATAACTTCTAGAGTCGGCAGTTTTCTATCTGTAAGTTTCTCAAAGAAAAGTTCTAGCTGCGGAAAAATACAACCTAATCGTTCTTTGGGCTTCTTCTTTTCGTCATCAGCAGATTCTAATCAGTTCTCGAAAGGAGTTTTTTTCGGATTTTTCCCTTATTTGCTACTAATTAGAGCCGGCCGTTTTTAAAGGCGCATTATCCTTGGGGTGAGCCGAATGTAAACCGGACTATAGGGGATCAGCTGTTGAAATGAAAACCCTACACAACCTAGTTTATTAGTTTTGAAAGCTTGCATCCGTAGTATGTCCTGAGATTATGTAAGCTTGTCTATAAGATTATTTGCTGCAATTCAGTCCTTGCACAAGTTCATTTTGATGTGCTACATCAAGTTTGGTAGTTGAAAACTGGACCACGAAAGCATTTGTTTGCAATAGAAGCCGTACGCATTGCAAGATGCGTGTAATTATTGATTCTTATCGCTGGCATCAACTGGACCAGAAGATCATCAGCTCTGTTGAAATTAAATCTGTATGTGAAAAGAATGCTCCATAATGAATTTAATTCCTTTAAAGAAACTAACGATGGTGGAGGCTGTGTCCTTTTTATCGAAATAATTGAACACATAACACGGTTAAACGTATTTTCACAATCAAAAAGTATAAGATCTCTCCTCTACAAAATAAAGACAACACGAGATATTTTGCTGGATGTGAAACATTATTGAAAAAAGAACAGGAATTCTGCATCTTTGTTTAGTTTTTGGGTAATGTAATAGTTTGCATATGACGTGTACATAAAATGGAATAGTTATTAATGTAAGACACAGTATAAAATTATTTTGATTCAAGTGGAATAACTGACCAACATTTAAAGAGAGAAGTTATTGTGTGCGGCTAGGTGTTACTAGATTTTTATCTTAGTTTGAGCACAGTGTAATATTATCCAAGGAAAAGATGTACTCAACGGATCACCATTTTACCAATTAAGAGTACATGAGTTTAAGACTCATGTAATAATGGACTTGAAAAGTTCGCTTTGTAAGAACATGAATCGCTGGTGTAAACTTTGTGTAACCCTCTTAGTTACTAAACTAAAAGAGGCTTTTCCAGATGATAACAACGGATGTGATTAAAGTTCATCATTCACACAGTGACGGCCTGACGGACTAACATACAGTATACAGCCAACAGCAGGCATAATCCCAAGGATCTATCGAAAGTCGAGTAAAGCGATTTTATATTTACGGAACTTCAGACAGAATAATTAGCTTCGCCCCTCTGAATCTCATTGAAGGTAGGTATGACAAAGGCAACCCAGATGCGCTTGAGACTGCAGGAAACATTTTTTTTTAGTTTTTGATAGTCTCAAAGGCAAACGATTAAGAGGAAAACATTGTGGTCCGATTCAACAAGGTGAAGCCAGAGCACCTGTCTGCAGTCCGGAGCAGTCAAACCTCGTCGCCTCGATTGCATCACACCAATAGATAACGTCATTATTATAGTACAGATTTCATCTTCCGAAAATATCACCGAAGTTTTCGTTTCCCGAACGGTTCAAATAGCTTGTATTTGATCTGCACCAAGTCATGTGTTTACGTAGTCACAACACAATGGAAGAATAGCAGTCTACAGGGCACCCTGCACTTGTGTTAATTTTAAATGTGACATATTTTGCTTCTTTCGAGTTTTCTCAAAAAACTTTCATTCTGAACGATGGCAGTTGAGCAGCTGAGAATTTATTCAGCCTGAAAACGCTTCTTACCTTACCGGTCTGCCACCGAAACCATAAAAGGAATGAAGTTTCCGATCGGCCCTTTCACCGGATTGAATCTCCAGAAAAAAGACGGTTGGATTCATTTAATAAGTACCCCCTGATGGCAGTGAGGAAGCACCGATCATTTCACGCTAGACCGACTTTATCGCTCCACCCATCTCACAAAAAACGTCTAAACGAAACGAAATGAAGCCAGCATGAAAGACCGAAAAAGTCCAATGTGCGTCAACACATTTCCTCGATACGAGCTGCAGTAAACTTTTGGATCGGCTCCGGTTCTTTTCAGTCAGGCCGGTATTGTGTGGGAGTGCGGCGAGTGGGAAGTAGGTAATGACTTCCGTTCTTTACTTCTGGACCTACCTGTCCATAACTACGGAAATCGAAAGCAAAATCGGAAGTTTGTTGAACGAGTGAGTTGGTTTGGGGGCAGTTCACGCCGCTGCACGACACAACTGCATGACGCAGGCACAGGTACTCTCCATATATAATACAAGATAACACATAAATAGAGTTTTTTTAACTGTATGAAATAAGATATTTTGCAATCCAGGAAATACCTTCAGTTTTTTTTTTTTTTTTTTTTGCTTAACATAATTATCTTTTTAATAGTTTTGAGCGCTGGTATTTAAAAGCTACGTTGATTAATTTCTGACAAAATCCTTTTTGCTTTACAGGAGTTTATTTGAATATTTGTTGTGATCTGCACTGGCACCCTACTAACATCTGTTCAAGCTACGTATAATGCCGTCGCGTCAGGCGACGCTGAAGGAGACCTTCAAGGTATCAGCAGGACAATAGCGAATCTATTGTCAATTTTCAAACATTAGTCTACTGCAAGGGGAAAGTCTTCTGCAATGGGAATATCTTCCACCTCATATATGCCATGCTCTGTATAGTTGTAAATTTTGAAGCATTCTAGAGAGCTGTTCCAGATATCCCACTGTATATTAATACAAAGTTTGATAGTTGTTTGGTTGGTTACTGCTTGCTTAGTTGGTTGGTTGGTTGGTTGGTTGCTTGAGTCGGTCTCTTTTTCCCCTAATCGGTATTGAAATGAAAAAATTTACTTACTCAACGGAAAATGGCAATATTGCTTGGAGCTTGCATTGCCCAAACTAAGTAGATCATGGAGGGTAAGCGAAAGATATTCTTCAGAGAAAAACAACAACAACAACAACGAAAAAAAGCGAAGAAAACAGGGATTCGTGCCAGTAATCCTGTTCGGCAGGACACTACTACAATATAATTCCTCACCAGGCAGCAAAGAAGCGTAAAAATCTACGGACTACATCTTGATAGCAAAACACAGAATTTGCCTTACACAGGAGCCCAATTTTACTACATAGAAATACGTGACACGAATCGCCTAATATACGGCTCAAACGTTAGCTTCTCATCAAAGACGACACCGAGAATCTCCAAGGAGCTAAACATCTGGAGTAAAGTGTCATCTATCTCCAGAGGTGAATGCTGCGGTACCAGCGTCCGAGATCGACTGACAATCATAGATTTAGTCTTACTAGCATCATGTTTTATATTAAAGGCTGAGCACCATGCACTAATGCGCGACAGGTACAGGCCCCTATTTAGAGACTGGGCTACATCATTACGGATGCTAGGGGTTGGTATCACTGCCATCAAAGTGGATTCGTCAGCATAGTTGATCATCATGCTTTCTAGCGAAAAAAGCATGTCACTAGTGTACAGAAAAAAACATCAACGGGAAGCAGGCAGCAGTCCAGTAACCTCAGTAAAACGACCCAGCTTAAAACCTACTGATTTCTCCAACACTTTCAACAAAATGGCTATCAGCGTAAGGGGACGGTAGCTGGCGATATATGGTGAAAATGGACTTTTTGGAGTGGGGGTTATATTACCGGTACGCCAACGACTGGGAAATTTTCCTAACCGTATTAGGCGCCAGAAGAACGCTCCTGGTTTAGGGGCGAGAACGCCAGCAAGATGCTTATAAAATAGAGGAAACATACCTACCGAGTCCACACCTCCACAAGGATCAAGGTCCTCAAGAAGCACTTTAATAGTTCTAGACCTGAATGCATTATGTGGTTAAACAGGGCTCAGAGTAATATCCATGAGGCAATAATTACACTTCTCTGCTCTGCTTCATACCAAAGTAAGCCGATGAGAGCTCCGCCTCAGCCTCTTGGGGACAAACCTCTCCAAAACAGCCACAGTCTAATCGCTAAGTTCAGAGATAGGATCACCACTGCAGAAAATCTGGCGCCAAGGAAACTCCTTTACTGCCTTAGTAATATTATCATCCCAGTTAGCTCCGCTCTTAACGAACCCCACTTCCCTGGTCTCTGCCACAAGAACGACCTGGTTCAGGTTCAAATACACAAGATGTAAGTGGTCAGAAGTGCCAATAGGGGAGCCAACTGACGAAGAAACCAAGTCAGGGACATCACCCATGACGAGGTCTAGATAATTACCAGCAATATGCTTGGACCCACGAACGAGTTGCACACAGCTTGATAACATGCAAAAGTCGAATGCAGCCTCCCCACAACAATCAATCGGTGATACAGGTCTTTACTAGTCCCTGTTGTGCGTTTTAACAAACACCGAATTTTGATCCACTCTCTGTATGGACGCCATCGCTGTCAGCGAACAGCCATACAGAGAATCATCAGTTGTGGGGCTCCGATACAACGAGGATAAATAAAAATTGTTCAGACTACTACAGACCCTAACAACCGTCATCTCGTGGCACACACATTCGGTTGCTGACTGCTGGTAAGCATATAAGTAAATTCGTTTAGTAACAAAGTACCGTAGCACATTATAAACTTAAGTAACTATCCAACTCGAGCAGAACATACTAAAATTCATTCCATAAAGTATGCAGCTCCGTAGAACAATAGCACCAATTGAAAAATGAGACGCACGTTAGAATAACAAACAGGCACATAGATGAAGACCAAGAAGGGAATAGCAACAATGTTCAAGCACACCGTACGAAATACCATGGGTATCCAGCTCCATAAACTCATTCCAGTTTTTCTTCAGCCACTATTTATCGATTGCTAAAGGCAGTGAATCTGGAGCGCCGGCCAAGGATGAGATGCTGCTGGTCATTTTTCTAGCTCGAATTGACAGAGTCATTATCAGACTATTAGTTTGAAGATGGCGGGCCTGTGGAGGTCGCTAAGGAAACCTTAAAGGCTGTTTATGCAAGACTGGGTCAGAAGGAGCTGTGCTTCAGAGCAGCCTATACCGATGGGTGAAGTTCTTGGCAGGTCAGCCAATTCTGGAGCAACTGTTTCGATTCGCTGGTTACGGTAGCAATTTGATGTAATTGATATGGGAGCGGGTTTGATTTGAGTTGTAATGAAACAAATTTGACCTTGTGATAGTTGGGGTATTATTGTTATAATGGTTCCCAACGAATTAGCAACGGTAACAATTTACTCTTATTGATAAAGGAGTCAAATTGATGTCAATTATAATACAGCACATTCATTTCTTGACATCAAGGAAGAATTACTGTGAAGTTAGTATTTTTGGATCATTTCAGATTCCAGTCATAAAGGAACCATTCTAACTGATAAGCAACGGTAGTAATTGGCTGTTAGGCTCTAATAAATAAGTTGTCTTGACTTTAATTATAATGCGTCTAGTCTAACTACTTGATAACTAGTGTCATTTGATATCATAGGTATGAGACCCTTTTAGATTCTGCTGATATCGGACTTATTTTAACTTATTGGAAATTGTGCTAATTCCTTAAATTGACTTAGAATATTTTAATTTTAATGGCATTACTGCGATTGAATTGGCTACGGTAACAGTTCGTTGTTAGTGACAGGGGAGCCGTGTTCGTTCTGATTATAAAGGAATTACTATTTTCCAGCTTATTAGTATATAAGTAGTAATTTTCTTCTATTCATTCGGGACTCTACTCTCAAGTAAAAGTTAACGGTTGATATGTGAGTTTAATTGATGGGGTAGACATTTTCACGTGAATGAATTAGATCGGTCGTAACTTTGCTGTTATTTATAAGGGATCTGCTTTGGCTCCAATTTTGAAGACACTATTATATAGAACTAAATAATTACTGGAGCAGGGCATCAGGGTGATATTTTGACATAAGTGATTACGTTAGAAGTTTGTGGTTATTGATACGGAAACCGTTTCTACTTTTCTTGCCAAAAAGCTATTGAAATTTACGGTAAGTGATACGGGATACTTTTAGTTAAAAAAATAGAAAAGATTAATAGGATACATGTGTATCGGCGCCGCCGTCCATGTGAGCCTGTCGATGTGAAATCGGTTATTTTTAGAGAACTCTGAGTAGTAATCCACGAAAACAAATGGCATCTGCCAGAATGATGCGTTATTGCAATGTTGGTACCTCGAATCACAGAACTACACAAGCTCTAAAGCAGGGGTTTCCAAGCAGGGGTGCACGCAACCCTTAGGGGTACGAGATAACCTTCCAGAGAGTGTGAAACTTCGCTAAAATAAAAATGGGTGCTTAAATTTGCACCTAAATTTGGTGTAGTCTTCTTTCTTTACCTGTCATCAGATGAATATTATTCTTTTTTCATGGGTGGCAAGAACATATTGAAAGTTTTCTAGGTGTGCCAGGCTGAGATAATGTTGGAAACCGCTAATAGAGCGGTGATGGCGTTTTGAGCAAGAGTGCGGAAAAGTTTCTAAAGGAAATTTGAGATGAGATAGACAAATAAAATCTGTGCATGCACCGAAATTATGCAAACTGGCAAAAATTGACGCTGGAAGGAAAGGAATCGAGCCATAACTGTACAAATGGCAGCCGTTACAAGAAATTTGCTGCAAGAAATGCAGCATTGAGCAAGACCGGGGATAACGCTTCGAAAGAAAATTGAAAGTGAGATAGAAAAATGAAACTTGCACATGCTCCGAGATGATGCAAAAAGAAAGAAATTGACTTTTAAACGACAGCGATCGAGCCATAATTGTGCAATTGGCAGCCGTTACAAGCAATATATAGGGCAGGGGTTCCCAGACATGGGTAACTCGCACTCTCAGAATGTGCGAGATGATCTTCCACAGGGTAAGAAATCTTGGCTAAAATAAGGTTGGGCACTCAAATTTTCAGTAAATTTCATTCTCTATCATCAGATGAGTTATTATTTTTACAGGGATACGAGAACGTCGTCAAAGTTTTCTAGTGGTGCCAGGCACAGAAACGGTTGGGAACCGCTGCTCTAGAGATAGAGCTACCTGCTTCTTGGGGTAAAAATCCCTATAAAGCAAATGAAACTTCGCACCTCTTTTATTACAAGCAGCTCAGATCACATTACTGGACAATCTCAAAAGATAGAACTGTACGTGCTTCATGTAGCAGAAGTCAGTTAGAAGAATATAAACCTTCAAACTTGATACATTACAAGTAGTTCGTATTACAATACCATATCAGTTCCAGAAACATAATTACGTGCTTCATGAGGTAGAAATTCGTGTCAATCATATGAAACTTTAAAAAATGGTATATCAAAAGCAGCTCGTTTTACACTTCTGTACAAGCTCTAGAGTATATAGAGATACGTGCTTGATGGAGACCGTGCCACACAAGTTATGATGAATCACATTTACATTCGGCCCAAACTGTCCAAACTTGAACTCGGTTTATTATATATCATTGCAGGAAGCGATTTGCCCTGACAAATTGCGTAGTAAATGCAAGCAATGAAGCTGCTCACCGAGCACCAGCTGCTGATTAATGCGCATGTTAATCGACTGCATTTGTCATCGCTTTGACTTTTGATTACGGGTTTAGAGTGTGAGGACATTGTCCGAATGCCTGCGTTCACCTTTGTCCCTAGTTCTCGACCATCATCAACTACTTTAATTTTGCTAGCGCATAACCTGTTGACTGTTGAATTTAGGGTAAAAAGGACTGGACTACGGAACGTATAGCGTTCATATATTCTGCACATTTGTCAACAGTTTTTTCGAACCATGGCAAGGCAACATCTGTTGATTATGAATTTCAAGGTGAAGAAGGACGAGCAGGTGTTGCGCGTTGTGCCCATTTGTTCTGTACATTCATCAGGTGCTTTACCCTATTACTCAGGGGCATTGCCATAGGGTAACTGCTCTGCTCAGCTTACTTCATTGATGTCCAGTGTTATTCGTACGAGACTATATTCTTTGCAAGCAATATCGACCCGAAAACTTGTAGATGATGGGCGAGCATTTCCATCAAAGGAACTGTTGATTAATAATTTTAATTTGAGAGAGGGCGTGTAGATTGACGTGGAACTTACACTTCTGGTGAAGCAGATTTATTTACTACTCAGCTAACGAAAGAACTGTTGATAAAAATTTAATTTAGGAGAGGGCGCGCGGACTTTCGTGAACGTTTAACTTACTGGTAACGTAAATTTATCAACTGTTGTTATTCACACTAACGAGAAAACTGTTGATTTGGAAATTAAAACTGAGAGATGACTTGACTTGTATTGTACTAGCACACAGGGTGTTCAAAATCTACTTTTACAATTCTTTTGCCCAGATTTATAAAATAAATCGATGTATACATATCAAACCAAAATAAATATGGTTAACTATTATTCTTTCCCAATTTCTATAATTTATTCAATATGCCTTCCATCGGCATCTATAATCTGCTGCAAATGCTTGGAGAACAAACGATAGCTTGGGGAATTGTTGTCCATTTCCTCAAGAGTTCTGCTTTCAAAGCCTCCACGTTCTGTGATAGGGAGCTGAGACCTTTCTCTCCAACATGAACTACAATGCTGATATGAAAGGATAAAGGTCTGGAGAAGAAGGAGGCCACTCTTCTTTGAAAATGAATCCTGGCACGTTGCAGGCCAACCACTCTTTAGTTTTTTTTTTGCTCTGAGCTAGTTAACAGAGTGGGTAAAAGATATTTAGCAAGTATTTACCCGTGCAAAGCATCAAAATATGTGTATATTACGTAAAATATACATAAATAAAAAGGTTGTAAACATAATTATTAAACCCCCTGTATATGGAGTCAATAAAAGTTTCATCAATTGGTGTTACTTTTACAAATGTACTATCATTTATGGAACAAAGTGAGAGAGAGTATGGCAGTATATCAGCTACGATTATCATCGTAACAAGCATTTTTCATACTAATTGCAGATAAGCAGATTATAAATTATGTTTATTAAATCATACCACAGACGAAAATTCGCAACTGTTTTCTATATTCTAACGTAACGTGTTAGCACTCCAAGCAATTTACTTTAAAAAGTTCAAACCAACTTCTGCGGGCTCCGTGTAACACCCACGACTGTTACTACAGCAAAATCCCAATTTATCAGGATTAGCGCTTTGCTAACATAATAAACTGTTTGATTTTTGCGAATCATAAACATGTAGGTTTGATATAACTGCTGAATTCGCAGTTCTGTAAACTACTGTATAAAAATTTTTTATAAATGAAAAATATCAGTAAATTAAAATCGTACAAATTAAGGGATTTACTTCCTCAATACTTATATTAGTTCCAAAGGAAAATGGGTCATTACAAGCGTGATGTACCTACAATGGGGATGGTAGTGGCTCGTCTGAACATGGTCTTATTGGCCCGTTTGTTTTACAATATTAATTTAATGAATTTTGAGGCTTAAATTGGCTATCAGTTATGAGTCAGATTATTCATTATAATACAGCGTTTTTCACTGACCCATATTTTGGTTAATCATTTGAGATTTGAAAGAAATTTTACACTAAACTATATTTCTGCCATTAATATGACGTTTACCTTACTTTCCACCAAACAAGATTTTATTTATTATTATTTGATTGAACGAACCTGGGATCATGCGTGTGATCATAGTGAAGTAACGAAGTCTGCATTGACTTATTTTACCATAGTCCAAATCTGCATATTTCGGTTTTCTCCTTCTGTTAAAGCCAATATACTGTACATTCTATAGAAAACAAAACAGTTATTCCTGAAAATCCATGATTATTCTTGAAAACTTACTCGTAAAGGAGCTACGGTTAGCTCCTTTACAGCATGGCAGATTTGTCATAGTTAGAAGCAACACTAATATTTTTAGAATTTATTCACTATCTAAACAGTACAAGCAACAGAATCATAGCAGGATATTGTAGTGAAGCGTAAGCGGTGATGACTCGGGGACGGCGTACTTTGTGTGTTCGTGTGTGTGTGTGTGAGAGAGACTGAGACCTCACTATGCGCTCACGCGGGACAATGTCTGTTAGGGCTCAAGGATAGGTGCAAGTGGGGGTGTTAACGGCTGACGTTGTGTTATGCTGTCAGCTGCGGGTGGTTGGAGCTCGAGCAATAATACTAGTACTCACTATGTCATACTTTCAAAATTCCTCAACACCATCAGTATCCAAAGATGTTTTTACTTATCCTGAGTCCTATATCATTGGTGTTCTTTAGCAACCAAACTATTGATAATTACAGTAGGAAAGCCTATTTACCGAGTCATATTATATGTCTTGGGCACTTTGTAGGACACTATTTCAGGATATGAGGAATTTATTGAACACCCATCACTGGCAAAAACTATGTTTCTTGGTACTGTTCATCACTATCTAACACCTACATATGCTTTTCGGTAAGACTTTACAGTATTGTTTTCTATCAGCAGTGTATCGTTATCGGAATTTCCAACACAATGTATTACCCGGAAATTATAATTCAATAAAGCATTTTTTGTATGCTAATATACGTAGTTACATTGCATTGGCAAGCTATTGTTTTGTTATCAGTTGAGCCCAAATAACAATACAGCTTTGAAGACGTTATCGAAGTTTTCGATATTTTTTAGTATTTTTCATTGATAATTGTTCTATTGTTTGCTGACTTTTCCTATCACGCTCTTAAAAATATTACTATTACTTGGTTCAGAAGTTGTTATTTGATAAAGAATAATTTCCGTCTACGCTTCATAATGTAGTTACATGTTATTAGTTGGTCATTATTTCATTATTAACTGCACTCTCCTAATACTATGAAGCTTCTAAGATACACTAAGTTATCTAGACTAATATTATTTTTAATCATAGTTTCATTGATAGTTGAACTCTTAAAAACACTGCCACATCTTATTTTTATTGGTCGGTTATTGTTTCATTATTATCTGTCCTCTCCAACGCATTATAAAACTTTGAATATGGTATTGTATAAATTTACCTATATTATTATGTGATGGTTGTATTTCATTGCTAGTTGAACTCTCCACTACATTATCATACTTTATTATTATTAGCAGGATATTGTTTCGTTATTAACTGCACTCCCCAGAACACTATGAAGCTTTGAAGATGTTATTAGTCTTGCGTCATTCGCCACGAGCGCCACCCTTAAAGTTCAACCATTTTTCATTTTACACAGAGGCGTCTTGAGTTCATTTTTAAAAGAGCTCAAGTTAAGGCAGGATTTACAAAAGGAGAAGGCCGCCCTGCAAGAACTCGGCCAACTTCAAGGGAGCTCACCTCGTTAAAACTTTGCCAAGCGCCCATGCAGAGTTCACGTCAATATGACACCATTATTATCCGGCTTCTGAAATATATTGCAGGAGCCTCTGTAAATATTACTGCGCTCGCCAGGCGTTTAGACCTCTCAAAGTGTCGCCGCCTTGCTGCAATATGCTTAATATATATCAAACTGACCGAAACTTGACGACCTCGGAATTTACTGCAGTATTAACATTGTAATGCATGGTATAGCTTTGCTTTTTCGGGACAAATGACTCTATTTCAAGCGTCTTATCCACAAAACTTTACGCATCAGGTTGGTGGAAACGTAATGTCCGATTCAAGAATATATAGGGCAAAAAAATAGATACCTACGTTTAAGTTGGCGTACCACTGCGGAATGGACTGCATTTAGGTGTTGTGTAAGTTCCTTCGTGGCAGTAGTAGGATTCTGTAAAACAAAAGCTTTTAATAATGCGAAATCATTTTTTTATACATTTGACTTTTCTTTCTAAGTTAAATCAGTCACCACTTCGGAAGCGAGAAAACCACTTCGTGCAACTTTTCCATTCACGACATCAACTTCATACATATAAGTGTTCTGAATAGATTTTGCTGCCGCACTTAGATCAACACTGTGAAATTAGTAGACTAAACTTTCTCTTACGTGACCGTGAGGTGGGACAAATGGGGGGATAACATTTTTTTAAAGTTATGGGCAAACGTTAGATAATCTCGAAGAAAATGATACAAATTAACCGCAGAGTTACGTTATAGCTACAAGAAGAGTTTGAAAAATTAATATATTCGGTCTGAGACATTTGTGCTGGAAATCGGACATTACTTTTGCAGCAACCTGATACAGCATGCACATTGATAACCCACACATGGTAACCAGGTAATTTGCTGCATCCTTGTAATGAACGATTTGTCGGGCGTTTTCTGCGCAGATAACACTAGTTAGAACGTGTCATATACTAAATTTATATACTGACTTCATGTACATTGTACATAACTGAGATAAGCTTGATCACTTGTGACTTTTGTTCAATATTAACCTGGTATTGCTTAGAGCTTTTTCTTGTGCAAATAACAGCAAATAACAAATGTTTGGAACATACTACGCTTAATTAAAACTTTATGTAGTGAAGAACAGGGCTTATAACAGCCAGTGCAGTTCATAAACAACGAGCCTGGACTTAAGAAATTTTCACAGAACTGAAGTTATGCCTTTCAGTGACGTATGGATCTGGATCATGGGTACAAAATGGAACATGTATTTCATTCTACGATAGATAGTACTTCTATCACCTCCACGTCAGACCAAACTTATACCCAACATCTGGTGTTTCATTGCCCATATTATAGACGCATTCTTGATACATTAATACTGCAAGCGAGTGGGACAATAGTCGAAACCACAATTATTAAGAATAGAAATGAATGTAACGTGGGTGAAGAAGCAAAAGTTCTATACTTTAGATTTAATTTATAAGGTGTGCGTTTGTAGTTCCTACGTAGAGACAAAAATATCATGTCATATGAAGTATTAATTACTTCTAACGCACATAACCGACTCGTATTAATTTCTCAGCAGCATCACACCTTAATTGTCATACAAAATCGTAATTTTACTGTTCGTATCTATGAATTTGTAATCAAAGTCGTTATTTTATTGAACGTGAGTAGTGTATAGTGTAGCGAGATACCCGCTTTTGAGGGTAGGTTCCGGCTCCACCTACTTCCGGTTTCCCAGGCCCCGCCCACTTCCGGTTGGCGCCCCACGGACCCCCCGCTAAACCGGTAGTGCATTGGCCGTTATAAACCGGAAGCTCATGCACAAGGGGAGCTGCGAGGGTATGTTACCCTCGAAAGCGGGTATCTCGCTACACTATTCACTACTAACGTGGAATCACATACAAAAGATCATCGTTTCAGTGATTGTATTACATCGTGCATAATGAATAGCTATTTCTGTTATACACAGATTTTATTAGCCACTGCCTTCCGTTTTTCGAATGGCCGATCAACACGTTTATCTTTTCAACGTGTTCACACATCAAGTAGTCCGAATGTGCAACTGAGACGTAGAAACAGCAGAGAAGTGTGCTGTTTTCTAAGTTTTATTTCATTCCAAATTTGCAGAGGTATCCCTAACTTGCCTAGTGACCCTTGTCGAAGAAATTGATTTAAGGGCTAAGATTTTAATAACTTTTTACGGCGTACACAAAGTTACGTAGACAACGCCGCTACAAACATTCAAACTTAGGGATCAGTGAATGAATGCTTTCAAATACTAGTGTGCAGATAGGCCTTAACCAGCATAATCTAATTTTAGTGGATTCACTACTTTATTACCTATTACTATTTCCCTGCATTAGTAGTTTGTGTTTGAACGCAAGCCATAACGCGGTAAAAATTTACTACTACGTCAAGAATTTATGTCACTCAAATAAGGTTTCTGGATTATGAAAAAATAGAGGGATGAAAGACTCACAGTCATGGCATATGTATGTATACTGCTTCGTTTCTGCTCCCCACACAAAGAAAATGTCTATCGAAGCTGAAGAAAATAATATTCTGTACTTAGCTGCTAAATATTTTCTATTGTTTAAATGTAATCTTGCGTATATGTGACAGAAGTATTATTGATGCGCACCAATCTGTCGAGCATGTTACTGGATAGTTTTAAACAAAGAAATATTCGGAAATAACACCAACGTTTTTTTTACATATGCACCAATCCAATATCGCCACTAGCAATGTCGAGTTTCCCCTCCCTCCCGTAGTGTTTTCCATAATATTTTGGGAAGAGCATTCGTAAACTTTCCCATGTTTCTTTTCCATTGCGATCTCGCTCGAGTTTTTGTCGCCATCATTTTTACGGTGGGAGTCGCGAAGCAGACACGTTGGGCGCGTGATCTGCATGGCGCAGCGTCGTGTTGCATCCTCAACCGAAAATGCTTCGAAGCTCGCCGCTATTTTTATGCTCTCCTACATCAAATATCGCGTGAAATTTACAGGATTCTGCGAGCCATGACTCCCGAGACCGCCTCTGTTTCCTTCAATCTCGTTAAGTGCCTCACCTGGAGCCGTCGGCAATTCCAAGCTCCTTGAATGATGTTCAGACGAGGGCTGATTTCGCTGCAGGCGCATGCAAGTGAGAATAAAACACCACTGGGAGTTTATGGTTATGCCATTATTTATGCAAAGCACCTTATGCGTGCTCTGGCTGGAGCACTAATATGTGAAGAGTATTATTTTGGAGATAATGTTTTTTTTTCTTGTAGTTGCGTGCGTTCAGCCGGGTCTGAATAAATGGGACAGACAATAAATATCTCTGGAGTCAGTGAGGAATTTCCTCTGTGTATTGACAACTGCATAGCTGGCACATGCGGAAATTCCACAGAAAAAAAAAAACATTATTTTTGAACGATTCATGAGACCTGTATCAAGCACACGTAGTATAAAAATATGTTCCAAGTCAGACGGCAAATCTCCTACCTATGACAATGCAAGCAGTAGCTGCTTCAATTAAAACTTGACTCCTACGTATTGTTCCTTGCCATGACCGTATTAAGGATGCTCTATTTTTCCCTTATCTAAAACTGAAGGCGTAACTATTTTACAAAGGAACGAAGGAAGAAATGTATAAACGTAGGGAGGAGCAAGTAGAAATACAATAGAACTAGTATAGGTACCATCAAAAATGACTGCGGAAACTATACGACGAAATTTTTCCATTGGCACATATTTTCGTCACTACAACTGCCAACTTAAAAAAAAAAGAAATAAATGAAATGAACATTTTCTGTTAAAAAGCGCAACTTTTCCTGTCCTTCGCTGACATGTTGAAAAATTCGTTGCAGGCAGCCAAGCGCCACTTGTAGCAACTTCGAATCGGCATCTTGGAAACGTCTCGTAACATACAATATTGATTATCTTAGCTCATACGAAAGCAAAGCCTGGATTGTCAACGAATGAAAGCCAGTTGGAAAAATAAATGATGCACCGAAGAATTCGGTGTAAAGAAAGTATGGATCAGGATACATGCATGACAGTGCTATGGGCAAAGACTAAGGCTAAGAGAAACTGTAGATATTTTCAGTATTTCGGGTTCAACGTTGGCAAAGCAAAAATGGCATTCAAATATATGAACATACCGTATACTTTTGTTATCATCTGCAACCTGGACTATTTTTTGCGGTTTAGTATATATCAGAGCTTGACAGGATGGCAACAATCTCCAACCTGGTTTAATTTTTACCTATTTGTTTTCCTGTTGTCTGCAAATGTGACAGAAAACAGACAGATAAACAGATAAATACACATTGGTCTTAATTGGACTGTAGGTGCTTTTTTAAAGTAAATGTTCTACCAAAAATGAGTAGTCATGAGCACATATTTCTTGAATGAAAAATTGACATGCAATGAAGTGCTTGTAGCTCCATTGTGCTCAGGGCAGCGATCATTACAGGCGAAGGTAATGAAAAGCTTTGCACTTTAAGATTATTGCCGATTATCGTCTTTATATTACAGCCATTATGACAGAAAGTAAAACAATCAAGACGGTGGTAATTTTTCTCGTTTTACAATACAGCTATGGTAGAGAAACAATTTTCTATGGCCCAGAAACAGGTAAATTATTGTTGAATAAATAGCCTGGACTCTAACCAAAGACGTCAGAGATGCTCTTATTTTATTCCAAATTATTTGTTTCTGAAGATCACAGTGACTTTAATCTACATTCCGTTTCTGCCTTAACTTCAAAGCGTCTTGTTTGTAATAAACAATGTATCATTTTTTTAATGGTATAGTGCGTCTGGCGAGCAATTAGCTAAATGCTTATTATAACATAAGTGAAGTTTAAGCTAAGAAATAAGTTTTAAGAGGCGTTCATCACCACACACTTTGAACAACACACTTGGAGCGGTACAAGACACGACCAAACTATGAACAAAATCTGTTCCACTCACGCGCGCAAATTAGTGAGGACTTCAAAGGCTGGGGAATTTCATTAAGCCTACGTGCGAGATTTTTCTGGCTTTCAATCTTGCAAAAGTGTGTAGCAGCGAGAATCATGCGAGTCTTTTAACTGCTAGCGAGGACGCACACTTTTATTCACTCAATTTCATGATAATGTCTGTTAGAATTGTTGTATAATTTAGCGGGTGCTCCAAGGAAAGCAGGCGGTACCGCACGAGGGTTCAAGGTATAAAATTATGCAGTTATATAAAATGGTAAAAAATAGTGAATGAATTGTTCTAGGCATGTACGTGTTAGCGTGTTTACTATAAGCTGCAAGCTGCAGAGAAGGTATGAGCTGGAAACTATGTAGTTCTATAATCTGTGTTTTTGCGTGTATGTATATGATACGTCTGTTTGAGCGTGCGCAAATTAAAAAAATGCATCTAATGTTTAAGGTAGAAACTATGCATTTAAATAAGAAATAAAGTAGGGAGCAGATTGTCGCTGGTGTGTCCTTTAGCATGCGCACAAAATAAAAAAAGCAAGCGGTACCGAGGCTTAGATGTTGAAAACTATAGTCAATCAGAAGAAAAAGAATAGATTGTTGAATGTATACCCTACTCGGTGCACCAAGGAAAGCATTTTTAGCGGATGCAAGAGCAAAATTCGGTTTGAATGTCCAAGAAACGGTTTTCCATACTTTCTTAGATGTAATTCGTAAGAAAGGAGACTCGTTTATTATTTCATCCGGATGCTGTACCTAGCATTTTAAAGACACTTTACCCCTAGAATTACAGCCACAGCACCCTAAGGTTCCCAAGCTATCGCTCAGTATCACAAACAGCACAAAGACCTGCACATCGTAGGACCTAGGCACAGCGCCACCAGAAGCAGTATCCAGGAAACGCTTTACGATCTTTCATTGAATTACAAGTTTAGGAGTAAAAAATGGAACTGCGGACGAGATGCCGTTTACGGTTTAGGGCTCGCACGCGCGGACGTGTGACCGTGCAGCCGGAGCCAAGTTTTTATGGGGAGTTAAATGTGTAGGAGACCCGATGCTGCCCAGGACATAATAGGGAACATAATATGCGTGGGAGACCTGATGCTACCTAGGACATAATAGGGAACATAATATGTATGGGAGACCTGATGCTGCCCAGGACATAATAGGGAACATAATATGTATGGGAGACCTGATGCTGCCCAGGACATAATAGG
>LQNS02278125.1:15553827-15616196 GCA_001587735.2 Parhyale hawaiensis | reverse complement strand
CACTGAACCAAAGCACATGGGTGCTCCCACACTGAACCAAAGCACATGGGTGATCCCACACTGAACCAAAGCACATGGGTGATCCCACACTGAACCAAAGCACATGGGTGATCCCACACTGAACCAAAGCACATGGGTGCTCCCACACTGAACCACAGCGCACGGATCCAGCAAATCAGAAAAGAAAAGGAAGGGCAACTTTTGTTGTATCTGCGGCCGTTAAAAGGTAGGAAAATGGCAAATTTTGGCTATAGTATTTACTATACAGTAGACACCCTACAACGCTCATCAGTATTACTTCAGCTTCTACTAATTCATTTCATCAAATAACTGAAACATTTTCACACGTTTTCTATGGGTGTAGGTGATGTCATCCCTTCGTCAGCGCTTGAAGAAGTAAAAATGAATTTTGAATCTGCACTGAAGATTTTACAACTAAGTACAGGGTACCTAAAACGGTGTAGATAATGAGTTCCGAATGTCAAACCTAGGTATATACAGAATATCAAGAAATTCGTTTTAAACAACCGTGCTCTACATATTTCAGTTTTGTGGATTAAAATAATAATTATGACATCTCTTTAACGAACTATATCCACGGCGTTTCACCTCCAATGGCATTTTTCAGGTCAACTGTAAGGCGTGTCAGTTACAGTTCGTAAGCAACAGATTCAATGCAACGTCCCGATTGATAACTTTTGCCAATTGATAAGTTTGGTTTCGAATATATATATATAGATATATATAATTATATATTATTGCTTTCATAACATTCATATAGTGAATTTCTCTCCGTGTGCTTCACATCAACGTTTTGCACAGCAAATACCTATATATTCATACTCACTCATGCTTATCTACTGAAGAGTTTTAATTATTTTGAAGTTCAACGGATACTTTTTTCTAATCGGCAAATGCTTTTTTTTTTTTTGCAAGCGGTCGGCTATTTTCTCTAGCGAAGGAAGCACAAAAAAAAGTGGGGGATTTTTTCGACAGGTTGTTTTCTCAGACTGCAGCAGTCAAACGCAAGCTGCTGAGCTCCAAACAAAGGAGATTTCCATCGTTTTTGTGGCTCCGAAACAATGTTTCTCTGCTGGTAAAAGGCGAAGAATTAATAAGTGCAGTAATGTAGGTGGAAAACTTGCCTACTCGGATGTAATTAGGTGGCTTAATTAGAGAACCAGGATCCTGGCGGTCGCTATCCTGGGCTTCAGATGGCACGAGAAAATCTCGCATGAGTTACTTTTATGGCGAGATTTTTGTCGATGGAAGCCATGAGGAGCAAGTTAAGGCGGGGTGCATTAATGCCTGGGGAACCGTTCAGGAAGTAGCAGTGTAATACGCGTATGAGTAACGATCTTCACACGCAGTTATGTTAAAAATATCGCATTGGTAGTCAAGCTGCATTAATTCGATACGCTAACGCTTGCAGCAAGATGTAGTGTGATCGATATATGAGTACGGATCTTACACATATGTAGAAAGTATTTCATAGGGATTTGTTCCGCATTAATAGTTGAGAAAAGTTCGATGCGTTTTTATTAGTCGAAGACGCTGCATGATACACATGTCTACATACTAAATCAGTTGAAGATATTTTAAGTTATACTATAATTCCCTTCGTGACGTATTTTCCTGTAAAGAGAAATCTTTTACTTATTTGCATGTCTCTGATCACATGAGATCAGTTTCCAAAATTGTAAGACCTTTAGCAGCAATTATCAAATAATTTCAGGTTAGTGTTTAACTATAGCAATTGTAACTCCTGAGGGACTCAGCTGCATGTATTACCACGATGAGTTTGACAAACCGTTAAATAGTTCTTATAACGGTATTAAGTGAATAATATTCTAAATCCTCTGTCAGATGAGTGGGTTAACAAGAATAGAAGATTGCCAATATACTGTACATCTCTGAGCCTTCATCTCTTCTGATTGCAGCAATCCTGCTATGTACTGTATACGATATCTTGTATGTGAGTTCGCATTTATACAGCTACCTGCCCGGTACTGACAGTATCTGTAGGTGCTATAATATTCTGTACATAAACTTTTAAGTAAGTTAAGCGTGAACTGTAATACTCTTTTAGAAACTTTAACGGCACCCCGTGTTGCTGGTGAAAAATTATAGTATATTTTTCCATGTTCGTTTAAGTTATTGGGTACTGTATATATAGAAGAGTTTTCTGGGAAAAGATGTATTTCCTACTTCCAGGGAATGAATAAATACTCCACTAATAGTGTTCATATTTATTCAACAGCTATGCGACAATATAGTTTGGTGAATGTAATGTTTGACTTAGACCGAGCACAGGTTGACACAATTTGCACAGCTTTCCTGAGCATCTTGCCTTAATTCCAATACATGAATAATTATTTGGCCTCAGTTCTTCTCCTTAATATGAAAAATGCCTCAAATTTAACATCAAACACTTTGCAAAGTTTCCCTACCATATACCGTGTACTAGACTTTCCGTGTGATGTACACGGACATTTAGTTACAATATTTCTATTTATTGACGAAAAGTCTTTCGTTTATCTGGGTCAACTTAATAATAAAAATGAATTAATCTCCTCTCTTACCGCTCTATCTGCGTCCTAACAATGCATTAGTTATTGCAGTAATGACATTAGTTTTAGCACTGCTGCAATCGAAGCGCTGCTACAAAATTAGACAATACACAGGCGACTCATAAAAAATATTAAATTGTTTGATTGTAAAAAAAAATCTCCTAACGTTGCGAATCTTAGTATCTGTAAAACACTTTTTCTTTTTTCATGTGCAAGAATACAAAATGCACAACTTCAGCAGTTTCGCATAATATTAATCTGACCGCGGCTCCATCCATCCACCCGTCTGCATGTTACGCTGTCTGCATTACACAGGGAAAAATATGGCATAATTGATACTGTTTGAGAGGAAACAACAAGAGTCAGTCAGCGGCTGCTGCTGATTTCTGACTTGGAATATATTTTCACAATTCGTAGGAACAAAATTATGAAAAAAGTATCATCTGCTCAAAGTAAAGTTTTTATTTTCTCAAAGTATCGAGCATCTGAAAAGTTGTAGAATTTATTTTATTTTTCCTAGCACAACATAAAAGTTTCAATGAATAAATTTTCTACATTCAAGAAGGAAATTTACATGGTAACATAACTTCAATATGAAATATATATTTCTCTATCAGCTACCAGATACTTCAATAATTATAGGGTAGTTTCAACTTGTTCCCGAAATGGGGCATTAGTTTTAGCATCCGGTATAGCATTTCCAATGACTCAGTGGCTCAATTAATTATTATTCCTACAGATTACCGGAAGATCTCACAAAATATAAGCAACCACTTTAAAATTCATTTCTTTACATGAGGCGCTGAGTTTACCTGTAACGCTTTATTAACCCATTAGGGCATAAATTAAACCTTCATTTTTCGTAATTACATCACTATTAGTACCCTCCAGAAAGCTTGACAGTGTGTGCATTGGTGGGTTAATATTCACATTATTACTACTTCTGTTGGGCATTATTTTCAACAACGTTATTGTCAAGTACAGTAATTACTACCACAAGATGAACTAAATCTGTCAGCATGTAGAATTCCATTGCTATTCACCTGTCGCTCCAACGTTTTTATTTGACAAGTGCAGCATTCATAGCACACTTTCTAGCTTTACAATTCCCGTCTCATTGTTCTATTGTTACGTGGAAAGAGTCGTGAGAACTCTGTCTGCAGATACATCCGGTGCATATGTTCCCAGCAGTCTATGATGTATCGATATTCAAACATAAGTACTATATGCCATACACGTGAAGATGCTTACTCTCGCGAATCTAACTCTGCACATTGATATTTTTCGTAGTATTGTGCTCTACCTCATTTGGACCCAGCTGAACAGTAAGATTGGGGTTGGAGCTACACCACTTCAAACTATAAAATTTTAGCATTTTAGCTCGGCCGAATGTAGAACGAACGCTCGCATTTCCCGTAGCTGGCAATGTCACGACTCGAACCAAAACTGCTCTTCTAATGGGAAGGTCAACAATTTTCAGTGGCTGAGGGCCGATGTCGTGGGAAAGCACCACGTCATAATCTTGAGAAATACTGAAAACCATATTGCACGGCGAGCTCCAGGCTAAATCAAGTGCATTTCCTGTCGCCAGAGTTCTCCGTACCGAAAGCCTTTCAGTTCTCACAATTGGGAGATTGTATCTGCATTATACTGTAGTGAAAAATAAAGGGACTATGTGCCTCTTGGAGTTGTAAATGTGAAGCTGAACGCCCCATACGAGTGTCATGCGTGGTATTTCCAGGAGTGAATGACTCTGTTTGGAAAAAGATGTGTAGTCTTGATATTTCAGGCTGAATGCCCAATGGTGTATTGGAAGAAGAATCCAAGGACGAAATGTCCCGTAATATCTCGGACTGAGTATCTAAATCCACATTCAATATCGAAAGCTATATGTCTTTCTTTATAAATCACTTAGAAGTACATAATTTGGTGGCAGTTCATAGTTGCAATCTATCAAACTCTTATTTCATGACAGGAAAGATAGTTATGTCACTCACAACTCTTGGATCTCTCTCAATGATATACATTTCTCTATTACACGCAACCCTAGGACCTCCAAGAATAATAGCATGTTCAAGTCCTCCCGTCGCTTAGATGCACCACAGTAATACCTCCCATTGCCAGGCTGCAACACTTGCCTCGGTAATGTTCGTCAGTAGCTTGAAGTGGTTATTTTTATTCTATAATGGCCTTTGCTGCTCCCGTAGCGGAAACCTGGGGACCTCGGTAACCTTTGGCTCCCGGGGGGCGGCCTTTGCCGGTAGAGTGCTTCCGCTCTCCGCAGCTGCGCGGGGTGGGAAGTTACTTCTGTGTCTGCAGGGTTGTAGCGTTGTCTAAAGGAAGACTTGTTCAACCAGTGCTGCGTTAGCTGAATTAATGCAATCAGTTTTCGAATGCTTCAATTTCTGTTTCCAGGGAATGCCTATAATTTTTTGCATGTGCTGCATTGTTGCACGTCCAACGGAAGACTTGTTCTACTTGTGATGTGTTGGCTCAATTAGTATTATCAGTTTCTAAAATGTTTAATTTCCATTTCTTGAATACTTCTACTTATTTGTATGCAGGATTGTTGCGTCGTCTGGTGGAAGGAAGACTTATTCAATCAACCAGCGCATTGCTGACTCTACTGGTTCCATGTGTCTATTTTCTGGGCTAGTAATTTGTATTACTATTAAAACTTCACGCTCGGGCCGCCAAGGACACAACCTAAATGAAGCCTTTTGCAGCTCCGGGAATCCCGAATCGCTGCTAAAGAAAATCCAACAAAAAGCCATTAACAGCTGACTTAAACGCCTGCAGGTCAACACGACCGAAAGCGTTCATTTTAATGAATGCTTCCAGACCTGCGTTTGGGGCCGTTAACTCTTTGGATAGAGTTGAGACTTGTGGAACCAATACAACTAACTGAATGTACGTAATTTCTCGTTGTATGTTCTACAGACTATAATGATAATAGTCTGCTTATCTTGTGCAATAATATAAATAAACTTATTTAAACAGTAAAGATGTCGCAATTCACTGACACAACGCTACTACGTACCTGAACAATATCTCTAAGTCGGTGTGGGAAAACTTGATCGCCTATCGGAAACTTATTAGTAACGGAAACAGCGTATAAGTTTCGTTCGGCTTGATGGGTTGTTCAGAACAGTATTACTGATCAAGGCAGCGCAGCGCTGTATACGACCTGCCCCCAAAAGTATTACTTATGAAAAACATGTTCTAATTTCCTGAAAATCTACAGCACAAGCTTGATTATAAGCAACAGTCTGTGTTATCAGAAAAACTCTGCGGCAAGTCATACAGAAAAAAACATATTGTTCTGGCTATTGTAATATTTACTACAAATGCTCAAATGATAATGAGCTCAAAATCGGTGAATCATCAAGATCTTGCTATCGTCATGGCACTCTTCAGTAATCAGCGTTGTTTAAAACCATGTTTACCATTGCTGTACTATAATTATTCAGTAGCTGAGGAGTTATCGAGTGAGAAAAAGGTAGTTTTGTAGTTCCAGATTGGGTGCAGAGTAGATTTTAATCAGGAGTAATCAGATGTACTGTAAAGCAAGGTGCACTTGTATTTATAACTTTATACCGAAGTATTATACCAAGAGTTTTAAAACGATAAATGTAGGTAAATTTTACTGCACCCACGAGCCGGAGGGCAGGTGGAGGGCACACATAGTATTAATTTATGAAAGGGCCAACGAGATATTACAATTCATTCAACCATTTGATTCCATAATTATGTAATTATCCCAGAATTCGTTTCAAATGACCAATGAAGCTGAATCACTGAGATTAAATTGGATTATATAGTTAGTAGCGGAGGAACCAACAAGCCCAATTCCAAAGAGTAGTCGAAATAATAGCTACAGCTATCCGTAGAATAATGCCGTTATTTCAGTATGAAACTATTTAGATGTTTAAGGGTAGCTTCAGTCAAGGAAATGATTGTGAACGCATGATTAGTTAGATCCGTAAGGGTTCTGACTCGTTAGGTCAGATGGGGGTCATAAAATTACTTGCAGCTATTATGCAATTGTTGCATGCAGCTATTGTGCAAAAGAAAAAAAAAATCTGGTTGAATGTGGTCCATTAATTTAAAAGTAGTGTGGATCTATAAATTACTTAAAAGAGTGAAGTGTGAAAGTATGTATATATATATATAGGCAGCTCAGTATTAGTGCTAATATATGCCTCGTGATGAAGTGATGCACTCAATGCATTTCAATTTATTTTAACTTTTTGCGCTGGTATTTAGCCTTGATCGAAGTAATTAAGCTCTATTAACTGCGACGAAAACGTTACGAATGAGAAATCCTTATCTGTTAAGAATTTACGCTTGCTTCCTTCTTCCTGGTTGGGAGTGATAAGTATAATATTCGTAGCGTTAGAACTGGAATTTTTGTTACTCATTCAAATATTTAGAGAATTATTATGAGGGTCATGTTTTCGTAGAAAATACAGGATCCCCGAAATTCCTTAGGCAATAAGTATGTAAAGATAACATTCATGAGTCAATATGCCTTAACATAAACCTATGGTATATATAGTGTATGGCGGTTTCATGCTGCCATGTAAGTGAAGGAACCATAACAATTTACACACAGAAAGCATATAAGTTACCTATTTCATTTGTATGATTTTTACTATCAATAAAGCAGCTTATAGTAAAAAATATGAAAACAACAATGAGGATAATCAGGGCACTTTTCTACTCTGTTCCAACTGTAATTTACCAAGTAATTAATACGGTTCAAGATACGCTAGGGAGGCTGTAGAGAATCAAAGGGTTTGGGCAGAATCGGACCCCAGAAACACTCCTAAGCTGTAATCGGAACCTAAATATAATATTTTACGCTAACAATAAAGTCCAGTTCAGTAATATTTCATAATTCTTGCAAACGTCTGGTTATATGACGAAAAAATGAAACATTAATTGTGTTCTCAGAATTAGCAACTATATATTTACTTTGCTTAGCTTATGTAGTGTCAGCACGTTATGGAGTAGCAGTGAGAATTTTGGGAATACTACATATAGTCAAAGTCAGACTAGCAGGAATTCCACTAATTGAGACTGCAACAGACCTGATAAGCTATTCAGCATTGTCTGCACGCTGCTTTGCTTCAGCGTTTATAGCAGAAAGGTAAAGCACATACACGAATATACACTGACGTACGCCTGTGCATGCTGAGAAAATGCAAATTTTGCATTGACTACACTAGAGAAATTAGAGCTGTGACTTCTTTCAGACAATGTAGATAGACACATAGCTGAGGAGAATACACCCGGAAAAATGATATAAAACATTTTGTCATATATGTGGGCTTAACAAAAGATTCATTCTTCATCAAACACTCTTCAGCAAGCTTTCTTCACTATACATGACAACATACGTCAGTGAAGCAATCAGGCCTCTGCTCAGGTAAAACAGTAGCTAATTGGTGCCAGGCTAAGATGTCACTTCTCATGAAACGGAAGAGTTAATATTTACATTTTTTTACTTTCAGCGCATGAGGGACGATTTAGATTTTCTCTCCTCCGAGAGGATAAATTTTTTGGACCCCACCTTCAATGTAAGTAAATAAATGGCTAATAGTATTTAAAAATCTCAGTACAGTGGGAAATAATTGTTAATTTGTGTAACGCATAAGTGAAACCACTACCATAACGCAGAGCAAGTGCAACGTTCTCTGCATCATGCAACGGAATTTTTAGTGTTCAATGCGTGTTCCTTGTCTTTCTTTTCTTCTTTCCTAAAACTATGTACTTTCTGGGTCCCTTTTCAATACTCTTGAACATAAGCAACAGAACAAATACTGCGCCTCTCCATCACTGAAGCAATTCCTTCCACAATTCTTACCTTGTTAGCCCCCACACCGTTACTAAAATCGCGAAACAGATGATGAGGCCATCAAAACTTTTGTTAGGGAATGGTTCACTAGTTAATGTAAGACTAATGTGTAAACTCTTACCGATCATAAACTAAAAATATAGATAATAATTTATAACCTTTGTACACCCGATTGGCTTTTTGATAATTTCATTCTAAAGCAAAAAAGGAGTAAGTTTCGGTTAGGACTCAATTTTTTTTAACACAAAACTGACAGTAATCAATAGACATCCTTATTTTTCTAAAGCTAGAAAACTCGCATCACGCTCCGAAATATTCCTGAACAGCTAGCTAACTGAAAAGAACAGGTCTAAGTCTACGTATATAGGTAGAGCAATGGTTAATTAGTGTAAGGCAAAGGTGTGACCTCTCCCACGAGGTGGAGTAAGTGTGGGAGCAGACCTACCATTGTCGTCCTGTGACGGTGGCAGCGTAGCGAGCTCCTCAATACCCCCAAACTTAGAGCAAATTACGGCCAACACTGACGAGTGAGCTGCTTCTGAGTTTTACCCTTGGAGTTTTCCAGGCAACTGAGACTAAGAGCTCCAATTGCCTCATTTGCGACTGGTGTGTTCGTACCCTGAAGCAGTTTCTCACCTTGAGCTAGTAGCTGCCGATTCGCCTCTTGTACCCAGCTAGTCGCAGGCCTATGATGCCGCTTCCATGAAGCGCCTACACAGAGTAAAGTAGACTAGTTTTTTTTTGTTACCCTATAACTTTATTCGCGATTGCAGTGCTCAAAGCTGAAGCAGTTTCTCATCTTCAGGTACTGGAAGCGATCCGATAAGGCTACAACGCGAGGGAGGGAAGGGCGCTCCAGTTGCTTGCTTGTGTTCGTACACTAAAACAGTTTATCACATGGGGTGACCTACCAGGGAGTATTCGCAGCTTATATTGTTTATTGCGCCTGATACCAAATTATTTCACATGGGGCAGGTTGTGTTGAAGCTAATAGCAGTCTCTTACTTTAGGGTCTATATTTGAAGCCGATCTGCAAGAATATACGTTCGTTTCACCCAAACCGTTGATTCTCTTAAAACAACATTGTATAATATAATTTAACATTAGATGTGCACAAGTCATTTGAGATAGGGTCAGTTTGCTGCACCAGGTTATATAGAATGTACTTACAGTAAGAAGATCTGAAGAGTATACTTGCTTCATCAGGTTAAAAAGCTATCCTTACTGTACTAGGTTTAAAACATTATTCTTCTATCTCCATGTTATGAAAATTATACTTATAGTTCACAGTGCAGGGGTCTGACACTTTATGTTCCTGTACCAGTTTCTGTGGTACAGGATTTGACTGCATATTTTAATAATTACAATGTTATTTTGGAGTCTCTACAACATATTTATCAAGCGAGAGAGTACTGCTGTTGCGTTGTAAATTAGTTATCGCGTGATATCCGTTCTCTGTACATGAAAGAAACCAAAAGAGTCGAAGCGCTTTCTTTCTCCAGCACAGTGTCTCCCATAGCGGAGCTTTGGTATATCTCATAAGTGAATCCACCAATTCTGGCTGAAATGACACCCAGAAACCACGGTTTTCCGGAAGAGGAAATTTTTATCGCAGTGTCATCAGGAGCACAGGCTCATTGTGCCCATGAATATTGGAGCTGGTCGGCCTCTTGCCCGGAGACAACGCGCCCTAAAACCTCGTGTTCATTGAACACTCTTATATTCACTTAGTGCAGCTGCTGCTGCTGCTGCACGGCTTCTCAACTCTCTCCATTTCAGGATTTCCCAGGCTTCGGATTTGCTTGATAAAACTTTGGAAATTCTACGTGGAAATGGTATGATTTTTTCCTCAATAATAAAGCGAGGGCCTCTAGCTGTTGCGTACGAAGCTCTTCACACCAGAGTAGCTAAAATTCTCTGTTGCCGAAATACTTTGCCGAGGCGTAAGAGGTTGTGGAGTTCTACTTGGATGGTAAAAAGCTTGATAAAAACTGAAGATTTTTGCCAGGCATTTACTGTAATATTTGTAAAGCTACTGTCGTGCGTTCTATCTTTCAATAAAGTTAGAGGGGATTGTGAACGAAAAGTTCGTTAAAAATACAAGTTGGTCGACTGATGATCCATCGTTTTATCTGCTGCAGGAGGGGCATTGGACTTGGTTGAAAGTAGAGTTGCCGCCTATCGGCGACAACAGCGAGCGTGTAAATAAAATACAGTGCATCAAAATACATACAGCTCATGAATTTTTGTTATTGCTTCCCATTGATGTGCCAAAGGCGCAATTCCTTGCTTTTATCATTGGCTTGGCGAGCGGTGGACACGTCCCCTGATGCCGACCTGGATGAAATCAACGAGAGACAAAAGTTGCCCAAGAATCCGCTTAGAATCGATATAAGGCTAAACATGCAAGATTAAATGCTTATTGTCTACCACAAGCAAAGCTTGCAAAAGCTTCCCAAAACAGTCTTGCAAAAACACGACAACAACAATTCAGCCGTCAATTTTCAACTTTCTTAAATACTTCAATGGAGCGCCTATGGCTTCTTCTTCTCGGAAGAATATTTTGTTCGTACGCCCTTTCATCAGTGCTCCCGCGGGGCACTTCGTCCTCTTTTCTCGTGATGGCGAATTTTAGCAGATCGTTTTGATGTGAATCACTGTCTCAAAATGAATTCGCCTACACATTAAGCTGCCTCTCGAAAAAAATGAAGCCCAATGCCCGTGAGAGCGGCGGGGCCTTCGCTGGGGCCTTCTTTAAGGCCTCCGATAATTCTTTTAGTGGCCAATTGAATTAGCGATGACGGCGAGCGAGGTGGCAATCTCGAGTGACAAGCAAGGGTCTCTCGTGCATAACTGATATTCCTTCATAAAGTCGAGCACGGAGAAGGAAACCACAATGGCCTTCTTCCGGTAGTGGCGGAAAATTCTCTGCCGAAATTATCTCCCAATATTCCTGATGTCGTCACAGAAACTCGTGAATGCTGTGGGGGAACAGAAACAACTTTTTGGCGTAAGTGATGCAAAATATTTCAATTTTAGCCATTTGACATCCCCGGCTTCCATTAGGTAAATTAAAAGAGAATCTAGCTTAGGCCGTGGGTTGTCCTAATGCAGTAGGTAAGGGTAACTTTATATTATGATGCTTCGTTCATATTAACTCTGGTGAACAGAGTTCAGTGATTTTACCCATCTTTATAACGATTTTCGCTCCATCCACCAACTTATCTAATCGTCTGTTCGTCTGTGCGTTACGCTTTCAGTTTCACAGATGAGAAAAATAACTTATCGATGCATGATGCAGGCTGGGCAGTAAAAGGTGTCACACCTTATAGATTCGTTGTCTAACTAGGAATACTTTTTTGCACTACACAGCCGCAAAGCGGGTCCAGGCATCAATAAATTATAAAGCTTCTGTTCAGCGAAATTTCCATACTTCACTGTTGATTCTACTTAACTGCTATGGTATACAGCGGTAACAGACGACGTTTCCAGGAACTTTACTGTGACCACAGATAGTATTTAAAACCAACGTTCAGGATAACGACAGTAAGAAAATGGAGGATACTCCTAAGTACTAGCATTTCATATGACTTTGTTGTGCATACATGCGGAAAGTACTAACAATGGCAGCCAGGGGATGGAAAACCCAGTCACTAAAGGTATCTTTTCTTGACCCAATAATGCTATTGACTTAACCAGAAAGTTAGTCCTCAGTACTTGATTCACCAAATGGATCGAGTTACAAGGGTTATAATCGTTAATTAATTTTGCTTGAGATTAGTTTCCTGTTGCTTACACTGTTTGTGATTAACCCATGAAACTGGGTTCACAGTGGTGAATAGGATACTGAAGCTTTATAACTTCTGAACAATCTAAGGCCACTCGGATTCAGTTATCTCATACTCACTTAAAATGGACGAATCGAACGCGAGGTAACTCAGAGTTGTTGTTGTGCAGCTAGTGATGTTGTTGGAAGGTGTTTGGGAAAGAAGTCACCTTGGTTCCCTCAAGCCTCAAGCCGATTCCAGCTCATGACTGCATTTTACTTCAGCTAAATACTGCTATAGGCAATAAAACTTAGAGTCACTCTTTTATTCACTTTAAAACACCGCTTTCTATACTCTTTGCGAGAGGATAAGAATCAAATTAAACAGTATTACATTAGATGTTTTATAAGCTTGAAGCTCATCGAAGTGAATCCGGATCAAGAGTGTAAGGAAAAGCCATATAAGGACAGACTGAACTCAGTTTGAAAATCTCACGAGACCAATGGTTACGAGTTACTAGGCAAATATTGTAGTGGTGTAAAGTACTGTACAAAATATGAAAGTGGAGTATAATGAAGTACTTTAAAAAAGACCGCTTTGTGTATATATCCGCTTAGAAATGTATTAATTTATTTAATTACTTATATAGCTCTAGATTTTCTGCAACGCTTCAGGCATATGTACAGACCGTATTTATGACAAGTCTACCCGTATCTTGAACACAGCTGAAGAACGGGGATTTTCCAGCAGTTGTTAGGAAAGATGGATGTATTTATTTGCATGGGAAATTGTAAGGGCACGGGAAGAAGGATGTAAATACGTTACTGAAGAAGAATTTGCTGGGTCCATTTCTCTTCTTCTTAAGTCATCAAAAATCAATCTTACCAGGTGCAGCTTAGTCGTCATTCTAGAATCAAGGCTACGTACGGGCATAACCAGTGAAGTACAGTACAGAAAGTTTTTCGGTCATTTTTGATTTCTGAGTAAATTAAGTAGTAAACGAAATATATTTAACTCACTATCCAAGCTTTCAACTGATAATAATCAACAGGAATAGTTACAGAAGCAATAGTTAGACCGTCGAACACCGAGCGAAACCCTGCGCCTGGCATGCACACAAGAAAGCAGGCAACGATCCAATCCCGAGAGCTACGACATCGCTTTGTTGTCAGAGGTTAGCACGGCTGGGGCGAGGAATACGGTGGATGTAGTCAGGCATCGCATGGGCAGCATACATAGATAATTACCCATCTTTACGCAAGCCTCAAATCCATTGGGTTCATTCATCTCTGGTGCGGGAGGCCTTTTCCGGGCCATTAGGCAGGCTATCAGGCAGAGGACAATGAGCAGAGAGCGCGAGGACGCGTTATTCATCGCACTGCCTGATAGTCGCCCGCAGTTTGCTCTTACTCTGATAAACAGAACTCCCTTCCTGCATGTATATGACACGGGCCTCACCAATCTCCCTATGCACGAATTCCAAACGATCGTTGCATGGTGCTTGCCTTAGGAGAGGTTGCTGCTCTTGTTGTTGTTGCCATATGCTTGGAAGGTGATGTACTTACACCCATTTCCAGTATAGGGTTGGGTAATTAGGAGCTTTTATAGGTTAAACTATAATAATAATAAATAATAATATATTCGTTAGAGACCCAACGTGCACAGCCTAAAGTAAAAAACATTTCTACAGAAAAACTCGCAATATATTTTAGCGCTTAAAAAATGACGAGGAATCTCGCATTAGAAAAAAAATTCGAGGAAATTTAAACCAGGATTTGAATATAATGGAAATTCACAGGTTTCAATGTTAAAACGAACATTTATTTGTGTTTTGCATGAATATAATGACGTTCATTAGCCATTAACTACTCATTGATCGTTGTTACATAAGTACCTGATATCAATCAGTACTATACGGGGCTCCTCAAGTTCTTTCGGAGATGCTCTATACCATTCCGATTTCTATAAAAGCGGCCATTTGTGTTGCGCATGAGTATCAATAATAACTGTACCTCACAATAATACATCATTTATGCACAATGTAAATCGGGAGTACTCCCTTTTTAGAAGAGGGTAACATTGTGTGCATAGTCAGTGGGCTCAAATTAGAGAATTTCCAGTATTTGTACTCGAACTGAAGTGGTGTTGTGGCAAAAATATTTCGCTCATTAACCCCAGCTCTTAATTGAATAGCAACGAGTTAGCGGCTCCCAATCAATTCTAACCTCTTGACAAAAGTCTGCATTCGATCAGCATCGTAATTGTCCCTCCACCTTTGAAGGCAGCACCACATTAGAATGCAGGTTTTCGTCAGCGTTGGGCAGAGGGAATTTATTCAAATGTTCAGAGCATTGCTGTTGCTGGTACTTTGGAAAGGGAATTGCAAACAAAGTTTGACACGGGCAGCGGTTTCCAGAGACGATAAAGTTCAACACCGAAGGCTGTGGAACATAGGTTTCGGAAGAAACACGAGTGTTGTTGTTGATGTATAGTAGTAGCAGCAGCAGCAGCAGCAGCAGCAGCAGTAGAATTATAGTAGTAGTGATAGTGGTAATAGTTGGTAGTAGTAGTTGTAGTAGACTGTTTGTAGTACGTCAGGCATCCACGCGTAATCCGTGCTAAATATGCAGTACCATTCCTTGCTTTTACAAAGCTGTGAAATGGATTGGCTGATAATACGTAATTCGCGTGCATTTATAGCTATCGTAGACTATGAAGTGAATTGAATAATTGCATAAATCCCTTTTGCATGCTTATACTAAATTGCGAATTGGTTAATAACTAGAAATACTATTGCTTGCACTTAATTGGCTGTGAATCAGATTCGATAATAGAAAGAGATATAACTGTTCGTATTTAGAGGAATTCTCGTCTTTATTTTTCTCGGAATCACATTGAACACGAAAATATTGCGATTTTTAGAATACGGCCGTAGTTTGCAAGCTCATTAACAGTCTTCATGCCAGGTTTTTTACATCTTGCTACAAGTATTCTTTTTCCTGTTAGCTATATGTCTACTAGAAAAAAAAACATATACAGGTAGGAAGCTCAGTTCAAAGAGGAGATCTATACGCATAAGCCGACACAAAGCAAAGTTGGTACGTATTGCAATAATTTCGGCGATTATGCAGCTAGTATCTCCGTTCATTCTACGGCCGCATTTAATGGCAGAGCGGCTTTCGTTGAAAAATTATGCCTTTTATTGCATCATTTTGCCTCTCGTAACCTCGTTCATTTGCTAATCATTTTCAGGCTTCGGCTCGGGAACACAGGGTTCGAAACCTCCGACTGTGCATTGGTTTTGGAGGAATGGTGGGAGTGCGTCAGCAATACACGCTTTGGGATCGCCGTTTAGATGTAAAACTTTTTCTTAATTGGATAGCTTCCTGTATGCATATAGTTTTGAACTAATCCAATTATCAATACCCTAACCTACCCTCGTCTAACTTGACATATCTTAACACAGTTCAACCAGCCTAAGCTGACCTAACCTAGCTAAACATCCACTAGTAGTGCTCACGCGGGGCGAGTGTTTGTACAGTGGACTTCATTATTCTGTGACATTTCGCACCATATTTTTTTTTTCTTTTCGTCGATTGGCGGCCGAAATGCGTATCCCAATTGTGCCATTCCGACAAGAACAAAACCGCTGCAGCTGATGCTTCACATACATAATCTAGATCGCATATTAGCTTACAAAATTGGACAAACTTTTATTTCATTAAGAACTGAGATTTATACACATATGTTCACAAAACATTTTAAAATCATACTTTTTCACTGGAGAAACTGACGAAAAACTGCTGCCGATCTTCCTGCGACAAGAGTTCAACAAAGGACCAGGATTGGGGAAAGTTCAGTACAAGTGTCATTGCATAAGAATGTAGCTTTGATGCTCAAACAATAGGCCCTTATGTGTACGGTTGCTAAATCACGTGACACAAGGCAATGTCGGTCTCAGCTTGAGCAAGACCGGGAGAGAGAATGGAAATTTAGGAAGTGATATATGTATGAAGTCAACGTAACCTTTAAGTCATGATTTATGCTTCCCGTTTGCGTCAAATAAACGCTATTTGGAGATGTACGTTTAAGTAATACAATGAGAGGAAAGGTTAACAAATTATATTTTTTGCCTATTTTTCTTCAGTTGGAATGGTAATAATAATGAGAGAGTTTATTATTATACTCTAACACCAATTAAACTATAAAACTAGGTTGCTCGAAAAGTATGTTAAGCCTGCAGCGATGCAAAAGGGGAGATGTCTTGGTAACAGTACAGTAGACATCCGCAATGTCCTTTGGAGTTCAAATGAAATTGTGTCTTGAGGGTTAGTATTTCATACATTAGCCGTGTGGGGTTGTGCTAGGCTGCGGGCTGGGGCTTGCCTGAGAGCCTGGCTCCCGTAAAATTTCATTCCAATGTATGCAGCTACCTAGATACATCTGAATGAACTAACATAACCAGCGAACTCCTCTACCAAACCTATACGATAACAAGTGATTTCTTACTGAAAGTTAAAATAGCCAGAAAATAGATCTCGAGGTACCTCGTGTAGGCGAAGTATCCAGTTAAGCGTCATCGACGATATACGGTCTGTTGTTACAGTGGATCTCATATCACAGTCGCATTCAGCTCCATTCACTCACGCGAATGGTTTTCCGAGCATGTTCTGCTATATATAGACATAGGATGATCCAAGGTTATTTTTTTCGCTTTTCTAGGTTGGGCAATATAGCCTTTAGCAGCAAGTGCTAGATATCGTCTTAAGGTCGGTTCACACGTTAGGCAGTTCAATATACTGTATTCTTTCTGCAGATTGTTCGACTGTGTTTACCTAGCAGAAATGCTAGCTCTCTGAGTTTACTATTAACTGCAAATTTAAAGAACCTTTCTTAAGTAAACGCTTTCTTAACCTAATTGATTAGATTGCTAACATATTAGAATTCATTTGGTAAACGCACAGTTGGAGACTAAAATACATTCGGACAATGTGTTGAAAGAAAGCATTGAAAATAGTAAAGCATGAACCAGGAGTCAGAGGCATAACACTAACCGTGTGGCTGCGTCACGGCCGCCTGGTTGAGACACTTGGTAGGTTTAAGATCTCTACAAGTCAGCCTAAAGCAGCTCTAATAAGTAACTTTCTCTTCATTTTATTTTGAAATTTCGTCAAAGAAAGTCTGTCTAGAGTAAATATTGT
The DNA here is from genome assembly GCA_001587735.2 of Parhyale hawaiensis. Taxonomy (NCBI): domain Eukaryota; kingdom Metazoa; phylum Arthropoda; class Malacostraca; order Amphipoda; family Hyalidae; genus Parhyale; species Parhyale hawaiensis. The sequence goes on along the minus strand of LQNS02278125.1, from coordinate 15,598,798 downwards.
TGTGAGCTGAACTTTCTATTAGCAGAATTCCATATAAAGATTGCATTAGTAAAGCTCAAGTTATTTTCTAATGAAAATGTAAAGGACACCTCTGCAGGTAGAAGAAGAACTGTTGAACCAGGCACTTGAAAGTTGTCTACAATAGTAATACGGTAGCGATAAAAATGCTTAAGACTCTCTTGCTGCTCCTCGTACCTTGAATGTAAAATTTATCAGTACAAGAAGAAAACAGAAAATAGTTATTACTACAATGTAAGGTCATTTACCTTTCCACGATAAGTGCCCGTTGTCTATGCACGCTTATTATGCAAGAAATCAAAATACATATTAGATATAATAAAAAAATCACTGCAAAAACATATTTGCACTTGACTTGATAGGGAAGAATAGCAGCCTGTAATCCTGGCATCAACAGGTATAGAATTTTATTTCTTTCTACCAGTTTCTGAATAACTCTTTTGATTGTTTTTGGAGGTCTTGGCCGATGAGGTCCTAGCGGTATTATGAATACTTCCACCCGACCTCCGTGTGAGCTTCACACTTCGTCATAGTTGCCAAATAGACAAACTCGACAAAAACATAACCTCCTTGGCAGAGGTGATCAAGTGAACAGCCATGTTTTCCTGTTATTTTGAAAAGTAAAACGGCTTCTCCAATTCATCACTTTTCAAATTAAGAAACGCAAAATCGCATGCATAAACTGCCGTGTCTTCCGCTCATTAATCGACGTGAAATGGTAGATGGCAACTGCGTCCATTAGGGTGATCAGCAAAACGGAGGCTGAATCGGGCGAAAGAGGATCGTCGCAGCATCAAATGAAGCTGGGAAAGAGAGTCATAACTGCCGACAGTTTCATTGGAAGACCTGCCCTTAGTGTCGTCGTAAACAACTCCGCCCCACACTGCCGCTATCGACGGTCGGAGGCGTGGGCAGGTGCCGGCGCTGCGGGGACTAGGCCAGGTAATCTAAAGTGATCAGAGCGATGTGTATTAGGCCCCAAAACCCTTGCCTTCGAGTGCGTTCTTCCTCCAGGCCTGACACTGCGTGCGGGTGGTCCACGTTGGTCAGATTATGTCAGGACAGCCAAGGGAGTTTTGCGACTTGGATGCTTGTGTTGTGTGTTGACAGAATAAATAAGTAAATAAAATAAAAAGAATTCGATCCAATTTCAAAAATAACTCTTTTACGTGCTTATCTGATATTTCGTTTATTGTTGTAACGTTGTTGTAAACGCCTTTTTTATGTAGCAAGGTTTATCCCAAGGACAGTGGGTCGTTTTAAATAATGAAAGTCTTACAAAAATTATCATTTAATAGTGATGAAAAATGATCAAACTTCCCAAGGAACTCAATTTTTCAAGTACCGATAGCAGTTAACACACCTACACACATATGGAAACTCGACAATACATATAGGCGCAGTTCACGTTAGGCTAACTGGAAACTTACGGAATCAAGCTCAGCCATTGTCAACCGCAGCATTTTGCGCTGTAGAATTTTTGCCGTTTAACTACGCTTTGTTTACGGTGAGGTGACCTCGGTACACCGACGTGCGATTGTTTGCCGTATGCGCGCCGTGGGTCAGGTGCCGTGAGAAGACAATTATTAGTTCTTGCAAAAAACAACAGAGCCAGTGCACTGCATAGTATACTGCCGTCGGTAGCGGCACCGTTTCTAGTATTTACTGGAGGCATTCAAGTAGTTTGTCACTTCATTTATTAATCATAATCTGAACTAGAGCTGCATCATCGAAAAATAACGCAATATTAATGAAAATTTCAATACGGCCCAGAATCGAGATTTCTTTCAGATCATCGCAAAAAAAATAACCTGTTGCTCCTTGTAACATGCCTAGCAACTTCATTAATTTCATGAAGATTCATACGTAACGTTTTCGATCAGACAGACAGAACAACTGACAAAACCGGGGAAAAAACATAACCTCTTTCGCGGAGGTAATAATAAATAATGAGGAAGGAAATAATGCCGCTCTAACAATGAACGACATGGACGGTGTTTAATAATGCGTAGTTAAGACAGTAATAATAACGTTTTAATATAATGTTTAATAAAGAAGGTAATAACGGCATTCAATATTAAATTAAATTATAAAACCGGTAACAGTGACTTTTTAATAATGAATAATAAGGACGGTAATAGTACCGTTCTAATAACGATGGTTAATAAGGAAGGTAATATTGCCATACTAATAATGAAAACAAGGACGCTCACAAGGCCAATACTCAATAGTAAGGATGGTATTAATCGCGCCCTATTGGAGAATAAGATGGTGGGTAGTACTGCATAAGATAGGTTTTAACGCATAATTTTATTATATTTGATGCCCTACAAATGCGTTTGCATGAAGAGCAAAGCCCTGAAATTGCACGTATGGTGGGGCCATGAAGTTATTGCTCAGTTGCAATGTAAGTTAATAAATAATAGAACGAAAGCCATTGTTTTCTGTCAGCGGAATCGTTTGGCCCGATCAGGAGGAATATATTTGCTACTGAATGTAAAATAACTCACTAAGCTGTCTAATTAAAAAGGGCTGTTTCGGTTTTCGTCCATTAAGGTAGACTACGCACAAGGCTACATTTCTGTAAAAGATTACGCTGTTGAACGGTGAAAATATCACCAAGTGATCAATGGATAACTTCCAGTAAGTAGAGCGACATTAAAGTATCTCTATCCTACACTTTATTGTCTTAAAGAATGAGCAAAAATTGTGCGGTAGTTATATAAAGGAAGATGAGGAATAATATAAAAAGCGAATTTTTCTGTCATTCCTGTTGCTGAACTGAATTAGATAATTGGAGTCAAGTTACCGAACGAGCTGCGATTTTGATTTGTATGTTCATATATAGTAATCTGTTTTAATAGACATGAAGCGTAATTGTGTAAGACAATTTCAAAATAAACTAATGGCATGGTGCTCACAAAGCTGTGTAGTTTGTTAAGTCGCGATCGTCATAACAGCCCTCAGAAATCCTAAAGCGTCCAAAAATGCCGGCAATCACTGGAGCCAAACGTACAAAGACAAAAGCTATTTCAGAAAAAGTGTATTTTTTTTAAACCTCACAAAAACCCGAGGTAGCTCCCAGCCTCTCTCATTTCCTCTCTCATTTCTAGCAATAAAAAGAGTAGATACGTTAAGCGGATTAAAATAAGAGGTGGCGCCTTATTGGGCAGAGTCATCTTACGGGCAGGAACGTAAGTGTGCGTTAGTGAACGCCTCATTACGCTTTGATCTCGTCGAGTGATTTCGTCATTTGTTGAAAAATTGATTTCCCGCGAAGTTGTTTGCTGCTTGCGATAGTCTGGCAACACTTTACAATCGCACGCATAACTTCATGCGAGGATGTGAAGCTCTCACGTCGTTCCGATATACATCTCAACTCAGTAGCATAGATACGGTAGCATGAACTGCTTGCGAGCTGCATCATCCTCTCATTAACCTGTGCGTGCGATTGAATAATGCGGCCCCGGCCTTGCTTGGTAGAAAAAGCATGGTGTTTCACCTTCCTAAAGTAGTATTACAGCATTACGAAGCCATATATCCAGGTTGCAACGCAGTATCTATATACGTAAACCTTCTGTTCTCTGTTGACCTTTAGCACCAGAAACTCGAGTCCTATTTTGTGGCAGTTATTCCTACGAATATTCTAAATAAGGATGGTTAGAGTTTATGTTGCGTAAATTGTAGACACAGGGTAGCGATAGTGTAACGCAACGGAATTTCCCTTTTTTAAAAAGTTCAGCAGCGATGGCTGTAATACTTGCGAGAGTCAATCAGTACTTCAACATGGGTCTTAATTTCAATAAGACGAGCTCATATGCACATGAAGCAAGGCCCATAGCTGTTGCAGAACTAATTTGCACTCCTTCAGCGACAAGGCATCGTGGCCCCCATCATCCCCAGATCTGAGCTCACTTTACTTTTCAATACGAACTAACCCTAAGGCAAAGGCGTTTGCAATGACGCACAAAAATTTCCCTGCTCTGACGCGAATACTTATTCGTGCATAGGATGAATTAAACCAGTATATACCTAAGGTACACACCGAACATTCCTTTCTTCTTTTTTGGAACGACTCCAGGCCATTTTTGAGGATAGCAGAGGACCCACTGAATAGGAATGGATTGGAAAGAGGCACAAAAAGCTTGCTTTTGATCATGCCTAATCAAAAATTACTCAACTTCTCTCTATATTTATAAGAGGTCGTATTTTCATTCTAATGGCGGCTTTATAAATTTTGTTCACAATCCGAACGAAATATTTTCCTTAAAGTATTGATAAGGTTTTACTAGTATATTTTGCAGAATATCTTATGCACCAAGATATTGTTTTATTTATATTTCCCAATAGATATCAATGACGAGATGATAGTGGACAAAAAGCCAAAACTTAACAAAATCAGTACTCCGTTACTATGCACTTCCTTCCATATTTATTTCTTCTTAGTTCCCAAAAATCATACATCAGAAGAAATAACCTAATAAACTTCATTATAGCCAACCGTATATCATCAGAGAAGCACAACTTCTTTACAGCTCTCCTGCTGTAAAAAAATATTGCGTCCTGCTATAATCTAACACGAGGGAATAACCTCTCCAGCGTTGCTATAGTATATATGTCGTGCGCGAACGATGGATTTGGACAATCGATCGATTGCGCTGTGCAAACGGTGGATGTTGTAGGTATTAGGCCGTAATTTCGGGTAAGTTGGAATATATTCGGGTTTAATGTCGGGTAGGTTAGGGGAGGCAAGGACTGGATTTTTTCTTATTCATTTTAAAATTTGAACGATCGATCGTTTGCGCAGCGCGATCGATCGATCGCGCACATCCATCGATCGCGCACAACATATATTATAGCGACTCCGTTAGAACTCCCTTATTTTTCTACTGTTTCGTTTAATTATCGATAATTATCAGTCACGGGAGTACGTATATCTTCTCAAGCATTGCTATAGCAGACCAAATATCATCAGAAACGCACGACTCGGCTCCAACTCTCTCGCTCCACCGGTCATAAACATCACAAACTTACCCGAGCGCCTCGATGCAGTGCCCAGCAAATGCCGAGTAAACTCTGATTTCGAGGCGATTTTTAAAATTTCCAGTTTACGACCGAACAGGAAATGAACCAGCAAACTCGAATTAAACTCAAATCAGTGCAGTCATGTTTGCTGTAATTATTCTGCAATCAAATTAAAGGCAGCTGCGGCAATGAAAAACAATGAAAAAATGAGACTGAAAAACGCCGGGTTTGACATTTTTTTCCTAAGGCCAGTGATGCAGATTAGTTGTGCGTGTCGGTCATAAGAGCTTTTATAGAGACCAATAATCCAATTGGCGCTGATATAAAAATTCCGTTTAACAATCAAGTACTGGATGCATTTTATGGAGCGCATTGATGTAGGGCTCTGCTAGCTGGAATGACTGTAGCTACCAAATTACCTCTACTTGTACAGTTTCAGTCGATTACCTTCTAAGACATCTAACTTTCGCGTATAAGCAATATACTTTCGAAAAATCTTTTTGCATATCCAATTTTCACATTTTGGCTAAAATATCTTTTTGACCATTCAACTTTCGCATTTTAGTTGTATTCTTTCGTAATCAATCATTCTGACCATCCAATTTTCACAGTTAAAATAAGTCTTCCTCGTAGATTAAGATTTTGATATTTATTTTTATTTGCATTTTGCAAAACACTTTCTTGCAGCATACTTAATTGGCATCCATATGAGTTAACTACTAACTTTTGTAACTCTTGTTTAGCATTAACAACAATACTACTAGCTAAAGAAACAGGTCCATATACGACCAATTCCGTAAAATCTCTCATCAAAAACATTTATTTCGTAACCTGAAGTAAACGAAGTCTATTTACTCTACATATACTGTACAATGACGAGTAACAGTATTTGATACATATTTTTATCAGTTCTGCAAAAAGTTGTATTGTTTTGACATAACAATTGACGTATGTGACTTAATAAGCCCACGGCTTATCACTACTTTACCTTGGACATTCATTTCTTATACAGCTGTTTACAACTGTGTATATTAAATTTTTATGCTTACCAGTAAACCTGTTATTGATTGATTCCGATCTTTGGTTATTTTCGATAACCGTTTCGACTTTGATGACTATCAATGCTGTGTTCTGAGGTAACTCCTTCAATATGCTCATTTCTAATCAATAAATATCCCAGAGTATTGATGATGAGAGCTAGCAGACGATGTTAACTTGATATTAAAGCCTTTACTCTTCGCTGGAGCAAAAAACCTTCATTTTACATTATACCGATTTTCCAGTTAAAGTTATAAAGACGCTTGGCAGCCTGCTATCACAGTTCATTTACAGAAGATAGTTGTGTCAAATTTGAGTGTATGCGCTACGCCCCGAAATTTCCAGAATTGTGACGTCAAAATTACGTCACGCCACTGAGGAAATATCAAATATTCCTCGCTGCAACAGTGGCGTCACGTAATTTTGACGTCACAATAATTTATTCTGGAAATTTTGGGGCGTAGTGCATACACTCAAATTTGACGCAACTATCTTGTGTAAATGAACTGTGCCCGCTATAAGTAATGGATTATTCGGCAGATGAATGAGAGATAGCTAGAGTGGTGCTCCTTAACTGAAACCGCTCATATCTTATGTTCTTTGAAGTTGGCAATTACATGAACAACATTGTAGCAATGGTGAAATTTGTCATGAATTTTTAGCAGTCATTTCTGACAGCTGTGTACACCGGTAGGCATATAATTCTTTGGGGTGGGACAGTATGTATGATGCATATCTTTGACGTACGTACATCGTGTCGTACTCCTGTCAAAGAAGTAATTACACTTAACTGCTAAGAAATTAGTTTGTACTGTTATCTCATCGTTGCATTTGCGTGAAAACAGATAGATATTTCAAAGTTATTCTGTCAAGAGCATATAAAAACTAGCGAAAACTTCAAATCAGATTAAACCAGAATCGCATTAGCATTGGACTCGAAGCCTCTTGCTAGCAGCAAATTGAAAATCATAATGATATTCCTTTAGGTCTTCAAATTAACTTTTTCATCTGTGTATTTGCATGGAGCTCATCAACCAGAGTTTTTGTTGTAAGGTAAGCCTAGAAAATCGGCAAATAAGGGAGGGATTTCCTTGGCAGCCGTCCTTCAGTACATTGATGTTATATTCATCGCCGTGGTTTTTCAAGAGCTTTCTAGAATATCCACGATAAAAAATTAATATCTTTTTCCCCAGCACGTGCCAGTTTTCCTGCAATGAGACGCGTTTGAGTTTTCTTTGTCCTTGAGAACGTGAATGCTGTGAGTTAAAAGTAATCGCTACAGAGAAATTATTTAGAATTAGTTATTGTGGCCCGACTCTTACAGATATTTTTTGTCAATGAGCGTAAGGGTATTATGGACTTCATATAAACCCCACCTCCACTTCTATCCCTGCGCCTATGCACTTATGAATGATCCCACCACTTAACCATACTTGTCTAGTTAGATATACAATTGCCCACCTGGGAGGAAAACTTGAATAGGGATCTATTTCTTTGCCGGGCGGAAATCTTTCGGGTAAAAATAAAATACCACTGACACCTCTGGAATTGAAAATATTTAGCGATTGAGCCGGTATTGCCTTTGATAGAGAACGCGGTCGAGTGCATATCAGTAGGAGTAAATTGTTCTTTGATTATCGAACAACATGGAATTAGTAGACCGAAAATTGTTGGTCACCAAAGCTCTCCGAATTCGCAAAATACAACCCAAGTCGCCAGAAATTGAAAAGGAAGTCAGGCAGTTGAGGCCTAAACAAGCGCTAAACTTTTCCTGATGCCGACATTATCATCGATCTCTCTTCGGATTGGTTGAGATGTTTGCAAGAGAAGATTCAAGCGAACTGAGACTGCAGAAGTTGGTGTATTGATAGAAAACTAGACAGTAAACCAAATAAATATCAGTTTCATTGTATTTATTTTGTGAAGGGAATTGATATACCAGGGAGCAGTTATAGTGAAATGAAAATGCGGAAATTACTTTGTCAGACCCTTTGTATTGCGTTTTAATGTAAATATTATGGGCTAAGTATAAGGATTTGCCTCACTGCAGTAGTTCCACTCCGTACAGTGAATTTAAATTTACAGACATTGGCATAAACACAAAATACAGAAATATACAGACATGATCCAGATACGCACTCATTCAGTTCTCGCGTGTGCATTAACATAAAAGTTTGAGGTGTGGCTGGTAAGCACAGCTGTACTGTAGCAATCAGACACCACCATGAAATCTCAGAGATATTTTAGATCCTTGAGTATAAGAGCGCATTCGATTGGCCGTTGAAAATCAAATTTCGAGACTTGACTTGTTCGGGACTTCATAGAGGCGAGGAGCCGGTTGCAACCCTCACTAAATCGAGTTAGCGTTGATTTTGATTCGTTTGCACTTGTGGCTTTCAAAATAGACTTTTCAGCCAACTCAATGTAATCGAGTTGCTTCTCACCCTTACGATATGGTTTTGTTGACGACATTATTGATAATTTGGACTCACCTAATGAACAATGCACCGTGTCTGAAGATGAGGCTCGTCGAGCACTCGCAAAGCTAACAATAACAAAGCATCAGGGGCGGACCATATTCCAGCTGAAGCATATACGTAAATATAGTCCTCCAATGCTGGTAACGCTCCTTGCAATTTTTGATGAAGGTTATAATATCACCAATAGTTAAAAGCAAAACTATATATGTGTAAGAGATAATTGCAAGTATCGACCCGTTACAGTGGCTACTTAATTCCTACAGACACGCATGTCACCATTCATGATGACTACGGATAACCAGTTTGGAAAGGAAATATGGAAAGGAAATGACTGTTTACGCTCAAACTGGATACAAATCACTTCATTGACTGTGGATCCCCCAAGTAGCTTTGTTTTCTAGACGCTAAAGCTGCATTTGACCGTGTTCACAATTACTCGCTCCTCAAGTGTATGATCGACAGACAAATACCCCATTACATCGGTAAAACTCTAAAGTATTAGTTCCAAACTCAGAAGTGCTTTGTGAAATGGGGAACAGCTATGTTATCAGTGTTTGGAATGACTATTGGCATATATAAGGCGGGGAGGGTTACTCTCCGAGCATTTCTTTAATATCTTTATTGACAATATTCGCACCCAACTGAACGCAGCCGGAGTAGGGTGCCATATCAATGGTAAAGCAGTAAATGCGCTAAGCTATGCTGATGACAATCATGGTCCTTGCTGCTCCCTATTCCAGCGGGCTCCAAAAACTACTTTCAGTTTGAGAGAATGAAGCTAGCAAACTTTGTATTGAATATAATACTGTCAAGACTGTCTGCATGTACATTAGACCCAGGAAACAAAAAATAAACCTGCCGGCCGACAAAGTGTCATATTATCTCAATGGTATAGAGCTCACTTATGTAAACAACTTCTTTTATCTGGGCCACAAGATCACTGATGATTTTCGTGATAACCAGGGTATAGAGAAAGAAACTCGGAAGCTCCATGCGGTGGGCAACATGCTAGTGAGGAAGTTTGGTCGCTGTTCTGAAGAGGTCAAGTGTCAAGTGTTTCGTAGCTATTGCTAACCCTATGTACTGTAACTCTCTTTGGTCGAACTTTAAGCAGAAGACCGTTGGCTTATAATGACATATTTCACCTGCTTAAGAATATACAGATGTCATATAGTGCTAGTGTTATATTTGCTCATTAATATACTGGCTGTTTGAAAGTCAGAAAAAGGAAATAGGATTTCAGTCTCAAAAGCAGGATAGAAAAATCAGCTAATTCGCTGATAAACGGGGTTTGTGATGGACCTGGCTACAAACTGTCAAATATATATATCCGATGGCAGCGCATACTCTAACCAAACAGAGGCAAAACATCGAGCCGAAATGCAGTGTAGCGTGTACTAAGACTATCAACCGCTTTCTGTATCTAATTTAAGTCTAGTGATAAGCCATGTTTAATATATCTATTTCACCACCCTTGTGTGTACTGAATTAGTCGATTGATACGATATAAAGTAGGCGGCTCAATGTAATCGGCTTGCTTCTCACTCTTACGATACGATTTAAAGTAGCAAAGCCAAGCTACTGTCTGCAGTTCCAGAGTAGTTTAGCGTCTAAGTCTTAAACAACGCCAAACACTAAGCTAGATCACTCTAAGAATTACATTAGCCTAACTAAGCGAAAGATAGAGCAATCTTTGGTGCAGAACAGAACCAACACGCAGTACTAAATTTTATATATACAAAGCGCAAGATAACTCTAAGACTTATTTTATCCTAGCTCTTGCACATACCAGTGACAGTGCAAAGATACTCTACAATACATTAAGAAATATGACTGAAAGACTTATGTCATCCAAGGTCATCAAAAACTCGAGGAATGTTCCTGCACATTACAGTACAAAGATGCTGTATTCTAAGCCAGATATAACTGAGGTAGCCTCGAATCTCTTTTGCGATTCATTGGACTCGCGTGGCTCTCTCTCATCCGTCACATTATCAAAGGCAGAAAATAAGGCTGCTTTCCATTACACTATCCGACCTTCTGTGGAATGAACCTCAAATTGACTTAAGACTCTACCACCTCGGGCTCCTTTCTGAGAGCTCTAATGAGTAATGAGGGTGGTAGGAGCAAAGTCTCTTACCTTAATAGCAATCCCGACAAGCTTATTTCACTGGGCCTATTCTAAATAAGATGGTGCAATTTAGCAAACTTGCGAGGCGTCTTATTCAGTCGGCTCAAGGGGCTGGAATAGCTGTATTATATGCTGCACTTTTAAATGAGGAGCGTACAGCAACGGACAGCAAGTTTTGGCAATCTAATCTCTTCCTTGCTATATATAGGTGGACACATGGATTTAATGTATTTTTTTTCTAATTAAGAGACAAATCGAATCGTAATTAAAATTATTTAACTGATAATGCAACGTGTTTAGTCTACGTATACCTCATGACATCTGCGTTACATACACTTGGATAGTAAATGCGATCAGTTTCCGTTGCCAGTTGAACAACAACTCCAGACGCATTGAGTGAGCCTTAAAATTATTCATTAAATGGACCACCCAATATCTCGTCTTAATATGCCGAGAGTCTAACTCTATTTTTGCAATCCATCTCGCTCAATTAAAAAAGTTCGAAGCTTTTATACGAAAAAAGAATAATGGTAATCTTAAGCCCTTAGCAGCTCAGATTTTTTATTTTCTACTGAAGTAATCTGCGCTCGGTAGACTATACGAGGGTTCCTGTTCGCTGTAAATTCATCACATTTTCATTGAAGGTAGAATAAATCATTTGTAACTCCGTTGACGTTTACGGTAACTTCACCTGTAATTTAACCGCCGGTAAATTCAGTGTGGGTTCATTTAAAACTGTAAATTAATCACGGGTAAATTCATTGCATGTAACTTCACTGACAATTAATTCATCGCCGGGTGAATTTATCTCCTGGTATGTTCATTGCCTGCAAAATTCACCTTTTTGTTAAGTACATCGCGTAGTGAATTCATCGATCGTGAGTAAAAATCATCATTATCATAAGCACTTCAATTCTAGATAACTTCGCAGTGAAATGAATTTAATAGGCAATAAATTTAACATGCGATGAAGTTTCCTAGTAATGGATTTACCGATACCAGATGGTCCCAGATCTTGCTTGGTACTTCGACCCGGGCACTGACTACATCACCCTTGATGGCCAACTGAAGTCGAGCCTGTCCCAGTTGACTCCTAAAACCTACTTATGTAATTTCTGATACAAAAACAATCGTATTTATAGTGATACACGAAATGTATTTATGAATCAGAAATACAGGTTTGTCTCAATGGGGTATCGATGAAGCTTGATAATCCATTCTAGATATGCCAATATTTATCGAAAAATTACAAAAACTTTCAAAAATTTGAAAATTTTATAGAAAAAGCACACACTTATATCATCACCATGACTTAGATAGTAATGCAAGGTCGGCTGTTGAAATGTCGATGAAGCATTTTCGATGAAACTTCATGACTGATTATAACTTATTTTGCTACTAATTTAGCGGTGAAAAAAGCACTATACAGCTGATAACTTTAATGAGCTATAACGGTAAGCGCGGTCAGCTTCAGTTCTGCAGAGCATCACAATCTTTCCGACTGTTCGATAACATACAGAGATATTTTAAATCCTTTCGATCAGCCAAGAAAGTATCAATCAAAACATGAACCGTATCTGAATATCATTGACGTCCAATGATATTACGTCAGTCTAATTTTGTATATCCAGCGAAAAGCTGTATCATCACTAGAAGAAATTTAGCTGGTTTCTTGCACTCCACCTCTCCTTGATCCTACTAATGTACTCTAAGAAGAATATCTCACTCTTTTTTCACTGATCCTCTTCTGAATTTGTATACTCTAAACTACGACTAAATAGATGCTTGATTGATGGTTGAAGAAAGTAATGATTAAGATGTAGGGGAGTGGTTAGCGGTACTTCAAAGGTCTTCATTGCTTAATTGGATATCATAATTAGTAAAATCACGAGAGGATTTAAATTAGAGGCTGGAGTAGCTCCGAGTCCATCCCCAAATTGGCCTCATTTTTGTCGGTAGGTTTCGGTCCGCGCATGACAGTAAAAGCGAGAATATTTAATAATAATTATATTAATAATAATAACATAGTTTATTTATACGTCACAAAAATTACAACAGTTCCTAAAAGATGGAATACTCATATTAAGGCCAATGAATCACTACAAGGGCTATTTTAGATAGTACGGTATATATATATATATAAAGATTCTAAATATAAATATATAGCTATTAATAAACGATGAGAATTATTATACAGATTTGAAGTTAATTAAATAAAATTTTTTGCTGTTAGGAACACAGAGAGTTAAAAAACACTTTCGAAAATTCATCCTACTTGCAGTTTGACTGAGTATTTTTTTTTATTCATAAAAACACGGACCTAGACCATGGAAGAAAACGGGATAGAATACAGGTAATCAGTGTATATCAAGTACAGGTTCAATTCAATACGAGCAGATATAAAAACAGGCTATAGATTAAATATATAGAGGCATACCCCGAATCATTAAAGCATTGTACTGCTACACAGAGAAGCAGGGTGTTTCTAAGGAAATAATACCATCTACAATGCTGTAAATATTTAGAAAGAAAAGCTAAGAAAAAATCTGCAAATGAAAATATTCATGCAGTTTATTGCTGACGATATTATGTTACATCATATAATCGATGACAATAAAGGACATCCAGGTTCCATGTATTCAATTAACGTAAAAAATACTTCTTCTGGATCACGAATTTTATTTTTACAGCCGTTTACAGCCTGACAGCCACTGTTATACAGCCTTGCCAGTGATATCCATCGGACTTTATTTATATCCCTGAGCCTACAAATATATGGATAGCAGTACCCTGAGTCTCCATTATCCTCTGAGGTACCGACAATACGGTCATTCACGACATCCGACAAGATATACGGAGGCTAAAATAATAAGATGACCCACCCGAGTACGCGAAGGTATCTGGTACATGGTACATCACAGAGGTACAATCGGTACTACGAAGGTACCACACATATTTCGCCTGCACAGCGTGAATCAGTATCAAGAAAAGTTTTGGTAGAACAAAATAATTCAAGGAAGTAGATTCCAATAACTTGGCTCAGAAGTGATAATTAATTCACGCTGTACAGTTACCGGCGATATTACACTGCAAAAAGGTGCTTAAGGTAGAAAATTGTGGATTCGAATGTGTTTTCCCATTTGTCTCCAAATAATTATCTATTTTAGTGATTTACCAAAATAATCATCAATTTTAATGGTTATAAAATTTAATGCTAAACGACTGTCTTAAGTTTGCCTTTAAATACCATGGTATAAATTATAGTTTCCCGTTACGTTCATAGAACACATCTGGTGTCTTTTTGTGATCAAAAACATCTTTTAAGATTTACCAGTGCAATTGCACTTTTTTCCATTTTTTGTTCCATATGAAGTTGTAGTGAAAAACATTGTCTCCGACATTTATACATTCACGTTAACAAGACAAAAAGAAACACTTCTTTCCATGTCGGCACGCTTCCACAAAACGCATTTATTATATAATCATATAAGCTAGGACAAAAGCTAACTTGGCACCCAGCAAGCCGTGAACGCTCAAGTTTGTCCCGTTTACAACCAGCAGAAATAGCTCATCTTTACATACATAAGACGAGACAAAGCTGCTGAGCTGGACGATATTCGTTCGTCCGCATACCATTCCATAAGTTGGGAAAGCGTCTCCCTGCTCAAGATGTACTCGCACTGCCATGAAAGTAAATGAACCCCTCTAAACTTCCTCTTCATTAATGGACTTTGAACCAGGAAGTTGAGCTTGTCTGTGCCAGATTTCAGTATTACGGAAACACGTAGAGAACAATGAGCGTCCTTGTTTATCTTAGCTTAAACAGCATCACTCGGGAAGCCACGCCGCTTCTGTCTTCCTTTGAAGTTGGAAATTCCAGTGAGTGACCCGAATGTAGCTGCTAAAATGCTACGTTTTTTGCCAAACACTGCGATTATTAGGTTCCATTTTATATCCATGTGTTGCTTTGCAGGGACAGCATTTATCTACTGGAAATTTGACATAGTGACGCTAGATAATCAGCAGAATCTTTTACTCATCCAAAGGAGTAATATTTGCCCGCAAATTTAACGCTGTAATAGGAATATGGCTGAGTGTAAGTTTGCAGAAGTAGTAAAAACCGTTTTGGGCAACTTGCAACTTTTACTGAAGAAAAGTCTTGTGTTTCTGCTGTGATCTCGGGCTTAAATGTAATTATATAATTTTATATTTACTATTATAGCAAGCAATTTTAGTGGTATTATTTCACTTTCGTAGCAATTTCTGTACAAGTGGCTTTGGTAAGTTATATCATTATACAGATTAAAAAAAAACTGTTGGGTTACTGTATTTGAAATGCCCTCTTGCAAATGAATGCAGGACGGAATTTCACAAGATCAATCATACTTAAGTGCCGGATCAGACGTACGTAGTTCATTTCCAAATTTCACCGGTAATGCGAAACCCTAGTGAGGCTAAACAAGCGTCCCCGACACGGGGGGCGGAGATCCCGAGTAGGATGCAAAGGACAGTATATTGCCTCTTCTTCAATCGTTATGAGAGACGTCACTGGTTTGGCGCGGAGCTGTTTTTTTTTTTTTTTCAAAGTATTTTTTTTTTTCATATTATGAGCCATTCGCTAAGCGACGCTGCACTGCTGTACTTTCTTTAATTTATTGTATCCCCTGAGGTGCTTAAATGCTTAAATTTCAGCACTCGTCAAGAGAGTTTGCACTGTAGTTTCTTGGCGGTAACAATGCTTTTTTTTTTAGATTTTTAATTGCGGCGGACCGTAACCGATGTTGCACTGTAGTCTTTTTTGCGGTATATTTAGCTAACAAAGTCCCTCAAGCAGTCCAAATTTCTACACTCAGTACGTTGGGGTTGCACTGTAGTTTCTTGAATGTAATAATGTCTCCTAAGAAGTCTAAATTTCAACACTTACAACTGAGGTCGCCAGTGCAGAGCTGCCAGGCCTCCCTGCTGACACACGCAAAAGTTCTGGGGGTGAACCGAGCTCAGTCTCCAGACTCCGGCCCAATTTTCGGCATGAAATTGGCACCTAATCCTATCACTGGCTACATTATTCCAATTCTTTTGGAGATAATTACTCAGCAAAAGACAGCAGCCGCTGGCCAACTTCTCATTACAAAGTTAGAGGACGAAACTTGGGATTTGGAAGAAACGTTAAGTTAATTTTATATCCCTACGGGAGCTTCCTCTCATATTGATCCGCTTTTGAAAATGTAGGTCTTTGTGTGGGTTCTTGAAATTTGTACTTTCTCCTCGTATAAGTGCAGAGAGGAATTTAATTAATACTATATGAGTACCAGAGATGGGGATCTGAGTACTGTTTTTGTTAGACGAGAGAGAGGTAGCCTATGAACTCCCTCTATTTTCGATGCAGGTAACACTAATTAAATCCATACGGATATGAAGTTCAGTAATTATGTAAGTTATTCCATAAAAGCGTGAAAATTTAAGAAAGCAAATCTTCCAAAGCTGTGATCTCCCTTGTAAAAGTTCAAAACATCTCCAGAAGCTGTAATAATACGGTCATATAATATTGATATTAAAAACAATGATAACAGTAACAACAATAACAACTAGCTGGACCTGCGAAAAAATTCACGGTTTACTAACTTCATTTTAAGTGTTTGGAAAATTCCTGGTACCGGTATGCTTGTTACTGGATTTTAATGTAGTTGGTTGCGCATCTAATATTATCGTGTTTATTAGTGTAAATCGATAGTTGCCCTCCCAGTAAGTAGTTGTCCTCCTTGGGGGTAGTTAAGACTTCCCAAGGGTAGTTAGCCTCCTATGGGAATAGTTGTCCTCCTATTTAGGTATCTGTCCTCTACGGGACCCGTGGATATTCTACGGTTGGTAAATGTTTTCACTTACCATAGTCTAACCTGGGGTAGTGCTTCTAACTTAACCCAACCCGTCTGAGCTGACGTCCGTCGCTTACTCCTGTCTTTCGTTATGCAGTCCGTCTACCTTGCATCTCGCCTAACCTTTCGTAGTATTCTTAATTCACCAGTAAAATTAATCACAAACTTATTCTGTCAGCAAAGAATTCGCACTGATGTCCTGATAAAGACAGAAATATGACGATTGTTCTTGCATTGTTCTCCTATGTATTTATTTGTATACCTTTTCCAAGCTCTGTTTCCCACAGCTTAGAGCTAATTTAGCCCTTTTTTATCTTCCGCTTTTCAATTTTTTGTCGGCGTATTTGATTTTTCTCACTATTTTGGGACCCGTAGATACTGATCAATAGCCCATCATTTTCTGCTTTGTTTAATGCCATAGCTAGGTAATATAAGAAAGCAGATTCGGTCAATTTCTTCACTCTCAGTAGGCTAATCTTCTGTTCTTAAGCTGTCATTGTATTTGCTCAGACATCGCACTGTTCTGGCGGAATTACCACGGTAATGGTAAACAATGATACAGAATGTAACGGGCTGACACAGAACAGCTCAGGTGCATAAAAATAATTACATCCGACTAGGAGGTTATGTTTTCGTCGGCTTTGTCTGTCTACCTATCTGTCTATTTGTCTCTGTCTGTCACCAACATAACTCAAAAAGTTACGAATGGATTTTGACGAAATTTACAGGGATTGTTAGGTATGTTAGGGGAAACAGATGATTACCTTTTGGTGAAGATCCGTCCATCCGATTGTTTGTTTGTCTGCCTCATTTTTCTCAATGCTATAACTCTAAATGTTATAGATGAATTTTTATGAACTTTATATGAAATGTTAGGTATATCACAAAGAGTAAATGACCAAATTTTGTGATGATCTGTTTCGTTCGTATGTTTGTTGCTGTGTTTGATTTTATGTTTGTTAGCGCAATAACTCAAAACGTTTTGAGTGAATCTTTATGAAACTTGCAGGAATTGTTAGTAATGTTAAAAGACATATATGATTGAATTTTGGTGCAGATCGGCTAATTTGTGTCTATGTTTGAGTTCTATTTGTCTTAATGTTTGTTACGCTATAACTCAAAGTGTTTTGAATGGATCTTTATGAAATTTATAGGAATTGTTAATAATGTTAAAAGGAAAAATGGTTCAATTTTGGTGAAGTTTAGTTGATTCGTTTCTATGTTTCAGCTGTGCTTGTCATAATGTTTGTTACGCAATAACTCAAAAAAATTCGAATGGATCTTTATGAAATTTACAGGAGTTGTTTATAATGTGAAAAGGCAAAAATGGGTAAATTTTGGAGTAGATCGGTTGATTCGTTTCTATGTTTGAGTTGTGTTTGTTAAAATGTTTGTTACACAATAACTCAAAAAGTATTGAATGGATCTTTATGAAATTTGCAGGAGTTGTTAGTAATGTTAGGAGATATAAATGACTAAATTTTGGTGCAGATCGGTTGATTCATTTGTATGTTGACTTATGTTTGTCATAATGTTTGTTAGCAGCATAACTCAAGCAGTTATGAAAGGATCTTCAAAATATTGCAGAAACTGTTAAAACTATTAAACGGCATAAATGATTAGATTTTGGAGTTGATTCAAAGGAAATAATTTTTTCAAAGCCAATTTGATTTTTTCTTTACCGTTGCTTTACTTGGCGGAGGTATGCGCTCTCAGAGTGCTCTAGTTATTAGAATAACTTTGCCCTGTTGCATCCGACTGTTCATTCCTGCCGTTAGCTTCATAATGCTGCCTGATTCATATTATTTAAAAGATTTTAGCGACTTTCTTCCAAGCTATTTGACCGATGACAGCTGCTGAGCTCTAAAACTATTCGCTCCAATTTTCTTCTATCTATTATTGAAGAGCGTAACACACAAATGGAGGAACTACGCTATTAATACTATAGATAATAATAATAATGGCAATATTAACTGCGAAAACAATTATAATAATAATGATAACAATAATAATAACACTGATGATGGTAAAAATAACTAGGGAAGTACTCTGAGTCTGAGAGCGCACACAGTATACCTCCGCAATGTTTACAGGAAATTCAAAGGGGTCCTGAAATCAAAATTTCCCCTTAATCATCACAAAAGCGTGGTCGTTCGTGCCTCATGCTTTTTTCTTGAAGACAAGTCAGTAATTTATTGAGTTACGTTCTGACGAATGCGTGCTTAGAAACACATATATTAGTGCAACACATAAATGGACGGAGCGATCATAATTAAATTTGATAACTTGTGTATTTTAAATTTTTAACATTTCTTGTAAACTTCGTGAAGATTCGTTCTAACTTTTGGGTTATGTTACCGACAATGATAAAAACGAGCGTAGAGACAACGGGGAAACGGATTGACAGATCATCATAAAAATTTTGTCAGTTATTCTTCGTAACATTCCGAACAAGTCCTACATATTTCATGAAGCTCCGTTTATAACTGTTCAAGTTATAGTAAAAAATAATCAGGCAAACAAACATACAAACAAAATAAACGGTTGACCGGATCTTCATTAAAAGTTAATCACTTGTTCCTCCTATCTACATATCATTCCTTGTATGCTTTATCAAGATCCGTCCATAACCTTTTGAGTCATCTTGGTGACAGACCAACAAACAAACTCTGACAAAAATATGACCTCCTTGGAGAAGGTAATAGTAATAAATACCATACAAAACTTTGACCTTTCATTACATAGTGGGCCAAACCTATCGAGATATTCCTAGGCATTTATCCGATATCTATGGGGAGGCATCTGCTAATATCCTTCGAACGTCTATCAATTTTTTAATTAAATATGACAAGTAGCAGTTAACATACTTCCTGCTGAATAGGAAACATTAAGTAATTAGTTGAAGAATGAAGAACTTGTCAAGTGGAGTAGTGCTAAAATATAGTAGTATTATCAATTTTCATTTATAGTTTACACTTGTTAGTAGTTTGAAGAGTAGCAAATTTCGAGTTGTCCAGAAACTGGGTTCATTTACAAGTCGGCGTATGTAAAAATTGAATCACTTATCCCTGCTGCACGCATCAAGCAGTAGGGATTTTTTTTCCTCTGGTTATACACCTAATTAATTAATTATACACAAAGACACAATATATGTCAATATTGTGCTACAACTATCGTCACTAGAACTCTACCGATATTTTCAATGGTTCAAATTTTAGCTGTAGCTGCTCCGTATAACCTTCTCAATACTGTTATCCTTTTGCAAAAAAAGCTTCTTTGTGTCATAGCAACACCGGTATCGGGGCGTTCTCCTTCATCCGAGCTGTTCTGACATGGTCAATGGTCGAACATTTTGGCCTCAGCATCTCCATTTTTGGTTTCACTATATAGGCTCTCTATTGCCTCATAGTAAGAGCATTTTTGTTTATCATAATAGCCACCATCACCGCATCCCTTATCTTAACTCTACCGACATGGTAAAATATCAACAATTATAACTTCAACTATAGTCCACACGGGGCTTTCATCCCCCACTCTACCCTTTTTCCATATCTCCCCTCACCGCAGGTCCATCCTACCAAAGTCCAACTTCAGCACACCATTTGCCGATGCGAGGACATTTTTCAATTGTTTCCGACCCAATCTGTGAAGTGGGCCGCCCTCTCCAATTCAACATTACCTACACTATTGCCTCCGTTACCGGTTCCCATTCTTTCACGCCGAGAGTTCCCGAATTTTCGTAGCTGTCGAAGAAACTTGTCGCTTTACGGTGCAACGTAAAGGTGAAACTCCGGTCCCTGGCGAGAATAAAGTAAATGTGTCATTTATTTGCTTCGAAATTCGGAGGAGTAAGCGAGCTTGTAGGCATTCAAAGTCGGACAAAAGTAAGCTGTGCAAATTTCCGCTGGGTAGACGAGGAATTTTGTTGGTGTTTGGTCGACGTACGCCAGGAGACGAATACGGCAATGACGAAGTGAAAGAAGAATTGGCGTATTATGGAAGGGGCCCAGAGGAAAGAAAAACTTAGGCTTCGGCTTTTCTTTGGGAATGGGTACTTTGGTTTATCCAATGTCTTGTAGCCGAATTGGCGGCTTATAATAGGATAGAATATAATGATTACGCTTGAGGGAATGTGTCCCGCATGTAAACTTATGCTTATAAGTTTATGCGAAATTTGTGCTCAAAATTACTTGTTCTTGATGAAAATATACATTTTAATTGAGCAAGACAAAGAGTACAGTATTGTTGGCTTTACGAGAGCAATAAACCAACAGTTTATATCGACAGCTCCACAATAAAAGAGTCTACGTACTCTCCTACTTGGACATCACGAGAAGAAAGTCTACACACTTGCATCGATTTTTCTTCTGACTTTATAAGAAGAAAGTCTACATATTTTTATTCATCCCTCGTCTTGCTTCACGAAAAGAAAGCGTATATACTTCGATCGCTGCTGTCGTGTCTTCATCAGTTGACTGCTTCCTCTATTTAATAATAGTGAAGAAATTGTAGGCGAATATTAAAAGGCATTGCATACACTATCATGAAGCATTACAGGCCTCATCGTTAATGTTACCTCTGTGCTAATGACGACCACTTTTCCTTTAATGATACCTGCGCTAAATTCTCTTGGATGGCCAGTAATTACGCAGCTTCCTTATATAAGTTATTATTGGCCTCTCGATTTATAGGTCCACAGGGTACCAAGATAATATTCTGCTGAACAGCAAGTGGCATCTCGAGCATTCCGCTAGCGTAGCATTTTATTTACATATTGATTTTGCACAGATAGGAGCCCATTCAATGCGGTATTTCACAAAGAAGTAATTACTTACTTCATATTTTCACGTATACTGTGTATTCTTAAAGCTACAACTCAAGCACTGATGGAGCCAACAGCATCAGCAGAAATGACTGCAGTCATTTCTCAGATCTATGATTTGTTGATACAGCGGTAACAAAACTATCGTCAGTAGCTGCCCATATTATGTATGTTATGAGAAGTACTATACAGACGATAAATTACAAAAACTTTTTTGCAAATACCTATGTGTAACCGGTTTCTTCACTATTTGTTATTTATATCATATAATAGTCTTAATACCAGCTAGCTCGCAACATTAAATTAAATACTACATTACGGCTATTTAGTCGCAATTTATTTTCGAGGACTTCCGAAATACTAGACCATTATACCGATATAATTTTATAACACGGATTAATTTAAATTCTAGAGCAACGCCAAATGTGTACTTACACCTATTTTTTTATCATCCGTGCTTGGATATCCAGATTGTTTGAAGATTGAAGTGATGCATGCAGATGTCACATGATTCCAAGTGTTTTGGTTTAATCTAACACGTACAGGTTGTCCACAATCTAAGCCTCCCACGCTTCTGAATACTTTTCTATTTCTTTCACTCTCTTGGTCCGTCTACTGGTAATTATCTAACCTCATTTATATATATATATATATATATATATATATATATATCTTTGGATTCAGCAGGAAGAACTAGCTTCTCTATCTGTTTATGACAGAAGATGAGACATACAGAAATCACAGTTTCTACAAATAATTTATCAAGAGTAATTGCTGCAATAGCTATGAATTGATCTTGGTAATGTTAGTCTAGTTGGGGTTGTTCTAAAAAAAACGACACTGTTATTGCCGAAATAAAGTCTGTATAGCGCTCATCTTTGCCATTCTAAAGGCAGATCATGTAGAGCTCTTGATAGATGCAATGCATATTTTCCTTGCTGTCAGATCTTGATTACAAACATGAACACTGCAGGGATGCGGGCGCAAATTCTTCTCCGACAATTTTGACTGCGAGGTGTACTAGTATAATTATAATTAATATGTTCGAGTTTCGCGAGAGGTGCGGCATGCTTGCTAATATAAGCCATGACATCATCCGTTGTCGTAAGTCGGGCCTTTACAGCAGCGCCATCAGGAGCCAGTCTCGTTGCTGCCGCCACTGTTTTCTAACTGGTTTATCTGGTCGATGTCGTGTAGGATGCTGGGCTTTGGCTGCACTACTGAGTTGTGTATACTGCACAGGAGATTATTATAGGTGTAGTTTAAGTTTCGCTACTCACAGCAGTATCTGCGATCTCAAGAAAAGAGACAAGAAGGGACATGTAGCATTTCGATAGTAATGTGTATCCCATGCGTTACAGTATTCCCAAGAGGGATTAACGTGCATGGGTACATGAAGTCTGGAAAGAAGAGGAAGAACATAACAAGCCATTACTGATTGGAATATGATGATGGAAGAAAACACGTACAGTAGCCAAAAGAAATATGTCCTGAAGGCCAAAAGGCTAAGGTAATCTGTACAGCGAAGGGCTTCTCCCCATTACGCGAGATAGGGGAGAGAAACGAACATGTGCTATGACCTATAACCCATCTTATGCCACTTGAGAGGACAGTACAGGAGAATTACATATACATATGTTGATTTCTTTCCATAACAGAGATGCACGCAGCACAGCCCCTTAACACTGAAACTGTCTGTGCTCAGAGCCGACAAGACCAAAGGCCGTTTAGATACAACTCGCTTGTACAGCTGATTTTCACTCGCGTTTCATAGCAAAATAGTCACCTACTTTGCTCAGCGTATTAGGACAATTTTGACTGGTAGGTAAATATAAAGGGCACCGTTCAATTGGGCACGGAAAGGAAGTCTTCTGGGTTCAATTTGCCTCTTTTGAAAAATAGGATGGCTATCCTATAGTTTTCTGCAAACTGTAATAATAATAATATTTTATAATATGTAGGCATTGTGCTAGTGACTCTCAACAAATTCAACGATAACTAATTCTCATGTTAGTGTTTAGCATTATTCTTCGGTTAGTCCGTGCTTTCTCCGCAGCGGATCTTGCAACTGGCCGCAGCCCCTGCTGAGAGAATTAGTTTCGTACAGTTAGGAAGGTTTTCTAAATTTCCCCTTCTGTTCCGTGAGGGGGGCTGTCGATCGAAATAGCCGACCTCGTCCTTGGGAAATTTTTACTCTCTCTCCCTTGTTTTTCTTTTTTTCCTATTCGTTACGCTTTATCTGACGCTAGTTGTAGCGCATGTGGCCAACTGTGATTTACCGACGGGAATGCCGAGATAAAACATCCCTATACTGAAACGTCATAATAAACTGTGCTTCACTGCTTGGATCAAGTCGTGCGGCATTGGTGAGGTGGTAAAACCTGAAATATAATAATAATAATAATTCCCAATTTAGCGTTGGACACAGCATCCATATGAGAAAATAACCGATTTTTTTCTCTTTCTCTCTCAGAAGTGCCCTAGTTCAAACTGTAATGCGTCCATCTTATTTCATTTCTAAACTTGATGCGCATCATCTAACGGATATGAAATGTCACACCTTAGAAAACGCACACCGCATTTCAAACTGTAGCATATCTAGTTATTTCTAGATTTTTCCTTTTTTATCGCAGATAGAGTAAACATGTTTAACAAAATCGCAATCACTAATTTCAATTAGGCCTGTAATCCCACATGCAACGCACACCTAGGTACCTCCTAGTCTCATAGAGTAATTAATGTGTCAATTTTAAGTTTTGTATTTTATTTTTTATACATAAGATGAAAGAATATTAATTATGAGTGTCTGTCACAAATTGTGCTACTTCTTTAGTATCTCTACTTTGCAGTTTCAAAAAGTATATACTATACATATTTTGAGCATTGAATTTTCTTTTTAGAATGTATAGAAAAAAGTATTAAACATGCGTGTCTATGAAAAGTTGTGCTACTTCGAAGTTTCAGAGAGTAATATGACTAGTTTAAGCTTTAAATTTTCTTTTTATCACATATAAGGTGAAAATTATTGAACACGAGAAAGAGCTTCTTATTTAGTTTCTAACTGGTTAACACCGACTACCTACTTAGGTCAATCCCCAAGTCGCCAGTTAATCTTGTCCCATGTATTAGTTATAAGGATGTTACTTGTAAATATGAATACCTCAAGGTGCAGTGTCCTGATTTGTTGGTCACTGCATCCATATGAGAAAATACAGAGTTTTCTTTCTTTCTTTCTTTCTTTCTTTCTACCCACTGAAATGTGGCATTGACCCTCAATAAATACCTTTAAGACTGGTAGAAACTCAATCTTGCTCCATATGATGGAATTTTCAGCCTACTCAAATTAACATTTTTTTCATAACTTGAAGCACGATTCAAAGCGGCAAGGTTTCTGACAAATGAAGTAGTCATGGCTTAAATCGACTTTAACGACCAAATCGAACGCGTCCTCAGGCGTAGAAGCTTAATTTGTGCGGACCTTCTAACAGGAGCCAATTGGCTTCACCACTCTGAACTGCGTTGCCGGTTTAAATGCATGCAATTTGATTACGTTAAGCCGACTGAAAATTGTATTTTGATTAAAAAATCTACTTTTTCTAAGTTTGCAGGACAATCGACCAAGAAGTAACGCCTGAAAAACTAAAGGATGTGAGCCTGCCTAAAGTTCCAGTCAAGTTTCGAAAGCCTCATTTCGCCGACCAATTGCACGCGCTCTTATTCACAGAAAGGAACGTCCTACGAAGATGCACTGATGTTTTTCTTAAAGCAGATAGTTTGATGATTTACAGAAGAGTATCATAGGCAGAGTCATGCACTCTACCCGTCATGTGTAGAGGTCTCATTGCGGTCCCCGTCAGTCCAGTCGTAGCTTTTCTCAGAATAAAATCAGGGTCAGTTAGAGTCCCATAGTTTGTTAAATTTTTTGCGTGTGTCTTTTAAGGATTTTTCAAGATACTAGCAATCAAAGCTTTGGTTAATTAGAAGACACTTCCGAAGTACGTTTATGGTCTTATTTTGTCCTCAGTGTCCCTCTGAAAACCGCTAGTTTTGACAGCGATATTGAAATATATTTTCGTTGTCCACAACAATAATGCAGTAAAAGTGCAGGGTACAAATTTCCTACTCTTCGAACGCTCAATAGACGAAAAAACACTAATCCGTAGAAGGTAACGGAAAAAATTGGTGGGCTACTCAGACAGTTGCAGTACACATGTGAATTTTACCTTAAAAAATAATTTCCCATTTGAGTTAATTTACTTTCGCCGTAGGAATAACAAACACTAAGTGAAACATTGCTTATTAGCAATGACATGAGGAAGAAGGTTTATACGATTCATACGAGGTCGAATGGCCTTACACGTGCATGTGCCAAGAAAAGTCTCCAAATTACCTCCTGCAACATCAAACGCAAACCGGAAAGTTGAATTTCTAAAAGTTAAATCCAATCACTAATGGCGATTTGACTGTGTCGAAGTACGAACTGCATCATGTGTTTGCAGAGCAATAATAATTGGCCGCTGAATCCTGTAACAACACATGTACAGGAGTCCTCGTTACAGATCATACCCGTTCCATAAAGTTTTGTTTTATTAGAATCAATGTTTTTCCGTTGCAAATATTCAATATGTATACTCTTGCCGTTGAGTGCATAGTTATAGTGAGCACCTGGTACTAAAACTTTTGAACCTATATATCACTAACTGCGCAAAGCGAGTGGGTCCCGTATAACTACGGCTTCCTGTACACGAATGCAAGTAACTAATATCGTGCTTACACTAGTTTACCTTGACGTCAGAGAATGATTGAAGATTCAATGCAATGATAAGTATATTGTACAAAATATATTTATAAAGCTGTCGAAGTTAAAGTTAGGCACGCAGAGGACAGGAATTTTACAGAATTCAAAATATGAGACGTTCAATCTTATGGCTTCTAGCCTTGTGCGATGGTTCACTACCGCTCGTAAATATGGATACTCCCATATATGACATGTATTTTCCCACCTATCTTAGTCCCATAGTGCGTATTTTTTCTAAAAAAAAACTCTAGTTATTAACACGATGGCAATTCTTCTCTGACTATGCAGTATTCACACTCTGAAGGCAATGTAGACCCTGTCGTTGGTTTCCCAAGTTGAGGATTTCTGTGAAGGAGAGGGATGCAACTATGAGCTATAACCGTGGTGAGACATTTCTGTAAATAATTAGAATGCAACTATGCCTCATGTGATAACCTTAAATGGTGAAATATTGCCCCTTATGAGACCTTTCTGTAGATAATCAGAATGCAGCTATCCCCATTTGACAACCCAGGTGACACAGTGAACCCTGGTGAAACAGTTCTGTAAATAATAAGAATGCTATTGACCCATGTGATTACTCTGGTAGGAAATTAAATAATGGTGAGCCATTTCTACACACATTGAAATGCAGTCAATATACCACGTGACAATGCTTGTGAGAAATTCAAATCCGGTAAGAAATATCTACTATATAATAATTCACGTCGTGTTTTTATTTATTTATTTATATATTTATATCTTTCCTGTCACGCTCTACGGGAATAACATAGGAGAAAATTCAGATTTCAAAATGTAAAAAAAAGTGGGGTACCTTGGAATCTTTTTCTTCAGTATTAGATAGGGGAAAAATAGAACTAAGAACATAGGAGAAAATTCAGATTTTAAAATGTAAAAAAAAATGTGGTACCTTGGAATCTTTTTCTTCAGTATTAGATAGGGGAAAAATAGAACTAATAAGATAGGAGAAATTCAGATTTCAAAAGGCGAAAAAAAAATTGGAAACCTTGGAATATTTTTCTTCAGTATTAGATAGGGGAAAAATGAGGAAGCCCAAAAGACGGCGGGGTTTTGGTGAAGTGTTAATTTTTTTGCCGCCGTCATTTATAATGACTTCATGGGCCACTAGTCTATAAATAATTAGAATGCAACTGTGCACATTATAACAACATAACCACTCCAACGAGATATTAAAGGAGATGGCATTATTATTTTGAAAATAAGAAATTATGTGTATCGGATGGATGATGATAATGGAGAAATATACACATTTAGCAAAAATTTCTAACTTTGACTGACACATACACTAAATTTAAGCTCAAAAACAATTATTCAAGCATTAAACGCGTCATTAACGCAATGTTTTCTCAGGCAACTGTGCATGCGAAATCAGCAGACAGTAAACATTGATAGCATTATCGCTTATGGAATCATCGTTCTATATCATTATTATTATAATTGTGAAAAGCTCGATAAAAATCTGGAAATTTTTTGTTGTGTTTTAGTGCTGATGTGAAGTGACGTCACAAACACTCTGGGGAATTCCCTTAAAAAAATTAAAATCCAGTTTTTTTGTAAAATTAGGAGAAACAAGTCAAGTCAGTATTCATGTATGTTCTTTTGCATGTGCATTTATTGTTTATTAAGGTCAATAGAACATAGAATATCATTGCTTCAACTACCATTTTCTTCATTTCATCTAAAAACTAAATTGAATTTTTAAACCGTGTTTCAACCAAGTGTGTGTTGCAGTGTCATCTTCAAGTCTTGGCTTTAATAACTATATTAATTATGCCACCCAATATGTTTTTCAATGACTGGTGTTGATTTTGCAACTGCACTTTACAGTAGAAACAAGATGTGTTCAGATCCGAACTTTTTGAACGTAAATGCAGATTTATATTTTTTTATTATTCGAACTGTTTATGGGAGCAAATATCATAAATTTACATCACACGTCCGTTGCCTATGTTTTCTGCTTCAAAATTTTTTTTCGTTAGTACGTTACTTTGTACTACCTTCTCTTACTTCAATGATTTTTTCTATAATACCATTACGTTAACCTCTGCTGCCAGAAAATCTCTTTCGGGTCTGCATTACGTAGAACTATTTCCATGAAAACAGTTGAGCCCTCGGTAATTAAGCACACAGCCCGCGACATAACACATCCTAAAGGACAAGAGACACTGAATCAAGAACACCAACAGTTGACGGGGCGCACACGAGTGTAGCTAGCCCTACTCTGTCACCAATGGAACACAGCTTTCGCTCCTCATCAGCAGGCTGCAATGACGTTAAACCTTTTACTGGGAGGCTGAAAAACGCTTTCGTATATGGGAATTACATCAGGGAAATAATCATATACGGTCGCTTGCCCGGTCAAGGATTAACGTGAACGATTAAGGCATAAAAGAGCTCACCGAAATACGGATCAGCTCTCTGCAATGCACCCACTATCCGTCAAATGTATATTTCTCATCAGCTGCTGGTAGTTTCCTAGCTCTAGTTAACACACATTAAATTTGCTCTGCGATACACGAATCATTTTTTTACAGCTGCTGGTACTTACCTAGCTCTAGTTAACACACATTAAATTTGCTCTGCGATACACGAATCTTTTTTTTACAGCTGCTGGTACTTACCTAGCTCTAGTTAACACACATTAAATTTGCTCTGCGATACACGAATCTTTTTTTACAGCTGCTGGTACTTACCTAGCTCTAGTTAACACACATTAAATTTGCTCTGCGATACACGAATCTTTTTTTTCAATTGCGGGTACTCTCCTAGCCTTATTCAGCTCAGGCCATATTCACCCTGCTATAAACTGGTCTAAGTAATTTATAACCACTGTCAAATGCATAGAGCGCCAACAACCCACAATAACTTAATGCTCGTACAGACGAGTCTCTTGTGAATTCTGTACTAGAATATTCTATGATTGTGTTCCTCCATTTCTTTGATTTTAGTTCTTGTCTTATTCTAAAAGGAACTACCCATAGTCGTCGGGGTTAGAACTTTGCGCCAAGTTTGGCTTGAGCTTCACGCTGCTGCTATTACTAAACTTTTAACACTTTTCATACCAGCCTGTGTTATATTGCTACTAGGTTCTTTGTCCTATCGCTTGCATTTCCAAGGAAAAGAAACTCTGTTGCGAGATGGCACAGCTTGGTGCAGGTTGAGGTAACCCTATCGCGCCTACCATACTCATTAAAGAACATTACAGAGAGTGCAAAACATAATACGCAATAATTATGCAGGTACGGAACGGTCAATTCCTTGGCCCATCGCAGCGGACGTTAAAGACAATGCTATTTCTACGAAAAGCTGATTTTTTTGCTATTATTAGTTAGCTAATTCCAGCAAAAAGTTAGCACTTTAGTGGAGCATCTAATTTGTACGTAAATTCGCGTTTTTTGCGTGCGCAGGCGCATAAGCAGAAGCTGGGTCCATAACGCCTGCGTAAGGGCGTCGCTGGTGTACGCCAGAGGCCCAGCGAAGGCCAAGCCAAGCGGGCTGCCCACTTTATTGGAGCGTGCGATCCACTTACTGAGTCTGATTAGCATCGTAACTATGGCATGCTATTAATCATGCATGACGTACAGCCTCTGAGTATGACGACATCCTAATACTGACGGTGAGTCATAGTATTGGTCATGCTGGAAAATATCAGTGAAGTTCTCTTTGCACGCTTCTGGAAACGGATTGGCCATCCCCATAACTGTATATTTTAGTCATGGTACCTATGACCTGAAACGATTATCAATGAACAATCTCGTTTTGAAGTAAGCAAGTTATGCATTGCGAAATACGTGAGGTTTTCGACAGTATACATTTTTTTATTACTTGGTGTCTTCCTGCAGTACACTAAGAGTGCATTATGCAAGTTGCAATCATCGGAAGGGGAGTGTACCGATTATCTTGAAATATTAGTGAACATTTTTGTTTTTATAATGACCATATCTTCTAAGTCAGGAATTGCGTAGCTTTAGAATTAATTTACAGTGTCATTAGATGATCGATCATAATAAACACTATAACTATGTATCAATCTCTCTAATTCTTACTGTTCTGGTGTCGTAAACTGACTGAGTCGGGAGATAGGCGACTGTCAAATAAAAACGTTCTTGACGCTCTGTTCTTTAGCTACAGTCATCCGGAAACTTGCATGATACCGTATCGAATGGACCATCAGCTTAAAGCAAATAGCAGATGTAACTATCGTGCTCCTTATTTTTTCTGCATTTGTGCAAAACCCGTCAGTGCGCCTTGCATGTTAGTAGTCATCTGTTGCAAATATCAACGACGAACTAGCTATCTGTTTCGAGGTGTTCTTCTGAGCCGAATAAATATTTAATCTGAGTATATCACTGACCAAAACTTTACTGTGGAATATTTTAACGGCCATGCACAATCGCAGGCAGCGCTAGGAACTAATTTTAATAATTTTCGATAAAGCTTCTCAATGATTTGGCATGAGCGTTGAATATATCAGTGGTCATTTTGTCGCTTACACATTTAAACCTAATGCCAGCAAAGCATCTCCTGCTATTCTAAGAGCTGAATGCTGATAGTGAGCTTTTTTAATTTATTGGTTAATGATACCTTACTTAAATCAAGCATGCATGAATATGCCGGCGGTCGATACGGAAGATGCATATCTTCATGCCGCTGTAACTACAGAATTACAGCTACAACTTATTTTACATTTAAGTCAGAGTTTCTGGATTACACTTAGTCCTGCTTCTCTATCAGTTTTCTCTACGGAAATAAAGAAGCCTAATAAAAGATGCCTCGAAGTTGTTTGTCATTCTTCGATTTAAATTCCTTCACTCCATAGGTGCACGCCTTCAAACGGAATCAGCTCCTCCAGGACGTTCAATAGGAGATTATCTTTTGCTCTATATAATTTCAAAGGAGGAAAGAAGCCAAGGAAAATACGGTGAAGTGTAGCTCTATAAACAAATTGATCCAAATGCATTGAGCCAGAAGCTGCCGGTAGATCGACTCAATTCGTGCAGGAAGTTCAATCTGGTCGTGCGCCCTATACCTGCTTCCGCTCCATAAGAGTTCAAAAGCTCAGAAATCAGTTTCTAGTGATGAAAAGTAAACCTACAACGATATTAAATTCGGGTCTATTTGCTTTACTCCATTTGTATTTGCACAGCGAGAATCATAAAAGTGTGAATAATGGAACCCAAATCCTAGGCCGTAATGCGAACGAGAGAACTCGCGGGTCTCGGCCTCTGCAGCCATCGGCACGCGACCTGCTTACCGTGTTGGAGTCGGCAGTTTTGACAGCACTGCTCTGCAGGCGATTTTTTTTTTCTGTAGTGATGGAAGTAATTTTACACCATAGAAACTTTACCTGATGATGATTCGTGTATGCATCTAAAGCTTGGACAATAGCGTGTTCTAGAAAAGACTCGTTAACTTGCAGTTGTGTTCTTAGCAGTTATACATTACCACTTCTGCGGTAGAGGAATTCAAAATTGCAATATGGTTGAAACATGAAGTTGTTGTTTACGCAGGTGCATCTGCAATACTGGAAAAATCGATACAGGGATAAATGCTTCAACTGCTACGCTAGTAGTATGCGATAAACCTGCCTGCGCGATAAGTGGTTGAAAGCTATTAGGAGCTTGTTCTCAGTATTACTTTTAACCCTAGAATAGAAGTATCTGTATTTTCTTCCTTTCTATCGGTGATGAGCTGATTTTAAAGGGTGTTATAAAGGCTTCAGGGCAACTAAGTCTTCTCAAGAAATATTTTAACTGCAAAAATTAATTTCTTGTGTGGGCTTTGAAGAGTCAATGTGCTAATCGAAACTATTTTTTATATTTGGACTCCTCTCCAAGTAACTCCCAGTAGCTATCAACGCTGTTACTATATAAAAACGACCTGAACACAATGGAATTAGTTGCAGAAATAAGGCAGTATGATTTACAACCTCCGATCCATCTCAGTTATAAACGCATTCGTTTTACGCAGTATCCATCATCAACCATGCGACTATCATGCAGCCATTCAAACACATTTCCGGTATTCACTTATATGCGTGAATATACCGTCTGTATTCCAAATTTCGCTTCTTATATCTGCTCGCCCGTCTATGGAAGTAATTGCAAGTGCAGATTTTTAGCGTATCGTCAAAACAGTAATTTTGTGTCCATATGTATTATAAATGGGAGGAAAATATTCGACATTAAATACAGCGACTGCATTATAGGAATGCAATGAATTGAGTTTAATCTTTCTTTCCATGAGATTTTCAGGTGCCGTGTAATTGGTTTCATTGTTAAAACATTCATGAGCAACCTTTGTAACTTTAATACTTGTTTCCACGGTCAAGTTATAGGCCTCAGACAGCTGGGTCTGATGCTCTATCTATTTTACATGTAATAACGGTAGACATATATCTATATATGCCATGCTCCTTGCATTGGTCCTAATCCACATTTTAGACCTCAAACAATACACAAACATTGTTCTGAGTCAACTGCTCTACACAACACACGCAGCAGCGATCCGCACAGAATAATATAAGCTACTGATACTGATGATATTCCATGTCTGAGGAGGCATCAGCCGTGCACCATGCAACATCGGTCTAGGTTTGTTGTTTCTTTCTCCATAGATTCAGTTGATCGTCATAAACAGATTTTGTAGTTGGCAACCGTGGTAAGAGCAGCCAAGTTTATGACTCTCGTTTCTCGCCGTGCTGTCCCGGAGAACGCAACATTTATGACAAAAGAAGGCCGCGTTTTTTCGCCACGCGAGCCTGAGAGTTGCGCCGCCATGGAGCATCGCATCTGACTACTCCTTGACAGATATGACCGCAGTGATCATGTGTGTGTATGTGTGTGTGTGTCGGGGCTTCATCAGCGCAAGACTCTGCTGATCCGTGAGGGTGCATGAGCTTTCTTTTGTGCGGGACAAGATTAGAGAATACTGAAGGGTCACCTTTTGCTTTTGCCTGCACGATGACGGGTATTCTTAGTTTGCAGGGGAAGGTAGCAGCATATATAGTGTGGATAAGTCTGCGCGCATTGATTTGCACAATGCTCTAGTATTCCGTAATGCCGCGTCTACACGATCCATCTTTTCGTCGAAGTTTGAGATCGTGGAACGATTTTGATCGACAAACACAAGCGGCGAGCCTTAGAAGTTTGTGATTTTTGTTTGCCAGCAGAGCTGGAAATCTTTGAGCTCGATCAGGTAGTGTTTGTCAAACAAAAAGTTAGTAAATTTTATTTCGCTCTGTAAATATAGGTAAGTATCTGTTCTAATTATATTATTTAGTAATTACGGCATAATTTTCTTATTTAAATTTACCCGCATAGCGAATGTTGTTTATGTTTGATTCGAACTTCTGTACAGCGGGAAGTTATTGGCAACTATATGTTGCCAATAAGTAATAACTGTAGTATATTCCTAAAGTAATAACTGTAGTATATTCCTAAAGTAACGTCTGTACCTTTTTTTTATCATTAGTAAAACCTACAATGGAGCAAGAGTTACGTTTTAATGGAAGAAACGCATGTACACGGTGTGAATTGCAATAGAATTTGAAGAAATTTATAAATAAATCATGAGAAATTATTGTTCTATCATCTGCATTTTGCATTTGAGGGGATGCCTGTGAGTGAATTTTTAGCTATAGTTTTCGCCAGTATATATATATAAATCTTTACCCACCAATCAGCATCTACAACTAAAATAAACATCTGACCGATAAAGTGAAGGTGGAATATCGATTAATAGTAATGGAATGCTGAATTCGCGGATAGTGACCTTGAAGTGTTCATGGCTTCTGTTTTTGATGCCGTTGGGACAAGGAAGCGAATGTTTGTTTTTGTGTTTGTCGATTCTTGTGTTTGTGATCGATGAAGTGATGGATCGTGTAGACGCGGCTTATGAGTGATGTTTCTTTTGTGCGCAATAAAATCTGGTGATTGTGAATAACCATCCTTGACTTTTGTGCCCACGTTGGGAGCTTTCCTTTGAACGTTATAACGTTAGGATAATTTAAATACATGATCACTCGCAGCCTCTGCGGGTGTGATGCTACAGTGAAAGTTCATTTATGAGTTGAGAGATTTATCCTTGTTGCTGCCCTCAGGAGTATACTGAGATGTAGAGTTTCAGCGTTCTATGTATCTGTCCTTGTGCGACTAGAACTACCAAAGGATGTTTTTTCCAAGGATCATAGTCGTTTTTCTCAAAAATCGCATTGGAAGCCCTGGCTGCGGCAGCAGAAGTGGGTGAGTGGACCAGCACCGGTGTGACCAAGGAGGAAATATGACATTATTTGCAGTATCCACAAAAGGCCCTACCAATTATAAGTACCAAGGAATACTTCCTTCGCGCAGGAACGACATTATTTGAAGCTTCTAAATAAGCCCGCTGGCTCTGATGGGTCAAATGTATTATTTTTAGCTATGCAACAGCCAGTCCACGGAGGTGCACCCATGGGTCGTGGGCAGTAAAATCGAGACGCACGTCGTTTCTAGTTACCAAATGGGCAGTAAAATCCAGGCACGTCGTTTCTATGTAGTTACCACGTGGGCAGTAAAATCCAGGCGCACATCGTTTCTAGTTACCATGTGGACAGTAAATCCAGACGCACGTCGTTTCTATGTAGTTACCACGTGGGCAGTAAATCCAGACGCACGTCGTTTCTATGTAGTTACAACGTGGGCAGAAAATCTAGGCGTAGGTCGTTTCTAGTTACCACGTGGGCAGCAAAATCCAGGCACACGTCCTTTCTAATTACCACGTATATGCATTGCGCATGTACAGTTTGGCTCAACAGAAATGTCTTTGGAAGGCTTTTTTAATTGTGCAGACAAACGAAAAATGGCCACCTTTAACTTTTTTCGTGCAATGGACGATTGAGAGCCTCCTTTTATGCATGAAGTTACAACAAAAAATAGACATCTTTTGGCAGAGTGTGTGGACACTGTCGAGCCAAGCGGCTACTAATGAGCTATAACGAACCTTTCCTGGCATTATCAAAAGCTGTAACATGTAGAGGAGCCTCCTTTTCGTTATATGTATGTGTGTGTCATGGTATTTGCCTGTATTTAAGTTAAGGGGCATCGTGCATTGCACTATGTATACATACATCTTACTACAGCTTGTGTGAGTGGGTGATGATGAATTCTTTACATAACAGTAATATCGTTATCGCAGGGCCATATTTACAAGCCGATATCGTTGTTACCACAAGCTGTAACCGTTGTCGGTATCCATGATTGCTGCAGATTAATATCGCACTTTTTGAATCATCAATCTATAAGTATCCTAATTAGCTGAAACAGCAAGTCATAATAGCACAAGACTGTAAGTAAGGAAGTGGCAGGAATACGATAACCACCGGCCTTAACGTCACATTCTGCAATCGTTAACGACGCTGCGGAAGCCTCGTGAAGTGAACAGAAAAGGTGGAGGCTTGGGCACGTGCGGTACCTGCCATGGGAGCATCCTGGCGCAGGTTCCCGCCTTTCTATACAGTTGTGCTCCCTGTACAAAGATCTATTGTTAGCAGAATTGCTGGAGGTGAGCGCTTGAGCGATCATGTGAAGAAGCAGGTGCGAACAACCCCGCTCATTGTTGGAACTGAGGCTAGTAGTGAAGACATGACAGACTTCTTGTTTGTTTAAATGACTGTGGAAGGCCAGGGAGTCTACACTCGGAACATTATCTGGCCACTACCGTGACTGCAGTGAGAACCGTGCGACCAACGGCTGGACTGTACCGTGCAGTTGTGTCTGCCTGTAATAGTATCAAGCTCACTACCGTGACTGCTGTAAGTACCGTGCGACCAAGGGCTGGACTGTACCGTGAGTGGTACTACTTGTACTGGTATCTGACCAACCATACCGTGACTACAGTACAAACCGAGCAACCAATCGCTGCGTGAACTGCACCGTGCAGTCGTGAATACATGTACTGGTATCGGGCTGACTATGCACTGTCTGCAGTAGCAAGGGTGCCATCAGTGAACTGTGCCTGACCAAATACGTGTAAGGTTTCCTACACTATGTAACAAGAAGCGAAAGAGGTGCTGTCTAGGCGACAGTATCGTGTGTGTTCACACTACGCGTGCCTACAGGGAAGTGTCTGTTCGAGGCTGAGCCGCTGAGAGACCCGAGTTGACACTGTACTATGCTGCGAATTCTACCTTTTATTTCCAAAGTGCTCTTTCTGATGGTACCGAAGAATTATAGTGAACCGAAAAACGATAGTGTGATTACCATAGAAATGGTAAAACGCAAAGGTATCGCCGCCTGCATAGCTGCCTGCAAAAAATTATAAGGATAACTCATTTTTTCTGGCAGTTTTTATTTGGGAGTATATACCTACAAGTACATGTATATAGACACATATATAGGACGCAAACATTTCCACTTCTCTCACTTCGTTCGCGGCTGATAAGCATTAAGTATCGTGCTTAAACATTTGATTATTAAATGCAAACATTTCTCCAACTAGGCTTGAAAGGGGAAGTTCTATGTAGACCATGTCTCACTAATGAGAACAATAATCTAGGCAGTGTTTTTGTGTGTCTTCCTGTAATTGCACTAATGTAAAGTTGGTTGAGTTTTCAATTCTTATTGCAAAATCAGGAATCATCGGATGAAGTCCTGGCATCGTTGGATAGGACACCTAACGTGGGTGCAGGTTCCATAATTCTCAGTCATAATCCCATATTAATTACCTTTGTGTTTTTATACGTGCCTAACGGTGCCTTTATATATAGACTTATCTGGTGAATAACCATATGTAGATCAACTTTTGTTTGAGTATGTGCGATAGTAATTAGTCTAACATTTTATTTGGAGAATTGCTGGAAGGTTTGATATAATTCTGATTGGTGTCGACACTTATTTATTTGACGCTCAATACAGCCATCCCCTTTACTTGGAGCAAAGGCCAGAGAAGAATGAAAACTACAGCAAAAGAGCAAAAGTCCAAACATCAAAGCATGACCAACGAACGGGAGCGTCCTGTGATGGCCGTCGCCTGCCAGAGCCACCTCGTGGGATACACATGCAGCTAGGGATACACATGCAGCTCGGGATACACATGCAGCTCGGGATACACATGCAGCTCGGGCTACACATGCAGCTCGGGATACACATGCAGCTCGGGATACACATGCAGCTCGGGATACACATGCAGCTAGGGATACACATGCAGCTCGGGCTACACATGCAGCTCGGGATACACATGCAGCTCGGGCTACACATGCAGCTCGGGATACACATGCAGCTCAGGCTACACATGCAGCTCGGGCTACACATGCAGCTCGGGCTACACATGCAGCTCGGGATACACATGCAGCTCGGGATATAGATGCAGCTCGGGATACACATGCAGCTCGGGCTACACATGCAGCTCGGGATACACATGCAGCTCGGGATACACATGCAGCTCGGGATACACATGCAGCTCAGGCTACACATGCAGCTCGGGCTACACATGCAGCTCGGGATACACATGCAGCTCGGGATACACATGCAGCTCGGGATACACATGCAGCTCGGGATACACATGCAGCTCGGGCTACACATGCAGCTAGGGCTACACATGCAGCTAGGGCTACACATGCAGCTAGGGCTTCACAGTCTAAAGACTTGACTGTTAGTGCAGTTCAAGAAAAGATACGTCAAGACAAACCGGCTTTCATTGCACAAGCTTCCCAATACTTATACAATTTACAGGAAGATAGCTACATCTACATAGAAATTGAAGTTCTCTGCACAAAAACTGCCCAATGGCCAAATTTTTAAGAAATAAATATTGATGAAAAATAGTCTATCAACCATTCTTGCTCGCTGTCGTCACTGTAAGCGAGAATTGTTGAAAGATACATCTAAGAAAATTTAAAATTTTTAAGTGATATATCACCACATACAGACACATTCTATGGTATAAACATCAAGGATACATTGTATCTATAAATCATCTGCTTACTGTAGGCTCAACTTCAACGATTACAGAAGGAGATACTGGCGTTCTCTATGAATTCTTAGCCTCAGTGAAGCCAGTATTTACGGATCAAATTAAATGTATGCAAGTGAAGCATGAAAACAAAGTCAGTTTTTTTTTTTAGAGCAGCTAAGGTGAAAAAACACGCAATTACGCTCTGACTTTTTGCGTAGCAACTAGGCTGTAAAACATCAAGCAGCGATGTGCTTCATTTTCTGAGTTACCGTATTACTGCTGGTATATGTATGCCTTATGCATGTTGCACGGCGGGTGCAAGAGTAAATATACTGTCACTGGACAACAGGTATATAAAAGATCAGACTATAAAGGGTGGAACAAGATCTGCATTTCCTTATTCCCAAGCTTAAGTATATAAATTCAAGGGAAGTTGTAGGTCAGCGACACTTGTAATAGAAAGGTCAGGAAGACAATATCTAAGACAGAATAACGGTCTTGTACTTCGTTACTACATTAATAAATGCGATAGAACAGGGTCAGTGATCCTAATGAATGAAAGCGACGTCAATGCCCACAGGGAAACAGTACGATCTTTGCTCCTCTACTGTACCGTTTGTTAACATCATATAAAAGTTGCAGGTGAGTGATTGTATTGAATAACGGTTACGTAAAATAGGATATGAGTACCCCTAACGCCAAAGCTATACGAATATCAAGAAGAAGCTGTAGGTGAATTTTTTTTTACATAACGCAATAGTTCATAGAGTGCCGGAGCGTGAGTGTCTGCGGCTCTCTAGGAATGGGACTGTTCGTCCGTCTACTGCCAGATATCTAATCTATGGTTCACTATTGAAAACATAAAGAGTTTAGGTAATAGATGTAGGTATCACCACAAGGCTACCGCGTCAATGAAAATAAAATAGAATCTGCAAGTGAGTGATCTGATAGTGAAAACACAACGTTGATACATACGGAAAGCGTGTGAGATCTTTGCACCCTTAGTGCCGTGTTTACGAATATTGTATTATACCAGCTGCAGGTCACTGATCCTGCAGAATAGAAACGTCGTAGAGTCAAGAAGTAGCAAATGATGTGTTGCTCTTGACGAGAGTATATAGAAGCGAGTATTATATTACGGAAAATAATATCTTTGTTCGAAACATGTCTGCACTGCAATATTGCAATAAGAATTCTTATGAAAAAGAAAAAGCTTCAGCAGTAAATGAAGTGCGTATTAGATTATAAGCCAAAGATGCGCTTATGAACATTCGACAGGAGTCTTCTTGTAGTTACTGAAGTAATGAGTAGAGCTGAAGGATTTACGCATGGAAACTGTAACTGTAACAATCTCACATTCCGTAATCTAAAAAATACTCAATTACCAATACCCTAGCAGTATTTTTGGCCGACCACGAGGCAGTTTTCTAATAATCACTTCTTTTGGGGCGGCCATGAGTTTTCGAAGGGAAATTTGTTATCTACCAGTGCAATCATTGAATTCCTAAACCTTGACTATTTATGAGAATTGTACTACATGTAGCCGAAAAATTTTGTGTGGTATGTGAATGGAAAAATGAACTTCATATGATAATTCCCAGCTCCATTCGTAAACGACGCTTGTAGTACAGGCTTTCCCACGACCCCCCCCCCCCCAAAAAAAAAAATTAGTTTGGTCGTTTAGGGATCAAGGCGTCTTTAAATTGTTCATTTTCAGTCAGACAGTGTTATCTGACTAGCTTTTAGTCTCCCGGAACTTCTGTCCTGAGCATTCGATAAGCCACTTTCGATCTAGTTTCAGAGACTAATCCCAAACGAATAACGTTTCAGACGCCCACTGAATCCATTTCGCAGCACTGATTTTGAGGCGACATATAAAGGATTTTTAATGACGTCTGCTACTCGATCCAAAGTTGAAAACCCAACATCCAGGAGTGAAGTTTCAGAAAATTTAAGACTTACGAGATAAGCTCATCTCGAAGAAACATTTCCAATCAATGACACATTATTTACATGAATTACTGAATCCCGCAGGTGTAGTCCGTGGATTGTTCTCCCTTTTAAGTAGTCTACGGCGCAATCATAAATTAAAAAAAAAAAAATCCAAGCTTTTGAACGTTATCCTTCCAATACCGCTCCCGTGCAATTTTTTTGCAATACATTTCAAAAACTCAAATTGCGTTAAACAGAACTCAAGGAATTATTATTACAAACGTAAATAATTTGCCTCATTTCAGTTTCTCTTGTTGTCTTTGCGACTTTCAGCGTCGAGTCCACACCTCAGTTCTTTGCTCATCATATGTCATTGTACTCATGAGGCGTCCAAGTCTGTCTCTGTGTCCGTGTGCGCACGTAAACAGCACGCAGAAGAGAACTCGACTTTCTAAGTTCTCATTCCATAAAAAAAACTAGAGCACTCTGAGAGCGCATACCTCTGTCAAGTGAGGCAACGGTAGCAAAAATTCAAATTGGCTCTGAAACCCTAATTTTCTTGGCATAAACTCCAAAATCTAATCATTTGTGCCTTTCTATATTAATAACAGCTTGTTCAATTTTTTTGAAGATCCGTTCATAACTTTTTGAGTTATACTGTTAACAAAAATTATGACAAATATGAGTCAAACATACAAACGAACCAACCGATCTGCACCAATATTTGATCATTTATGTTTTTTATCATTACTAACAACTACTATAAATTTCATAAAGATCCATTTATTATTTTTTGAGTTATTGTGCTAACAAGCATTCATAAAATTAAAAACAGTGACAAACGAACGAACGAACAAACGGATTATTACCAAAATTTAGTCATCTACTCTTTGTTATATACCTAACAGCTCATGTTAATTTCATCAAAATCCGTCCATAACTTTTTTGAGTTATGGCATCGAGAAAAATGACGCAGACAAACAAACAAACAAACAAACGGATGGATATATCTTCACCAAAAGTTAATCATCTGTTCCTCTTACCATACCTAACAAGCCCTGTAAATTTCATCCAAATCGGTTCATAACTTTTTGGGTTATCTTGGTGACAGACAGACAGACAGACGGACAAACAAACAAAGAGACAGACAGACAAACCCGACGAAAACATAACCTCCTTGGCGGAGGTAGTTAAGAGAAGTCTAAAACTTAGTAAAGGACACTTGCCATTCTACATATAGGAATGGTGTGATTCAAAAGCCTGTCCACACGATGGTCAAAAGAACGCGTTTCTTTATCTTTGCGTCCGCAAGGTTTGATATACACATTTATATCGCTTACGCTCGCAAAAAAAAAATTCAAATGTTAGAATTTGCTCCAAGGTTGAAGAAAAATGCCGGAAACTTAACTAACAGCTCTTCCTGAGCTAATTGAACTGTCGGTTAACATTTTAACATCTTTTTTAGTTTACTCAAAACTGCGTTTACGATGACTCAACAAGACTTTCGGACGATATGCTCAGGAAATTCGCTTTTTTGACTAGCGTGTGTACTCGCCATTAGATTTCAGATACACTGTTAAAAATATGTTAACATGGATATAACAGATATTGGGATGCTGAGTAATACGTTCTTGGACTGAACGATTTACTTTCGTGTGACTCCGCCTTTAGGATAGTCAGCGAGCAGCTTTCAATCATTATTGTATTGGTTCATATTATCGGTGGATGTTTGTCACAAAGTGACCGTTTTGTCAATATCTGAGTTATTTAATGTAGATCTAAACTTTTCCTACCAGTAAGTTCAAGACGATTACATTAGTGAAACTCGTGTAATTTGTGAATAAAATGCGATGGACGCTCAATCAGAGACGTCTTTGAGGCTAACTCTCAATTTTTCCATTAGCCGTATCTCTGTGCAGTACTCTGGGCACAAGAGGGCAAGCTAATTACACACAAGCCAAAGTTTGTTTGTGGTTCTGAACGTTCGATTATAGCTGCAGCCATTCCATTACAAGCCCGGCTCCCGAGCGCTTGCGAAGGCAGCACAGGTCATATTCATGCATCCCCATGGATTGAATGCTTCCAACTTTGGAGCCGACCGCCGTTATAAAGTTTGGTGGATGGTATACGGGATCTGCAGCTGTGAATTGTGGGTTCCGACCAAAATTAGAGGACGGATAGTAGGCGCAGCCGCCCCAGCGCCGCACCAAAGGGACTTCCTAAAGATGGAGAAGTGTGACCCAGATGGTTTCGGATGATCATCATAGGCGTAGGTGCGATGTTTTCTTAATCGATATGCCATGTCAAGCTAAACATAGAGTCGGGACCATAGTCAGAGATTGGACAACCTCATCCAGACCCTGGTCAAAGATGGGCATTTTCTATAATTACTGCGGAGTGCGACACGATTGGCTTCCAAGATTTGACGTAGGAGTAGGTGTTATATTCGTCATACAAATATCCCATATAAAATTGTAGAATTACTGCTCATCTGCAGGTAGTATGCTTATATAGCTATGTCCGGAAAGTAAA
The DNA here is from genome assembly GCA_001587735.2 of Parhyale hawaiensis. Classification (NCBI taxonomy): domain Eukaryota; kingdom Metazoa; phylum Arthropoda; class Malacostraca; order Amphipoda; family Hyalidae; genus Parhyale; species Parhyale hawaiensis. The sequence continues at coordinate 15,556,197 of LQNS02278125.1, read as the reverse complement.
ACTTAATTTTTCTTACCATAAATTTCATCTTTGTCCACTGACTGAACCTTATGTTTTAGATATGACATCCCTGAGTTCAGATTGCACGCTGATATTTTTAAAGGATGTTTACGTGTAGTTGAACTAATAGTAATATTGTTTGCTCATATTATATGCGTGGTCCTTAAGTTTGGTTTTCCTAGTAAATAGTAGGAGAAGTACTGCCTGAAGCTTAGAATGCATGAGAGATTAATCGTATACGGACTTGCACGGTGAAAAAAAAAAAGTCCTCGAGGAAATCTGCAGCCCACCACATACCTTACCTACCTTCATACCTTGATCCACATAGCGCAAGATCGTGCTACGACACTAATATCCATTGAGTCCTAAGCTTCTACAGGTCATAAATCATAACGCCGCCAATAAATATTGAACAGCACTGGCTACAATAGCCTGTCAGGACCAAATTTGTACTGGAATCGTACGTATGTCCACGGGCTGCCACGTACCTAGCCGGCGCAACAGTCGGTAACGCGTGAGTAATCAAATTCAGCAGGACCTGCATTTTCAAACACCTCATAAAGTTAAGTTCCTCCATGTAGCACCTATGTAATGACTCACACTTTGTCGCTTCTTCTTACTCATATTAAAAAGTTACAATCAACGTTTAACTCTTTACCAGGCCAGTGACCATATATGATCACTCGCATAATATGCTTTTGAAAGCGTTTTTCAGCTGCGGGGTGAACAATAAACTTTTAGGCTATCTATAATATTAATAGCGTTATTCGTTCATTCGTTCCCTCCTTCCTTCGAGTGTTACGCTCACCAATAATAGATAAAAGAAAATTAGAGCATAGCTTTGAAGAAAGTCAGTAAAATCTTCAAAATAATCTGAATCAGGCATAATTATGAAACTAACGTAGGTATCTATGATACGGCGGGAATCATCAATCGGATGCAACAGGGCAAGATTTCTCTAATAATTACTAGTGTCCCGAGCCGTCATTGTAACTGACGGCAGTAAGTTAGCCCTTCAGGAAAACCCCCGCTGTCTCCTGTGCTTATTATCGTTCAGAAGGCTTTTTTAATGAAAATTTAGCATTCTGCCTAAAAAATTGGATACATATATAATGAAGCGTAGTTGAGTGATATCTCCCGTAGCAACTCAGAATAATGAGCATGTCCAGACACGACCATGCAGGCAGGCTCAGGTCCCTCAGCTGGAGCGCCCAAGTGCGACCCCCGTATCCAAGATACCGTCTTCGACACCTGAATTTTCTCACCCCGGGTAACTCAGAGCAATGAACATGTTCAGACACGATCATGCAGCCAAGCTCAATTCCCTCAGCTGGAGCACCCAAGTGCGACTCCCATATCCAAGATACCGTGTTCGGCAGTTGAATTTTCTCCTATCTTATTCCCATAGAGCGTGACAGGAAAGATATAAATATAGTTGTAAATAAATAAATAAAAACACGACGTCAATTATTATATAGTACTGATTTTTATGAACCTGAGCTGTTCTGTGTCAGCGCGTTAGAATCTGTAATTGTTTGCCGTTACCGTCTGAATTCCGCCAGGATGCAGATTTCGCAATCAAGTTTCTTTTCTATGGAGATCGATGACGAGGTGGGAGAAGAAGGCTAAAGTGAAATCCTTATCCCTTTGTTATCTGAATGCATTTCTTGCAACGTTGGATATTTCGGCGATCCTGTTCCCTTATGATCGAATTACGTAGGTAATAATTAGATCAAATGCAGAAGAAGGCTAAATTTGGAATGTGGTACTTATCGTTGTTGACAATGAATGCAGTTCTTGCTCTTCCAGCTTCTCTTGTCGTTCCCGTGGAGTCTGACATTCAATACTTTTCTCAACATCGATATCATATTTTCTGTTGGTTTACGACATATACATTTAACACAAAATCAGTGAAGCGGAGAGGAACCGATTTTTTTCGATGAAGTAGACGCAGTAATTCTATATTCAAGCCTCTTGGATGCGAAAACTTTGCTCTGCTGAAACTATCTCACTGTGTATTCTGGATACGCAGGGGAAATGAAATTCAGTGATGTTTCAGGGCTTACTAATACAGTTAATTTTTTTTTTTTTTTTTTTTTTTGCATGTCATCTAGGGGAGGGAATGAGTGTGCTGCAGACGAATTGAAGTGTACTGCTCAGAAGAAGCTCGTATCTCTTACGATAATTTGAGTTGGCCGTCGTAGCGTTTTCCTCTATACTAGCTGGACCCGTGAAAATTTCACGGCTTTGTAAGGCCTTTCAGACAGACCCGTGAAACTTTCAACCCTGGGACTTGATGTGTGATATATTAAGTCCATTCTCTTGGTTGATAATTCCCTGCAATGAGTAGCCAGGGGAAGATCGTCGGGA
>LQNS02278125.1:15522386-15553143 GCA_001587735.2 Parhyale hawaiensis | reverse complement strand
CCAATATATTTGCCTCTCGCGTTAGCTGTAGCACAGATACCGGGGTTCGCATGTAAGGATAAATGCGAGTTGAACAGTGAATTCAGGCGTAACACACGAAGGAAGGAACGAAGGAACGAAGGAAGGAACGAAGGAACAACGCTATTAATATTATAGATGTATTTTGGTAAGGAAAGTACAATCAATGAAGATGTGTCATCACAAATTTCTTGTGATGAAGAAGAAAGTCAGAGATGAGAAGATTCCGCACCGGCCTATATTAAGCAAACATATTGATGATTAGCGCGTGAATTTTTTCACGCGCGGGTCCACTATCACATTAAACAAAGCAGAATAGTGATGGGTGATTGATCAGTATCCACGGGTCCCGAAATAATGAGAAAAATCGAATACGCCGTAACAAAAAATTGAAATGCGTAAGATTAGGAAGGGCTAAATTACCTGCAAGCTGTGGGAAAGAGAGCTTAGAATTAAAAGGTGTTCAAATACATTGGAGAAGAATGCAAAAACACCGTGATGTTTTTGTCATTATCAAGACACAAGTGTGAATTCTTTACCGAGAGAATAAATTCGTGATTAATTTTATTGGTGAAATAAAAATACTACGAAAGGTTAGGCGAGATGTAAGGTAGACGGACTGCATAACGAAAGACAGGAGTAAGCGACGGACGTCAGCTCAGACGGGTTGAGTTAAGTTAGAAGCACTACCTCAGGTTGAACTATGGTAAGTGAAAATATTTACCAACTGCAGAATATCCACGGGTCCCGTGGAGGACAGACATCCCCATAGGAGAACAACTATCCCCATATGAGGTTAACTACCCCTTCGAAGGACAACTATCCACTTTGAGAACAACTACCCACAGGAGATAAATACCCCTGGGAAGTTAACTATTCTTAGGAGGATAACTACCTACTGGTAGGGCAACTACCGATTTGCATTAATAAACACGAGAAAAGTAGGTGTGCAACTAATTACATTAAAATCCATTAACAAGCATACCGGTACCAGGAAATTTTCCAAACTCTCAAAATAAAGTCAGTAAACCGTGAATGTTTTCACGGGTCCAGCTAGTTATGATTAAACATGTAATTCTGGCTACATTGGCAGAGCCAAGAGGTGGAATTTAAAACTTCAGCCGTTGTTCCTTTCGCACCCTTAGCTGCACAGTTACGAACTTGTGATATCCGAACTTGAATGAATCGTTGAAGAATCCGGTCCAGAGGTTCCTGGGTAATCGGCGGGATGCAGAGGACATGCCCTCGGAGGCTGCTCTGGAAAAGCGCACTCCTTCTATTGCTCGCACACAAACAGCTTCTGAAATTCCCATCACGCGGCGGGTCCCGACACCGAACTGAAATAGTTGAAATTACAGATGCAATAACTTCTGCTCTCTATCGAACTTTACTAATTACCTTAATGAACAAGCGATACCCACGGTCAGCAATTTAATGAGAATATTACCGCTCGCTGCGCAGCTCAATAATGACTCAGTGGAGGGAGAAAGCAATTAACATGTTGTAGAATACATTATAGATAAATTTCCAATATATGTTCGGACTGTGGCTGTACATGAGAAAGAAAGAACGCTAGTATTGTGTTGTGGAATACATTATAGCGCAACTCCTACGATGTGATTAGATTGTATCTGTATAAACTGGCTAAAGTTAAAAATCTTTTTGTAATGCATATATTTTACTGATATTTTCCTATAAATATTATAGCTTTAGACTGCTTTAAACAAGTAATACAGAAAGAAAGTATGTTATGTACATTCAAATCAGTTCCCACAAGTCTGAAACATGTCTGTATATTGAGTAGGTATCCTTTTTTATTAGCCCTCCTTGTTAATCAGCGAATCATAATGATCTGATGATTATTATTATCATCAAACCTTCACGCCCGGGCCACCACAGACAGATAGAACAACCCAAATGAAGCATTTTACAACAACGGGAAGCCCGAAATGCTACTAAAGAAGGTCCAGCAAAAAGCCATTGACAGCTGACTTAAACACCCGCAAACCAACACGATCGGAAGCCAGTGCCGGCAATGCATTCTAAACCCTATAGGGCACGAAGTACCTACCGACTGAACTGACGAGTTGTGCGTCTAACACTCTTCAAAGTGAAAGAGTGCGCGTCAACCGCAGTACGTGTAATCCTCCCAAAGACCTTGAGGGCAGGGACAGAAGAATACAACCAATGTCTCTCATTGTTGTACACCTTATCCAGCTACCCCTCTCCTATGGAACAGATTCACCAGATCATTTTCGGCACACAGCCTACAGGGTGAACAAACAAGTCGGTCCACAATTGACTGTCAGCAGCTGAAGTTGTAAAGATTAGCAGTTCTAAGGATTTCTCTGTGTAAGCCCTGCACTGATAGTTTCTGTTAACATTTGCATCTAATGTCAATAATTCCAATCGATTGCTAATAGATTTTCCTTTCGCCTGATGCTGCTAAACACGTGAAGTTAATATGTGAAGCTTCTGTATCGATCGAATACATTGCAGTTAAATTACTGTACGTCTAATGTACTCGTATTACGAGCCCCGCTCCTCCATAGAGTACATTGCTGCCATTATATGTTATATCTTCTGCATTTCCAGTCGATCGAGAGTGCAACTCTTCCATCGAACTCGCTGCTGTACAGAGCATGGCGGTACAAGCTTGCCTGGAGAGGCAACGGCAAAAATCTATAGGTGTCTCTAACTGAGACTGCGATGCTCTATTAGCTTCACTAAACGACATCCCTAATGGGCCTAACAGAGTAGCCGCTTTAAAATTCAATTATTTCGAGGATCATGGCGATTACTCAGACCGGCAGCCATGTTGCTTTTTCTTGGTGGTCACAAGGGTGCGTTGAGGCTTCGGTGGGCACTGAGAAAGTCAAGTGTAACAAAGGATAGTGAATATTGGGAAGCATATTAGGTGTGTACTGCAGCTACTGTAGAGGCAACTTTGAACGGTGACATTCCAACGAAAAGTGTAATGAACGAAAAATACCGACACGTCATCTAATTGAAGTTAGCAAATAATAAAACATGGTTGAAACGAAAAGGGAGCGAATAATAGAGAAAAGAGCGAGGAGTTTTGAGATTCTTCAGTGCAAGAAGTAAGAAAAAGACGGCAGCGCACGGAGTCAGATTCCGCAAGTAGGGAAGTGAAGAAAATAGAGGGTAAGTTGAAGCCGTAAAATGCTTTCGTACTGAATGAGAATCAGGGTGAAAAAAATAATATTCTGGCATGCAGTTATGATAAAAGTGGGACAAAACAGAGCCTACCAATATAATTATGTGGTTAAGGACGAAAGTATATTTTGCAGCCAGATGAAACTTATTGCGCCATTGTATGTTTCGCTTTCATTAGCTACATGTTCCTGCATTAACAATTTTCCTGATGTGAGCGTATTATTATGTTTTGAAAATCCAACGACCTCTTGAACAGTCGTTACATTTACAGTGGCTCTGCGTTAGTCAATATCTAACGATAGCATGGCGGGAGCGTTTAATAGTGTTTCATAAACCACTAAGTTCATGCACCGCTGATATACCTTTTCAATGGCGAGAGCCTTGATGGTATCTAACAGCTATAGCATATACGAATGTCATTTTTATGTGTAGCATCGAAGCATTCTGATACGCTTAATTTGTAATAAATTTATGTTTTAATAGAGAACAACTCGCCCATTAATTGTGAGCGCTTATTGCGAGGCCAAAAGAACTCTTAAGACACGGCACAATACATTAGAAAGATACGGTCCCATAATATTAGTAAACAACTTGTCCACCGTATGCGTTCTGTGGCTGTATTTAGTGTCTTACTCTTCGTGAATACTTTTTAAAGTTATGTATTTTGAAGCAGTAGTACTTATGTCTCACCGCATGAATATTTCAGTTGTATCAGGCTTCTGAAGCTAATTATAGCATCATCCCCCACTGTGAACATTTCTTAGTTTTCAGAATCAAGGGAACTTTGGCGGACTGCACGGTACATTTACTGAACATGAGTAGTATTTGTGAAGGCTGTGACATGCCCCATATTTACTTGGTATCTTCCTCATTGTGAACATTTCATTAGGTTTCGAAATCAAAAGGACTAATGTGCATGCCCGTGCGCCGTACATTTGACAAAAATACTCCCATAGTTAGTCTTCCTCCTAGTGAACATTTCATTAGGATTCGAAGTCAAATGAACTTTAGTGCCACTGCACGGTCCATTTAATAGACAAGCCGGCCATATTTAGCGAGTTGGAGATATGGTGGCAGGGTGGGGAGAGCAGCTTGTGTTATGGTGCGTGCAGCGGCAGTTGGCAGAGCGTGGCAACCATCTGCCGTGAACTTGCGATTGCCTATCAACAAGAGATGATAACAAAGCGTCTGGTGCGATGCTGTGGTGACCAACACGTCTATTTTATGCCCGGTCTTGTGAGGTTTCACCGATCTGGGCACGTGGGCGGTACGGAACTACAGCAGTGAAGAACGCATAATTGCATGCAAAGTAGTGTTTTCAGTGTATTTCTGTATCAATAACTTGAGGTTCTTCTTGTCGTTGGGTATGTGCATCAAATAAATTTTTGAATTCTAGTCATTTCCCAGTTCATTATTGTATTTTAAGTTGCCAGAACGTGCGCCATATTCAGACATTTTTTCCGGTTATTAAAAGAAAACAAGCAGAATATATATGGCAATCAAAATTACATAATGGGCATTTACAAATTAAATCATATCATGAGAGCTTCATTTTTGTGGTACTGCAACTATATCGTTTGCCTTTCATTTGGTTTTCTTCATATGTACTACTGGCGAACAACGTGAGTGTAATAGAAAAGCATTTACACAATCATAATCCGTGCTAACTAAAAGTGAGCATTTACTATGCTCTGAGAACGTCGATAGCGTAATGGAATTTTTGATACCAGTCATTTGAATACAGCATTAAAGCAACTTCTGTACTGCCCAACATTTTTCATCAGCAAATAAAAAACTAACAAATGATTCAGAGATCAAAGTAATGGTAGTAAAGTAAGTAACCATTATAATACTGCTGAACGACTTGAGCGCTTCTACAAAATCGGGCACAAGATTTTCGAAGCCCTCACTACTCAGGTAAGAAAGGAAACGATAATTTTTCAAACGGAATTTTTAGTGTACAAAGACTTACGAGACTAGAACGTAAAAATTCCCACAACAAGAACGGAATGTATTTGCCCGTTCCTACACTTCTATAGCCGAAGAGAAAAACACTTGGCCTGGGCCTTCTTTAGACAATGATCACTTTTAAAAACGGCTTCTCGTGGCAGGAAGCTACAAGGGAAACGTAGATAGCAAAGATAGCGCATGGCACAAAGACACGCAAAGGCCTTTCTCGAGAGCTCCTTTGTTTCGCACAACTGCCAGCCCCATCGCTAATTTTGGCGTATTTGTTCCGATGCTCCTGACACTCCGCGAGTCCCTTCGTGCCCCCAGTGCCCTGTATTGACTCCTGTATGTGCTGCTACGGCCTAGAATTTTGACTGCATTTCGTTTTTTAATTAGTGTATCGAATAATTACACTTTGTATTTTGACAATTTGATATTAACAGCCGTAACAAGTGAGCTGCATGTCCTTTCGTGGCCCTTACCTTGTATTGACTGTGTGCTTCTTCAGCCAGGAAATTTGACCGTGGTCGGTTCTTTGATTATACTCAAAAATATTATTTCCCATACTTGTCACTCTATGCGAGTTCGCAAGCAGCCCATACAGTGTACTGACTTTGTGTTCCTTCTGTCAAGAATTTTGTCTACTTTTATTTCAGCAGTTATGATAAGCAATATATTTTAACCCGCAATCATGACACTGCGAGCATCTTACCAAACACTGAAGTCCAGGGGATTCCAGGGGATTCAAATCAGGGAAAGATGGAGGCCATATTACTCTAGAACTTTGGACCATTGTCTTGTCACCTCTCCAAATAATTTCGGACATGTGCGAGGGCGCATCCTATGTTCGAAGGTGAGTTTATTATTCTTGAAGCGTTTCCTTATTGCATCACTTGCAAGGACCAAAGTTTCATTTATGTATGGATTTGAAGTCACTATTGTACAAGCTTTGATGAAATTGAGGGTAGAGTTTCCCTTTTATATAGGAGGCAGAAGCTCAAATTACGGCGGAGACCGACTTTTGAAGGCAATAAGCATTGTTCCCATTTTCTGGGATATCTTTAGGCTGTTTTAATACACTCAATCATTTGAGAACTGAATTTTTTGCTTCTCAAAGAACAGCTCTTCATCAGGGAAGACAATTTCCTCACCTTCAAGCAGTTCGGAAGAAACTGAGCTCTGCCCGCTCGTTTCTGTTTCTGGAGGTCAGTAAATTGTTAGTGCTTCTCCTACTTGAAGAGAAACAGCTACCTTCGTTCGCATAAATTTATTGCTTAAACCCGTGACTACAGCGGTTTTTTTTTTTCATGGATCGCCTTGAATTTTTCCAGCCAGTCTCCCACAAAGCCTTTCTCCTTTTAGAAGCTTGGTGGAGCGAAGATGTCCATTCCTTGAATAGTCTTTGTCGGTGACGAATTTGTTGAATCTGTTTACAATCTCGTAAACAGTGGATTTCGCCACACTTAGATGTTTAATTAGTTGAATTTTGACTTTGTGTAAGCGATGAGGCCGCATCATCAGTTGACCATTCCTTAATTGCCTAAATTCTATAACAATTGTATTGTAACAGCCTTCAGTGTAGATAAGACAAAGAAGTACATAGCTATTAACTACTCAATAATATGAAGATGAAGGCATCAAAAACTGATATTTGTTCCGAGTAGAAAAAGAAGTGCGCAGGACTTTTACGTATTCTACTATTGTTTTTGACAATAATTATTCTTGCCCAGTCCTGATAACAAGTCTAGATATGTTCAGATATACCTAAGCAACATAGTCCATTTTATACCCTGTACAAAGTGGAAACTATGTGAGCCAGCAAAAAAAATCAAGCGACAGTTAGCTCTGGGTATTATGTGCCAAAATGCTCAGTTTTATATATCATTGTATCTATTTCTCGTGACCAATTTAAGGTGTTACAAAGCATAAGCAGCATAGTTACGCCTTGTGCAATGTTCATGTGCATTAAAATAAATAATTCCCAGGGGTTGTTCACTAGAGGTGGCGTGCTTCCTCATTGTTCAGCATATATGGTAACAAATTTTTCGAGCGTAGCCATCTAACGTGTCCATCCGCATAACTTACCATATATTGGAACAATTCTCTGCTATTGCATGGCAACCAAAGTTCGAATTCCTGCCTATTATTTAGCATATATCCTATCCATTCCCGAGTGTTGCCAACCTAAGCTCACATTCCTACCCATGTCTCGGTTGCGCTCCACCGCGCTGCATTGAGCCAGACTTGCAGCGGGCGTCTCGCGGGAGCCGTAACGACATTACCTCGATTTTTCAGCGCTTCCACAGCAAAATAAAAACATTTAGTGAAGTAACAGACGCAGGGTGTGGAATGTCGCGATTCTCATTCCTGCATGCGTATAGCACCTACGGCTGTGATGAGGGAATTGTTGCGGCTATTATATTTTTCACAGGTTTTTCGGACTCATGAGAAAATCCATTATTAATATTAGACTTTAGGTTTCCAAGTTAAAAATAAAATAGTTACTTTACATTTCTCGTATACATAGCGGTACTTTGTGTCATTTATTTTTATGATTATTAATTTGTTGATTAACATCGAATGGTTATCAGATGGAAGTCTCGAACATAACGCTGAAATCAACAATGATTTCCATAATGTAGCAGTGAGCTGTTTGCAAATAAACAATGCCAATTTTACACTGAACCATTCGCAATCAATTTTCCCTTAGTTTTGTTACGTATTTCAATCTATTTTGTTTACCGAGCACTGTTTGCGTAAACCTAAAATATAGTGATATAGAGTTACGCGCACTGTGGGTATAATTTGCTGTTGGTATTCCCATTTGCCAACCATGCGACATCACCTAGAGGAGCCGCGGAACTTCCCTATATCCTACCTACGCCTGCGACAAGCATCGGAAACACCAAGCAAGCAACCAACCAACCAACCAACCACCCCCAAAAAAAACTTTGTATTAGTGTGATACCCGTAGAGGAGGCACCGGGAGCCCATATTCTATTATTCTAGATTGAATAACAAACACGCATGCACATAGTCCCATCTTGTGTACCTTTTTCTAATTCAAGCACAAGTATGAATTAAGAATTTAAGATGAAATTGTACGGCGAGCAACAAGCTGAAAGTCACACGCACTCGCACGTACATCCTCACATTCTGTTTGTATTGCATTCAGTATAAATAAGGAAACTAGTGTAACATAAATAAAAAATATCAAGGTAATGAAAATAAATGTTACAAGGTTAAAGTTCTGTTAGAGCATTGTAATCATTTTGAGACCCATCCTAACATCAGTATAGTCGGAATAAACAAATAACATGGACGACAACACCATCAGGCATATACAAACTACAGCAATATGGACCGAGTCCAATTAAACTGAAGCAACAGGTACGTTCTTTTTCCATCCCTGTGTACTTAATATACTTGAGAACAAGCCAGAAAATAAAAAACACAATAATCACAGCACCAGAAACAAGCACGAGGGCTTGTACATTTTTTTCCATTTTGGGTACTTTACTAACTATTAATTACTATGCCCCATAGTCGAAAATGACGATGAAAAATTTGAAATGATACCTAGTAATTACCTCCGCCAAGGATGTTACGTTTTCGTCGTGTTTGTCTGCTGTTTGTCTGTCTGTCACCAAGATAACTCAAAAAGTTATTAACCGATTTTGATGAAATTTACAGGGATTTTTAGGTATGTTAGGATTAACAGATGATTAACTTTGGTGAAGATATGTTCATCCGTTTGTTTGTTTGTCTACCTAATTTTTCTCAATGCTATAACTCAAAAAGTTACGGATGGATTTTTATGAAATTAACATGAGTTGTTAGTTATATAAGAAAGAGTAAATGATTAAATTTTGGTAATGATACGTTAGTTCGTTTGTCAGTGTTTATAATTTTATGCTTGTTAGCCCAATGACTCAAAAAATAATGAATGGGTCTTTATGAAATTTATAGGAGTTGTCAGTAATGTTAAAAGACATAAATGATTGAATTTTGGTGTGGATCAGTTTGTTCGTTTGTATGTTTGACTCATGTTTGTCAAAACGTTTGTTAACAGTATAACTCAGAAAGTTATAAACGGATCTTCAAGAAAATTGCACAAGTTATTATTACTATCAAAAGGCACAAATGATTAGATTTTGGAGTTTATACAAAGAAAATTATGGTTTCACAGTAAACTTGAAGTTTTTGCTACCGTTGCCTCACTTGGCGGAGGTATGCGCTCTTAGAGTGCTCTAGTTTATCATTGACTTTGCCTGGCTACCAATATTGATAGATGTATTACACCTACCTATTTAACGTTAATAAACTTCCCATCATATACCAAACATATTCAGAAAACGGAAATTCCTATTAAAGCGCTGTTTTAAATAAAAAGTTCAACGGTGCTTGTTAACCATTTGGTGTGGGGATTGCTGATGAAAAGATATTGACTCCAACAATCTCGAATCATTGTGAGAGTACTGCAACAGAAAGCGAAAATCATCAGGTACAACTTGATTACACATACTGTATTATACAAAATGATGACAAATTTTGCTTCTTGAATGCAAATTTTTAATAATGCCCTGCAATCCAACGCTTACCGAAAGCGATTGCTTTCAACATTAGTACTCAACGAATTTCAAAATTTACTTGAATGTTTATGGGATGTTATCTATTGGACGTTCTGTGATTAGGCATATTGTCGTTTGGGCAGTTTGAGAATTGAACGTTTATCTTCTGAAGGTTTTAAAAATTGGATCACTTCAAAACTGATCTGTTTGGAAATTGCACGATTTCAACATTTGGACATTTTATGATTGGACATTTTTTCGTAGCACTTTTATTGTGCTCAGACGTCGACGTCAATAAGCAAGACTTATATATGGCTATACTGGTAATGTTTCTTTTTCATTTCTACAACACAATTTCGAACTAAAAATGAAAATCCTTTGCTGATGGGATGATTACAAGATTAACGACTGCAACGAAGATACACAAATTACGATTTGGAAACACTACTTCATATTGGTGATAGGAACATATTTTTAGTATACTCTAGAAGAATGCTTGGAAATTTGGCTTAAAAACCGTTAAATTGAAACTTTTTGTATCGATATACTGCTCCAGGTGATTCAAAATATTATGCAAGGAATATGATCAGAACTTTTGTATGTTACACCACATTTATCTCATGAATCATTACGGAAAAGTACTTCATCACCATCGAATTTACAGGGCTTCATATAAGTCAGCAGTTCTTTCCGTATTTCATAGTAAACGTCTGGAATACACCCCGTTCTGATGTTGTCGGAGCAAAGACAGTCAACACTTTTAAAAATATGCTTGATAAACGTTGGGAGAGACACCCTCCACAGCCAAGAACACCTCCTCCAGGAGCCACAAACTCTTATACTGGCCAAAGCTTCGGAGGCCACCTTACTTCATAATCTTTTCTCTTTAGCTCCAACTAACTTGAAGTCTCCAAGCTCCGCAGATCTGCAGCTATATTACTAATGCTTGCATGATCGTATATTTTGGCTGAGGGTTTTTTTTTCATTTTTCTTCTTTTTCATTCAGTCATCTAAATGATACTAATATAATGGCATGGCAATAGCTCATAGAGGTCCGGGGCGCATGTCCCCTCGGCTCAATGAGAATGGGTCACTTGGTCCGTCCAGTGCAGTCTGTGATAGGCATACTCTAGTAATAGCATTGAACCTTTGCCCCTCTGCGTTAGCCTGTTCAAACCAATTGGTACAATTTATTTTTCTTTTGCGTTGCAGTACACGGGGTGCGATAGCGTAAAAGATGTGTGTCAATTTTAACTAAGCACGGTGTTTTAGGTAAACCTTGGACGAGCTATAAAGACGAAGTGATGATTTGCTACATAGTATAGAAGCAAGACACTTGACAGCCACTGGAATTACGCGACTCCCGTTCGCACATCACAGATACCTCCACAGTGAGAATTATTGGACTGGGCCCACAAACAAAAGCATGAATTTAAAATAATGAAAGTCTTACTTCTATTGGACGCAATCATCGTAATGTAAGAACACACTCGCTTCCTCAATTTTTCATCATATATTATTGACTTACTTCATGAAAATTGAAAGTGTTTGCAAATTTCCCCACCTTTTGTACTTTATTTACTTCAAACACAAAACAAGGAAGCTACGATACGTCGACAGCCAAGCAAAAACACAAGCGCCTGCGCATTTTCTCACCTCAGTTTCCGACAATTCTTCGCGTATGCAATCCACTGATGCGCAATCCAAAAAAAAAAAGAACAAGAAAATATTCTGGGAATATGAGCTTCGTGTTTGCATAATGCAAATAGCTTCTCATTAATGCAATTTAAAATTCAGTTCTTGCTTACGGGAATTCTTTTCACATCAACGTACTTTTTTCACCAAAGATGAGAGTCGACGAACTTAAAAGAGATGAATATCTTCGGTGAACTAAAACATTGAAAAAGGCGCGCCAACAATCGGTTTTGTCAACCTCAAAATACTAGAGCTTTTACTCACACAACAATGGCATTCATGTCCTCTCATTATTTTTTGCACATGGTGAACTTATAACATTATCAGTTGAAAAATTTCTTTACATGCAGTGCATTTTATGAAATGTCGAATTTTCAATATGCTACATGGGACTTCAACTACACAACAGTAAAAGCCTAAGAATTCCATAGAGAAGGCAATGAAGTTAGTACATTAAACACTTTCCGCATCATGTAGCTAACTATTCCAGAATCTTCACTCAACAATCCTATTTCTTTCTTCACATCGAAATTGTATAGCGAGCTTTCCGTAACTAAATAATAATTAATAAACTGTTCATCTTTTACATTATTTTAAAGTACCAGCAGTGGTACGTAAGAATCTCATGTCTATGTTCATACAGAAATTGTATAACGGTTCATAACTAAATAATAATGACTATATAATACGTATGAGGTCAATTATATCCACAACTCTTCTGCATCGCAGGTTCACAAGGAAGGTGAAGACCAGGAAGGCGGTACGTATCATCGTATACTAAAATTGAACGTTTCGGGCATCTTACCCATCATCAGCAAAAACTGTTGAGATAAAATATAAGAAATTTACATACAAAGAAGTTGCAGCCTCCTCTCAATGAAACGTAAAGCGCATACCCGTTGCATATCATCAACCGTTTTTTTTTTTTGTCATTCAGTGTTCCGATTTATGTGCGTTCCTTGCTATTTTTACTGATAAACTTTAGTCGTTGTTAGTAAATTTCTTATATTTTATCTCAACAGGTTTGCTGATGATGGGTAGGATGCCCGAAACGTTCAATTTTAGTATACGATGATACGTACCGCCTTCCTGGCCTTCACCTTCCATATATACTACGGTTTCACCCTTTTATATAAAAACACAACATTAGGTCTGCTTTGAAAATTATTGTGTCTCGTTATTCCTCAGTTGACCAGTTGCGTTACTGACGTCTAAAATTTCGTGTTTTTCTCAAGAATAACTTCTAAAATTTACTGAAAAATCAAGATTTCTGTTCATCTCAAGTCAATTGCTCGGTGCCACAGCTGCATAACTGTCTTCTTGGAGCTCAATAGAACACATCTGACAATATCCTCTCATGCCTTTCTCAAGACCAAATTCTCCAATCTGCTGGAAGATCTCCGCTTCTGTTCATTCTCGAGCCAAGTGCTCCGTGTCACATATGCCGCCAAATTGGGCCTGTGGAGCCCATACCTTCCAAATTACCAAGGAAAATTCTCTGCTCAAAAAAGTCAACAGCGGGTGCGAAATTTCCATTTCACATTTTGAATTCATTTCCGAGAAGATTGCAGTCGGTTGGAATTCCAGCTCGGAGGCAGAAATATGCCCAGCAATACACTTCCAAATAAACATCAAGCATTCTGAGATACATTCTTGGTGTAACCATCCGCGTGCCTGGAGACGGAGGAGTGATATTATTTTCTTTTTTCAAAAAGGTGATAACCAGAATAACGTAATAACCTCAGCAAGCTAATACGCTTTAGGAATATACGACCTATGCCCCACTCATTACCAGTGTGGATTTCACATTAAGTGAACCTTATCCGCCTTAAACAATGATTTTCGAAGCCCAAATTTCACGGGGTTGGGGAAAGAAACTGTATCTGCTGATATGTGCATAGGGTGGGACCTTCCGGAAGTCAGCTCTTTCTAAGTGCAGTTTCTTTGCGTGTTGGCTTCGCATATCATTAGACAAAGTTCCATTGAAACAATGATGAGTTCTAATTCATAAAAGTCTCCAAAAAATAAAATTCCGGCTTTTTTGATACATTTTACGTGGGCCTGACCTCTAAAGTCAGAATGATTGCCTCTCAGGATAGACGTGATAGCAGTCACTAGTTTAAAATTGCCAATCACAAAGTGTCTTTCAAAGTGAGCAATTTCTGCCCTTGATCACGCAGGTCATATTCAAATACTTTTTCCCAAGAGAATGCTATAAATAAACTAAATGAAAAACATCGATTGAAAAAGGTATGTATAAAGTGTATAATGTTCTCAGTTCAGTAGAAAAAAGTCACGCCTCCAATAGAAATTTCGGATGCAGAAGTAGGACTGTGTAATACTTTCTAGAGTTCAGAAAAAAGTCATGCCTGAAACAGCACATTTGAATGCAAAACGATTGCATAGTCATCACAGTTCCCAAGAAAATCACGTCTCGAACAACAACCTCGGATACAAAAGAACTGTAGACAGTCTTCACAGTTTGCAAGAAAGTCTTGCCACGAAGACTATTACTGCACACTTCGCCTCTTGCCTCTCGAAGATTGCATTATGGAGGACATGACTCCATAAGGTACAGAAAATGTTAGGAGAACGTTTGCTCTCTCTTGTTCGCGTCAGTTGTGATTTGGGGGGCTCTTGAAGAAGACGCAGGCGGTATTCGTGATACGACTCCAGCACTCATGTAATAAAATCTTATGAGGACGTATAATAGTTTGATTCTTTTATGGCTGTAGGCTCTCATGACACATCAAAACTGGTCTTCTGCGACACCGCTATAACAGATAATAAAGTTGGCTTGCGGCCGGCTGCCAAGATTGATTTTTGTCTGCCAACTCTTGCTGTTATGGTCTCAAAAAAGACGCCGGCTTTTGTGAACGATATGAGCTCAGCAGAAGAGCTTTAAACTGAAACCTTTAGAAGCCCGGCGATTCCTCCTCAAGATTCATGCGTAAAGAGTTCTGAAACTTAGATGATTCATGCAATGCATCCTGGGCCTCAATCTCATACGTGTTGTACGTTGACGGTGTACGAGAGGCGTGGGTGTCCGACGTGTTCCGGTGCTCGTGAGCACGAACATTCACAATAACGTACGCCATGATGATGAAAATTCAGCCAAGATAAGAAAATATGATAATGAAGAGATTACTATTATACGTGTGAACATCATGTGCAATAGACCTATTATTATACTTCACTATATAGCTGGAACTTGTGGCTATTCCTCAGAACAAAAGCACTGCTCTGCAATAATATTTGAATTATCTATCAGGACGAAGTGTGAAAATATGTTCTGAGTGAGAGAGCTAAATTAAATCTTCTAGCTAGCAGACTCCTGGTTATCCCTTCCGAAATCGCATCAGGGACGTCCTAATGTCCCCAGTAAGTACTGAGAGCATAACTGTGGTATTAACGAAAGAAGGAACGAAGGAACTAATGAAGGGAGGAAGGAACAAGTAGAATTATAATATTACTTGATTGCCCGTGAGCCACTGTGCCATTAAAATCTATCCTGTCCGAAAACCTATCCAAGCTCCTCTCAGTTTATTTTCATTTCGCTGTATTTAATAGCAAAAAGCGTGTGCACGGTGACCACCAAGCAAGCAAGCAAACAAACCCAATTATAAAAGTTTTATGAGTACTGTATAATTCTATATAGACGTCAACCAAGGTTAAAACTAATATAATGTACACACACATATAGATGTAAAGTTAGCATTTCTCCTATTTAGTGACAAGGTAATGAAAATTTTAAAGAGTTAGCTTTAGAAAAATGATGCACTTGCTCGGTCAGTAAAAAGAAAAAATTATTCAACAACGAAGTGCCATCAATAGTTAATATATAACAAGTTCACTATTTGATTCGGCACCCTATCCCTTCAAGGTTTATCTTTTCCATTCGGTACTCAATAATCGAAATCTGGAATTTGAAAAAACTTCCCAACAACATTTTCCAACGTACATAAAGCACTGAATAGTTACTGTTTAGGTGCGTGCAAAAGTGTCATGAATCTTCATGAACCTAAAGTTTCTTATATAGACTATTATTATTTTTGCAATCACACTCCCTATTTATGCTTTCACTGTCCACAATAAGAACAGCACCATTTGAAACATAAATGAAAAGTCCTTTTTTTACTGCAAAGGGTTAAGCTCGGCGCCCGAATTAATATCGCACCGAAGAAATGAAGCCAGATAAAAGATAATTATATCGTTATCACTAGGTGCCGAAATAGTACGTAATCTTCTTGAGATTCAGCTACAATATTTTCGCTTGGCAGTCAGGTTAGGAACCTATTCAATAATTTAACCGAACCCATTTGACCTATTTTTAATTATGCGCACAGGATGGTGTTCATAACACCAACTGCGCGCACCTCGTACGTTGATCATTAATTAGGATTTAACTATCATCGACGCCTCGGAACGCAGTAATTTGGAAGCAGGCACCTCGTAAGCAGATGCGCCAGTAAATCTAAAGTAAATTCTCTTGCATTCAACCTTTACTGCCGTACTTCGTAATGTCTCCCTTCGTATCTCAAGCCCATTTGCCCTTCTCCCACAAGTAGAACTATCAGGTAGAAGTAAATTTATTTACAACAAAATGCCACGTCACATTCGAAATGTCACCGGTAAAGTGACTGCGAAATTTAAAAACTTACTGGACGCATGTTTACTGAAAGTGCCAGATAAACCTGCTGTAAGCGGCTACGTGTTATCCACCCCGCTGGTCACGGACTGCGGCATTACCTCTGCACAAGATGGGTGGCGTGCATAACGTCACCTGGACCTCGTCCGAAGAATCATCAAAGATATCAAAGGTAAAGGTAGATATATAAGGTACATGTAGCCGATACCACAAAATTGTGCTTCTATATATATCCATAGCAATCGCTCAAAGAGGGGCGGGGCGTATGTTCCGGTCTTTGTTTGGGAATGGGACTCTTGGTTCTTCTACTGCAGCCTCTCTAATCTAAACAAAATTAATAATCTAACACTTTTCGCAGTCGTTCATTCCTCACCTCCTGGAACTTTTAAATCTCCCTGTTTAGGCCTGCAAAAGAAAAATTATCGGTTTTATAAGTTAAAAGCGAGAGAGTATGGAAGAAATGTGATTTAAAACATTCATTACATCGTTCTGTTGTTAAGAGGAAATAATGGTAACATTGGCGTCAATGAGGTTGTGTCTAAGGCCCAGGGCCTAGTCAAGTCCCGCAAGCAAAGGCTTTTCAGCGTAGATTCCATATTAGACACTTGTCGCGTGATGCGTTATGCTGTATGCATTGGGTCTCCATCAGGACTCTAGCTATTATTATCTGGAGCTATGAGTACTTCTTTTAAATTTTCGAGAGTCGCTCCAATTAATATGGATTTTGAGTAACACCTCTTTTCACATTCCTGTAAGCAAGCGTTTTTATTAGCAGATATTATTTTTTGCACGTACGTAATACAGCGAAATTCCTAAAATATAGACAGGCACTGTATCTAAGTTTCCGAGATGCGTGTCTTCCTACATGCGTACAATACTTTCTCTAGTCAACACCATATATACATGTAAGCATTGGTGAAGTTGTACTGTTAAAGACGCCACCAATTGAGTTTTAATATGTATACGTCTTTCAGCTAGCCACTCAGTATAGCATCGGTTACTGGCGCTATATGGTCCATATCTCGGACTTTTACCAGTTTCGGGGTCTCCGTTTTAGGAGTTTTCTCTGTTTTCGGGGTCTCTGCCTCAGGCGTTCTACTTTCATAGGTTGCTTAATTTAGACTATCACCATGTCGTCGAGCTGCTGCCATTTCTATTTAGAAGACAACATATTTGTAGAGAAAATGCTCGATACAGTAAGTTTGTCTGACATAAAATATTGTGACAGCCACGGTTAACATTCATAAAAATATATACATCAAACTTACCATGTAATATGTCTATCGTTGGCAAAAATAGCATACATTAAAGTAAAATCACGTGGTGAAGCTATTCTTCACTTTACCAAAAGAAGAGTTTATTATAGTATTTTTACAATAACAAGTTCCGCTATATAGAGCCACCCTTCACATTCCTACATAACAATTCCTGTCGAAATAAAGAATGTGTGTCTTTGACAATTCAATATTAGCTCCTATTGAAGCAAAAGCTCGCAGTCAAACCACGGTCCACATTGCCACAAAGAAGTGTTATATATTTCTTGCGGAAATAATAAAAAAAATTGTCTATTTTTGGCAATACTAGTTGGTGCTGGAGTGAAATCCCTTGGTAAGGCCCCTGGAATGTTGTGCACTGGTGGAGAGGCTCCAGAGCGACGCTTGCTGCCATTGGAAGACATGGAATTTCTTTTTGCGGAGGCCTCAGGACGGGCCATGAGCGGTATTATGGGTAGGTCGGCATACGTCATCACATGCAAGCTTGACTGATTCAATTTGACGGAGACTTGCAGCTTTTGGATGACGCCAAGCGACATTCTCCGCCTACCCGTCTGTCATATTCATTGGAGCAAAGGCCCCCTCTTCCCAGGACTATAAATTACTTTTCTGAGATACAGACGCCATATACTCAGAAGCAGAGCTGGTCGTGAGCATAGTTTGATCCAAAAGTTACTTTCGTGGAGGAGTATTTTTAGTGTTTTATAGTTTAGCTAACCTAGTGTTAGAAGACTGAAAGAATGGCGTTGAGCCATGTAGAAGTAGAGAAATCCCCAGCGTTAATCGAGTTTTAGATCTTGCGAGTTCGGTGTTTAAATAAGTGATAACAGCTACGCCTTACTAGCAGATCACCGGCAGTGTTGTCGCTAAAACCACTTCAGTGTCATTTGTGAAAAGTGCCCGGCAGCGTTCGTCGCATCGAAGATATTCCACAGTTGAAAATATGTCTGCGGTTGTATGGTGCTCCGGACGTGCTTTAAACAGCATAATGAATGCAAAAATAAAGCGTTGATTCAGTGTAGGATATGGTAAGCATATACATATATATTCAACTTGAAAAAAAAAATTTAAACTCATGTATTCATTTAAGCTTTTAAGAAGAAATAGATACCCCTCATTCGACATATGCCCCTCACAAAAATATAGATACTGTGTATATCCTTAGCCGAAAATTAAGTTAACAGCTCAATCACTGACCAAGAAATTAACGAGGCCGATAAAAAAATCTTTTTAGAGCCCTTCCTTCACTTCAGCGGAAGGATTGTGATTTTAAAACTTCTGAATGTCAGACTGTGCTATTAGAATACCAACTTCCCCGTTGTAAACAGTCGTAAATATTTCAGGCTGAAATTATCGATCACAGTCAGTGTAAGTACACATTTTATTAGCAATCACTTCCAGTCATTATGTGCCACTCTATATCTCACGCTCATCATTTGGGCGAGATAAAAAAAATATTTCTCATTTGCCTCAGCGACATAAATACTGGAGCATCTCAAAGACCAAATTGCAGTTTTTTTTATCTTGTGAAAAGGAGGCAAATTACGTCCAAATGAAAGGGCTTGTATTTTTCTTCCGACGAGCAAGACCAGCTCTTGCAATAGTATAGTAATTGTAGCTGTCTTTCATTGAACTCTGGTGACACACAAACAACTCAGTTACCATAGCAACAGTGAATATGAAAGACACAAAAGCGATACCGACACATGCAACGAGGGTTGAAGTTCATGAAAATTTCAAGGCAGGGGTCACCTAGCGAACGCAAGCTGCCTCGATCACAGTGTCTGTTTATTAATGAATTTCATTCGCTGTCACAGCCGAAGCACATCTGCGTATTTATATATTCGTGTTTAAGCAATATCTGTACGTGTATTTATAATAAATACATCGTGTTGATACTATAGTTGTGTACGTTTGTAAAATACGATATACTTTCACTATACCTTCACACGTTTTTTAATTAATGGCTTCCATACGTTTTCTCGAGCTGTACTCTAAAATTTTGAGAAGTAATGTACTTTTCACAAGAAAGCCCGCTAAAATATTATAGAGCTAAATTGGATAAATTGACTTCATTTTTAATGTATCATATGCCAATAAAATAAGGCAGCATCAGAAAGCTGTGGATGTATCGACCAGTGGCAGATTGTTAAGATATGTCATATTAAATGGATAGTGAACATATAACTAATACTGTATTTATATTAGCCATAATATTAAATAAAAAAATGAAATTGATGGATAAGTGCATGGACGCTTGACCAAGAGTGATGACATAGATCTTTAAATAGGTAATAATTAAAACATGAAGTCAAGCGCTTAAATTAACATCACCAATGCCTAAAATGCAGATCCGAGGCAATCTACCTGCGCATACAGAGCCATGTATTTCCATTGCTGCCGCCCGTCGAATGCAAAATTGTAATGGCGAGTGTACTGCAAATACTAATTCATGTTGAAAACTTACAATTGATTTACTCGCGTATTCGTTAAATTAGACGTTAGTCCATAGTTTCTTGCGTATGCTGCAAATGTGTACCATAAATACAGGATCGACAAGCGTCCATTGAGTGTCCTGAAGCTATACAACAGAACGTTAAAGTAATTTCCGTTTCCATTGAAATGCAAGGATTTTTGCAGTACCCAGGTGCTCTGGTTGGGTTCTCCAAAATTAAAATGCCGTCAGATGATGCTATTTGTATTTTTGTACTAAAAGATAAAAAAATGCGAGCATAGCAATATAATTCTTCTTAGAAGTAAATTGCATCAACACTTTTTTGAGTTTCGTTATGTCAATAGCCTGGGTCGGTAACATATTGACAAATTATTTCCTTAAGAAATGCATTCCATGAACACAATAAAACTGTTGAAGACCTTGCACACTACACTGTCTGCAACACTGCATATTGTTTACTGCCTGCCTAGTGACTTCATTAATGATATTCAGTTTACCGACGAATCAAATATTTTCTATGACATGTTAATATTCAGAATGAATAAATTGGTGATATAAATATGGAGCTAGAAAATAAGTTCCCTAAATCCTGTACCTATAAGTGAGCACAAAGAATAGAAAATTTTATTTCTTAACATGAATTCAAAACTTAAATATCTTGTTGTGATAATATCACAAATGTGCATTACTTAGAAATAAAACAGATTAAGCAGCTGCCATCAGGCCATATTCTCCGCACAAGGCATGCAGAAATTGTTTACACCTAGCAGTTTGCGCTGCATTTTTTTACTATAGATCAAACACTAGTCATGTCAGAGTAATTAACCACGTGCATATTTTCAGCAATATATCAATGAGAAGAAGCACACGAAGCTTCAGATTTATTTATACAACAGTAAAGAATTCTCACGCACGATAGTAAAAAGATATCAAAAAGTATTCTTTCCAAATCAGCAAAGATTCACAAAGAACAGATTCTCATAATTAATCAACTGTATGCTCTTTTTGCTGAATAATGTTCGCTTAGCGCTAGTATTTTGTTAACTAGGTTCCTGTTTAATGTCATTTGGAATTCGTTTCCATTCTTCTTTGCAGAGCGTTTTAAACGGGTTAATATTTTTTGGGTATCTTGCATAAACGTGGATCTTCAGCTCTCAATACAAATTTTTAATTGAATTGAAGTCTGGTGACTGTAATGGCCATTCGAAAACGGTGGTCTTTGCTATATTCAACCATTCAACCGCCCCTTCAGCCTTGTGCTAAGTGTCGTTGTCAAACTGGAACCAATATATATATATCCAAGTCCGAGGTCCCGAGCATCCTGCTTCAAATTTTCCCCGGTGAACTTCTTGTCATAGTCATTTCTTATATGTAGTTCCCTCTTTAGGGCGAAGAGTACGTACACGAAAGCAGCAAAGTAATTGTCATAACAATATGGATCCTTCACAATGTGTCTCTGTGGTGATAGTGTTTCTTTCTTGGGAAGGAGTGGTGATTCACCTCATGCGTTCCAAGCGTACTTCGTGTCACTGTGGTGGGAAAATTCCAGCCACGTTTCAACTGACATCAAATCATGGTCATAAATTCTTTGTCTTTATTAACACGTTCTCCAGCAGGCCCTAGTCGAACTTTTAATGTGAACAATATTTAACATCGGTGTCTATGTAGGGCATCGTCTGTCTTTAGTAACAGCTCTCCACGCACAATATTGGACACTCTACTCAAACTAAAGTCTACCTCAGCTTCTGCAAAATATTTTTCAAGCCTTTCCTAGTTATTCCAGGGTTGATAATTATTGTATACCCTCTCATGATTTTTCTAACTGTGTTAAGAGGAATTTTTCGGGGACAAAGTTGTCTCGGAAGTTCAGCTGAAATGCCATATTTTTTGTATATACCGCACTTACACTCATTTGAGTGATCTATTTCGGTACATTAAATAGTCAACTATTTTTTGGAAACTCATTCCAGCTTCACGCTTGCAGACAAAACAAATTTTCATTTAAGAAGACATTTCTTTACCGTTTACCATGATGTTCAATTGCGCAATGAATAACTAATCCATAATCTCTCAAAGATGACTTCAAAAGAATATTCCAAAATGCTTTAGAATGTGTTGGAATCTTAATAGTATTGCAGAGCGATCTAAAGTATTTTACAATTATGAATTAAAATTTTTAATGTAGTAATTGATGATATATTTTAAGAGAAAATTATTGGCATGATAATATTATAGTATTAATATTGCTTGAAATTTATGCATTGTTTTGTAAATTTATTTGAATTTTTGCTTACGTATTCTCATTCATATTGTTAAAAAATCAATTTTAACTTACCTTCATACGACTAGTTCTTAAGGTATGGCAAAAAAAATGAAACCTTAACGCCGGGGTAGAATGCTTTTTGCAGGCGCTGTAAATGCGTACTCATAACAGCAGTATGTATACACAACCGTGCAATGGAACTGCTTCACTGTTGAAAATTAATAAAAATTTCAGTGTTTACAATATTCGTACAGGATTAATCGGTAGCACGTTGAAAGGTATACCAACGTAGGATACAAACAAGAAAAGATGTAAAGAAGAGAACGCTGACTACAGAGTAACAGAATATTTGACGGCACTAAGTATTTAAAGTCTTTTTTGAGTTCTTACAAATAATATGATTAAAAAATGATGAAGCTGGCTTACAGTATCAGGAGGAGCCATTTTTTTGCATTGCAAAGCGAAGCTGTTAATTGTGGCTCAAATAAAATTATTTTAATTATTTTATTAATTTAATTATTTTGATTAGCAAAAAAGTTTCGGGTCACAAAGATAATTATTCACGCTAAAATAATAAAGCCTACGCACACTGTCAGACGACGCCCTTATTGAGTTTTGCATAAAAAACTTCGGGGCTCAAACAAGATTATTTAAGACAAACAATAAAGTTCGCGTACACTATCACACGGCGCTCTTATTGAGTTTTGTATCGCAAAAAAACAAACCGTCGTGTTCCTGACCGGTCTCGGCTACTGAGTTTAATTACTCCTTTCTTCGCCGTCGTCTTGTCGAGCTGGGCGGTGGGTTTTTTTAAGGCACTGTTTACCTGCGCAACCTGGGACAGGGCGCCCCCATGATTGTGGGTCCAAGACTGTTGCTTATTTTGTCTGGAAACTTTGATTTTTGTTATATTTTTAATTAAGAAAAACATACGTGAAAATGTAGGAGTAATATGAACACTACTCATTATTTTTATCATGTTTAAAAGAAGAGAAAAGGAGCAAAAAGGTCGTAAAATTGTAATGTCAAACAGTGGAAGACACTTACCGTTGCTCAGTTTAACATGGTTTCTACTATGATCATTTCACAAAGAAAGTCAGGTACGAAAACTAAAGCGCCTTGTGAAAATAGTAATTGTAGCCGTGCTTAATGTAGCATTTTGAAAGTTAACGGCAACTCGATACAACAAAATCAAAATTTTGCTCCTCTTATGAAAATCGAATTTTCGAGGAACAAAACTGATGGCTGACGATATGAGGATATAGGTCAGATAAATCATAACATATATGAAAATACACGCGTATTTTTGAAATAACTAAAGGTTGCTTACAGATGCTGTTGCGCAGAGAAAGTAAATATTTATTGTATTGACGACAGTGTTATTTTCGCCTACATTCGGCGTCCTATGGCTAGGAACAATGTCTGTTCGAGGCTGCAGGGTTCAGTGTGTGTCATTGTTGATGCATGAGCTTGTGCTATGCTGCGAGCTGTGGGTTTCACTGAGGGCTCTTGTTAAACTCAAAATGTTTTGAGTAAACTCACTATTATGTGATTAATTTGAGTTTTTAGTTACAAAAAAATTGTGGATAAAACTTAAAAGAGCTAGAAACTAAGATACACTGCTGGGTAGTTGAAACTAATTTCTTCGGAAAAAATTAATTTTCAATGAAAATATATAGACTAAACTAACGAGCACTGTGGAGAAAGCTTACTATGGTTCCCCCAGCGGTCATGCATCAGCTACGGACATTATATGGATGAGAACTCTATCGTTACCTCAACGGAAAATCTAATGCGGAGGTATACATATATGCACACACAATGAGAAGACACTTTCAAATTTTTGTAGGTATAAGCTTTCGACTACTGCATGAAAGTTTACACAATTTTCACTGATCATAGCAAATAATATATGACGGTTGACACATAACTCAACTGCTCATCGTATAGACGGAATTAATACCAAATGGTTATGCTGGTGAGCTCATGAAGTACTCAGTGTACTCAGCTTACTGTTGTAAGCTATTTAAAGTTCGTTCTTGTATGTCGATATATGATGGCAGCATGGGTCTCTTGATTACTCTACGCATGTACGCACTCGTCAATCAGCACATATATATTACCTGCTGATACATTCGTGCCCGTCGATATTTACGTACATAACTATCAACACTATGTATCAATTAACACGCACATATGTCAGTAAGTGCGTATCCATCCATACGACATCATGTACCGAAAATTTTGTTTTCGGCCAATAATTATGTAGAGTTTCACGATGGCGTCGTAATAATTGACGCAGGAGCACCATACAGAGAATGCGCAACTGAATACAATTTCATCATATACTATTCGCATTCGAATTAAGCAGACCATGGCAACAACAATTATGTTTCGTACTGTAGTTCTTTAGAACCGAATAATTGAATGGTTTGTAAACAAGATTTTTGAAATGGCTCAATATTGTGCATCAGCATCGATGGTGGGCGCTGGCAATTCCTTTGAGACCCAGCCACAAGAGTGAAATAAGGAAGTAGGGTTGTAGAACTCCGGCCTTTTTTGTCATAATGGCTAATTTGTAAATGGCCGCAACTGCCCACTTTTGAACAGTATTTTCTTTATCTATCTCCTTATCTGATGAACTAGCCAAACCTTGGTAACTACTCGTATTTTTGGAATACAACGACATATAAAAAGACCAGTTTGCTTTATTTTTTATGAAGATTAAGTGAAAAAGCCTGATAAAAGAAACAACGTATAAATGAAATTTCTACGGAGAAACTAAAATACCGTTATTCTTAGCGAGGTGCACGTTATATCAGCGATGCAGGAAAATGTGCTTACATGAAAATGTGTAGCAATCACTGACATGAATACGGTGTATTGAGCTCATGCAGTTCTCCTTATGCCATGGATATCTATGCAGAGAATCTGAAAATTGCGCAAATAGCAACAGTTTACATGTCACCTACGAATTAAGAAACAATAGTGTTATGAACACAAACAGTTAAACTCACTTCTCCATCAAGCATTATAAATTTCAAAATTAGAAGAGATATCAATTATGAACAGGGGAAGTGTTTCATCAACGAATCAGGACAGAATGCTGACATGAACAGAAAAAAAAAAACAGAAGTCACATTCCTGTCTCTCCAAATATATCTTAAAGGAGGATTCAAGAAAGAGAGTACGACCACCAAATTCAGCTCTTTTAACTATATACTTTGGCTCGCTGCAAAGAAACATCACACGGCGTTTGTTATCATCAGTTGGAAACTGTACAGGAGCGCCAATATTGCGCCCAACAGCGGAGCCAAATTTCATCCTGTTGTAAATGAGGAGCTCGAACAATTTATTGAGAGACTCTCGGTGTTCGCTACTGAATGAATTTGAGCGGAAAATGGCTCACAACAGACAAAATGAAGCAAATTAGCCAAACGGTTGCTTTCTCGAGCGGCTCAGAACGAACAGGCGCTGCTAGCTCGTGCACAGCAGGCATTCAAGACTTGAGATGCTGCACTAAGTATTGCGCTTCTGTTCTTGTGAGGAAGAGCAAAAGCGTGATGAAACTAGGGCGGGAATACTAAGAAAAATAAATCCTAAGTGATAATCTTTTCAAGTTCAGGGCCTGAATTCAGCATTGAAAAAGCTCTTCGCAGAATGGTTTTCAAACCAATGTCGAGAGGCGCACTAAAATAAAGCACAAACCGCCACGGCTTAGACACAATGTATTAATATACTGTAATAACAAATAGCACTGCCGGAATCGTTAACATAGTAAAACCAGCGTAAGCAGTCCTTTGGGGGCGGGGCTGAATTGAACGCAGCAGTGCTAAATCTAATCTATTGACTAATGCACTTTGAGTATTCAAATATCAATACAATTTTATCGCTTGAGACAAGTTATACCACTCGCTTAAGTGAGGTTCCACCAAGATGTTTTACGTTCTTAACCACGCCCATCGGAGTCCTTACGCTGGTTTGATTATAACATAGGACAACCTCATACGGCCCACTAAGATACGCACGGACCCCCGAACAGATGCATAAAGAGATTAGATTCGATTAGATAGCTGGCAGTAGACGGATCAACAGGCCCTTTCCAGAGACAAGACGAGACTTACGCTCTGGCCCTCTGTGAGCTACTGTCGTGAAAAGAAATCATACTGTCTGTCTCCTGAGCAATAACATTTTTGTTTTCCTCTGACGAACTATGATAATATAATAAGTTGCTGGGCTTGCAGCAAGTACAATAAACTTCCTCTGATCGTACAAGTCGGCAGTATAATAGAACGAAAGACGTTATGTATATTGTGAGAAAAGAATTATGGACTGTTTTGAAAAGTGCTACGCTAACTGTGGTAATTAATCACATTCATTTGCAAGACTGAAATTTCGGATTATATCACTTGCAATCACGACTTGTTTATTTAGAGTTTAATACAGTGTTATTGCTCTGCCAAAAATCATGGCCGCCACAGAAGCTAAAACAGCAATTCAGTTAATGCACCGCACAGCGGCGGCCCTAAATTTTGTTAGGGTACTGTTGCCAAAATAGCCCACCAATTTATAGGTATGTTATTGGAGCATCAAAAGTAAGCCGCCAATCTATCAGCGTGTTATACTGCGGCTACGAAAGTAACCCGAATTTATCGGTACTGTTACTGCGACTGCGAAAGTAACCCGCTCAATTAATAATGTTTTCAGTGACTACAAATGTAGCCCTCCTATTTATTAAGTATTATTGCAATTGATGAGATGAAACCTTTGCTGGACTATTGGGAATTTTGAAAATAGTTTGAATACGTGTTGCATGAAACACTGTATGTAGTCCTTAATTTTTCTAACCACTCCTGTAGTTTCAATACTGCATACATGGAGCCGAGCATGGTTGGGTCACTCTTTCTTAAACGCTGACAAACAATAACAAAATTACAGCCATTTTTCAGATAACAATAGCGAGCGGCACAGGATAATATCGGATTGTCTCTTGAATATTTTTGTTTAGTTATTGTTTAATTTGCGTAACCTGAATATCAGAAAACAGTCATTATACTGGTGTGTACATTTAGGTTCATTTTCATTGACAAACAAAGGCTTTCTCTCCTTCAATTATAGAAACAATTATACCGCTACTGCCCAGGTAACCCAGCATTAATTTACGTGTGGCGTCTCACTGCAACTATTGTGAAAGTAACCGAGCATTTTATTGAAGGGTTATGGCAGCTACTCAAGTACTCTACTAAATAGAGATGCGTTACTCTAATTTCCGGAAGATTCTACCAATTTATAGGTGTGATACTATATATAGTTACCTAACTAATCCCCAATTACTACAATTACAGTATAGCTACAATTGTTAAAAATCACCCAGTTCATTGCATTGTTGATGCAATTGTCAAAATAACTGATCAATTTATTTCGAGTCTGCTGTAATTGTTAAAACAGTCAACAACTTCTATTGAAATATTTTAGTATAATAACCCACACGTTACAGCATATTGGCAACAATAATGGTAAAATAATCCACAATTTCTTTGCATATTAGCCACATTTGTTGAAATAACTGCATATTTATCGCAAGGTTGATGTAATTCTATATATAACTCCTCAGATGTTTCGAGGGATATTGCAACCATCAAATTAACCTGACAGTAAGAAAAAGTCGTTGTACCTCTGACAATTTATATCTTTATATATCACGTGCAACACAGCAATGAAGACACAACGAAATTCATACATTGTCTAGTTTTTCAGCAAATGAAGTTATACGGTCAACGGTTAAAGATCGAACATTGTAATCCATGCTGCTTATCTGAAGCTCTAAACAGAAATTTATTTAAGCATTGGGACTCTTGTTGAATTAAAATTCATTATCAGTACAAAAATGTTTTTTTAGCCTCGATTTCTTTCAAGAAAGAAAACTTAGTTTCAGAATGGTTTTATTCCAAGTACTCGTTGGGAAATGCACGAACAAATAATTTTCCATTTACAAATGAAAGCCTGATGAAAATTACATCTTCAACCTATTTTTGTAAAAATAACTTTCACCTGCATAAAGGTTCAGATTGGAACCAGTGCGCTAATACAGTAATATCATTGTGAAAATTATGTAAAAGTTAAAAAATAACAGCAACAATTGTCAGCGATCCCGGAGACTTAAGTACCCCAGATTTCGAAACTTTCCTCCATCTATGGAGTCATTCGTCAAACGAACGACTTACTTACGACACGTCCCAATTTTTGGGACATTACGCGCCCTGTACGACTCTGACCAGGACATTTCGTTGAGGAGCAAGAGCTGTAAAGCAGACTTGACTGCGGTCTCCGACCAAAAGCCTTGTAACTCCGAAAGCAGTTATCTCCTTCCGTCTTGTAAGCAGATACTTGAGCTGTATGGCGGACACCGAAACTAACCTACAAACTTTTGCTTCTCCAAGTGATTCGCTTGGTCATAAAACAACCATTAGAGCATATTGCAGGTTTAGAAGATCGAGTAAAGAAAGCTCTATAATAGAATTTCGGTCAATTACAGTCGACTATTGGAACTGGTCGCCTCCGAATGAAGTTAGGCTCAATAAGTGATCGCTGCAATGCATTCTGGAACTGTCTGAGGGAGAGCCGCTCGAGCAGCTTCCAGGCTTCCAGCAAATTTGGTTACAGCTACCGCAAGCTCAGTCTGCTGATGCTGCACTTCTGCAGTTCTATAGCGCCTTCTTCTGGCACGTTTGGTGCTGTGGAGTTCCTCTACTGTACTTCCTTCTTTTTGGTTCGTAATGCAATGATCAACTTCTGCTATAGGTACTACTTGATATCTTTTTCGGTACTCATCTTTCTCTCGATACGAAAGTCAGCGGTGAATTTCTCCTAGGTACTTGTCGATTTCTCATGACGAAGAATTTTTTTTTTGGGGGGGTCGTATACTGAAGTGACGGAGCAACCTACACGTTTAAAAAAAAACCGTTAGCAAAAAACGTTGCTAAACGTTTTTATTTTTCAAATAGTAATCAGTGGAGAACCTTCAATAGGCACTTCTCGATGTGCTACACTGAATGTTCCATTTCTCTCATTTCGTACAGCAGCAATGGATATTGGAATTGGTGCTTATTCCGTGAATAATATCAAAGCTGGAGTAGAGTAGGTGGATAACAGTTCGAACTGTATGCAGAAACTCAACAAAACTTGGGTGGCGGTAAGTAGGAAGACAAATTTTCCTGCAATTTCACAAATTCTCTTCTCTCATCTGTGCATTTCAGTTACCAAGAAGTAAAAACCAGTGACTGCTCGAAATATTTTGTTACGAAGAGTTATATGGATACATGAAATCTTCTGGCATCTGTATCAGGCAATACCGAAATTATTAACCAGGTGTGGCACTTCAGATACTAAGAAACATTCAAGTCTAGTTGAAACTCAGCATTTCTTTGTCCTTCATCGTCTTTCGATCAATGGAGTATATGCCCAGAGTAAACCGGGACACCTGCCTCAGTATCAGCATAACCAGGTGGCATTAATCAATAAATAGTGCATATTAACTGAATCATGCAAGTCCCACTTAAACTTTACTCTCCATGTTCTTCATTCTTCTCGGATCGAGGGATTTCAGCCAGAGTAAAATCTAAAGTCATCCGCCGCAGCATCAAGATGAATCATTTGAGACTGTTGAAAGGCTTTAATACTTTGGCTGGAAAGCTTCAATTTTATCATTGGCTTGCTGCAAGGCGTAGTCTAGTCCGGCCTTGAACACTGAACTCTAATTAAAGAAGAACCTTTCCTCGAGGTGAACCACAGCTTCAAGGGCTTCCTTAAATTTGCTCTTATATTCCTTCAGAGCTTCCAGAGCTAAGCTTGTAACGTCGGCTTCATATTGCGCAAGCAATTAGCGTTAAAGTGAGTCAACTTAATTACGAATTGGCTGAAGAACAGACGCCTGCGAGACGAGACCCGATACGTTCCGATTTGAGGTTGTTAATTATTGCTCATGTTATCCTGGAGCTGACGGAGATGAGTCCGTTTTCTTTTGGTTGCGATTCTTCCTGCGCTTGTGAGGCAATTTAATAGGTTTATTGTTGTACGTCCGCTCAATTTTAATCTTCTTCTTCGTTGTTAAATTTTGTGATATTTCCATATTGCTTGGACGATTCTCGTTGCTGTTCTCTTAATTTCTCGAAGACTGCGCTGGTATATTCTCGTACATCGAGCCCAAGGCATCTTTTTGATTTAACGTAGGTGTCATTTCTTTCTCATTTTTACCCGACAATAGTCTTTAGGGTTTCTTCCACTGATCTAGTGCTTCTTTGTCAAAAACTTCTCTTGGCTGTAAATGATTCTCCCCTCTGTGGATGATGGTAAATTTGGTGGATCCGGTTTTTCTCACGTAACAAAGGGCAACTAAAGTGAATACCCAAGTCATAAACATGGTTCAGAGAGTATGGGATTAACGTAAGTTACTCGGTAGTTTATTAGAAACTGAAATATGTATCATTGATACCAAGTGGCAATGTTGAAGGTAAAGAGAATAAAATCTTTTAAAGGTGTCGGGACAGCTCAGACTATTTTACAAGCCAATATTCTAAGTAATAAAGTACATTTCCTAGATAAATTAGTGCAAAACAAAAACTTTTACTGCTAGACGAGTATTCTTATTTCCTGAACAGGTATAAATCTATGCCTGACGATGTATGCAGAAGTATTAGTGCAGAGTGA
>LQNS02278125.1:15479668-15489761 GCA_001587735.2 Parhyale hawaiensis | reverse complement strand
CAAAAGATTTCCCCAGTCTTAGGAGAGCTTATTGCTAAACTAAGCCAGACATATCGGGGCCAGGAGTCGAGGAGATAGCGACGAGGAAAGGAAAAGTTCCTAAAGTGATGGAAACAGCGAGTTCTGGCTCAGAGTTTAGGTAAGAGAAAAACAACACACAGCGTTTCCTGGGAGCTTAGGTAAGGTAAATACAACGCACAGTGCTTGCTGGGAGCTTACACAAGGTAACTGCAACACACAGCATTTGTTGGAGGTTTAGGTAAGGTAAATACAAAGATTATGTTTTCGTCGAGTTTGTTTGAAAGTCTGTCTTTTTGTTTGTCTGTCATCAAGATAACTAGAAAATTTACAAACGGATCTTGACGAAATTTACAGGAATTGTTTGGCATGGTACGAGGAACAGATGGTTAACTTTTGGCGAAGTGCTGCTCAACTTACCGTTTGCTTTAGTTGGTTGTCTGCCTCTTTTTTCTTGTTAATATAGTTCAAAGAGTTAACGACGGACTTTCATGAAATTTGCACAAATTATTAGGACTATTACGAAGAGCAAAATTAATTAGCTTGGAGCGATTTGCTTTTCCGTTTGTTCGTTTGTCTCTATGTTGTAATTTTTGTTTGTCAGCAATATAAGACAGAAAGTTATGAACGAATTTTTAAGAAATTTGTAAAAATTGTTAGAAATGTCAAAAGGCACCAATCATAAAATTTTGGTGCTCATCAGTTAATTCGTTTGTACGTTTGACTATATCGTTGTCTTAATGTGTCAGGAAATAAGTCAAGATGTCACGGATGGAACTTTAAGAAAATTACAGAAACTGTTATAACGTCAAGAGGCACATATGACCAAATTTTGGTGATGATGAAAAATAAATCCCGATTTTAGGACCAATATAATTTTTTCGTTCAAATTGCAATACTTGGTGGAGGTACGCGCTAACAGCGTACTCTAAATTCTTAATTTACAATCAGCCTCATTTGCAAATTTAAGTGGACAGTCAAGGTATCGTGTGGTTCATGGAAAAGGTTAAGTTAGTAAAGAGCAGGTTACGACAAAAAGGTTAAGTTAGTAAACAGCAGGTTACGACAGTTTTGGCTCAGGACCAACTTAACTGCCCGCGTCTCGGAGGAACAGCATTATTTCTAACAGTCTCCAGGAAGGACGTTGGTCCTTATAGGGTTAAAGTAAAACAAAACTGTTCGTGGGACAGAAAAACGCATGCGTGACCATTGGCCTTAATGGTAAATTGTAAAAATTATTTTACCCGATTTTATTACATTTTGCTGTCCCAAGCTTAAATTATTCTCGTCCACAGTTGTCGTATAGCTACGAATTTGTATTTCTTGCATCACCGAGAACTGTTTACGTTTTGTTTTAGGCCCTGCTATTGCCAAGAAAAGATTTTATCGAAGATTAATCTATTTACAATCAGCCTTATTTGCAAATTTAAGTGGACAGTCAAGGTATTGTGTGGTTCATGGAAGAGGTTAAGTTAGTTAAGAGAGGGTTAAGACAGTTTTAACTCAGTTAGAATAAAAGTGCCATCTAAACCGTAGGCACGCATATTATAATTCTGTACCTGAATATCAGCTACACCACATACTTTACCGATATACAAGCCATATTTAGCTAAATAAAGCCCAGGTTATCCCTCAAATTTTTCTATTATGAAGACTATCCAAGGTCCATCGGCTGTAAGTCACAAAAAATAATAGTAATAATAACAATAACAGAGCCTGGTTCACAAGGAATAAAAAAAAATGCTGCACAATGATTGCCTGAACTTTGATTTTTGAATCCAAAAATGCAAAAAATCAGTCTAGTTTAGCTGGTAATGTTCAGAAAGTATTAAGCTAGATATCATCGAATGTTAATTTTTATCCGTTTCAAGCGATGCAATTGCTACCTGAAATTAATTAAGGGTTCCATATTCAAAATTAAATCCGCAGGGAAAAAAAGGTACATTAAAACAAATACATAAATGCCTCGAACGTCTCAGAAATAAAGGTACGAAAGGATCCTCTAGGCTCGGTGCTGCTTCACTACGTCGTCTTGTGAAGTCTATTTGCAGTAAAATCTTTCCCTATCTCGGGGCATATCAAAGTTTACGGGTGCATGTTATAAACATATCGTTTACTTCCTCTACTTATTTGAATATACTGCCTGCAAAATATCAGTTCCATAAAGAAATCAGCCGTAAAGTGTCTAACTTTACTGAGTTTCTAATAGGAAGTTGGAAAATATGCCGTCGTTATTATGGTTCTTGGAGACAATATATGTATAGTCAACAAATAAAGAAGACGATGTGTCGGGCAATGACGAAGTAGTTTCAATTAATTCGCTTTGTGAAGGGTGACGTTGCAAAGACTATGTCTATATTATAGTCGGCCGGATGAGTCTTTTTTAACAGCGATCACAATAATGGAGGTTAATAGTGAAAGTGGCTTTTGAAAGCTACGAAAGTATGAGAAAAGTACTTCAAGTTCAACAAAAAA
Organism: Parhyale hawaiensis; assembly: GCA_001587735.2. Taxonomy (NCBI): domain Eukaryota; kingdom Metazoa; phylum Arthropoda; class Malacostraca; order Amphipoda; family Hyalidae; genus Parhyale; species Parhyale hawaiensis. Next base: position 15,487,268 of record LQNS02278125.1, on the reverse strand, counting down.
GTTATTAACGTACTGTACAGTACGAATTTAATAGTAGAAATAATTTGGAGCACATGACTTTTCAGGTCGCAAGTTGTTTCATTCGCGAATATATCTATATATATATATAGTAGTTTTTATTATATACTTATATTTTTTCTTGTTGGTACATTCTGAAATTTCCATGTCCCTCCTTTTATTTTGTTTAGATTTATTTTATAATAGCGGCAAAAAAGTCATCGGCGTTACACGAAATACGCAGCTTAAATTCTATTCGCTGTTCCACCGTAGAGAAAATGTAGGCGCATGTGGCCATAACGGGCCAGTAGCGAATATAATTAGGCCTCACAGGCCTCGATCTGTGCTAATGCGTTGTTGTGTTGTAGAAACGTTACTAATTGCAGCACTATCGTATCAGTTTCATAATTTCGTTCAAACTGCAAGCACTGGGACGTAGCATAGATATTAGTGCTTCCTTCCTTGTACGAGTTCATGATGCGTAACTTGGGCAGGAGGTAAATGAAGGTAAAGGGATAGATATTCCTAAGAACACGTAGAGCTATGAAGAAAACGGCGTTTCGCTGAAGTGACTATTTCCTATTGTCATTTTAGTACAACGCTTTCTTGTTAGGTTTCTCCATTCCCACATAGAGCATTAGATGAAAGAAATTCATTTCCTCAACGGAAAATGCTCCCCGTGTTTGAATTTTTTGTTTTGAATGAGGCTGCAAAAAAGTTTAAAATCACCTCCTTCCGGCAGCATAGACACTAACTTCAACTTCCTTACCTTAGCAAATCTATCATATCCTATGAACTCGGTCTGAGTGAAGGAATCACGAGTTTCCTTAATTGAACTAATTATCTTTCAGCAAAAGCTATGCTTCACGACGCAACCACGAATATGACTAAAGGAAATATCAGTTTCCTTAGTTGGAATATTTACCTTCTAGAGAAAGTTATTCTTCACATCGGAGCCACGAATAGAGGCGAAAGAAATATGAGTATCCTGAAGAAATTAGTATTTGTTATCGTTTAATGTCGGCTCAGGTCAATACCAGTAAATACATTGTACACAAGAATCAAGGCTATAAAAAATATCGTTCATCAAAATAACCTAAATACCTAAGTAATAGAATTCATTGCAGATAAATATATGAAAAAAAGAGAGTTTTTTTTAGAATTTAATTAACTGCGACATTATTATATTTGTCACTCGCATTGGGCTAGTAAGAAAACTACAAATACGGCGTTTGTAAGGAACAACAGAAAGCACTAATTTTGTTTAGCTGTGTTCATAGAAAACAGCTAAGTTACTTACGCAATATATATATAAGTCAGAGCTTAATGAGTTAACCATAAAAACTGCTCCCCCAGTCGGCAAGCATTCTCATTCTTAACGAATCGACACAGGCATGACTCAATTTCGTTTTAAAAATATATTTAATCACAAAATTTCCCTACTACAACTAATATGACCCAGCCACGAACGTGATAACTGATAACACTACCTGTTGACTTATTGCCGTAGAAGAAACTCTGCATCGGTTTTTTGCAGCCATCCCATTGCTTTAATAATATATATATATATATAGTTATTTTTTCTTTCAATAAAGTAAATGAGACGCAATGGTTTGCTGGTATAAATAAAGGCTATAGAAAAGCTAAAGAACAACTTTGGATTAGAAAAGTCAATGCACTTACAGTAGGTCTTTTGGAGTGAATTTAAAAATGTGAAAATAGAAAACGGTAGTATAGATGCGCATCGTTTGTACAGTATAACTTTTGTCTTACTAAAATTTCATTTGCTACTGATGAAGATCAGTATAATATATATATATATATATATATATATATATATATATATATCTAAGTCATAAATGAGGTACTCGAACCTTCGAACCTTGATCCTATGCGGATAACAAAATCTACATTAAAAATTTAAAAATATTTGGAAAAACTCTCGTAACAGACGCTTACTTTTCTCGACACACTTGTCAGGCTCGGTTGCATTTGTTAAAAAATTAACCTCATCGTATTGTGTCAATCACCGTGACTACCCGTATGCATTATAAAGAACTGGAGGCCCAGCCGTCAAAAATGACAAATAATTTTGTTATTAGAGTTTGTATTGTTCTGGTTCTCAGTAGGTATAGGTTTTGCTGTAAAATAGGTCTCATGCCTGCAATCGTGATTTTCCATTATCGAACTGTAAGTAGTACTGCAATGAGTTTTGTGAGAGTAAAAAATAACCCCGCGGCAAGATAACGCGCGGATATCACTATGGATAATTGGTCAAACGTTGAGCTGCGCTAACGAAATATAGTTCGATCAAAAGAAGTCACCGGAAGTGCTCACAGCTTACTGTAACCTGGATACCAGCAGATAGGTAAGCCTTTAGGGGCAAAATTTGGCTGCGATGTGAGTTGAATATAAAAATGCATGCGTCTTTTCAGCGTTAAGTTTCATTTACTACAAAGAGATTCAGCTAAAGAAAGCATAAGCGAAATGGATTCTGCACGAAAGGAGCGAAAACTCCAATCAAAACTGAGGCTCTCGAACTGTTACGAAGAAATTCAGGTAAAACATTATGTGCTATAGCTTATGCCTGACGGAATCAAAAACTCTACCAACGATACCGCCTTTCATCTATACCACGCTCAGAACAATCATCATCACAGTTCACTTACTATAGAGGTTATGTCAGATACGAGTGTTTGCAACAAGCCCTTGAAATGTTCAGAATTGTGACGTAACTGTTGGGTCACGCCTCTGTGGAAATATTAAAGACTAACGGGACCCGTGAAAATTCCACAGTTTGTTAATGTTCTCACTTTATAAAACGTAGCAAGCCTATGATAGGCTATTATTAACACATTTAAGTTTGACCTAATGCAGCTATTCTAACCTAACCCATCTCATAAATAACGCCCGTCACTTAAATCTGACGAAGTGCGCCTAGCCTCAAGTCTGCTGCGCACGAAAACGTTTCTCCCTGCGCTGCCATGGAAGCAACTTCGTCGTAGCTAATATATTGAGTTCAAAAACGGCTTCAACTGCGAGCCTCCGCGACAGCTATTCCGCTACAGCGAGGGCCTGTTGCTCAGTTTCCAATCACTCTCATAATTTCTACTGAGTTTTAATTCTCAATGGTTCCCATTTGAATCGGTATGTGTTCACAAATTAAGCCGTTAGCACGTTCTCAGAAACATCTGTTCCAAGAACGTAAAGCGCTGCCGTGCTCCGACTCGTACGCAGCGGGCTTCACGTAGTCCATTTATGCTAAGTCATAACTTGTCTATCCTAATTGTCAGACAGCCTATCTGCAGTAGACACTTAGATATCACCGTTGGATCTCGCACATGTGTTTAACCAGTAACGTTTTCGCCTTTGGATATCATGATATAGAGATAAAGACGACATAAAAACAAAATATAGTAGTCTCACTCTTTGAAGGTGGTTCTCTCATTGCTCTTCTTCTAGATGTAAAAGCCTTCACTAAGTTGTGTTTCTCACCTTCTGAAGATAACAGTTCTACTGCGTTTTCCGTGGCTGCTCTATTTTATGCGATAGGTTCACCACAATATGCACCAGAACAAGCCCATTTTTTTCATAGTAGGTTTTCGTTACCGAATCCCTCTTTTTGGTCAGTTCACTTGATTTCTTTAAACATCTTACTTTCACTTTAAATATTCTCTAGAATGAAGCTGTCCAAAGCAGCTCGCTTTGCACCGCATCTAGCCTACGGATTTTTTTTTTCACATTTGGATCGTCATGCAACACCAGCAAAGTGAATATTTTTTGATTCGGAAATACGCACGTATGAAACGTGTAAAATGAACTTCATGCCTTTGCATCGAAACTGACTAAAAACTTCTTCAAGAGCGAGCCGAAAGAAAATAGCAATTGTTGAACTTCCTTCCTACAAAAATCAGAGTTTCATGCAAGTTGAAATTTCCACTTATAGTGAAAAGCGTAGCGTGCAGACACATGGACGGGCGGATGGAGCCTCAAACAGAATTGTAATATAGATTGCTTGTTGCAACACTGGCTGGACGTATTGCGGCGTCACAATTCTGAACATTTCAAGGACTTGTTGCAAATACTAAAATCTGGCACAACTATGTTTTGTAAATGGACTGTGATCATCATTGTCATATCAGAAAGTACTGAGGTAGTTTTCAAAGCAAGGCGAGATTCAAAAAATGTATTTCCACTTTTGACGAAATATTTTAGAAGTTACTGTATATTGGTCACCGTTATTCCAAGGGCTGAAATTTCGTGGTATCTCAACTTGTTTTTCAGTAGATGACTTTTTTCCTATCTAAATCCTTAACAACGCGACGGAGGGAAGGACCAACCAAAGAGCGAGCGATCGAGCAAGCAAGCACATGACCAATAACTGTGTACTATTATATAGTGGATATGCTTTGATCACCTGCAACTATTCTCGCATCTTCTAGTGTTTTACGCTCATAACACTTTCACGATTTGATCTAGCATAACTATTCTTGTATTATCTCAGCTTTACAAAAGCAGTGCGTTCAGTTTCAATAAGCACTGAGAGTAATCACTCTTGCACGAGTATCTGCTTAAGCTTAACAGAAACAACATTTTCTTCGCGATTGATTCAACCGTAATTATTCTCGTATTTTCTGATCTCCAAACACCTTTAACACATTCATGATTCCGCCTGTATGGCGGTCATTTTCGCATCTTCTTCGATAACACGCTCTGCTGAACCCCACCGAAAACGCTGCCCATTGCTGCAGTGATTTACGATTTGTATCGTAGTAATCTACACTATAATAAAAACCGATGAGTACTTATCTTTTTGTTTGCTTGTGTATTTATTTATTCGTTTGTTTCTATATCCATTTTTGTAACTCTTTAAGAAAACAGATAGACGAAAATTGGGACAGGCTGCAGACGATAGCAAAAGTATATAGGGGGCCTTATATGTATGTAATTCTTGTATTGCCGAAGTAAAGGTCGAAGCACTGAAGATATCTGAAACTTCCCTCAGCACCCTCATACATTTTTAGTCTTAGTTTCTTCCCAGAGACTATTTCGACCGTTGCATCAATTATTCTTGCAATTTATTCCAATTGTCGATCAAGCAGCTTTCGCTACGCTAAGTAAAAACTATTGGACATGTAAATATGATATATCCTGGCGTTTCCATGATACCAAATCGAAATAATTAATTCAAGTGTTGCTGAACTTCCACACTAAATGAGATAATTTTTTAAGCGTCAGAGAAAGAAAAGAAGACTTTTGATACTCATCAATTATTGTGATGTCATGAACGCTCACTTCTATGTTCTTTCAAGTCAGAAATTTTATTAACTAAAGTATGATCATTGGAAAACGATCACTACAAATTCTTCACTGTCACTTTTGACAGTGAGGGCACTCAATCTAGTCATATTCATGTTTTCTTTAGTGACAAGCTCTGAGCAGACCTTCCACAGAAAACTATAGGTGAGATTGCAGTGATCCACGATTTCGACCAGTATTAATCATAATTATATTTACTTCATTAACAGGATCTGATCACACCTCTATAACCCGAGGAGCAGCAAACCCCTGCCTCACATAATGCAGGTCTGTACTAGGGATAATCATGTCAATCTGAGGACAATTTCGCCTAAAGTTTGTCGGGCAGTTTTTCAGAGGCCAGAGACAATTATCTGACGAACGAACTTGCTTAATTGTTCTGCGTGTGAAGCCTAAAAGTGAGAATGATTGGAAGGGTCTAGGAGAACTGCCAGCACCAAAAGAGGGAGATCGACGAAGGGACTCCAATATGGAGATTGCAGTAAAATGGAGCATATGCCAAAAGTAATGCCCGAAATGCGTGTAAACTGACTCCAATTCTTAGATCAGGAAGATCTTACAGTCATATGCGAATCTGGCGATCCTGAATCTGTTGATTTAATCTTTTAGCTTGTGGTTGAAGGGATTGAAAGAAAAAGTAAATTTCTTCAGAACTATCTTGAAAAACATTGAGTACCCCACCTTTGTACTCGATGAGTACTCTCGAATCGTGTTAAATGAGAGCACACTCCAACAACGCCTGTTGACTGTACCACGTCAAGAAATTTACATTCCGCTAACCTAGTTTGGACCTTCTTAATTCATACAAAAAAGTTCAATATATGAAACATATTTTACCAAACTTCTATCCACATATTCACTTTACATTTGCTCTCCCGAATCCACTCTCCACAAAATCACTCATTAAATTTAATGAGATCGTACCATCTGGAAGCAGCATCAGGTAGTCTAAAGCCCTGTTTTCCAACATTTAGGCATATCCTCCCAAGCCAACAGACCCCTAACTGTCAGACCGCATTCTAGCCCTCGTGATCGCAGTGAACATCATAGCCACCCACTTGATTTCTGCAAATTCAGTATAAAAGACACTGCCCAGGCCAATCTGACTTACATGATTTAGAATCCATTTACATAAAAACCGAACGCCTTTTCCTGAACATCGAAAAGTCCTTTCCGCCTCTCTCAGAGTGTAAATGACCGTAGATTAATTTCTACGAATTTAACCTAGTAAACAAGTCCTTTTATTCTAAACTCGACAATAGTAGTTAGAATTTGCTCTTGGAACTATTATATTTGTCTTCGTTCACCTTTTGTTTTAAACTAGCCCAATATTGATTACCATTTCTACTTCTACCAGAGCATGGAATATTAGAATTATTATATTAGAGCAATAGTACAGAAAATAGTTTATTGCACTTACTTTATATTTACAGATCTCACTGATGATGATTTTTATCGCAATCAGCCTGGTCTGCGAGTTTTATAATTAACACCATTTCAATAACAACGATATAAAACGCATACGATTTTTATTGTGGCAACAGGCCATTTATTCAAAAAATTAAAATGTGGTGTAGAATGCAGAAACTCTTTAGATTTAAATTCACCACAGAAATATTAAAGCCATGACGCAATGTCCGACGTAGAACACAGGAATTTCATCCATGGGCAAGGAGCTGGTTATCAATAAAGACTAAGACCCAACGTAGAACACGATTAAATTCATGGATCAGAATCTGATGCAGAGCAACACATCAACTCTTTGGATCAAGACCCCGAGCGTTGCAGCAGACCTCTCAAAAGAACACAGACGCTCCCTTCATGGTTCAGGATATGGCGCGAAGAACACAGCAATTCCTTAGATTAAAACCCCATGAAGTGCGGGAGACCTCGCAGAACGCAGCAACTCCAAGGGTTAATACCCATTGCTGTGCGGCAGACCACGGCGAACACAGCAATCCATGGATTAACACCTCCTGCTGTCAGCAGACCACGCGGAACATAGCAATCCATGGATTAACACTTCCTGCTGTCAGCAGACCACGCGGAACACAGCGACTGCATAGATTGAGCTCCCATGTTGTCAGCAGACCACGCAGAACACAGCAACTGCATAGATTGAGCTCCCATGTTGTCAGCAAACCACGCGGAACACAGCAACTCCATGGATTAAGAACTCATGCAGTGCGGCAGACCGTGCAGAAGAACACAGCAACTCCATGGATTAAGAACTCATGCAGTGCGGCAGACCGTGCAGAAGAACACACCAACTCCACGGATTAAG
>LQNS02278125.1:15447050-15460912 GCA_001587735.2 Parhyale hawaiensis | reverse complement strand
CGTCTGTCAGATAAAAATTGACTAATTACTGCGAGAACTGAACCACCAATACCCATTAATCTCAGCTTATGGAGCAGCCCAAGGTGATTCACGCGATCAAAAGCAGCACTAAAGTCATTGAGACCTCTTCTGCGTTAATAGTTGTGCTGTATTCACTACCTGTTCAAAACTTTCGCAACACAAGTAAAATTTGTGAAATTGTTATAACTTCCGCAAAGACTAGAAGCACAACATCTTACGTAGTTCAAGAAAAGAGTCACAAAGATACATAAAACCTAATTTATATTGTATAAACTACGGCACTGCTCTGAATCGTTGTCAACTTGTCACATCTTCCTTACCAATTCAAACTTTTCACGATCCATAAGTCGCATAATTTTCTTTACCTTCCGTAAAGACTACCAGCACAGCAGCCTATGTACTTCATGACAAGAGTTCATGGTGATCTAGAATACATTAAGCGCTAGAAAAAAGCACGTCACTGTATCACAAAAAGAGCGATACGTCTTACTCCTCCGGCTTGAGATCAATTACTCTTAATCAAGCTGAGGATTTAGTCTCAGCCATGAACTGCCTATTTCTATGTCATGAAGTAGCTTTTTATAAGCGATAATTGAGATGGAATGCACGAGGTTCCTGTCATGGACAGATGAAAGATCCTGACACTACAAAAAATGGCTTAAATATCGTAGAGAAGAATTGGTGTTTCGTTTTCTTTGTGGTTAGCATAGACCAACTTAACGATGTCAAGCCCCAATAATATGGAATTCGTTTCAGTCCTAACAGCTGTCAAACACGATCGATTAATTTCTTTCATGATAAGTACACGGTGACTCCTGCCGACTTCGTACAAGTAATAATATTATGGAATTCGTTTCAGACATAGCAGACTTAATGGTGCGGTCGATTAGGTTTTCCATAACAAATAGACAGTACCAACCCGCACGTCTTGGGCTTCGTACAAATCGCCGGTGCTAATACAGAAAATTTACTGAATTTTGCCTTTGACTTCCGACGATATGCCAAACCTGTGCGACAAAACGATTAAAGTAGGTCCGACGAGCTTTGCATGTACGAAAAAAATAGGGGGGGGGGGGAATCGTTGTTTGGTGACAGCCCGAAGTTTGGCAACACTAAGTTTTGATGCACAAAGTCGGGATTTTCATCATAAAATAAAATAATAACAATTTTTATGAAGTAGCTACTTGTGGAAACAATGCATGCAACTCATGAAACATTACATGGTATAAAGTACACAGAAGTATCATCGTATGACATAGTTCCATCAACATAAGCTAACCTCATTACCATCAGCTTGTCCTTAACTTAATTGTCATGGTCGATGATATTTGTCCCTCTGTATCGCATTGCAGGCGTTAATCTGAAGCCGAATATTCGTGCGACGGTCTCGAAGAAAATATAAACTCAATCGGAAGTAGCGAAGCTAACGCTCATGACTGTACACTTTTACTGCACTATGGCACTACCACTACATTACGGCACTACCACTGCACTTCGACACATGCCAATGCACTACGACACTACCACTGCCCCACGACATTGTCCCTGCACTATACCACTGCACTACAACAGAGCAGTGCAGTATGGAGCACCATTAAGGTCTGCTTCACCCAGCCAATATGTACTCGAGCGCACGGTGCAGCTTCAGGAGGTTTAAGAGCTATTGCACTACGGCAAGAGAATGTCAAGTGTGATCAGACAAAAGTGAGTCGACAGGTGTCAACTGACAGAGTTTGTCCAATTAGTCTAACGATGGAATTCAAAAGATTTCCCCAGTCTTAGGAGAGCTTATTGCTAAACTAAGCCAGACATATCGGGGCCAGGAGTCGAGGAGATAGCGACGAGGAAAGGAAAAGTTCCTAAAGTGATGGAAACAGCGAGTTCTGGCTCAGAGTTTAGGAAAAAGAAAAACAACACACAGCGTTTGCTGGGAGCTTAGGTAAGGTAAATACAACGCACAGTGCTTGCTGGGAGCTTACACAAGGTAATTGCAACGCACAACATCTGTTGGAGGTTTGGGTAAGGTAAACACAGCGCATACTTTTCACTGAGGGTTTATGCAAGGTAAAAGCAAAACACAGCGTTCGCTGGGAGCTTAGGTAAGGTAAAAACCACGAAGAGTGCTAGCTCGGAAATTACCTACTTCGTGCCAGGTGTACCTTGTGCGTTTCGGGCGAAGTAAAGGCAACGTTCCTCAAGTCACCTCACGTGTGTGGAGTCATGATGCTGGGTTTCTTCTGTTGGATCAGCACAGCTTGTGACCAAAGAGAGAGCCACAGCGAATTATTTCCACAGTGCACGTAACAGCTGACCGCTGGTTCATCTAACATTTTTTTTTACCTCCGCCAAGGAGGTTATGTTTTCGTCGAATGTGTTTGAAAGTCTGTCTTTTCGTTTGTCTGTCATCAAGATAACTAGAAAAATTTATGAACGGATCTTGACAAAATTTACAGGGATTGTTGGGTATGGTAGGAGGAATAGATGATTAACTTTTGGCGAAGTGCTGCTCAACGTACCGTTTGCTTTGGTTGGTTGTCTGCCTCTTTTTTCTTGTCAACATAGTTCAAAGAGTTAAAGACGGATTTTCCTGAAATTAACAAATTAATAGTACTATTACGAAGGGTAAAATTACTAAGTTTGTGGTGATTTATTTTTCCGTTTATTTGCTTGTTTGTTTGTCTCTATGTTTCAATTTATGTTTGTCGGCAACATAAGCCAGAAAGTTATGAACGGATTTTCAAGAAATTTGTAGGAATTGTTAGAAATGTCAAAAAGCACGAATCATAAAATTTCAGAGCTGATCAGTTAATTCGTTTGTGCGTTTGACTATATGGTTGCCTTAGTGTGTCACGAAATAACTCGAAATGTCACGGATGGATCTTTAAGAAAATGACAGAAACTGTTACAACGTCAAGAGGCGCATATGACCAAATTTTGGCGATGATGAAAAATATATCCTGATTTTAGTATCAATATGATTTTTTTTCCCGTTAAAATTGCATTGTTTGGCGAAGGTACGCGCTGTCAGAGTGCTCTAACTTCTTAATGAAACTCCAGTAAATTGTTCAATTTTATACTTTTTACATCAGTCGTGTTTTCAATACGCTGCAGCATTTTGTTATACAGTTTTGCTCTCCGCACAGTGAAGCTATGGAATATTGTAACCACAGCTTAGCCACACGTAAGGCTGAGCCTGATAAGAAGAGACATGGACCACACGATACCTGGTCTGTCCACTCCTCGCAAATGAGGCTGAAGGCCAAATTGATAAATCCTCGATTAAATTTGTTCCAACTCAAAGTACGGATGATGATGATGATGATGAAAAATAAATCCTGATTTTAGGACCAATATGATTTTTTTCGTTAAAATTTCATTGCTTGGCGGAGGTACGTGCAGTCGGAGTGCTCTAGATTCTTAACTTACAATCAGCCTCATTTCCAAATTTAAGTGGACAGTCAAGGTATCGTGTGGTTTATGGAAGAGGTTAAGTTAGTTAAGAACGGGCTAAGACAGTTTTGGCTCAGCTAGAATAAAAGTGTCACCTGTACCGTAGGCAAACATATTATAATTATGTACCTGAATCTCAGCTACACCACATACTATACCGATATACAAGCCATATTTAGCTAAACAAAGCCCTGTTCATCCCTCAATTTTTTCTAGTATGAAGACTTCCAAGTCCATCGGCTGCAAGTCACAAAAATATTAATAATAATAACAAAGCCTGGTTCCCAAGGAACCAAGAAATGCTGCACAAGGATTGCTAGAACTTTGATTCTTAAATCCAGAAATGCAAAAATCAGTCAAGTTTAGCTGGTGATGTTCAGAAAGTACCTATTAAGCTAGATATCGCCAAATGTCAATTTTTATCCGTTTCAAACGATGCAATTGCTACTTGAAGTTAATTTGGGGTTCCAAATTTAAAATTAAATCCGTGGGGAAATAAAGGTACATTTAAACAAATACGTTAATGCCTCGAACGTCTCAGTAAAAAAGAGGTATGAAAGGATCCTCTTCGCTCGGTGCTGCCTCACCACGTCGTCTTGTGAAGTCTATTTGCAGTAAAACCTTTCCCTATCTCGGGGCATATCAAAGTTTACGGGTGCGTATTATAAACATATCGTTTACTTCCTCTACTTATTTGAATATACTGCCAGCAAAATATCAGTTCCATAAAGAAATCAGCCGTAAAGTGTCTAACTTTACTGAGTTTCTAATAGGAAGTTGGAAAATATGCCGTCGTTATTATGGTTCTTGGAGACAATATATAGTCACCAAATACAGAGAACGATGTGTCAGGCTATGGCGAAGTAGTTTCAATTAATTCGCTTTGTGAAGGGTGACGTTGCAAAGACTATGTTTATATGATAGTCGGCCGGATGACTCTTTTTTAACAGCAATCACAATAACGTAGGTTAATAGTGAAAGTTTGGCTTTTGAAAGCTACGAAAGTATGAGAAAAGTACTTCAAGTTCAACAACAAAGTTATTAGATTAGGTAGGCGGCAATAGACGAACCAAAAGACCCATTCCCAAAAAGACACCGGGACTTACACCCCGGCCCTCTATGAGCTATTTCCATATCTATGAGCTATTGCCATTGTGTACACTGTACACTACGAATTTAATAGTAGAAATAATTTGGAGCACATAACTTTTCAAGTGGCAAGCTGTTTCATATATTTATATATATATTTTTTTCTTGTTGGTACATTCTGAAATTTCCATGTCCCTCTTTTTATTTTGTGTAGATTTATTTTATAATAGCGGCAAAAAAGTCATCGGCGTTACACGAAATACGCATCTTAAATTCTATTCGCTGTTCCAACGTAGAGAAAGTGTAGGCGCATGTGGCCATAACGGGCCAGTAGCGACTATAAACAGGCCTCGATCAGTGCTGGTGCGTGGTTGTGTTGTAGAAACGTTACTAATTGCAGCACTATCGTATCAGTTTCATGATTTCGTTCAAACTGCAAGCACTGGGACGTAGCATAGATATTAAGATATTAGTGCTTCCTTCCTTGTGTTCATGATGCGTAAATTGGGCAGGAGGTAAATGAGGGTAAAGGGATAGATATCCCTAAGAACACGCAGAGCTATAAAGAAAACGGCGTTCCGTTGAAGTGACTATTTCCTATTGTCATTTTAGTACAACGCTTCCTTGTTTGGTTTCTCCATTCCCATATAAAGCATTAGACAAAAGAAATTCATTTCCTCAGCGGAAAATGCTCCACGTGTTTGACTTTTTTGTTTTGAATGAGGCTGCAAAAAAGTTTAAAATCACCTCCTTCCGGCAGCATAGACACTAACTTCAACTTCTTTATCTTAGCAAATCTATCTTTTCCTATGAACTCGGTATGAGTGAAGAAATCACGAGTTTCCTTAATTGAAGTAATCATCTTTCAGCAAAAGCTATGCTTCACAACGCAACCACGAATATGACTAATGGAAATATGAGTTTTCTTAGTTGGAATATTTACCTTCAAGAGAAAGTTTTTCTTCACACCGGAACCACGAATAGAGGCGAAAGACATATGAGTATCCTGAACAAATTAGTATTTGTTATCGTTTAATGAAGGCTCAGGTCAATACCAGTAAATACATTGTACAGAAGAATCAAGGCCATAAAAATATCGTTCGTTAAATAACTTAAATACCTTAGTAATAAATAAAATTCATTGCCGATAAAAAGATATGAGAAAAAAGACAGCTTTTTCCGATTTCAATTATTTGTGACATTATTATTTTGTCACTTACTCGCACTGGGCTAGTAAGAAAAATAAAAATACGGGCTTTGTAAGGAACTACAGAAAGTACTAATTTTGTTTAGCTGTGCTCATAGAAAACAGCTAAGTTACTTACGCAATATGTATATGTATGGGGGCTTAATGAGTTAACCATAAAAAATACTAACCGAGTCAGAAAGTCTTCGCATTCTTAACGAAGCGACACTGGTATGTGTCAATTTCTTTTTAAAAATATATTTAATCACAAAATTTCCCTGCTACAACGAATTTCACCCAGCCACGAGCGTGATAACTGATAACGCTTCCTGTTGACTTATTGCCGTAGAAGAAACTCTACATCGGTTTTTGGCAGCCAACTATTACCTTAATAATATATATAGTTATTTTTTTTCTAATTAAAGTAAATGAGACGCAATGGTTGGCTGGTATAAATAAAGGCTATAGAAAAGCTAAAGAACAACTTTGGATTAGAAAAGTCAATGCACCTAGGCCTTTTGGAGTGAATTTAAAAATGTAAAAATAGAAAACGATTTTATAGATGTGCATCGTTTGTACAGTATAGCATTTGTCTTACTAAAATTTCACTTGCTATTGATGAATATCAGCATATTACATATTTCTAAGTCATGAATGAGGTACTCGAACCTTCAAACCTTGATCCTATGAGGGTAAAAGAATCTACATTAAGAATCTAAAAATATTAGGAAGAACTCTCGTAAAAACTCTCGTAAAAATATTAGGAAGAACTCTCGTAAAAACTCTCGTAAAAATATTAGGAAGAACTCTCGGAAAAACTCTCGTAAAAATATTAGGAAGAACTCTCGTAAAAACTCTCGTAAAAATATTAGGAAAAACTCTCGTAACAGACGCTTACTTTTCTCGACACACTTGTCAGGCTTGCTTGCATTTGTTAAGAAAATTAACCTTATCGTATTGCGTCAATCACCGTGACTACCCGTATGCATTGAAAGAACTAGAGGCCCAGGCGTCAAGTATGACAGAAATATATTATTATTTGTTATTAGAGTTTTTATTGTTCTGGTTCTCAGTATAGATTTTGCTGTAAAGTAGGTCTCATGCCTGCAGCCATGATCTTCCATTATCAAATGTAAATTGTACTGCAATGAGTTTTGTGATAGTAAAAAATAATTTCCGGCAAATTAAGGCGCGGATATCAGTATGAAATTGGTCAAACGTTGAGCTGCGCTATCGAAATATAGTTCAATCAAAAGAAGTCACCGGATGTGCTCAGGGCTCACCGTAACCTGGATACCAGCAGATAGGTAAACCTTTAGGGGCCAAATTTGGCTGCGATGAGAGTTGAATATAAAATGTGTCTTTTCAGCGTGAAGTTTCATTTGCTACAAAGAGATTCAGCTAAAGAAAGCGTAAGCAAGATGGATTTTGCACGAAAGGAACGAAAACTCCAATCAAAACTGAGCCTCTCGAACTGTTACGAAGAAAGTCAGGTAAAACATTATGCGCTATATCTTATGCCTGACGGAATCAAAAGCTCTATCAATGATACAGCCTTTCATCTACCACGCTCAGAAGAATAATCATCACAGTTCACTTACTATAGAAGTTATGTCAGATATGAGTGTTTGCAACAAGCCCTTGAAATGTTCAGAATTGTGACGTAACAATTGAGTCACGCCTCTGTGGAAATATTAAAGACTAGCGGGACCCGTGGAAATTCCACGGTTTGGTAATGTTCTCACTTTATAAAACGTAGCAAGCCTATGATACGCTATTATTAACACATTTAAGTTTGACCTAATGCAGCTATTCTAACCTAACCCATCTCATAAATAACACCAGTCACTTAATTCTGACGCAATATTGCGCCTAGCCTCAAGTCTGCTGCAAACGAGAAGTTTTCTCACTGCTCTGCCAGAGAAGCAGCTTCTTCGTAGCTAATATATCGAGTTCAAAAACTGTTTAAACTGCGAGCCTCCGCGACAACTATTCCGCTACAGCGAGGGCCCGTAGCTCAATTTCGACTCTCTCTCGTAATTTCTACTGAATTTCAAATCTCAAAGGTTCCTATCCGGAATCGGTATGTGTTCATAGATTAAGCCGCGAGCACGGTTTAAGAATCATTTGTTCCAAAAACGTAAAGCGCTGCCGTGCTCCTACCCGTACGCATTGGGCTTCACGTAGTCCATTTATGCTAAGTCATAACTTGTCTATCCTAATTGTCACCCTACACAGCCTATCTGCAGTAGACACTTAGATATCACCGTTGGATCTCGCACATGTTTAACCAGTAACGTTTTCGCCTTTGAATATCATGATATAGAGGTAAAGACGACATAAAAACAAAATATAGTAGTCTCACTCTTTGAAGGTGATTCTCTCATTGCTCTTTTTCTAGATGTAAAAGCCTTAACTAAGCTGTGTTTCTCACCTTTTGAAGATAACAGTTCTAGTGCGTGATACGTGGCTGCTCTATAATGCAACAAGTTTCTGCTCTATTTCATGCGATAGGTTCACCACAATATGCACTAGATTAGGCCCATTTTATCATAGTAGGTTCTTGTTACCGAATCCCTCTTTTTGGTCAGTTCACTTGATTTCTTTTAACATCATACTTTCACTTGAAATATTCTCTAGAATAAAGCTGTCCAAAGCAGCTGGCTTTGCACCGCATCTAGCCTACGGATTTTTTCATTTTTAGTTCGTCATGAAACACCGGCACTGTGAATATTTTATGATTTGCAAATACGCACGTATGATATGTGTAAAATGAACTTTATGTCTTTGCATCGAAACTGACTGAAAATTTCTTCAAGAGCACGCCGAAAGAAAACAGCAATTGTTGAACTTCATTCCTACAAAAATCAGAGTTTCATGCAAGTTGAAGTTTCCGCTTATAGTGAAAAGCGTAGCGTGCAGACACATGGGCGGACGGACGTACACATGGACTGGCGGATGGAGCCTCAAACAGAATTGTAACATAGATTCCTAGTTGCAACAGGGGCTTGACGCATTGCGACGTCATAATTCTGAATATTTCAAGGGCTTGTTGCAAACACTGAAATCTGACACAACTATGTTATGTAAATGGACAGTGATCATGATTGTCATATCAGAAAGTACTGAGGTAGTTTTCAAAGCAAGGCGAGATTCAGAAAATCTAGTATTTCCACTTTTGACAAAATTTATGTTGGTCACCATTACTCCAGGGGCTGAAATTTCGTGGTGTCTCAACTTGTTTTTTAGTAGATGATTTTTTTCCTATCTAAATCCTTAACAACGCGACGGAGGGAAGGACCAACCAAACAGCGTGCAAGCAAGCAAGCATGCGACCAATAACTGTGTATTATTATTTAGTTTATATGCTTTGATCACCTGCAACTATTCTCGCATCTTCTCGTGTTTTATGTTCATAACACTTTCACGATTTCATCAAGAACTAGAGCACTCTGAGAGCGCATACCTCCGCCAAGTGAGCCAACGGTAGCAAAAATTCAAATTGGCTCTGAAACCATAATTTTCTTTGCACAAACTCCAAAATCTACTCATTTGTGCTTTTTTATATTAATAACAGCTTGTTCAATTTTTTTGAAGATCCGTTCATAACTTTTTGAGTTATACTGTTAACAAACGTTACAACAAATATGAGTCAAACATACAAACGAACCAACCGATCTGCACTAAAATTTGATCATTTATGTCTTTTACCATTACTAAGAACTCCTATAAACTTCATAAAGATCCATTCATTATTTTTTGAGTTATTGTGCTAACAAGCATAAAATTAAAAACAGTGACAAACGAACGAACGAACAAACAGACCATTACCAAAATTTGGTAATCTACTCTTTGTTATATAACTAACAGCTCATGTTAATTTCATCAAAATCCATTCATAACTTTTTGAGTTATGGCATCGAGGAAAATGACGCAGGCAAACAAACAAACGGATGGATATATCTTCACCAAAAGTTAATCATCTGTTCCTCCTAACATACCTTACAATCCCTGTAAATTTCATCCAAATCGGTTCATAACTTTTTTAGATATCCTGGTGACAGACAGACAAAGAGAAACACACAGACAGACAGAAAGACAGACAGACAAACACGACGAAAACATAACCTCCTTGGCGGAGGTAATAACTATCCTCATATTATCTCAGCTTTACAAAAGCAGCGCGTTCAGCTTCTATAAGCACCGAGAGTAATCATTCTCGCACGAGTATCTGCTTAAGTTTAGCAGAAACAGCATTTCCTTCGCGATTGATTTAATCGTAATTATTCTCATATCTTTTGATCTTCAAACACCATTAACACATTCATTATTCCACCTGTATGGTGGTGATTTTCGCATCTTCTTCGATAACACGCTCTGATGAACCCCACCGAAAACGCTACCCATTGCTGCAATGTTTCACGATTGTATCGTAGTAATCTACAATATAATAAAGACCTATGTGTATACATCTGTTTATTTGTTTGTGTATTAATTTATTCGTTTGATTCTGTATCCATTTTTTGTAAAGCCTTAAGAAAACAGATAGGCGAAAATTGGGACGGGTTACAGACGATAGTAATAGTATAAAGGGCGCCTTATATATGGATGCATTTCTTGTATTGCCGAAGTGTAGTTCAGAGCACTGAAGATATCTCAAACTTCCCTTATAGCACTCTCATACATTTTTAGTCTTAGTTTCTTCCCAGAGACTATTTCGACCGTTGCATCAATTATTCTTCCAATTTATTCCAATTATCGATCAAGCATCTTTCGCTACGCTTAGCAAACACCATTGGGCATGTATGACATCCTGGCGTTTCCATGATACCAAATGGAAATAATTATTTCGAGTGTTGCTGAACTTCCATTCAAAAAGAGATAAATTTTTTAAACGTCACGGAAAGAAAAGAAGATTTTTGATGCTCAGCACTTATTGTGAAGTCGTGAACGCTCACTTCTATGTTTTTTCAAGTCAGAAATTGTATTAACTGAAGTATGATCATTGGAAAACGATCATTACAAATTCTTCACTGTCACTTTTGACAGTGAGGGCACTCAATCTAGTCATATTCATATTTTCTTTAGTGACAAGCACTGAGCAGACTTTCCACAGAAAGCTATAGGTAAGATTGCAGTGATCCACGATTTCGACCAGTATTAATCATAATTATTTTTACTTCATCAACAGGATCTGATCACACCTCTATAACCCGAGGAGCAGCAAACCCCTGCCTCACATACTGCAGGTCTGTACTAGGGATAATCATGTCAATCTGAGGACAATTTCGCCTAAAGTTTGCCGGGCAGTTTTTCAGAGGCCAGAGACAATTATCTGACGAACGAACTTGCTTAATTGTCCTGCGTGTGAAGCCTAAAAGTGAGAATGATTGGAAGGGTCTATATATAGGAGAACTGCTAGCCTCAGAAGAGGGAGATGGCCGGACGGAGGGACTTCATTATGGAGATTGCAGTAAAATGGAGCACATGCCAAAAGTAATGCCCGAAATGCGTGTAAACTGACTCCAATTCTTAGATCAGGAAGATCTTACAGTCACATGCGAATCTGGCGATCCTGAATCTGTTGATTTTATCTTTTATCTTGACAGTGAGGTACCTTTATACCTTTGATGATACTTCGGATGAGGTCCAGGCGACGTTACGCACGCGGCCAATATTGTGCAGAGGTGATGCTGCAGTCCGTGACCAGCGGGGTGGCTAACAGCGAGTTATCCCCACAGTTCACGTAGCCGCTTACAGCAGGTTTATCTGTCACTTTCAGTAAGCATGCGACCAGTAAGTGTTTAAATTTCGCAGTCTCTGTACCGGTGACATTTCGAATGTGACGAGGCATTTTGTTGAAGAATCTCGCCCCTCGGACTACGAAACTATTAGAATACTTTGTTGCTATCGCATCACCACCAGTTTTGATCGGAATGCGCACCTCACAAGTGCTACCAATACGGTTTGAGTGTCTGGCATGGATTCACCAATTGACATTGACAGTAATTCTTTTTAGAATTTTCCAAATATATATGATCGTAAAGCGCTCGAATCTCCTTTGAATTGAGTACACTTGAAGTCGAGCAAGTCTTTCGTGATAGTTTAAATCTTTCATGCCTCGGATTTTGGCAGTGAATGGTCTCTGGATAGCCTCGAGGCGCTCTAAGTCTTTCCGTTTGCTTGACATCCAAACAGGTCAACAGTATTCAATCCTTGGCAGTATCAGTTGTTTCCATAAGGTGAGCATTGTGTCTGCCTCTCGTGAAGAGAAAGTTCGAAGCACCCATCCGCTCCGCTTCTTGCCTACGGTAACAGGTTGAAGGGATTGAATGAAAAAGTAAATTTCCTCAGAACTATCTTCACAAAGATTGAGTAGCCCACCTTTTTACTCGATAAGTACGCACGAATCGTGTTAAATGAGAGCACGCTCCATCAACGCCTGTTGACTGTACCACGTCAAGAAATTTACGTTCCGCTAACCTAGTTTAAACCTTCTTAATTCATACAAAACAGTTCAATATATGAAACATATTTTGCCAAACTTCTATCCACATATTCACTTTACATTTGCTCTCCCGAATTCACTCGCCACAAAATCACTCATTAACTTTAAGGAAATGGTACCATCTGCAATGACTCCTACGTATTGGAAGCAGCATATCAGGCAGTCTTAAGACCTGTTTTCCCAACATTTAGGCATATCCTTCCAAGCCAACAGACCCCTAACTGTTAGACCGCATTCTAGCCCTCGTGATCGCAGTGAACATCATAGCCACCCACTTGATTTCTGCAAATTCAGTATAAAAAACACTGCCCAGGCCAATCTGACCTACGTAATTTAGAATCCATTTACATAAAAACCGAACGATTTTTCCTGAACATCGAAAAGTCCTCTCCGCCTCTCGATCTCAGAGTGTAAATGACCGTAGATTAATTTCTACGAATTTAACTTAGCAAACAAGTTCTTTTATTGTAAACTCGACAATAGTAGTTAGAATTTTCTCTTGGTACTATTATATTTGTCTTCGTTCACCTTTTGTTTTAAACTAGCCCAGTATTGATTACCATTTCTATTTCTACCAGAGCACAGAATATTAGAATTATTATATTAGAGCAATAGTATAGAAAGTAGTTTAATGCACTTACTGTATTTTTACAGATCTCACAGATGATGATTTTTATCGAAATCGGCCTGGTCTGAGAGTTTAATAATTAACGCCATTTCAATAACAACGATATAAAACGCATATGATTTTTATCGTGGCAGCAGGCCTTTTATTCACAACATGAAAATCTGGTGTAGAATGTGGAAAGTCTTTAGAAATATTAAAGTAATGAAGCAATGTCCGACGTAGAACACAGAAATTTCATCCATGGGCAAGGAGCTGGGTATCAATAAGGACTAAGACCCAACGTAGAACACAACTAAATTTATGGTTCAGAATCTGATGCAGAACAACACATCAAATCTTTGGATCAAGACCGCGAGCGTTGCAGCAGACCTCTCAAAAGAACACAGACCCTCCCTTCATGGTTCAGGATCTGGCGCGAAGTACACAGCAATTCCTTGGATTAAAACCCCATGAAGTGCGGCAGACCACGCAGAACGCAGTAACTCCATGGGTAAATACCCATTGCCGTGCGGCAGACCACGGCGAACACAGCAATCCATGGATTAACATCTCATGCTGTCAGTAGACCAAGCGGAACACAGCAACTCCATGGATTAAGAACTCATGCAGTGCGGCAGACCGTGCAGAAGAACACAGCAACTGCATTCATGGACCAGGATTCTATGCAGAATAACACAGGAACTCCATAGATCAGGACCCCGCACACAGAGTGCGGCAGACCGTGCAGAAGAACACAGGAACTCGCCGGATCATTACAGAACGACATGGTCCTACCGTTAGCAGTTAGAGGGAAGCTGTAGCCCTAATGAGAGCCATGTTGTGCTGCAGCGTGCAACTGTTAAGCTGCAGTGTTGTGCAACAAATAGAGTGCCTGCACTGCCCTAAATGCCGCAATTGAATCTCCTATGCATGCCACTGCAAACGTAATACTGAAGCAAGTGCCGGCAAGCCATGCTAACGTCAAATTTTATGTTCGTATT
>LQNS02278125.1:15423912-15446950 GCA_001587735.2 Parhyale hawaiensis | reverse complement strand
ACTGTTAAGCTGCAGTGTTGTGCAACAAATAGAGTGCCTGCACTGCCCTAAATGCCGCAATTGAATCTCCTATGCATGCCACTGCAAACGTAATACTGAAGCAAGTGCCGGCAAGCCATGCTAACGTCAAATTTTATGTTCGTATTAAGGCAGGACGCTGCCGTGTCTGATCAGAACGTTGGAAAGCGCGAGGCGATTATCCTATCACTCCATTTATCAGGACAAGTTTTGGGGTTGAAATGCGCCTTGAAAAACACGCATGGGCATGTCATTAAGTCATATATTTTGTTCGTATTAAGGCACTGCGCTAACATCATGTCTGATCAGGCCTTTAGAAAGCGCTAGGCGATGATCATATTACTTTATTGATAAGAAAAAACGACGAAAAAATTACACTTGGGAATAAAATGATAACATCAAGTTTTATGTTTGACGCAGGTTACCATGTTGGCTCAGCACATAGAAAGCGCTATGCGATGGTCCTGTTCTATTCTATTAGATTTTGATAATGAATCACAAACTTAAATTTCTGCCCGACACTCTAACTGCTGGTGCTTCAGAACTGGCATGGAAAAGTAAGAAACATCGAAATTTCTGCTCTAAGCTCCAGCGTAACTACTTGTGTTCAAATTTGTGATAAAAATGACAGTCAGTTCGTATTCCATACTCCAATTAAACTATTGCATGACGTAAAATGTACAATAAAGAATGCAATAGAAAAACTATTGGAAACGACAATAAAGAACAGAAAATTCGAGTGTGAAAGTCCACCGAAGTTTCAAACTTTGTTTAATAAAGTGTTATATCTGCCACTCTTTTTTTCTGTTTTTCCATGGGGATTCAAAAGCCCCGTTACTAAAAACAAAGCAAAAATATAGTAATAAATTGCTGCATTGTTACTGTTTTTGGCCACGAACGACGTCGCTGATCAATTCGTGCCACTGGAAGGCGTTAAGAACCATCTGATTTCTGACTTTTCAAGGATTTGCAAGAGACCGACTGTGAGTTGCTGCACCTCTCATTAGGAACAGACAGCAGGGTGAGAAGACGACCATTGTCGACGTGTCGTTGTAGAGGTCTGACACCTTGGCCCTCTTCGCACCTGTATATTTTAGAACCGTTTACTCGCCGAAGTTGAGCAGCTCACGGGCACGGTGTATGGCAACGCCTTATTCACGGGCTAGGTAGCATTTGGTGTGGACGCTGTATGCAGCGTCTATTATTTCCTAAATGTCAAAATTACCATATTTCAATTGAAAAGCCTAATGATGTTATTTATAGCGTGAAGTTTCTCTGAAATGTATTTTATTTTCCATTTTTAGTTTATTGTAAATCGAATTTATCCATTATTTGATGCGTGTCTTAATGTAGCCACTAATTCCAGTAATTGGTATGGCTTAGCAGCGTCTGTTGAATTAACAGTTAACGCTGATCCTTATATCCCTATTTTTAATTCATTGATTGATTATTGCCACCGGTGCCTGTTTAGGCCCAGCATCGTTTGAGGAGGGTAAGTTCTTTAGCTTAGCTTGAACTGTGCTGGTGAATGTAACGGAGATTGTATAAATGCGACATATAATTCAATAGGGGGGCTGTGCACCTTGGTTTGGGAGCGTTTCGATCGCTACATTGTTGTCACTTTCCAAAGCTACCGATTCCTATTTTCTCCTAGGTTGCCTAATTTTCACGGGGTGCTGTTAATGCGTGACTAAGTAAAAAGGGGCATGGATCAATTTCATTGCGATACCGGGGAGAAGCTTTCATTCAACAATTTCTGAAGTAGCATTTAATGATTTCCATCATACTGAAACTATCTGCAGAAGATTGTCATAAGTGGGGTGTTGCTTTATTTTCATGCATCTGCAGCAGAGCACGGTGTAATACGTAAGGATGGGGATTTGGGCATTAGGTTAGTAAGGTTTGTCCGGTTAGCTGTTCAAGGGTGATGGTGAAGAATTGCGCTTGTTGGTGACCCTAGTGCTGCATTGCATTAACTTGGACTGCAGGACGTTTACCTTTCGTAGACAACTTGTCTTTTGTACCTTTAAGTTTCATACTCATGCTGATCTTACTCTCCGCTGCTCTTCTCATGCTGTTGCTGTTCTCATATGCGCGGTGGACCCGAGAGGGTGCACTTCGTGCGTGGGTTCCACGTTCTGTCTGCGCATTGCGTGTTCCTTCCTTGCACAGCCGAGCTCGCTGTGGGTCAGAGGACTAGAGCTAAGGGTATAATATCGTTTATAGTGATTTACTTTCGGAGATTGGGTGATGTATTAATGCACACTGTGCTGTTCGGGTGGGCACACTGAGGACTTACTACTGTTAACTACTCAGGCAGTGAATTTTCGTTTGTTTTCAGTCTTGAGGAGGGAGGGGTTATTTCTCCGTTCAGCAGTCACATACTTCTGTGTCTTTGGAAGTACTGATCATCGATGGGTACCCTCAGGTTGCGACTCTTTCGATCATGATCATACTGGGGGATTCAGCTTGCTCAGGGAACTTAGCGAACTGCCTGTTATTTAAACTTGATTTCGGCGTCACAAATAATATCCTTTTTCTTTGTGTCAGACCCCAGCTGCGAACCTTCATGCATGTTATATCACTGATTAACGTGCGGGAGAGTTCCCAGTGAGTATCTTGTGGGTGGGGTCCAGTGTAATGTAACGTGATTAAATATTGCTTAGATAATATTATGCTATTTTTGTGCAGAATTATGGTGTTTCACGCTCGTGTGTAAAACTTGTTATCGGGTTGTCCCATAAGCAGGTCATTGCACTGATTGTTATTTCCTTTTGCTGTAACTGAAGATTTTTATCGTACGAGGTTCTGATCTGCAATGAAACCAAGCCATCTCTATGCTCCCGTTATAATTTTTTTTTTTAATACTCTCACCTATTTAAATGTTGGAGCTTGTGCTGCGGCACTACGGAGTTTATTAGTATGGTTAGAAAATTTAGTGTGAAATTTGTCTCTAAATACTCAAATGCTGTTTCAGTTTTTATCCTTAGGGCATATACCAGACCGTCACCCGGAACCGATAACGACGCCATCTAGGTGTGAGAAAAAAGAAAGCTGTTTAACTATGTTGGTGGCTCCTCCCACAACATCATGACCTGTGAGCTAAACGATAAATGTAAATGATATTATACTGTAGTAATAACAGTCTCTCGATCTGTCAGTCTATCAGTTACACTTTCAGCCACTAATGCTATAGCTTCTATTACGTTCAGGTATCAGGTTTCATCAGGAAGATTTTTTAACTTGACTGCTCTCAAGGCTGTAAAATAGGAATACATGAAAGGAATTATTATTGTCAAATCTAGCGCTATGAACACAATAGACATGTCTATAATTCAATGTGGTGACTAGTGCAAAAGTGACATGATCATGATACTCATTAACGGAAGAGTGACGTCCCTCTGCCCAAGGAAGCTCTCGTTTTGAATTACTATTCTTACTCTCTATATGATTCAGTGTGTCTATTGTGGACTCCTCTACCATATAAATATATATTCGGGAGGCAATTGGCAAATAAATATTGTGATGAAGCACTGAGGAAAATTTTGTCCTATAACCAGCACGGTTTCCCGTGCACCGACGGGAACTATCTGCCTTGGCGTGCTTGTGCAGCACGCGAATTTTAGTTTCGAAAGTGAACAAAGCGCGTCAAAGGCTTCCCAGTTGGTGTATAAAAAACCCTACGTGTTTTGAGACAATACTTTTCATAAAGTAGGGAATATTCCTAACTATTATTAGTCGATTCGTGAATACCTAGTGATAAAAACTTATTCAGTGCACTGGACGCAGGACTTAGTAATAATAACAACAAGGGACCTAATCCGTCTCAGCGTCCCTGTCCAATAAACATGGCGCAATCGTTTCGTCAGCAGACTTTGAAAAGGGAGATCTTGGTAGAACTTTGCAATCTTCCCCTCCGATGCGTGTCCTAACTTAGGCTAAACAATCTGAAATACGCACAACAGGTGGCCGGACTAGGCATCGGCAAAACTTTCCTCTCATATCGGAAATCGACCGGCCAGTGTCTCGGACGGGCAAAATATATCGTGCTTCCATCGGCCAGCAAATCATATCAAAAAGTGAAATGACCGAGACTCGGGTGAAGCAAAGCCAAGTCGGTTGAAGCCCAGTGGCGCTTCACAGTGATGTATTACACTGTTTTATAACAGGAATGTGTCGAAACGTAGAGTGGGAATTGAGATGAAGCGTTCGCCAGTCCGATGACCTCGAGAAGGGAACAATTTGTCGCGACTCCGAGCACTGCTTTGAATAACACCGAACCGTTCAGAAACACGCCGGACAAACACCTACAGAATTCCAGTCAGGCATCGACAGGACAAGGGAAAAAGGGCGCTAGGCTTCTTTTGCTTGCAGCTTTGACGGAGAAGTGCGATTTGGGAGATAGATGGAGCATGGGATCGCCCACTTTTTTGGGCTTCGCAGCCAGAAATCGTCTTTCCTTCGTAAAAAATTGCGAAAGAAGGAGGGCACGACGCTCCTCATGAATGACTAATGTGCCACGTGAGTCAGGTACGCAAATGCGTACAATCGACTGACCGGAAGTATACTGAAGCGAATCTCGTGCTTTTATTGTATGACAATCTTTCGCTCTTCTCTGGGCCGTGGGTGAGATTATGTTCTGAGTGAGATTTGAATTACGTATTACTGAAACGAATCTCACGCATATTAGACTTGATATGGGCAATCTTTCGTTCGTAAGGTGGTACCTTAAGCGTCGTCGGACGAGGTCCAAGTGACGTTATTCACGCTACCCGACGCTTACAAAGTCAGGATAGGATACTGGTTCTCTGCCACTGGGTGCCAGCTTGCAAACAAGGGGAGAACCAGCAGCGAATTATATCCACAGGGCACGTAACAGCAAGCACCTGGTTTACCTGGCGTTCTTTTAAAATAAGAGTCCAGCAAATGTTATCAGAAAGACTTACTTCAAGGGAGACACGAATATTGTATGCTCTTATCCGTCTATGGGTCTCAAATTGAAGTAAAATATTTTCCTGGACAGAACTAGACTATTGCTTGTCATTCTGTGGGACACAAGTGAGATTATTTTCCAAATAAATTGAGAAATGATGTCCAGAGCCTAGAGACTCGAAGAAAAACGTAAGTTAACGGCACAACTGCATTGCCAGGGAGGCTAAGGTTTGACATTTTTTGTTGGGTTTGCCACTGTAGACTCATTCACATATCGGCTCATACACTATTTGCGAGTTGAAGTAGTTTTTGAATTTGACTCAACTCAACATCAGTACTACAAAGTAACCAAGTAGTTGTCAACTGTAACAACGAGAGTTGCTCACAATTCTGCAGATTCTACTTATCCTTAATTAGGACATGCTTCGAGTTTCTTTGTTCCTCTTCCTCTTGAAACGCGCCAGCTTCAGCGGCATCACTGTAACAGTTGTGTGGTACGAGCTAGATAGACCGACCGGGGCCCCGGCCTCGGTCCAACCCTTTGACCACTCGGGAAGCATTGGCCATTCCGGCCCCGGCCTTGCCCAAAGATCGGCCCCGGTAAGACTGTGGTACGAGCCCTAAGCGTTAACTAGCAGGTAAAATGGAAGTAATGTACTTCTTGCCGATTCTCAAGTGCACTTCCACTATACCTACATATCGCCCACAGCATGCGCGTTATTTCCATAGCCTTATGGCATCGAATTAACCTGCAAACTTCACATGATACGCACGATAGCCATTTCATTATTGCTTTATAATATGTAGATACCTGCTGTTCCCTAACTATGTCGCACCTGACAGTACCACGTAGCAAGAATTTAGCGCACGACATTTCGGCCAAGGCACCTTAAAATTATAGTCTTTTATAGAAAGCTTTGGTTCAGGTCGAAAAGTGAGACACAAGAGCAATTCATGGAAAGAATAATGATAAAAGCTTAAGATTGTTGTAACTTAGTTGGTTTATATTATGTTAGGATAGGATAAGTTACGCTATGTTACGTAAAGCATGGTTATGTTGAGTTAGATTTGGCTAGGTTAGATTAGGGACAGTTGCGATGAAAAAAGATGCATCGCAAAGAAAGTTTTTTAATTATTTTATTTTCCTATGTAAATGTGATATCGTCTTTGCAAATTAATGGATCAATAGAACCGAATCTAACCTAATCCAACCCTACCTATCCTAAACTAGCCTGAAAGCACCTAACTCTAAAATAATTTGACTTAGCCAAACCTTAACCACCCAATACATAGTAAAATATCCATTTGCCCTATCTTATCTTGCCTTATTTTAGCTAAACTAACTAAACCTATCCTAACATTACCATACTTATAGAATATCTTAACCTAACATCACACGAAATAACTAAACCTATCGTAAATAAATCTTAATCTTTGTTTTTTTACTCCTTCCATAAGCACTGAATGGTCGTCGCCTAAAAATGTCGCTCACAGAATTACCTTTGCCGGGAATTATCACTGCGTGCAACTGTTGGTACGCATCAACCTGCACAGTGGATACCATATCTCACAGGAAACTCAGAATCTCATTTCACTCCTCTTTCGAAAATTTACGCTTAGTTATGGCACGCCTTACACGCGCCATTACCACTTCATTATCACGTTTTGTATCTACTCTCCTTATCTCGCATGGTACACGCTATGCCACTTCACTATCGCTTCCAAAATAACTACGTCTATATAACACTCCTGGAATGTATTACCACAGCTTTATCTCTGCAAATATCCTGCATGCCTGGCATAGTCAACATTGTTGCCCCTTCATGATCATTTCAAATTTCATATCATATCAATTTCAACATCTTTCCTAAACGGTTAGACTACTAAAGGTCACGCCTGAGCTTTAATGCCTCATTTTAAATGGCAATCTGTTTCAGAAGAAATGTCAGTGATTTCGACAGCTTTTTGTCCACGTGATTACTTCACTAAACTGGCCACCAATTCCACCTCTCGAAGGCTCTAGTCGTGACACAAAACATTCTAGATGGAACGATCCGCCGGACTACCTTGCTTGTCACAGACATGATGGGCGATAGGATCTTGGGTATAAATTTCTGTTTCTTCATCACCTTGTTTCCGACACCATCTCTGGACAAAGGTCATAGCTACAGCTTAAGCGTACCATGCCACACAACGTCTTATTTTACCGAATCTAAAGCGACAGTTATGCATCAGTGAATATGGATTTTATTCTAAGCTTGTCGGTGACTTCAACAGCTTTTCTCACCCAATAGATTTAGCAAAATGACCAGCAAATCACAGCTTGCAAAATGCAGTCGTGACATGAAGAGCGAGCGTGCATGGGCACAAGAGATCAAACTTGACTACCTTGCTTGCCTCTTGCTTGATTTGGTGCCAGTGTTTCTTTCAACTCCATTTCCTAGTTTTTGTATCACACTTCCCTGCTGGAGTTCGTGCCCTCACATAATTTAGACAGAGTGCAGTTTTTCATATGTGTAAATTACTGATAATACAGTGCATCTGCAGCATTATTGAATTACTTAGTTTATGCTCCAGTGCTGGAAGGCAGAGTGCAAAAATTTATACTTGTACGTAAGATATTGTGGATTGCGTTGAATGTCTCCTCTAAATAATAAAAAGCCGAGTAAATAAAAATATTCTTTCAACAACGCGAAAGAGCTACACAAATTTTCTTTTCCTTAAATAACATGTATCGAATGAAAAAGAGTATTACTATGAATCCATGTGAATAGGTACGTTAATTTTTCAGTCCCTAGAGAAATGTTATGTGAAATTTATCATAAGACCTATGCAGATGGATTACGCTACATTTCTCTTCCCAAATAATGTGTGCTAAGCATATTACTATTTCAATAATTATAGTTAGCGAAAATTTGTAGCGGCTTAATTAGTTGTACTAAGTTGTTTAAGTAAATATCTTTCGAATGTATTGAATCTCTTTTCTGTGCCCATATTGGTAACTTCTTAGTATTTGCATCTTAGTAGTCACATTGATTGGGGGCGAACACTTACAACGAAGCTACAATAGTCTCGTGGAGTACCCAGGGGTCTGGATTGTATGTTTTTATTAGGCACGTGCAATGGGAAAATGCTCATAGTATGCATCTTTTCTTTAAAACTCATTACGAGAGGGCATCGAGCATATTGCGTAACTTCTCGACATATCGTAAGGACCTATTGCTAGTGGAGGCATTTTCCTGTTACAGTAGAAATTTATAGGATAGTGGCGCAAGTAGTTACTCAGAAATGCATATCTTATTTAGAACAGACTTACCGCGCAGACAGACGCTTATTATATAACTTCCCATCAGAACACTTATATCTTCACGATGCGGATATTATCTTTCCAAGAATTTCCTAGTATGCTGAAAAATTAAGCAAAGTCCTTTGCAAGCGTAAGTGTTCTTTAATAAACTTACTGCCAGAGAGACAATTATCATAATTTGTAACTTCTCATTATCATTGAGGGTATATAGGAACAGTATCTTTCCAGGAATTTCTAACATGCTGGTACAATAAAAGTCCCTCAGAAATGCATGCCCTTTGATCAAAGTTACTTCGAAAAAGGCTGCCAGTATTATTGTGCAACTTCTCAATAGAATATTATTGCTGTCAGTACGAGTATATATTAACTACCCAGTAGGTGTTTCCTGGAATACTGGAATAAGAAATTTGGGTCCGTGTGTGCGGCTGGAATTCCCTTTTGGAGCAGGCGTGAGGCTTGTGACCTGCGCGACGCAGGAAGAGATCAAAGGACCGCTGTCGTGTGTTTCAAGGCAGCTCAGCGCTCTCTGAAATGACTTAAGAGCAAGCACGACGAACAAGTCGCAATAGCACGAGGTGGCTGTGATGAAGTGGTATGTCCCTTTAGGAAATCATTTCATTTCCTGCTCCGATCCTTTACTTCATTGACGTATCAGCAGTTCATTTTCGTAGGAATATCACTATTCTGGCACAGAACAGCAAAATTTATACCTTCGCTGCTTAATCATCCCTACGAGCATGGCCTTCAGGAGCTTGGACTCCTTTCTTTCAAACAACGATAACTCAAGGGCAGTTACTAAAACATTCAAATACTTGAATGGCTTCAACGATGTCTCTACAACGGGACTCTTCGACAGAGACGTTGATGATGGCCTCCGAAACAATTGAGAGTAACTCAAACATCAATATCGAAGAAAAATGCAATGTCAGCAGTTTTTCCCGAACTTCACAGTGAACATTAAAACGAACTATCGGCCCTCAGACGTTGTCAGAGCGGAGACAGTCACCACTTTCAAATTGATCAAGACAAGCACTGGAAGCAACATCCTCCACAACTTCGAACTCCTCCTCCAGGACCTCCAAGACCCATCAACTCCTGACGTCTAAATTTTAGAGGCCACTTTGCTCCATCATCACGCACAACCTATTTGACGTAACGTCCCAAAACCCCAGCGGATCTACTGCAACTAATCATATTTCACAATCACCCGATTGGTTGAGGCTTTTATTTAGACATCCGATTCTTCTTCATTACGGCATTAGCTCACAGAGGGCAGAAGCGTGGGTCGCCTCCTCTTCGAGAATGGGCCTGTTGATTCATTTACTGACAACAATTTAATCTTAACTACTCTGTCGTAATCGTAATATGAAAAAAAAAATAGTTACACTGGGCATTGAGAGGTAAAAGCTGCACATTCTCCTAGAGATTATTCTCGAATAGTTTTTAATCTATTTCCTTGTGCAAGTCGCTATTGTGTTATCTGTATAGATAACAGGAGTGGAAAAATAATGCTGTGTATTTTTAGATTTAATGATGTAAATTATTATTCTGCTAGTGGTTCCTCCCGTTCATCCATCTGTTCGTTTATCCACAGACAAAGGAGAACAGAGACAGGTAGTTGTGCAGCAAGAAAACTTTAACTGAATGATGAAGTCACAGTCGTCATTATGTTGTTTTCATCACAAGTTGCCATATACAGGATACGAGTTTCTTCTGCACAACTCCAGCCGCTCGAAATTTCGTCTATGCTTAAATGGCAACACAACTCAACCCAGAATGCTTTTTAAACTAAAATCATCCTGAGAGTTACTCTACTTTCTAAGACGTTAAGAATATGCAGAAAATTTCCTCGACTAAAATTACGCAACTTGTTAGTCAATATTTTCTCGCTCTGCTCAGTCTAAATATTTCTCTCGTTCGTGGCACAACGCTGATGCTTGAACAATGACGTCACAAGGATCTCGAGGTAAAGATGGGCTGCGTAGAGAAGCTGTCCGACTGGGATTTCATTAGTCTGTGGTTCATTCGTCCGCAAATTATGCTTCAGTTCGTACAACAAATGAGCAACAGAACGCATCCACAGCAGAGGCTCGGCAACGACCGGTTATAAATTCGCTTATAGCAGGTTTTATATTTGTTGCGTAACTGGGATGAGATTTTCACACATTGTAATCATAGTATGTACGGCTAGGTTCGAGCATACATGAAGAATGAAACTTTTTTGTACGGTGGCATTTATGTAATTTCCGGCTAGTATATACTGTAGAGCCAAAAAATGAGCCGCAGTGTCGTGTGCACTGATCGCAATAGTACCCACTTTCTGTCTCCAATTTAACCCTAGCAATAAGCTGTGCTTAACACATTTGCACAGTAACCCCGTGTGTACTTAAATAAATTTAATTTATTTATACTTTCTAGTTAATCCAAAGACAAACATCTGTCAGTGGTTATATAGTTAGTAGAGTGTGACAGTCACTTAATTAGCTCTACTCCACTGCAGGTGTAGATAAGACTGAATGGGGCACTAAAAGCATCGTAATTAACGATTCCAGTAATCAGGCTCGGGTTATATTTTAGGAGAAATATTTAGGTTCCCCTGTGGGAGGCATCTCTAATACTGACTAGCAGTTCTTTCGTTATTTAAGTACTATTGATCTGTACCAATTATATTTTGAAATAGAGCAACGTGTTGTGTCTTTCTTCAACACTTAGGGTAATTCCGGCGGCCAGTCATACGATCGAGTCCCTTAAATTTTTGCATGATTTTTAAACTTGGTGCACATAGTGACTTATCACTGTGAGTCTACCGTAGCAAAAAGTTTTTACCAAGTAAAAAAAAGAACACAAATAGTAATAATAAACATAACAAACAGCAGAATAATGACGCGAACAGTCAACCGTTTCCTCAAACGTCAACC
This sequence comes from Parhyale hawaiensis, assembly GCA_001587735.2. NCBI lineage: Eukaryota > Metazoa > Arthropoda > Malacostraca > Amphipoda > Hyalidae > Parhyale > Parhyale hawaiensis. The sequence continues at coordinate 15,435,775 of LQNS02278125.1, read as the reverse complement.
AGTGAACTCGTTTAATCACCTTTACCAGCTTCACAAAAAAGGGGCTTCGATGTTATGGAGAATCTCATGGGGTTATGAAAACTTAATTCTCGAGTCAAATGGCTGGTTTGTGACCTGTGACGTTTACTTTTCAGTTCTCAGGGATTTAATAGTAAAAAGCAGATCTGACAGCTAGAATCAATTACTAGGGAACAATTATTTCCACAAACTCGTCGTGAAGTGGTTATCCCTTTATCAGGAAAGTGATCATATATGGTCACTTCTACATTGCTATTCCAGGAAAAACACTTTTTTGCCTTTAGATTTAGGGAAGGTTAGGAACTGTTCGTGTTATTTTTAAGAAGCAATGGGAAGTAAATACTTAATGCAACATTGATATGGTGAAACATCAGCTGAACATAATTAAATTCACTACAATAGCTACGTTAACTTCGAGTACAACCGTTTTCAACAGCACAATTGCATTGGATATTGAGTAAATTGAAGCTCATGCATTTGATGTCTCCCAAGACTTGACTGACGAGACAATTTTTTTCCCCATAAGAGAATTGCACCTTGCTGTACTATTTTCTAAACTGCCCTCCATTTCAGCGCAAAGCTGTAGATCATATTGACAATTACTACACCTGTAAGAAAAAATTGACCCCTTTGGTATAAGAACACTGTAAAAAAACTGCAGAACGTTTAAATGGTTGACAAAATGTTCTCAACTTTTTTAATTAAGAAAGATTCAGCGAGCTGGTTTCAAGACTAAAAACTGCTACGGTGTCTTCAATTCGCCTATTTTGACGGAGACACTCTAATCTGATCGGTTAAAATTATCCGGAATTTCAATCCTGAGTATTCGTTTCGTATCTTTAGATCACATTTCACGAGTTAATCGCAAACCGGTTATGCTTTAAACTGCAGAACACTCAGCGTGATCGCTTTGCGGTTAAAGCTTGCAAGTTTATGGAAGGCATCAAAAGAACGCTCAGGATTGCCTTCAAAGAGAAGTGAAAGGTAATAGGACAAGAGTAGTATGATTTGAAGGGCGCGAATCGAACCCATCAGTACCCCCACTCGTCTGCGCCCACGGCTCTACCAAACTCCTGAGCTCCCGCAGCCCCCTTCCACTCCCCCTTCGTCTGTAGACACGTCTGCTCCTCACTCGTCTGTACTCCACTGTACACACCTCTTAAACCCCCTCTCCCCCCATTACCGAAAGGCTCATAACCTGAAGAGAACACGATGTGCTCGGCAAGTCGCTCATGAACACTTGCCTCGAAACGAAAACTGCTGACAGATAAGCGAAAAAGTGCCGTTTTATTCCATCCTTAGGTCACAGTTTATCTCAAGCTATTGCCCATTTGTTAGAAGCGGAGTTTACTTTTTCACTGTCAATAAGCGAGCGTCGACTTTCCCTTCACTTGCTTTATTTATATATTACCTTTGACTGAATGGCAATCTCCTCTGTCGTGGAACTGGAACACTTGACGTGCTGACGAAGCACGGACGGACACTCTCGCTCTAGGTCAACCTTCGACTTACGGATCTGAAGCTGATCCAGACACACAGGTATTGGGTAATGTTCACTCGCCTGCAGTGTAGTGTTAATATCGGCAAGTTAGTTCAATGTTGACTGGTCCAGCTACCCAGGTTGCGCACAGTATTCAGGATCTGTATAGCTGTATTTAATAAGCTACTTAAGTTAAAAACTGTCAACGGACCAGACAGTTAATGTAGGTGGTACCATGAGTACTAGTTCTTAGTGCAGATTATCACAATGTAACAATGATTTTGTGTAACTTTTTGGTTGTTCATTTTAAATAAGGTCGTAGGAATGAAAAAAGACATATTTTGTCCCTAATCGTTATTTAGGAAATGACACCGATTTTTTTTTTAAACATAACAAAAAATTGTATATTTGTATAAGAAAATTGCAGAAAAATATCTTTGAACATTAGGTACTGAAACTATACAACAGCGTTGAAACATAAATTTGACTTCTGCAGGATTGGTATATCTCTGTATGTTTCAGTGTTATTGTATAGTTTCAGTAATGTTCAAAGATATTTTTCTGCAATTTTATCATGTAAATATACAATATTTGTTACTAATCAAAAATGACTGTCATTTTCTTAACAACGATCAGCGACATAAAAGATATGTTTTTTCTTCATTCTTACGACTCTTTAAGCACCATCCACACTACCACAGAAAAGTGTCCACACAGTTGCGTTTTTACTGGTCCCTGCGCATAATGCCGATGCCATGCAAACGCTAGTCAAAAGAACGAGTATCATCTTCTTTTCAATCGAATTCGCTGATTTGCCTATTCAGTAGCGCACACTAGCAAAAAATTTTGAGTTATAAATCCCTCCTGATACAACGAGATGTCCGAAAGTTAACTAACGGCACTTGCGGAGCAAACTGCACTGACGGTAAACATTTTACACCTTTTCTTGGCAACGTTAGGAAGAAAAGATAACATTACTCGCTCTTTTGACAAGCGCGTGTCATCGCCATTAGGTTCGTCAAATTGAAACTCATCGCGTTTGACGAGTTTCCTGTTTCCCCACTTGTTGAAAACTTTCGTAAGATTTAGGTTCCAAATAAAGCCAGGTTCACACAATGAACTTTGTTCCATCGCACACAAAACAAATGAATTAGGCGTCTTATCGTTACGTTACTTTCTTTTAAACATTATAAACGGGTTCAGCTCTCTGGGTTCTAATGCACCACAAACTGGTGTCCGTAAACTGAGTTGACGGCCAACATTTTCACCGAGTTTGCGGTGACCCGACAGAAGAGTTTGAAAACCTACTTTAAACAAATAACTGTGAACTGAATATGCATTGAAGATGGGTGCACTACACCTTCCTTTAAACATTAGTTAAATATTAGTTAACTAATTAGTTAAATTAGTTAAATTTCCGAATATTGCGCTACGTTCTCATAAAATCAATTGCATGTCTATCAAGAGATTTGTTGAAACTTTAGCCGTTAGCAACGCCCTCTATACTAGAGAATTAATAGATATGAAACCTGCATTTACAGTGATTTCTCATCCATGTTTCCATTGATCTCATACGTAAAATAAGTTATTACTAGAGTTTAAAATTTCAACTTCCTGGGTAAACGGGCGCCAGCAACGAAGTTCTTAGCTTCTGTAGTTGTTGAACGCTGCTTACTCTGCACGACAGCAAGTAGACACTACCATATGATTTCCGGTGCGTTCTGTGAAGTCGCACAGGCTAATTTCATTCACACTACCGGTAGTGTGTACGGGGCTTTATTTCTGAATTAGCTGTAAATTTTCATGGAAGTAGCACTAATGGAAAAAAGTGCACAATAATTTTGTAATTTATGTATGTATGCAGAGATGAAACGGGTAACATTCGATATAAGATATGCTATAGTCAGTCCCAGCGTATATTGAGAACCGGTAGTTAAAACTCAACGTAGGAAGAGCCGACACTGATCCATCTACACAGACATCATTTTGCAATGTTCACTTTTAGGGTACTTAATTTGAATACTGTAATCGAGATGAAAATATCGTAGTTTATACGAGCAAATACCTCTTACGATACAGTGCCGATGGAGTGTCTAAGTAAGTCAGTCAGTTATACAGTTGACACAAATATCCACTAAACAAATTTTCTTTACGTACTGTCGGCTTTTTGCTGAGTTCTGAAATTAAAAACTTGTTTGACACAGAATTAAATGGTAGGGAAGAAAAATATCTATTTCACTGCGGGCAAAATCATCACTCAGTCCTATCATAGTGAGCTCCGACAAACTGTTACTCAATATTAACACAAGAGCATCGCCGATACTAGGAAATGCCTGCAGCGGTGACAAGATCTCAAAAATAAATTGTATTCACTTTCTGCTAAGCCTACTACGTAGCTTAAAGTAATTTTACAGCTCACTATTGCTACAATTATAACGAGGTCTTGCGCTTGGCTGGCAAGAGAAAGATATTACTTTGTACAGAATGTCTCAGATGACAAGCAGTACTTGCCACTCTGCCATAACATTAAACATTACTTCATTATACTACTACATGATAAAATTATGTTTCAAACTGGTCTGAAAGTATAAAAAATAAAGTCAGTATTCCGCTCAAAAAGAGTTCAAAGAACAACGAGTGATATTTTCCACTTAGTCCTACCATTAAGCATTGTATCATCTTACTACTCAGTGTTATAATAATAAAATCTGTATCATGTCTGACACTAGAAAGTGTTTACGGTGTAGAAAAGGTTTCAGATTGCATAAATGGAGGAAGTGACGTGCTCAAGACCTCCATCTGATAAGCCAAACGTCTCCATCGGAGTCAAGGTTGTCACGGATCTTCGATACACGCCAAAAGAGAAACATTTCTTCAAGGATTTTTTCGAGTAAACAAAAGCTGAAGACACACACCCTGTATTTTGTACGATAAAGATAGACTAGCCGACGCCGAAATGACTACTCGTTATATTATCTGATGTGTATTATGATACAGGTGTAATTATAAAATGTGTGGGATGGTTAAGAAACGTTATCAAGTTGAGGAGCCACGGGAATTCAGAAAAGGTAGTTATAACGTCAATTTAAAATTTATTACTTTTCAGGATTTTGGATACCTGACAAACTGATTAGGCAGAAAGGCGATTTATGTAATTATATATTTTATGATCAGTAACAAATTTTATGAAGAGCCAAAGACCGTTAGATCACTTTGTACTAAGCGTTTGGTTGTAATGGAAAACAAGTGAAACACTAAAAAATCAGTTATTTGGTATTCGGACCAGCTGGTTTCGACACTTGTCATTATCAACGAATGCATCATGCAGTAAACACGTGGTACAAAGAAGCCTTTAAATCCTCAATGTTAAGCCTTCCCTTTAACAGAAAAGTGAACTGCGCAATACGGGAAAACCAATTTGTGCGTATTAAATTTCACATTGATAAAGCTAATAGGCCTATATAGCATCAGAAACTACTACCATTTCCCTTCAAGTGACACGAGTTACTGCAGCACAAGAAAGAGAGTGACGTTCCCAACATATACCTGCATTTAGTATCATATCTCAAACACATCCAAGTTCTGTCAAGAAAATCAGATAAATTCTAAGCGATCGCAAAATTGAGCAACTCCATACTTTGCAGGTCCAATCCCAATGTTATTGAAACTCATTTATTTAACTGCAAACTTCGGTCTGATCTAAGACTGGTGTATCCTTGGAACAAAATTGTGTTCTTAAGTCTTTGGTACAGACGCGTTTGTTCTCGGGAGCTGTAGCTGGCAGCTAGGCCCTTCTGCCATTGAATGCTTGGCTTGCTACCCTCTGCTTTGATCTAGAGAGCTTTGTTCTTCGAGCGCACTTTCTTGTAAGCCAGGAACTTTTTCGACATCCCAAGAGTTGACAAAAGAATAGTTGTCGGACTAAAAGTTGACTCGTCTTCCATAATATCAAATGCTTTGATAAGTATGCAGCATCAGCCATCACATATAACGGTAGGTATCATTTCGAGCACTAATCGCAGTAGCTCGTGGTTTCATGTACCAGTTAATGGCCATAATCAGGGGTCAGTAAAATAAGACATCAAGGAACGAAGTATATATGTTGGCACAAGTGGCGTAGAATGATGGCGTGTAATGAATGTGAGAAAATTGTTCATACAGGTGAAGAGTGAAACGACATAGGTGTTTTTTTTTTGCCAAATAAATTTCAATACTGGTTTTGCGCCAAAAGCTCCGCTATATAAATATGAAAAAGCTGCTACACAAATCACACACCTTCGTAAGAGTAACGGCAGGAATAAATACTCGAGAAAATTGCTTAGCCTCTCAACAAGTGCGACCCAAGAATCGAAATTGATCAGAAACGTGGCAAGCTCTGATTGTGAGGGCAATGAAATAAAAAAATGAACTGTCAGCCTAGATTAACAGCAGACTTGTCGCTCACACAAATTATATTAACAGATGAAACGACATTATTATCGGGGCTAGTCACTTTCGTTGAAGGCCAGGACAAGATGGTATAATTCTTTCCTTTATCAAGATCTCGTAGCATAACAATAAACCAACCTTGAGGAGATTTTATAGCTGTGTCTGGTATTCAATATGGTTATCCAAAGAGAGAGACTGGAATTTCCATATTATGGAATATGGCGAAGTCGTGACAGGGAGATGGAGCGAGGCTCGGCTTGGTTCGATGTGTTCATAAGAGTCCTGGACTCACATGGAGTACTTCCAGTGCAGCTTTCTAACGGGTTTGTGAGCCACAAAATTTTGCCGGCAATAATTCGTATGATACTTCCAACAACAGGATCGTTATGCCAGTCTTCCGGTCGATAACAAGCTTGCGACACCGGCCCAGCGGCGGAGGTGAGAGACCTCACTTTCTCGAGCGACACCGCATGCCGCGATAAACCCATTAGAAAACTAACCTAACATTACCAGTTCGGTGCTGCTGAAGCTTCAACCAGCTCATCTTTTGACCTCAGCGAACTCTGGACGTGCTGCCTTGACCTCGCCTGTCAAACCAATGCGATGAAAATGAACGAAAGGCTCCGCCGGCTTGTGAAAACATAGAACTTCACTTTCTCTGGAGCTCCTAGGAGGGCACCTCCGGATTTGCTCTGGGGGGACATGCAAATCTCCGAGTTTCCTATTCATCGATGTTATAATTTTTCCGCAAACTGATTTGTGTACAACTTGGGAGTTTGATGGAAGACTATAAGTTTGTGAATATTTACTGCAATGTGTACTTTGGGGTCGTGTAAATAAAGCTAGAGGTAATGAAGTTAGGAATATCATAATAATAATAATTTGTGATGACCCTTCTTCATTGATCATAATTATCTTATGTGCTTCCTTAATTATGTAGGATGCGCTGCCCCTGCCAACTTGAATTAGGGAACATAATAATAATAATAATAATTAGCTTTTATTAAGATAAACATACTGGGCTGACAACGCCAACCTTACCTTCGGGGATATGCAGTCGATATTACTCCTAATAAATACTGAGATCTGTATCTAGGATGCTCGAGGGTGTTATGTTACTTGGGAGGTTTTCCTCAAGCGAAAAATTGTTCAGATGAAAGAAGAAACCAAATTGGAAAAGTTATTTGCTGCCAAGAAATCCTCGTGCTCTTTACCCGCCTGCTGACCGCTGAAGAATATCTCACCATTTGTTTCGATAATTATGCAGTCAATAAGAGCATCAGCGAAACTCAGGGTAGCTGAAGTTTGAATGAAGAAAAGCTCAGAAGAGAGTATAAATTATAATTTAAGAGATTGCTTAGTGAAGCTGTACAGTATGTACCTGCATTGAGTGGACTTTAACGTTAGCAAATAAAGAACTGCATTCACATATATGTTTACCATAACTTGCAACATGGCCTATTTTCTACCTATCAGTTTTCAATGAAGCTTGACCGTATGACCAGAATCTCCAAACTGGATTCATTTTCGCCTATCTGTTTTGTTGAGGCGTGACAAAAAAATAGACAGATGAATAAATAAACAAACAGATAAATATGCAGTGCTCTTTAGTATGTTGTAGATAATAATTGGAACATGTAAATGGTTAATCTTTGGTTTCGTATCATCCATGACGCACTTTTTGTGTACTAACTCCTATAAAAAATGAGGTTGAGAACAAACTATTAATCAATATTTAACGAACTGTATACTATATTAGGCACTTTAGTGCTACACAAATACTTCTCGAGTTCCGCATCTGCAGATAACATAATTCTTTGGTAACTTTTTGCATACAATGTCCGAGTTCAGGCAGTTAAGTAGCGGTTATCATATGTTGTTATTTGTATACAGCGCCCCTACGAATATTGCAAATTTCAAGTAAGTTCATATTATAATACACCGTAGGTGATGGGTAGCATATTGTTACAAAAGAAAAAACGCTGTTACGCACACAAGGTGTGAACGAAAATTGCTAACAGTCCACGTAATGGTATAGACTTTTAGGAAGTTGTCAGTCAGTTCTTTCACTTGAAAAATAATCAATCAATCAGCTTTATGAAGTAAACACATGGAGATGGTACAATTGTTTTCAACACATATTATCACTAAGCTTAAAGTAGATAAAGAAAGCGTTCGTGCACTATACGATGTATTGCGACTCATTGTTTGGCCCCTGTTTGGGAAGAGTATGGGCTGCCATCGGCTTTACGTATTGGACAATTTAGATTAGACAGCTGGCAGCAGACAGACCAACAGACCCATTCCCAGAGACCAGTGGGGACTTACACTCCGGCCCACTATGAGCTATTGCCATTATTGCCAGACCCATGTAATACTGATCAGATTGCCAGCGAATTTATGTTTTTTTATTCTGACTTGGAAAGAGAAAGCGCAAATTCCTTGTTCTGACTTTCAAGCAGGCAGTCAGTATACTTAAGAGGAAATATTGCACTTTCACTGTGTGACCTCGGTACACCCATAAGCTGGCAAAATATGTCAGTACGGGACACCGTAGGCGTCCAACACTCTTCTTCCTAAAGTACACCAAAAGCGAGTTAAAGTACATAGGGGAGCAATAGATACGAAAAACAGCTGACAGTTGACCTCTTCAAAACAGTGGTCAGACGTCCTCACTAGCATGTTGCTCACTGCGTGGAGCTTCTGCGTCTCTTTCCTTATGCCTTGGTTCTCACAAAAAGCGTCAGTGATTTTGCAGCCCAGGTAAGAGGTGCTGTTGACATAAGGAAGCTCTACACCACTAAGATACGTGACTTTACCGCCCGCCTGGTTTCTTGTTCTAGATCTAATGTAGATGCAGACAGTTTCGACAGTAATATATTCACTGTAAAGTTTGCTAGCCTCGTTCTCGCAAATTTAGAGTAGATTTTACTACCCACTCAAATGGAGAGAAGCATGGACCTTGTCATCAGCATAGCTGTGAGCATTTACAGCATTCCCGTTAATATGACAGATACCCTGCTCCAAGTGTGTTCAATTGGTGTGGATGTTGTCACTGAAGATATTATGGGGCATCGGAGAGAGTAACTCTCCCTGCTTTATGTCATTTGTCATTCCAAACCCTGATAATTTTGCTGTTCCCCACTTCACAAAGCACTTCTGAGCCTTTCTACTAAAATGAAATAGAAAAGCTGGTGTTTAGTTAATATTAACAGCAGAAAAGTAAGATCTCTGTTTCTTTTTTTTTTTTTTGTCTATCTCACAGTTATTCGCCTGAAGCTCATTACTTTTCATTCACCCCTTATACATATATCTACACCTTTTTATATATCTTTCAGCACTACTGAAAGTGAGCACAGATGTTCACTTCCATGTTTTGTTGGTGATTGCGAAAGACGAGAAAATCTGGGAGGGCCCCTGAGGCTAAACTGTGCATGGCTGTAAGCGGTTCTTCTTCAACAAAACAAAACGCGGACGAAGGGAGAAAGCGAGGCAACAGAAAATAGAAACAAGACAAATTGGAGGGGAGCTTTAATCCGGATGAAAAACAGGCGCTAGTAAAGCTGCAAAAATACAATGTAAGGCAGAAATTTTTAAGTTCGAGTTATAGCCTTACGGCAATGCAGACAATATAAGTGTAAGTAGAGCTGTTCTGTACGTTTATGACGCTCACTGCCTACGAGTCTAATAAATTTACGTAATGATAGGAAATATAAAGTTAAAGGAATACCTTTGCAGTGCCATTGGCAGTGCCATGGCTGCTTTTGGAAATGAAGAAAGTATCAGATTAGATAGGCGGCAGTAGACGAACCAACAGGCCCATTCTCAAAGAGCCACCGAAACTTACGCCCCGGCCCTCTATGAGCTATTGCCTATTTTTTATCTATTTTTTATCTATTATATTGTCTTTGTTAGTCCAATTAATGGAAAGGCCTATAATAATACATATAAAAGCAACTGAGGCTATATAGAAACAAACTCTTTCTACTACTTTTAGGTAAAGTTTTAATTGAGCTTCAAGACAATATCCGTATGACTCTTCTATTTGGCTTCCGTTTTTAACAACATATGAGTATTCTATGGTCTAAATTATTTGGTAAGGATGGAACTATATATACTACGGCCGGATACGAAGAGCCCGCTTGGGCATACACCTTCACTTGAACGAATACGTAGTTGTGGTGGTTCGGACAGACAAATTAGAAGACCAAATGCTCGCATTGGAGTAACACCCATCCAACTTGAGATGAAATGTGACTACTGGCTAAGGAGAGTCCGCCTAAACGGACACTCATATATACTAAGGCTTGCAGTTATTGGGACAGATAGACAAATGCAAAAACGCATATGGACACACAAAGCGTTCCCAATACAGCCACGCTTCTGCTTACGCTGCAGAGCCGGCGCTGCAATGAGCCCGACCGAAGCAAACTTAACTGGGACTCGAACGCTGACGTTTAATGAAAAATATAACTGAAAAATGTCGAAAATATTAACTTAGTAAAACAAGAATACCAAAATTTATGAAAATAGTTGGGACCTGCAGAAATTCAACTGCTGCATAGAAGTTTCATTCTGCTTTAATACCCGGACCTATATTATAAGAATAAGAATTGTGAGAAGCTAGTCCTTGTCGAACAGGTGTGTGGCAATCAGCATTTCTGAGTTACCGGTGCTACATCGGTGACCCAGCCAGTCGCAACCCGTGTCACAATCATAGCTCAAATGACGATTGCGACACGGGTTGCGGAGATGCAGGTCACCGAACACAAACATCTATTTTGAATGAAAGGAGCACAAAATCCATTCAAATACTCAACAAATAAACTCCGTACACCAGAACAAGTAAATCATATCAGTTACTTAGAATTTATATTGAGAAATTTCCAATTAAAACGATATTTCAATGTAGCAGAGCTAACCCCGCTCGTAACTAGATGATGCTCTCACAACCACTTTTCGGGTTGCGGTAGCCCGGTTTTGGCGTGATTGCGACACACCCCGGCAAATCTATGACTTTTAAGGCGTGGCAACAAAAGAAGACGTGCGTTGTTCCCTAGCCAGTATTATGGATATTCTATTGGAAAGAATTATTTCTTTCATGTGGTACCGCAGCGTACAGCCTCGCAAATGAAAAGGTAACTTGACCCTACCCAGAACATACTGGTAAACCTACACGCACTGGTTCGTGCAGCAAATATAGGCCAACATGCCCCGAAGGAATGTGCGGCTGCAGTCGACAACGGATCGTGAAGAGCTGTGGACTGAAGGCTCCTATGCGACGACCCGTGCCCAACCCCCCAGCCCCCAACCACAAATTTACTGGGAAAAGTCGGTACCCGCGCGGCAGATGTGCAAATATCAACTAACGAGTAAGCACTGCAAGCGCTCCCATGTTTGGGTATTCGACCCTGCGACGTTCCGTGTCAAAGGCTCAGCACTCTAGCCTACAGCTACCGCGAGGGTGAGAGTTCTAACGAACAGTACGCTGTACGTTCTTGTCAGTTTGCGAACTGTTGAAGAAATTATTTGGATATTTTAAGGGGCACCCAGTACAGCAGCATTGGCCATTAGTATGTCCTTGATTCGTTTCTCCAAAGCAGCAAATACTGTACATGCTAAAATCCTCAAAAAACAAATGATAGTTTAGTCATAGACGGCGATTTAGTTCACAATTTATAAAACGCCCTTGAAGTAAAAATTGCTCCCCTAACAGAATTAGAAAGATTAAACACGCTTCAATGTCTAAACTGTGGAAGCCCGTAAAATGTAGTGGAGAACACAAAAACGACAGAAAAAAAATGCGAGAAACCTCTTACGAAATTGAATTACCTAGAAACCTCGAAACCCCTTGAGCAAAATTGGAAGAAAAGGAACGACCAAAAATGCAGGCAAAAAGGAGACCACAAAATGGAACTTGAGGCAACACGTATCAAA
>LQNS02278125.1:15399818-15423475 GCA_001587735.2 Parhyale hawaiensis | reverse complement strand
TGATCTATAAGCTAAGTATTGTATAGTTTTAAGGGTTTTCAGTAAACTTAAGTTGAACTTCCCAGTGTTTCATATCCCGATAGTTGGATTTCGGTGGCGCAATGATGTTTTGTCTTCGCCCCACTCGGGCATTATTGACAGGGGACTTACACTCCGGCCCACTATGAACTATTGCCATTATTGCCAGACCCATGCAATACTGTTCAGATTGCCAGCGAATTTATTTTTTTTTCCTTGTTCTGACTTTCAGGCAGGCAGTCAGTATACTTAAGAGGAAATATCGCACTTTCACTGTGTGACCTCGGTACACCCATAAGCTGGCAAAATATGTCAGTACGGGCCACCGTAGGCGTCGAACACTCTTCTTCCTAAAGTATACGAAAAGCGAGTTAAAGTACATAGGGGAGCAATAGATACGAAACAGCTGACAGCTGACCTCTTCAAAACAGGGGTCACACGTCCTCACTAGCATGTTGCTCACTGCGTGGAGCTTCTGCGTTTCTTTCCTTATGCCTTGGTTCTCACAAAAAGCGTCAGTGATTTTGCAGCCCAGGTAAGAGGTGCTGTTCACATAAGGAAGCTCTACACCACTAAGATACGTGACTTTACCCCCGCCTGGTTTCTTGTTCTAGATCTAATGTAGATGCAGACAGTTTCGACAGTAATATATTCAATGTAAAGTTTGCTAGCCTCGTTCTCGCAAATTTAGAGTAGATTTTACTACCCACTCAAATGGAGAGAAGCATGGACCTTGTCATCAGCATAGCTGTGAGCATTTACAGCATTCCCATTAATATGACAGATACCCTGCTCCAAGTGTGTTCAGTTGGGTGTGGATGTTGTCACTGAAGATATTATGGGGCATCGGGGAGAGTAACTCTCCCTGCTTTATGTCATTTGTCATTCCAAACCCTGATAATTTTGCTGTTCCCCACGTCACAAAGCACTTCTGAGCCTTTCTACTAAAATGAAATAGAAAAGCTGGTGTTTAGTTAATATTAATAGCAGAAAAATAAGATCTCTTTTTCTTTTTTTTGTCTATCTCACAGTTATTCGCCTGAAGCTCATTACTTTTCATTCACCCTTTATACATATATCTACACCTTTTTATATATCTTTCAGCACAACTGAAAGTGAGCACAGTTGTTCACTTCCATGTTTTGTTGGTGATTGCGAAAGACGAGCAAATCTCGGAGGGCCCCTGAGGCTAAACTGTGCATGTCTGTAAGCGGTTCTTCTTCAACAAAACAAAACGCGGACGAAGGGAGAAAGTGAGGCAACAGAAAATAGAAACAAGACAATTTGGAGGGGAGCTTTAATCCGGATGAAAAACAGGCGCTAGCAAAGCTGCAAAAATACAATGTAAGGCAAAAATTTTTAAGTTCGAGTTATAGCCTTACGGCAATGCAGACAATATAAGCGTAAGTAGAGCTGTTCTGTACGTTTATGACGCTCACTGCCTACGAGTCTAAAAAATTTACGTAGTGCTAGGAAATATCAAGTTAAACCAATGCATGAGCCCGACCGAAGCAAGCTTAATTAACTGTGACTCGAACGCTGACGTTTAATGAAAAATATGACTGAAAAATGTCGAAAATATTTACTTAGTAAAACAAGACTACCAAAAATTATGAAAATAGTCGGGACCTGCAGAAATTCAACTGCTGCATAGAAGTTTCATTCTGCGTTAATACCCGGACCTATATTATGAATAAGATTTGTGAGAAGCTATACCTTGTCGAACAGGGTTGTGTCGCAATCAGCATTTCTGAATTACCGGTGCTACACCGGTGGCCCAGCCAGTCGCAACCCGTGTCACAATCATAGCTCAAAGGTCGACTGCGACACGGGTTACGGAGATGCAGGTCACCGAGCACAAACGTCTATTTTGAAAAAAAAGAGCACTAAATCCATTCAAATACTCAACAAATAAACTCCGTACACCAGAACAACTAAATCAGGTAACTTACTTAGAATTTATATTGAGAAATTTTCAATTAGAGCGGAATTTTAATGTAGTTGAGCTAACTCCGCTCGCTCGTCGCTGGACGGCGTTCTCATAACCACTTTTCGGGTTACGGTAACCGTTTTTCAGGTTACAGTAGCCCGGTTTTGGGGTGATTGCGATACACCCCGGCAAATCTATGACTTTTAAGGCGTGGCAACAAAAAAGTCATGTGTTGTTCCCTAGCCAGTATTATGGATAATCTATTGGAAAGAATTATTTCTTTCATGTGAAACCGAAGCTTCCAGACTCACAAATGAAAAGGTAACTTGACCCTACCTCAGTACATACTAGTAATCCAAAGTGCCAGATAAACCTGTTGTAAGCGGCGACGTGAACTGTGGGGATAACTCGCTGTTAGCCATCCCCCTGGTCACGGACTGCAGCATCACCTCTGCGCAAGATGGGTTGCGTGCATAACGCCACCTGGACCTCGTCCGAAGTATCATCAAGGTAAGGTAAGTCAGTGAAAGCTACACGCACTGGTTCGTGCAGCGGATATAGGCCAACAGGCCCCAAAGGAATGCACGGCTGCAGTCGACAACGCATCGTGAAGAGCTGTGGACTGAAGGCTCTTATGTGACGACCCATGCCCAACCCCCCAACCACCCATTTACTGGGAAAAGTCGATACCCGCGCGGCAGCTGTGCAGATATCAACTAACGAGTAAGCACTGCAAGCGCTCCCTTGTTTGGGTATTCGACCCTGCGACGTTCAGTATCAAGGGCTCAGCACTCTAGCTCACAGCTACCGCGAGGGTGAGAGTTCTAACGAACAGTGCGCTGTACGTTCTTGTCAGTTTGCGAACTGTTGAAAAAACTATTCGAATATTCTAAGTTCAGTACAGCAGCTATAACCATTAGTAAGTCCTTGATTCATTTCTCCAGAGCAGCAAATACTGTACATGCTAAGATAGTCAAGATCAAAAACAAATGATAGTTTAGTCACAGACGGCGATTTAGTTCACAATTTATCAAACACCCCTGAAGTAAAAATCGCTCCCCTAACAGAATTAGAAAGATTAAACACGCTTCAAGGTCTAAACTGTGGAAGCCCGGAAAATGTAGTGGAGAACACAAAAACGACAAAAAAAAAATAAAAAAAATGCGAGAAACCTCTTACGAAATTGAATTACCTAGAAACCTCGAAACCCCTTGAGCAAAATTGGAAGAAAAGGAACGACCAAAAATGCAGGCAAAAAGGAGACCACAAAATGGAACTTGAGGCAACACGTATCAAAACACGCAGCTAGCAAAGGAAGCGTGGAGTCAAAAATAATAACCGACAGAAATATAAAGCAAACTTGGAACTTCTGTGAGGACTGCATTGCAAGCAAGAAACAAAAACAAAACAATCAATTAACAAACTGGAAAAACCCTTCCAGAATAGAATTGGGAGGAAAGCCCGAAATCCAAAACAGCTAATCCTGGAAACAGTTCGAGATCCTGTTCCGCATGCATCACACTAATTGAAGTTGGTTGTCCTGTGCATTCTGGCCGATGCTTTCCATTCCGTCCAGACGTGCGGCGGTCGCTGGAGAAACGATGCATCAAAGTTTGCACTGCGATGCTATAGACGCGGCACTTTGTGCTGTGAGGTCGCAACAAAGTGCTCACAGTCGAGCTAGGCAGCAAACGGCCTCCTTCTTCAGGTGCTGAATGTGTGTTGCGTACGAATTTGTTGTCTTTCTATGTTTAGCTTTAAATTTTATATTAAGCTGAGCAGCGAACCGTCTCCTTTAGTTGTCTGTAACGCGCTGCACGCGAATTTAGCGTCTTTCACTGTTCAATTTTGGTGAGCATTGTGAAGTCATTTCTGTTCTGGTTTTGCAAACACAACCGAGATGAATGTGTGCTACAGATATTATTTTCACATACAAACGTTTTCTCCGACAATGCGTTTTTGGAATCCGAAGATCTTCAACTCTTTTGCTGTAACTCAGAGTTAATCTAAGCGTAATTACGTTTTAACTCAGCCCTGAGAATGAACTTCTTAGTGAGTCGACTTATGTAATGAAATGAATAATCTACTTGCTATGGATTTACTGCTCGTTTATCTTTGAATTTACTGCAAGTAGTTACGCAATAGTGCAAGGACATTTTTAGGATTAAGAAGATCCCGAGCTTACAGCACAGAAGAGTGATGGAGTTCTTAGCATGTACACAAAGACTTGTGCTTCTCCAGAATGATACCACACTTTAACTTTCAAATTTTGACCACCTTAAAATCGGCAAAAGTAGCTGCTCACATTTTAAAATGAGTATGCTTTAGTTATTCTGAGCGCTAAGTTTTTTTCTCAAATGCAATGTTTAGAAGATCATCTTGGACCTGAGTCTAAGTAGTCCTAGCTGCGTTGGCTTCAGCAGGGATACCCTCCGGATATATCCAGCTGGTGTGGTTGCTAATATTTTGCGAACATTTTCTTCGTTAGTTTTACAAACATCATTATCTGCAAGTAGTTAGAATGCCTACCGAAGCTCAGGGTCGATTAGTGAAGTACAGCAAGAGGATTTCTTGTCGTAGTTGGTGCTTGCGTAGTTGTACGTATTTTCTTGCTGCAGGGTAGCTACCAGTGTTCAATTACGTTCCACTCTAATGTATGTCATAGATATATTTTCTGCATCTGCGATAGCAGTGCGACACGAACATTGTTCTATCTAAATGACATAAGAATTTCAAAATACACATGAATTTTAAATTCTCTACTTCCTCATTAAGATTTCATGATGACCACAAACAGTCAAACACACGATGCTTGTAAAACTATGCTTTTTGTTTGCTTGACAAAGTGGTTCGTCGATGTGCGTTCATGCTGGGTGGGGTTGTGCCTTGTGATCTGGCGCATCGTCGCAGAGTTGGTGGGGTCTGTTTTTTGTATAAAATCTATCATTGCCCCAGTTATTCACTGTCTGAGTTTCTTCCGGATACATTTGTTCGGGTGAGGTATACTCGGCGTACTGATGCTCTTCATGAGTTTGCCGTGGAACCGGTACGATGCCGTACGGGCCAGTATTCCGGTTCGTTTTTTCCATCGTGTGTGGATGTTTGGAATGGTCTTGATAGCTCTGTCTTTGCTGGTGCGGGTATTGGCAGCTTTAAACGATTTGTACACAGAGCTATTCTGTGATCTCGGATCTTCTTTTTTTTTCATTCTTTTGTTTTCTCCACCCGCTGGGCTGGTTGCGTGGGGCTTTGTTAACCTCATGCAGTTTCTCCGTTCCTACATCGCCAGTCTGGTGTGATTTAATAATAATACAAAAATTCCCTTGCATACAGAAAGATGAAATTTCCCAGACATACAGCAAATAAATAAATTCTAGAGCGAGAAAAATTTCTATACCTTGAAGACCCACATACTATTATTTGTTTAGGTCCAGCGTTTATCGCGGCAAGAACGGCAGTTTCTTCAAGTGCCGGAAATTTTTTTCATCATTGAGCAAAGTGCAGCAAGTAAACAGCTCCGTTCAGACCTGAGATGTTTGTCCCATGCAGTCAGGGCACCGCAGTACATTAGTCTCCAAGGTAACCTTGTAGGTGTTCTACCCTAAACTGAACGCTGCTGGCACTATTTGTCCATTCACTTTCACAGTGCAACCGGAAATTTAATTAGCCAATTCTTAACGTACCTTAAGCTACCAACTCGCTCTAATTACAGGATCCGCAACACAGTTGTGCAAGTTTAAGCTATAGCTTCTACCCATCTGGAGAACCCCAAGCGAAGCGAGTTACTCGCAAGTATTTTTGGATGTGGCTGCCATGTTTTTGCTGGATTTCTACGCCCCGCTTCGCCGAGACACTCGTGCCTCCACCCTCCACTTCTCATCGTCATCGTTCCTTAAGATTACGAGAGAGAGAAAGCACTGGACAATAAAGGGCGTCCTGCTAAATCTGTAGACGCGCCTTTTTAACAGAAAAATACTCCTTGGCTGCATTGATGAGGGCAAGCAGGTATTCCAGAGATTGTGCTTGTTGTCTTTCGTGATCCTTTGAACTCGATTATCTTGCGCTTTCACTGAACACACTCGTCGTTCTGTCGGCTCTGGAAACTTACGAGCACTGTAGGCTTTATTTCGTGAATACACGATGCGTATTTTCGTGGAGCAGCTTGCTGTACTTTAGTTTACATACCGTGAGCTAAAGAGTGCTTACTTTATAGTCGTGTGCTGCACTTTGGATTTGATTGCCTGAAGCTACGGGGTGTATTTTATGGTTGAATAATATGCTTTGGCTCAGTCCTGAACAAACGAGCTGTTTATAACCGTATTTAGTTTTCAATATCGGATGTGGGCCAGAAATGGGCCGCAAATGACAAACGATGCCCACCTCTGTCAAATATTAACTTCTGAAAAAGCACGAGATATGATTAAAATCAGACATAGGTTCATCTCTTACATTTCTTCGAATGATTTTGCATATGCATTCGCCATCATACAGCTTCTTGCGAAATTTTTTCAGAAAAAGTTGATTCACAAGCTACACTACACACAGATAAAATAGTGGTGTATTTGATGCATTTATATGGATCGTAGGGTTGTCCCTAAGCCGAGTCACAAAGGTACATTATATGTAATAAAAGTGTTAGGTGTGTCAGCATGACACACGTTAACAAACCCTACTATACTGATAAAAACAATCATATAATATTCCGCGTATTATAAATAGTGTTAATGAATTTTTTTCATTAGCCTAACGGTATAATTTAAAGATCAGGTAGGGAAGAACAGGAAAGGCGAGCCTTATGAGAGTCCGAGAATCGAACTCATGCAGGTACCCAGAAAGATAGATGAATTCCTCCTCAGTGCTACCCACTACTTTTGGTCGTCACACTTGCCGTTCTTTAAAGATTGTAAAATATTGAGACAAAAACATCCGTGTTGGGTGTACCCGCTGTATGCAAGATAATAAATCAATCATCATTATTTATCTAGTAGACTTGATTAAAATATGGCAAGATGAGGGATATATTGGTGGTGTGGCACACCAGACCCACTGATGATGCTCGTTTGTGAATTGGTTTAGGGACAATCTGATGATGAATCGGTTTAGGGACCATCCTATGATGAATCGGTTTAGGGACAATCCGATGATGCTTCCAGATAGAGCCCCGCTAACACACTACGTAGAATCAACGTTGTGATATGTGGCTCAACATGCTATCAACATTGATTTGTGGACTCTAGATAACGTTGTTAGCACATCGGATCACAACGTGCTAACAACGTGTTGGCAACGTCCTTAGCACCTTGTGCTGGGCGGTCCTCTGGTACGTTGTGATATAACGTGTTGGTTACGTCCCTAGCACGTTATAATGCGACGTGCTAAGAACGTGCCCAGCACGTTGTGACATGACGTGCTAACAACGTTATCTGGATCTGAATTGACTATGTAAGGTAACTATGAAGGTTGTCATAACGTTGTCAGCACGTTGTTTCACAATGTGCCTGGCACAACGTTGTAGCCACGTTATCTGGAGTCCACAGATCGACGTGCTTAGCACGTTGAACCACCAAAACACGACGTGCTATCGACGTAAAATCAAGGCAAATTGTTTGCTGGGATCAAATAAAATTATCAAAGCAGTAGCGCATAGAAGTATGAATCCTTGACAGCTTTCATCAATTCAACAAAACTAGAACATTTCTGTTGTGTTTTCATCAAACTGGATAAACTTTTGTAATTAAAATTCTATTAATAAATTCAATAAACGTGTTTAAGCTGCAATCAGGAAAGAAGAAGTAACTATTTTATTGCAAAATATGCTCAACAACTGCACCGGGGCTCAAAATAAAAAACAAGATATTAAATAACGCTACTTATACCAGATTAATGAAGTTAATTGTATTATTTAACGGTAAGGGTTATTTGTCATTTTGTATTCCTACTCGAAAAAAGTTATAACTAGGTAGCATGTGCACAACGCAATTCAAATAATAATAATAATAAAGCCAAGAGCATTTAAACGCTGCGATGCATCTGCCTACAATCTCAACATGTTGCGATTAACACACCTCCACTACTCCTGATCAATACACCTACGCCGTGTATGTACATCAAAATTTTCTCTTTGCTGTACTTAACCCATCATGTCGCAAAAACATTGGAGATGTTATAGGCATGCAACTCTCACGATAAGGTTTTCTATTTTTCCTAACAATTATAGCCTCGTTTTTACTTTTCATAACTATTAGAACCTACTAAGGAACTATTACTGCCTGGTCTTTCTGAATCTGAGAAAATTACCTGTTGGGATTGAGGCTCCATGAGGTAACCCATCTTTCGCTTTAAATGTTCAATGTCCATACTATTTCTTGGACTTGCATGTGTCCGGAGTTCTCACTATCCATTACGGTACTTGTTAGAAACTGTTTCTCGTGACACGTACACCTACAAAACGTAGAAACTTAAACAAAGGGGCAGCTTTTTCAGCTTAATTTACTCAAAATTCGAAGAATTTTCGAAACTTTACCAGTGACTGTATAGGTGGAACGTAAACATTACCAACGAATCTTTTGGTAGAGACACAGTTGTGTTCACAGAAAAAAGACACTGAGTTGTACGAAGACGTTGATTTGACTATAGTGTGAATTCGCCTTGCGTCGACCCGTGAACTTTTCTATCCTGTCGTACCTTCAAATTTCGGCAGTTTCAGTCACGTTTGCACCTTCAAGATCCTACCAGCTCTCTCTGCATTGTTGCGATCTTCTGGCTGGATTTTCCTTCACATTTCCAATAGTTTGGAGCGCACGTGTTTCGTAAATCAATTGTTAATGTCGGGTCCGCCCACTTCGAGAAGCAAACGTGACTCTCAGCTCACCATAAACAAGCTGGTTAGCTGAGTGGGTCATTGTGCTCACGGTAACTTGAGCTTCGGGTTGGGCGATCACAGAGGAGGTGTGTTGGCTTTATAGACTGGATATGTCTGGTTGATAGTCGGGATACTGATTGTCCAGACACGTCTTGTTGATATTGTAGGGACACGTCTGGTTGATAGTTTGGGAGCGGCTTGATGGTGATCTGGGTATGTCTATAGTTGATACATACGAACATTGAATGCATCTCCCTGCTAATCTAGATATGCCTAGCTAAATACTGCTTCATACTTGTCGATTCACTCCTTGCAAATGAATCTTAAGACCAGAGGTGGGAGCGCGAACCTTTTTTTGGGTTCCAAATCCGAATCTTCGCCGGTTTCGGGTTCCGAACCTCCGATTAACGAACCCGATTTTCAAGATATCGGTGCAACATTTTTTCCAAACATATGTCCGCGAACCTCCGAATCTTTACAAGATAGCAAAGCGAACCTTAATTCTAATACCTTCCGGACATTTTCAAACCTAAATTTTACTCATTACGAATCTGAATTTAAAGGTTTCCGATTAAAAAAGTTTTTTTTAAAGAAATCTACATTATTCAGTGCAACGGTTGAAGAATGTCTGACTATTGTAGCCACCGGTGGCTGCGCGTCACTGAGGTCGTGTTCACACGTACCTCAACGTAACGTGTTCAATCACGAAAATGAACACGAGCTGTGCGTCAACTTTTTCTGTCGTTGTCCACACGTGGAAGTGGCCTTCATTCAAATGAATGACGAGATATGTTCACTTATGATATCGTTTTCTTACATTTTTGCTTAGCCTTTACAGTATATCGTGTCGGTTCGAAGTTACATTCGTATTCCATGATCTTATAGCCTGAATTTGATAGGAATAGCCTGTTTAAAAAAAAAATTATAGCCTGATAAACTGATAGAAGTGAAATTTATAAGCAGCAATCCGCTTCTTTGTCAAAACAGAGATGGCGTCAGTGTTCTTACAACATTTTCAGCTTAATTAGTTTACTTGAGTTAAACGAAAACACAGTGATTCTAATCGTTGAAATGAGGGTAACAAAAAGCTTTGTTATTGGCCTATTCATAATTTGAAACCGCTATAGAGGATAAAGCAAGCATTTATATGTTCTGTTTACTAAATTTGAACGACGCGGTGCGTTCAACAAAGGGACATGCTTCATCCCTAAGTCTCTCGCGTTTGCTGCGGCTACTTCTATCACATCAACGCGCCGAGTGCCTCATCGTAACACGTTCAGTCAAACTGATGGACGCGGCGCGAACATTTGGTAGAAAAAGCGGCAGAAAATGCGGAAGATTAAAGAATGAAGTAGGTACGTCCCGTTTTTTGAACGAGCCGCGTCATTCAAGTTCCATACAGAACCTATAAATACGTAAATTATCCTCCAGAGCGTTTTCAAATCATGAACAAGTTGACAAAAAGCCTTTTATCGTCACTTTAGCGACCAGAATCACGGTATTCTCATTAAACACAAGAAAACTAGATGACCAGAAAATGCTATAAGAACACTGCCGCCATCTTTGATATGACAACGAAGTGCATTGTTGCGTGCTGATTTCACTTTCATCGGTTTATCAGGCTATAAAGATTTTGAAAATAGGCTGATATTACAAAATAAATCTTTAAGATCTTGGGATACGAATGTGACTTCAAACCAAGGTAAAATATAAGCGAAATGTAAAGAAACGAGATCATAACTTAACGCGCTGCGTCATTCATTTGAATGAAGGTCCCCTCTACGAGTCGACAGCGTTGATCTGTCAGTCTGTCTTGCTGTCTGTCTGTCTGAAATGCAACATATTTTACAGCTCAACTAGCTTTTTTGTGTTAAACGGGAATACAGTGATTCTGATCGTTAAAGTGACGGTAAAGAAAAGTATTTTTGTTAACTGGTTCGGGATTTGAAACCGCGATAGAGGACAAATTGAGCATTTATTTGTTCTGTTTACTGATCTTTAATTACGCGACGCTTTAAAAAATATATCAGTCTCCCGCGTTTGCTGCAACTGTTTCTATCAAATCAATGCGCCGCGTCCATCAGTTTCACTGAACGCCTTACGATGAGGAACGCGTGAGCACGGCTTTACACGCTCATACTGGAATAGAAGTAGAGAGAAGTGATAAAGTAAACCACAATGCTAATGGTCATAAGCGTCTCTATTTGCTACAGAAACATAGGCGTCACTACATCTGCATGCCGCGGAAAGCGTTGAAAACCAATGTTTGGTCGTGTTAGTTTTTTTCTGAATTTTTCTCGGGATTCGGAGGTTCGGATTCAGAAAAAAAGATGCTCCGAACCCGGAAATCCGAATTTTTTTACATCGGTCCGAATCCGAGCCTCCGAACCCAAATCCGAGGTTTGGCGGGTCCGAACAAATTCGCCAATAAAGGTTCGCGAACATTTGTTCCGAACGCCCACCTCTGCTTAAGACTACCTGAATAAATTTTAATAGAAGGTTTGCTGATCAACCTCAAACAGAAAACAGATTGTCCGTAGCATTTATTACTGACAAAGACAAATTCATAAGAACAGATCATCGGTGGGAGCTTGAATAATGATACTTCATGGGTTATTCAAGTCAATGGTCGTCACCCGCCGAGAGTCTATATACAAACATTTGTGCCTTTAGCTGAAACAGACTTTTCTTTGCATTCCATCAACAGTGCGCATCTGGATAACTAGTAAGATATCAACCAAGAACTCCAGCGGGCCGTCTACGGACACAATCAGCGTCTCTTCCGGCGGGGCTGACTGACATGTGGAGAAAGCGGTCAGGTGCATATGGTCGGACCGGTTGATGATTATAACTGTCATGATTATTGACGGCGCCGGTTGATAATGAAAGAAATGCCCACTTAACAAGACTGGGGTAACTCTGGCTTAACGAGTCAGATGTTTCAGAAGAAAACTGCTTCATGTTTTCAACGATGTCGTTCCGGAACATTACAATTGCGTTTAGTAACAAGCTTGATTTGAAGTTTGGCAACGACCCGTGACATGAAAATTGCAACTGACTATAGGTAAATTGATTAAGCTATACAGGCCAAGTGACTTCGTGTAATTCTATTTGAATTTCCATGGTGAAGCGGCATTTTTTTGACGGACATAGTCAACATCTTTAATTTTAAAGATACAGGCCGACGAACTCGATCTTCAGGCCACCTGGTTCAGAGTTCTGCTTCAGGTTCAAGTTGAACGTCACAGGTGTTCGACAAATCGCGTTTCTAACCAGAATCTCACCAAGCGATCGCACAAACCGGCCCATTCCGCAGCTGTTCCTCCCTGCAGCATCTCCGTACATTAACGAAAATTGCAGCCCAGCCTCGTCGCACCAACAGCGCCGGCATGAGCTTGAAAACTTTCGGTCCCGCCTCTTGTTGCTGCATTCAAATATTTTTTGAGGCATAACTCGCGATTAATCCATCCGTGCGTTATCAGGCAAAATACATGTGACAAGAATCCTTGCGCCAGACCTGACTTAAAACTATTTCGTGAAAACTACATAGGTATTTTTTTCAGCGAAGCATTTTAGCAGTAAAGTTGAGCGAAAATTTTCTAGACTCAGATCATAATTAATAGATTTTATTCGATATTAGACGAAGTACGGAGCAAGAGCCTCATTGTTTGATTGTAAGAGATAAGGCAGACCTGGGCTTTGGTCTCTTCTGAGCCACTGCAAACATGCGACAGGCTCGCCTCAACATATTTCTTAAAAACAAACTAGAATGAATAGTGGGAACCCACAGCCCCCAGCATAGCACAAGTCCACACAGTAAGAGTACGACAGACATTGATCCAGTGCCCCTAAACAAAACCTTGACGGAGCCCCGAACAGACACGGTGGACATACCCGATACTGTTACCTAAATACCCTCGTTTCGCTATCAACAGCGAGATGACGAAGCTCATGATAAGCTACGGAAAACCGAGTCATTCATCTTCGTTTAGAAAACTGGCAAGTTGCATCAATGTGCATACAGTTCTGACTGGTGACAGAATAAATCTTTAAGAGAAGACTGCAGTAAAGCTGCTTGTAAACACTACACAGGTCGTGAGTTGACTCTAAGGTAAGGGTCTAGGGATCCGAAGTTTCGGAGGGTGTTGCTCTCAGTAATGCTTCTTAAGCATAATAACATACGTGACATTTGCAGAAGTATGACTGACCAATAGTGTTAACTGTTTTATTGACGGAGCTGGTGCAGCTTTCCATACATTTATGCATTAGTTCCATTTCCAGCATGATGGCATCGTTATGATGCGGTTGGGTGTACTCGATAGAATAAAACACATTATGCATGTGTGTTACCTGGAAGAATTGCCATGAGCATACAAATACATGGAAACACCCATGCCTTACGGCTGACCAACATCACTGTCTCACCGATAACGGCTGATTTTAATGCATGACGTTGCAATGAATTAAAGTGGGAGCGGTTTTTTTTTTTCAACTCATCAAACGACCATCAGTCTACACAAACGATACAAATTATGATTATAAACTTTCGAATGGTAGATTAAGCTTTCTCGGACGTACAACATACTATTCACAGACAACGAGGAAAAGATATATTAAATACCGAAAGAAAGACAAACAAACACACGAAACCACTTATTTCTCGCCCTAGGTAGATATTCATAAAATAAAACTATACAGTACTAGCCAGCAAACTAGTTCAATACAGAATAACTATGAGGCTTACAGACGAAATTACCAGGTACATGGCACTATCACATTGCACAACCTACAGTCTATACAAAGCTCTACTGTATTACAACCCATAGGTTCACATATAGGCCAATTAATTGTGAATTACTTTAAAGCATCGTCATGTTTAGTTAAAGACTGATAGAAGTGACGTCAAGTACCAAACTACCCAACCAACATGCCATACAAAGCCATATTACAGCAGTAGACTCACAAATAAGCCTATTAGGGATTACTTAACGCATAATCATGTTCATTTTAAGGTTAAAGAAATTAACATTGGGAAAGCACAGAAAAAAAATATAATAGACACATCCCACTCCTGCAGGCAGCTACTACCATTGTTAAATAGATGCCCTATAATTAACGCACAATATTAATTTCAATGCCAAAAACAATAACATAGAAAATTGAACAGAAGTAAAAACCATTTATAGAAACAACGCACTCTTGCGGGCAGCGATGACGAATATTTAAATCGCAGCAGGTAAGAGACACAAGAGCTGGAGCAAAGTTCATTTACAGAAGATAGTTGTGTCAAATTTGGGTGTATGCGCTGCCCTCCTAAATTTCCAGGTTTGTGACGTCAAAATTATGTCACACCACTGTGGAAATATAAAAGATTCCTCGCTGTTACAGTGGCGTGACGCAGCTATGACGTCACAAACCTGAAAATCTACGAGGGCAGCGCATACACCCAAATCTGACACAACTATATCTTCTGTGAATGAACTGTGAGTATAGAGGTCCTTCCGATCACGAATGGTGTAGCCTTGATACAGAATAATGACTCAGCTCTGCTTTAGCGTCACACCCTGAAAATCTGGGCTTGAGCAATTCCTCCTAAAGCAAGACGTTAATTTTTTTTCTCCTAGTATGCATTGTCTATGTGCCACATTACAAATAGTGCTCTACCGACGAGAAAGCTAGATAAATTTCTGAAACGAAGGGTTAACAGAATTTTTTTTATTCTCACCTGTAGGCTATATATGGGCACAATTGCCGGCAAGGATAGTTAGACATTCTACATCATACGAAGCAAATATATTAACTAGCTAAGATACGCAGAGCCCCGTCAAGGGGATATGACACAAAACAAAATCAATGTGCAGCGTACAAAAATCAACAAACAAAAGAAAAAAAAATAAACAGGACAACGCGTGGTTAGCAGGTGTATGCATAAAGAGGAGGCAAAGTGTGCAAGCGAAGAAAGTGGGTTAATGCTAAGATAACCTTCGGCAATTTATAATAATTAGAACATTTAAAATTAATTCTCAAGTTATCATGGAATGAATTTTCTAATAAGGAGCACTCAAGCGCAGCAAAACAGATGACAGACGGAGAACCTGATTATTGATCTATACAACAGTGACTAAATAATAGGAATAGTTCAGTGGGCAAATAAAATATATTAAGACTCTGCTTCTCATACTAATTAAGCTTTTGCGCCAATTAAGAGCGTTCATGCACGACACAGCGTCGAAGCCAGAAGATTAAAATTTACACGAAACAAGTGACTGTCTTCGGGTACTTCACGTACAATATTATGTCGTATATAAATCAGCTAAACACCCCATTGCAGTTCCATACTTTAATTAATTTGCTTAACGAAGTTCAAATAACTTTCTTCGTCTCCTTTTTCTCATCATGGATTTCTAAAAAGAGTAAAACTTTCAGTCCATGAATATTAAAACCGAAAGTTGACATATACTTTCTTCGACAGTGCAGCAAAAAGTGGAACAGATTTATTAAAATAACAAATTAGCTATAACTAACTCAAGTGGAACTGCAGCAAATATTGAGCTCATTGAGCTCACACTAATTGTTTTTGCTAGATGTGAGCCGCAAGTGGTATGCCCTGAAGTGTTACTTTTAGCATATGCAAGTTTTTACAGCATCTTCACCCCTTCATTTCTTATTTTGCTTTAGGAATTGCCGCTGGACCGGCAAACATGATCGAGGTGTTCACCTGCCTCTCTGCATAACTAGCTGTGATACACTTACGGTCTGGTGCTATAATTTTACGAAATTAGCTTCTTAAGTTAGGCAGCGATCAGCTTTCTGCGTTTTGGTTTCAGCTGATTTGTAGCGATTACGTGCCTGCAAGTTGTTGCCTTCAATGGTAGAAATAGACCATACAGCCTATAATTGTTATTATAAAAATAGGTGTACTGAATGTTATCCTTACATGGTGCGTCATTATAGAAGCAGCCTAACCTACTAATTCTGATGTACGTGGTACGTCCGCCTGGACGCTGAAATTAACCCTTCGTGGTTTAAAACGTCCGAAATTTTACTCACATACCCTGGATATTCGAGGCGCTGCATTACATTTCAGCCATTGATACTGAATTTGTTACCCTCAAAAATTCCAGAAACCTAATCTTTCTTCACAAAATAAAATTTTCAGCCGGCTTGATGTAATAACGTTGCCTTTAAGTTACAGCACGATTCAAATTAGAAGCAAAACAGAAGTTCTTGTCTGAAGTTTTCAACAAGCCAAGCCTAGTAGGGTTCAGTTCGGCGCCCACTCAGAAGTACTTTTATAGCAATAAAATTGCTACTAGAAATTTAAACCGACTTTGGGACAATATTGTGTGGTGACTTCGTTAGAATAGATCTAAAAGTAAGCTGCTCATAGGAATAGCGTTGCTTGTTTATGAAGCATGTTTTTCTTGAGGGCTTGAGGAAAATATAGTTATTACGGAGATATATTTGTTGTCTCCTTATATCATAGCCTACTATTGAGTTTTTTATTATTAAGTATAAGGTCATTAGTAGACCAAGATAAAGTTCAAGGAGAGTGATCCCATTACGTTATGCTACACTTAAATGACGTTTCAATAAATTAATATCCCCACGAACGTCATTAGGATGGAGGTTGAAGATCTCCACGACCCCCACCCAACCGTGCGATACCAACACTCCTTTGAAATATAAGCCTTATAGTAGTGCAAAGCTGTAATAAATCAGTAAAGGTTTATGTCAACGGAAAATTCTCCAGCTTTGGCTTTTTGGCATGTAATAGATACACATGACACGCACCTGCTGGAGTATCACGCACTCCAGGTAGGAAGTTAATTACGTGGACCGTGTGTGGATATCATACGTCTTCTATCAGTCCGTTTCGTCTAGAATTCGTTGCCGAGAGTCTCGTTTCCCCATGTAGTTTTGCAGACCTTAAGTCAACTGTTGATATTTTCTGGTGGATCCTTCTGAGCGTCGGAGGCATCCTATAATATTGCTCGTTACTTCAGTTGGGTTTCCATATCTGTTTGGAGAAACCTGGGCCTGTAATAATAATAATAATAATAATAATAATAATAATATTAATAATGGGTGTTATAATGCAAGGAAACCTATGAAAAAACCTTTACTTCACAATAACATTCCTCAATATAGTTGATCTTGATAATCGAAAGGTCTCAAAGTACCTCAATAAACTTGTCGTAAGCCCATCGACTTTATGGTAATGGAATGGCGGGAGTATATATATACTTCATGGAAGACTTGTCAAACAATGCTATTGCTACGAGGAACAATGTTTTATTTGGTCCCAGCATTTTGCAGCTCTTTCTTCCTGCAATGTAATCATTACTTACTTCGGTACAACACAAATTATAATGAAAACTCAAGCACCCTCCTTTGTCTCATAAATCCTGAGCAAAGTTATTAATTCCTTTACATAATTACGCTCAGCTTGAATGCGCTCGCCGTGTTTTCTCTGCAAATGAATATCCAGCTGGTAAATTTGCACCTTTTGCGCGTAAAGAAGATTCTGTAATGAAGCTGTTGCGAGAATTTCACTCGATACGAACGTTTTACAAAACATTTTCGTTATTTACTTCTGCGGCTTGGATAGTGAACGCGGAGAAGTATACTTTCTTCTCATATCGTTATTAATTAATTAGGGAGTGAAGTGTTAGTGACTGAGACAAGTTAACACAAGAAAGTGGGTTGTTTCTGGTTTGGATATTGGAGAGTAAAATATACGTGTCTCAGACGTTCAGCCTGAAGCTAGCAAGTTTTTTTATTTTTTATTTGGATAATAAAGAGTGTAATCTATGCGACACTGAGGCGTTGACTCACTTTCTTTTGGCTTGGATCGTTGAGAATACCTACCTGAAGTATCAGTGTCTTGCACTAGCAACTCAGATATCAACACTTTCAAGTCTTGTACTGCGAAGTTTTTATTACTTTTGTTTCATAACAATTACACTTTGCACTTAATAGACATTGCATGCCTACAGTAATATCGCCATTTAACGAGTGAGATAACTGGAAACGTAACACAAATCCTACATCATGTAATAAATTAATGTTAAAAATGAAGTAGAGAGAGCGTGGTGATTAAAATCATAAGCCATAACAGGAAAAAATAATGAAGAGGTTGCGCGTTTTCTCAATAAGTATATATATAGGATCAGTGTGGTTGAGGAAGTTACTTACAAGCGCTCTCTGTATTTAATTTAAGTCTAGTGATAAGCTATGTTTAACATAACTATTGTACCACCCCTGTGAGTACCAAATAAAGTTAATTAATTGATTGATTGATTGATTGATTGATTGATATTTGAGCACTGGGTACAGTGAAATTATGTAAAGCAAATTAATATATACACCAGCTACTAAGATTTCACTTGTGCTTGTAGCAATGTCGCGTACACTATAGGTCCGTTTTTATTTTATTCAGCCATGGAGTTCATGCATACAGCAACACTGAAAAACTGGACTTAGAAGCAATATTTTTAATCTATCCATAAGTGAATTTGATACTCTAATACAAAAAAGAGTCCTTGTTCGAAATGGTATGCAACCAGTGCACAAATATAGTGACATGATATATGCAATGCAGGTCATAACACCGACAGAGGCAGCGTTCCACTATAGCAAATATCACAACGTCATTCATACGAAGGTCAGTCACTTCATTCCTATTCAACAAGTGCTCGCATCGAAATTAGGTACGTAAACCGGGTGGCCTCAATAAATATCTTCGGTGTATGCAGCACAAGTGCACAACTGTACGTCAAGCAGGTCATTACGCCCACATTCCAATAGTAAAAGTACTTCAGGAACATCACTTGTTGGGCTGTGGTGCACCTCATACAAGCGTTCCCCAGCGTGTAGAGTTCCCACGGTTAGCGCCGCCCATCATAATTAGGGAGCTCGCTCTATGCCCTTACTTCCCTCGGAAACAATAAGGGATCTCTGGCTCCAACTATCATAAAGCCCACCCCGCACTCGTTCCTCTGATTGCCGCCGCTCCTACCTACACTTTCACTTCAGACGGGAAGTTGCGTTTGGCTCGGTTAACCTGTAACACGGATGCCTGTTATGCAGCGGATATCAATTTTTCGAACCGAAATATATATATGAGGCATTATCAACGATTTTTAGTTATGGTGACGTACATGCATATCACTAGCTTGTTTCTCTGCTTCTCAAGGCCTTAATCCTTAACGTGCATTTCTGAAAAGAAAGTGCTTGTCTTTGTAAGGTTAAGTAAATATTATATGTAGTTCCCATTCATTGCAATACTGGGACTTGCCTCTCTATTTCCTACTTATTAGTTAATAGACAATACTGGAAGACACTTTTGCTTCACCTCTTGTAGACCAAAAAGACAATGATGTCCCCTGTACAGATAGTGTTATTATCACCAGCGAACGAAGTGAGAGAAGTGATAATGTTTACGTTGAATATTTAAGTATATAAATATATGTATTTGTATGTCCACCCAAAAGTGGTCGAAGGAGTTGAGCAATCTTCATCATTTTTTGTGGGGAGTTTGGTGGGTTGCCTTAGATGTGACCCATGTGAAAAAAATGGACCTAGCTGGCCATAAAAAAATCACGGCGTTGAATTTTCTCCACCGAGGTAAATTTGCCTCCACCACGGCAGATCGTCTGGAGAATAGGGCGTTCTATTTTTTCCTATGTTATTATTGAAGAGCTAATCCATGGAAGGAATGCGGCTGTGCCATATCCTCGTTCATCAAAAATGACTTCATTGAATTTGCCCCCTCCGCGAGTGATGGCTGANGGCAGATCGTCTGGAGAATAGGGCGTTCTATTTTTTCCTATGTTATTATTGAAGAGCTAATCCATGGAAGGAATGCGGCTGTGCCATATCCTCGTTCATCAAAAATGACTTCATTGAATTTGCCCCCTCCGCGAGTGATGGTCTGATGACACCGAGGCGATCTAGTTTCTCCTAAAACTGATATTTTAGGGACACGTTAGAGTGATGCTGCTGTCATTACGATGAAAGCACGTCTCTGATGCTGCTCGTCATATCTTACTGCCAGGCAGCCTTATTATTCTTAGTAGTAAATACATTATAATTCTATACGCTAGTAGTCGAAGCACATGTATGATAGAAGCGTGCGCATTCGCACAGTGAAACTAAAAGAAAATTTATCTTCATTCGACATAGTCAAAAATTTGAATTTTCCGAGTTTTTCCTCACTTTCCTGTACATTGAATGCCCGCAGTAAGGAGATGCAACACTTTTGCTGTTAGACGCTGAGAGCGCGAGTTTGAGTCTGATTGCCAGGCAGGCGAGTTCTTGTGACGCCCGGCTTTTGAGTCAGCATTCGGTGTCCGGACGCTACTGCAGGAGTACTGACCCTAACTGGAAATTTGAATGGTCGGGGCAGGTTGTAGCTCTGGACAGTCTGTGATCGACTGCAGCCGTACACTCATCCGGGGCCAGTTGGCATATAACTTCAGCCTGAACCAGTGCTTGTGGATTTCCCAGTCGTGGTTTGCGATCAAATTGACCTTCACATATACGTTTACCTGCGCAATATATAGCCTAATTCATAAGCTAATGTTACTGGCCATTCCAAAGTGCAGGACACGAGTGATGTTCACTGGGCAGTACTCTGCAAATGATGTCTGCCTTGAACATCTTAGTACGCTGAAAAAAAAGCCACTAAGAATCGTTATCTGCACGGTTGCTCATCACCTGCATTTGCAAAAAGCCAGACCAGTAAATACAGCCACCAACCAGCGGCAGAATGGTAGACTGTTGCTTGTGTGCTAACTTCCTAACAAAGGAAGTGAATTTTCACGACACCCGCCAACGGTTCTGACACTCGTAGTCCACTGCGAGGGCATTGCCCTAACCAGTGACAAAGACTATTTATAGAGGAGGCGCAGTCAATACATGAGCCTACTCTCTTTGAAGCTATTTTTCTCACAAACTGAGGTTGAACGCAGCCGTGCACTTTGTTGGGACCTTGCTCGCATTTGTCCGAAGTTAAATTCAGTACAGGTATAGTTCCTGGCTGAGGTGACCAATCTAGCTCGATCAACGTTTTCCCTCAGTCTTAAAGTACATGATCTTTTATAAACAGTACACTTCACTCTCCTTTTCGACCGCCTGCACAGACTCAAGTTTTGGATGCAGACGCCCCGCTTTCCAATCGTTTTCCTGGTCCTAGAGACAGTTTAATACCTGCATGCAGACAGTATGGACATAATATTCCTCTACATCACGGAGAACTTTGCGACTCAAACGCCCTGCCTTTCGAACATTTTCTCGGCCCTCAGCACGCAGAAGCGTTTACGGAAAATAGCGCAAGCTATCGGCGACAAGAACTCTTCAGTGGAAGGTTTTGCTCTCGACGGCCCTGATGATTTAAGACTTTTGGCACACATCAAGAGGCGTTTCCTCTTTAGGCGGCCGATGAAGGTCCTCCTCGTCGCCTTGGTGCGAACGACGCAGACGAGCGAATCGCCTCGTATAAAAGTTTCTTTGCTCTTCACACGTAACTAAAAAGCCGCGCCAAATTTCTCGTTATACAGAGTACGTGGCGTCAGCTGGTAAATCGGATGTTACTTGCTTCGCTTCTCGCACGCATCGAGAAAGTAATGCGAAAAGTCTGGGCACCACCTTACAAATCAAGTTTTGCTACCTTCACCTCTCACGCTTAGAGAGCAGCGTATAAAGTCTTTGGTATCTACTAATATTAAAAGCGTTGGCAGAAAGAGTGTCGACGTTTCAAGAAAAAACTTTCTATTCAGTATACCTGTTTTCCCTACATTAACTTTGTAAAGCGTTTTCTTCAACAAAGACCACAGAAAATTGTGATGTTTTACTCTAGTATATAATACACTGCCACTTAAACTTTACGATACTATGCTGCTAGTCCCTCCATATGGCGGCGGTGAATACCACAATTCCCACCAGATGGCTCTGTATGCTGCATAAGTTTCTGTTTCGAGAAGTCCCAGTTTCAGGAACTTTCTCCGTGTTTTGCATTCTGTGTTTGAGGAGTTCTGCTTCATTATTTTCTTTGTCTCTCGCTTGACCTACCAATAAGAATCAAAAGTCCTCTCGCGGATACATGGGAATGCTGTATACAGTATGCAAAAAAGGATGAAAATTTCATATTCCAGACAAGCTTCGCTCCTGATCCAACACATGCAGTATTTGGGTCGGAGCTACAGCACTTAAATATCGTCGTAGAAGAGCCAAATCTTTTTTGGTTGCATACATACTGCACTGTTCTACGAATCACTACGTTCTTAAAGGGGCGAGGAAAGGAGGTGGTATTACAAATTTTTGTTGATGCCTTTCATAGACAATACTGCACGTGCAAGAGAACCTTCGTCGACGATGCGTCAGTGTATTTTCTTCAATTCGCCAAAAACTGCAATTGAAAATACTCAGGGAAAGTTTTGGAGTAACTTTTATTTTCAGAGAAAATGCGTCCGTGCATTATGGAAAATCTACGTAAGGAGTATTACGTTAATTAAAAGAAGAGCGGTTCTCTATAGCAACTCACCCCCGATGACACCTCTGTGTTAAAACCAAAGCTTTTGGAACAGACGGTATCATAGTTACACCTTCCTATGGTAACCTCTCTAAATTTCACAAGATTTCAAGAACTAAATTTACCAACTTTGACCCTCCCACCTGATGCGCTGGAGAAAAGCGAAACGCGCGTCGTGGGAATCAAAATTTATTTAATTTCTTCTAATCGAAATCTACATTCATGCCATCTCAAGAAAAAACAGAAATGTGCGATATCCTACCAAGGTGTATCGTCAGTCTCTCCTCCGTCCAGCCCGTCAATCCTGCGCCCATTTACAAGCCGAGTCACTGTACACAGCCGCACGCATCACTTCTAAACGGACTTTCAGCTCGCCCGTCCTTCTGATTACGCTGTGAAAGTCGGTATCTAAGATACCCCAAAAGAGTGACTTGACCCTTTAATGCATGATTTAATCTCAACACTCCCGGAAGAATAACACTACGTTGGTGCGTGCCATAGATGGCGCGCCACGTGTTTATGGATTAATTAATTCACTTGCGAGCTGAACGACTGCTTTTAGGGTGAGTGTCCGAACGTATAGTCTGACCGGAGTTTTCTCTGATGTGATGTTTAAACGATTGTGTTATGTGGGAATCCGTTTCTTTGTAAGTAGTACGTAACTGTAATAGACGTGTGTTTTACGTAGTTCGAACTGTTCAAGTTCAAATATTTATTTCAAAATATGCTTCATACTGTATATTCGTTGTTTATGCTTATTACCTTCAAGAATTATTTGGAAATGACTGGGCTAACTTTATCCAGTGAATTACAATCGTTGAAGCTTTTGTAAGTAACAGCTCCGACCGAACTGTCAGCATATATGAAAAACGGTGGCACCATTCACATAGTATCTTTTCATTGCAATACGACGAAACTCTTACACCATAAGGTGCTGGATTGCCACGTTCTTTTCCGAACACAACAATTTCTAATCCGAACACCACAATTTCTATGCCGAACACCACAATTTCTATTCCGAACACCACAATTTCTATTCCGAACACTACAATTTCTAATCCGAACACCACAATTTCTATTCCGAACACCACAATTCCTATTCCGAATACCACAATTTCTATTCCGAACACCACAATTTGCATTCCGAACACCCAATTCCTATTCCGAACACCACAATTTCTATTCCGAACACCACAATTTCTATCCTGCAGAACACTTCGATTGCTATCCGGAACATCTCGATTTCTGAAGAAAATTCTTGGAATATCGGGTTATAATGATGAGACTTGGGTATCAGAAATGACAGAGGCGAC
>LQNS02278125.1:15331908-15350176 GCA_001587735.2 Parhyale hawaiensis | reverse complement strand
CTATAGTCCAGCAGTAGCTACAAAGGCCGAACTGTAGCATGCACAATACCCAGGAGCACACTATAGCCCAGCAATAGCTACAAAGACCGAACTGTAGCATGCACAATACCCAGGAGCGTACTATAGTCCAGCAGTGTAGCCTCTAAGGCCAAACTCAAGGATGCTGAGCACACAGGAGCACGACACTATGCTCCAGAAGACGTCACTGATCCTTCTTTGCCTGAGCACGTGATGCCTTGCATGACCCATAAATCTCCATTCATCATGGCCGTCGCTGCAAAACATCCGCCACATTAGGAGTAAAGTTCTTCCCTTAAATCCTTCGCTCCTCGGGCAATGCGAGCTTTTAAGTTGCTCCTGTACAACAGTATCGGTTAGAGCTGCTTCACTGCAGGCTGTACTTAGTTCATTCTAATGACAGAAGTGAGGTAATAGTATTTAGAGAACAGTATTGGTTAAAGGTGCATCACTGTTGGTTGAACTTACCTTCTAATAGCCCAAATGCTGTTCCTGTGTCTGTATCTCACCATTATTAGTAAGCGACACTACTACTTCTCCACAGTCAATGGGCGATAGCGCACCAATTTCTTATGCGCTTTCGTCTTCACTTTCTAAAAAAAAAAATATGAGTCACCACAACATCTTCACAGTCAGTAAACGATACTACGCTTTTACTACCTACTGATCATTTTTTTCAGAATCAGTAGGCGATGCTACAACATTTTCATCAGCAGTAAGCGAAACCACCCCTTTATTCTCTGTTCATTATTTTATTTTATAATCAAGAGGTGATACTGCACCATTTCCACAATCAATAAGCGACACGCATCTTTACGTACACTACCGTTATCATTTAATGCAATAGCGGCAAGAGAGAAGCGGCAGGTGGTCCATCTCTCACGCTTGCCCGCCCTTCTCGGATGAGCCTCAGTAAATTACGGCAAAGAATAGCAAACCTCTTCGCGTGCTAAGGATGATCGATTGTTACTCTTATTGCCATTTCTTGGGATGGAAAATAGGAATTATCGGTCTCTTGTATAGGGACTATTTGGGCGCCGAGAGAGGAGCGGTTCTGTCACGGGCTGCATTAGCCGTCGAGGTGAGGAGCCAGTCTGCATTCGGCGTGCAAGTTGGCTCTGATCTCGATAAACTTTTGAATATGAGGTAGAGTAAGCGGTGGATGAGGTGTGCCAACTTTGAGTGACTTAGACTAACGTCGTGTGACCTATGCGAGTGTAAGGGCGGGCGCACACGTACGCAAAAGTTGCACCGCCACACAATTTATACATCCGTTAATGTGGCTGCAAATAAGGCTTCGGCTTGCACATTGCCATACCACCAATAAGATTACGAAAAGTATGAGTTGTTTCTTCCAGTTTGTACCCCGTGATAGGCGGCAATAGTCAAGCTTTGAGTATACCTACTACTGCTGAGTTAGTTAAAAATTGTGGTGATATAAAATATTAGTGTGGCATTCAAACCCCCTAAATAATAGTCACTGCAACGTGACCGCCAAAGTGAAAAATTGACTGAGTGAGCACCTGCCTTTAGGCCATCTATGCGAACGCTACCTCACCCGTGGAGAACCTCAGAGACCTGCTCGGAAGAGATCGAAGGTGGTCAAATGCCAGCTTTTTCGGAGTTATTGCTATCCCCTGTACTGTAACTCACTTTGGTGGAATTTTAAGCAAAAGTCTATTGGACGCTTAGCCTATACGTGTAGCCTATAATGACACATTTCACCGACTAATGAATGTGTCGAGGTGGTGGTGTCAGACTGTATCTACGATACTGGTGTTATAGTTGTATTGGAAAGCTTCCAACACAGCGATATTTTCACGTAATACGGTCTGTTTACGATCTGGTGATCCCTAGATAGTTAGGACCCTGTTAGTGGTCCCGTCGACGCAGTTTCAAGGAAATGAACACAGCATATATTTTAAGATGAAATAATTTATTCACATGGCAATTAAACTAAAATGAGGCAGAATGTACCCGTTAACACGCCACAGAAAACCGCTCCCTTAGCTGGCGCATATTTTGCGGTAGGGAACACGATGTATTTACACGCACCACATATACGAGTCCCGGTGAACGGTAAAGAGGTTTCTGTAATACAACTGACGTAAACAGGAGCATTAAGGGATACTACACTCTACATTTGAAACACAGAAGTGGGCACGCTGTGGCACACGTATTCACCCAACAATGTCTTTAGTTCTTGTCCGTCTGCTACAGTTCTCACTAAGATGCTCGCCCGGGGCGAAAATACAGACGTTGCAGCAGATGTCGAAGTTACTGTAAGTGGCAACTCAGATATCACCGCTGCGAGGTGATGCTTGTGGAACAGGTAACGTCAGCGAGGGTAGAGGAAACGACTACCGCGCCTGCAGCGCTAGCCCGGTATGGAAGCCGTGTACGTTGGGCACCAACGGGACGAGTACGGTACTGCCATGCGATGAAGACCGGAAAGGACCCGTCGCACCTGGGGAGGAACAAATAGCTCAGTAAATCCTGATCTAAATGAACTACTAGCTCGACAAGGCAAACCACATTGTCAGAGACGTCGTGAAGTCATAATTCGACGAAAGTAAAGTAAGCCAAGTCCACCTGGAAAGCTATCCGCACCAACATGCACCATCGATAGATACCTGCCAGATCCCAGAGGAGCGTATGACCGCTGGCGACCACAGACCGTCAGAGCTTTGGCGCTGAAAATGAAAGCAAAGCCTCGTTGAGAATGGCGATCACCAATAGTCTCCACCTCTTGGTAGTGTCAGTGTTTCGTAGTGGAGTACGAATGCCAGAAATGCGGACTCCACAAGCCAAGTATTGCAAAACTTCACATGTCCCCCAGGGAAGCGAACCCATGAGCCACAGCCCGCAAGCACATCTCTCTTAGCACGTACCCCTCAAGTTGCGACTGTAACTGTGGTTAATGGAATTAATTGTAGTAACAACAGAATACAGCAAAAATTAGGAAAACATCTTAGAATGGGTATATGCAGCAGAATAAAGGAGAGACACGCATTATAGGTAGGAGAGAAAAGAAGTCCCATAGGCCGATTACTATATAGTGAAGTCGTTGGCCTAAGACCTAAGTAGGCTCGGGGGCCACCCGATAGTGCGACTCCGTATAACTACCCCGAACTCAAAGCGTAAAATACACTTTCTCGTATGAGCAACATAACACTAGTCTGAGGTGCCACCCTCACCAGTTCATTTTCAACATCGGTCATTGTATTAGGCGAGTGCTTGCGTTATTCAGTCCTCCCTGACACAACACTTGCATTTCAAGAGAGGGGAAGGAAAGGACACGCAATATAATATTATGTACAAAGTTAACACACTCGAGCGTACACACACAGGAGAAACTGTCATGAAAACAGCCAGCGAAGAAGGCAGAGGAAAACCAGAATAAAGTATCACAAGCAGGAGCACAAAAATGGAAGCAAACTAGGTAGGAAAGCTAGATGTTACGAAACACCTGTCGAGAGTAAGGCCAGGCGCCAAGCGAGTAAGGTAACACTAGGAGCCTGGGCTGCCGCTCTCTATGACGCGGTTAGGTAAACCTAACTGACCCTAATTAGTTAAAATGCAGAAAAACTCGGCTTATTTATGCAACTCTACAGGATTAACACTGTCTTCTTTGACCGAGATGGTCCCATGGATCTGCAGCTGTCCTAATAAAGTGTGTGACGCCACGGCCGACCCAAGGCAAAGCGCTCGAGCAACCCAAATACGTTAAAATGAAACTTAAGTCATAAAGAATTTACCAATCAGTGAGGGAAACACGGGCTTCATTTGATCTTACCTTTTTCAGTTTCTACGTATGAACAATACAAAGCGTCACAGGAAGGGGCAAATCCCTCAGTCAATTATAGCAATATTAATGGATATGGGCAACGCTACTATTTTTTATTGCTTAATAATATCCAGAGTTCTAAGAAAACTCCTAGGCCTACGATACAGAATTGCAAAAAAAACACGATACTGCGATTCACAGAAATAATGGGGCGTAAGACTCGGAGACCAATTGTGTTGCTTCCAACGCAAGAGTGAACTTGCCTGCCACTCAGTACGGTTCCCGTTATACAGTTTAGCACTGTTCTTTTCAACAGTAACAATTATAGCATCAAGCGGTTAACTCATCAGTATTCAGATCGATAGAAATAAAACTACATGAAGACTACAAATATTTGAATTCAAATAAACTGGAAAGAAAGATATGCAATGAAATGAAATAGACCTTTGAAAGAATAACTTTGAAATTACTAATCTTGAAAACAAAACCTCTCATTGCTGATAATATATCACTAAATAACATTTCCAGGCGAGACGTGCATGAGCCGCGTCCCTGCAGTCCCGCACACAGCACAGAAGTGTTGCCATACGCAACACAATCGAAGATAAACGAAACTGCGGGAAAACTGTTCCCAAGGAAGAACACGTCATGGGACAACGCACCATTACGTAGTGAGCAAATCATACACACGTGTAATGTTAATATCTTTGATTGTATCAAACTAGTCTTATAGGCCTACTTATTTTCTTGTGAGAAAATCATACTCTCAGCTAGGGTGCTATCAGATTTTTCAATACTGACGTTATAAATATAATAAGAAAATCATACACACGCGTCATGTTAATGTCATTGCTTGTATCAAACTTTCCCAAGCTGATATAATACTGAAAAATTCATGCACATGAGTAATGCTAATATCCTTGGGAGCGCTTGAGAAGCATCTCCAGGGAGGCAATACTCATTGCCCGTAATATTGCAAAAGTTTCCAGTTGACATCTTGCTGGCCGTGCCCGGCGCTTCTTTTACTTCTGGTTTCCAGTCCACTGAGCTCCTCTACGCCATTCGTTCTAATTTGAATATTAAAAGGCCCACGATTTATTACTCGAACTTAGAATCGACTTTTCCAGCTTCGAGTCGATTGGAAGGGAATTTATTGACAAAATTCCAAGGTAAAATAGACGCAAAATGGCATCGGAGGGACGTTAGTACTTATGGAGTACACAGAAAGATTCGAATGAAGTGGACTGCCTCATGCATGGCTTCCTGGTAGACTTTATTGCTTATGCTATTTACATGGGGAAATGAGACATGAGCAGGTCAGTCAATAGTAACTTATACCTGCGAAGAAATGAAGTCTTTTTGTGCACGTGATGGCGTGTATTAGCACTTCATTAACGTTGTTTTCTGTAGTGCGTGGGAAATGAGACCCTGCATGTGCAAGGCGTTTTATTGATTAAAATTATTGTTCAGTGCAGATACTTGGAATGGAGAAGCGCCCATATTCCTCAACTTTAATCGGCATTAACTGCGGAAGAGTTAAGTTCAGTTATTCCGTTTTGGGGAATGATGATACAGGCTTGTCAAACCATCGCTATATCTTGTGTGTATGGAGATATTTTTCGGGTATTATGACCCAAATACATACGTAAATGAGCAATACTGTTTATATGACGAAAACTAGAGCCGTCTGAGAACACATACCTCCGCAAAGCAAGGCAACGTTAACAAAAAAAATGAAATAGGTTCTGAAACTATGATTTCCTTTTTTCAGCACCAAAATCTGGTCATCGGTACCTTTTGACAGCAATAAAAGTTTCTGTAATTTTTGAAGACCCTTTAATAACTCTTCGAGTTATGTCAGACACGCACCAAGACTATTCGATCATCACCAGAATTTGATCATCTATGTCTTTTAACATTTCTAACAATTCCTATGAATTTCATAGGAATCCGTTCCTAACTTTTTGAATTATCTTGCTAACAAGCATAAAATGAAGCACATAGACAAAGAAACAGACAAACGAGCTAACAGATCGTCACAAAAATTTGGTCATTTAATCTTCGTAATAACAACTAATATAAATGTCATAAAGATCCGTCCATAACATCCTGAGTTATGGTATTATAAGAAAAAAGAGACAGACAAACAAACAGTTGAATGGATCTTCGTCAAACGTTATCATCTGTTGCTCTTAACATGCCTAACAATCTTTGTAAATTTCGTTAAGATCCGTTAATAACTTCTTGCATTATTTTGCTAACAAACCTAGAATAAAATACATGGAGAAACAGACAAACGAACCAGCAAATTATCCCAAAAATTTCTTCATTCACTCTTGGTGATATACCTAACAACTCATGTAAATTTCTATTTCCAATATCTGGTGAAATGTCATCAATGAGCGTCTATATTTTGCAATCCACTCCTTGAAAAATTTTCATTAAATTAGCGGTTTCATATGGCACTCTAAATCACGCTGCACACGAGAGCCGAATAAATTTGTAAACTATAATTGGGTTTGAAGCTAGGACGTTCTTGGTTAATTCCTTGAGTTTTCGCAGAGTCGAGCTCTTTGCGACATGTGTATCTTTTGTTAAGTGTGTATTTCTCGTTGTTCTAGTTTAAATAAATATTGTTATTATTATTTTATTATTATAAGCATGGAAACCATTCATGTTCTTGGAATCAAGGTTTCTGTGGCTGTGACCACAACTTAACCTGTTGGAGTATCGCTTTAAAATATGCGAAGTCGCGGATTGAAACTCATTTCAAATAAAGAGAGATATTTGAAGCTGCGCATTGGAACCTACCGGAGTGAAATGACTACAGGAGTTGCTCAGATAGATATTTAACACTTTTTCCACTATGCATGTAGTAATGGGCAGGCTGAGCCGTACCCTCCGTTTCGTAATCGGACAATTACGATACGCGTTTCGACTCTCGTGTGCAGCGGGCTTAATGGATGTGTTCTCTGAACTCCATGACAGCTTCCACAGTAAAAAATGTATTGCTTCTGGAGTTCAAATTTGTTCAAAATTTGCAGCTATCCCGAAGTTTGCTAGTGATATTGCTACTCCATCTGACTCAAAGGCTAATAGTTTTACAAAGGGCGTGTTTTATTGGGTCCCCAAATTAAATCTTTGTTATTTGACTTATTTGAAACTTCGCTCAGGTGCACTGGCTTTGACCCGCTGAATAGAATTTCATGCGTTGACCCCCAACAGGTTACTCTTGAGACTTCCAAAAACTCAATCTTGCTTCACAAAATGAAGTTTTCAGTTGTCTCAACGCAATCGTGTTGCTGTTAACACTTGAGCAACACGATTCAAAGTGACAAAGCTAGAGTGTCTGTTTGAAGTTTCGGACAAGTCAAGGCTCAAAGGCTTAATTTCGGGGCTCAATCCAACGTGCCCCAGTTGTTTTGGTACTCATACATTTGTGTTTAGGTGCACACAACAAACAATTCGAGTAACGGACCGAGAGAACACGAGTATACTTGACGATCTCGTGTACCCGTTGTAAGTTGAACCTCCTGAAAGAACAAATTACATTCGAGTAACGAGGAGCGACTACAGCTCTTCAGATAACTACAGTACATTTTCGCCTATACATCAGTGATAATGGGGGGATTTTATATTCTCATAGGAACGGTGCACTTAGAGTAAATAGTAGAATGCATTTGACCTGCTACACACTGTATATAATATAAATAGCATGAAGTTGAGTCCCGACTCGACGGATGGCAACAGTGAACTGCACACTGAATATCTGCAGGGAAATTGCAGGGAAGGCAGTTAATTAGTAGGCAACTTAAGTGCAACTGCTAAGTTATTGAATAAATGCAGAACAGGTCAGTTTGTAATGGGCAAGAGGAAATTAATTATTTTTAGCAAGAATTACATCTCATTCCACAGCACCAGACATAATTAGGTATGTACTTGACTACGTTGGCTTTCAAATTATAATTATTGTGTGCCGTACAGTTTATTTGCAGCCGGCAATGGCGAAATTTTCTTTTCCTAGTCGAACTACAGCTCACGCTTTACCGTATTACGCGAAATTACAAACGCATTATAAGTGCATTGATAACAAATAGTTACACGAGATACAGCTAAATTTCTAACTTCAATGGCGAAAGTTTAACTTTTCAGTAGTAATCAAAGGGCTAAAATTAGTCCTACTACTGCTGTTGCAGGGGACACAGAAATGTACCGCACACTCCCGGTGTACAAGTGCGACCCCGATCATGTCTACTCTATTATGCATGTCGGAATGCCCTATCCGAACAGATAACACTCAAGGCGAGCCCAAGACCCCTCCAAGTCGTTCTTCTGTGATCACAGAGCACTAGAATTAGGATATCCCGACGCAATTAATTTAAACACGAATTGGAATGAGTAGCTAATTCATCTGCTGATCAGTGATAGACCACACGCAACAGCGCCACAAATTTGTAGCAACTCGCCGTAGGAATAACACAGAAGTCAGAGCATGGAGATGACTGATTGTTGCCAGGCAAGCTATGCGAAGGCTAAGCAGACTTAGAGTGATTTATCTTGTGAATTACAGGAGCACAAA
Source organism: Parhyale hawaiensis (assembly GCA_001587735.2). Taxonomy (NCBI): domain Eukaryota; kingdom Metazoa; phylum Arthropoda; class Malacostraca; order Amphipoda; family Hyalidae; genus Parhyale; species Parhyale hawaiensis. Next base: position 15,341,792 of record LQNS02278125.1, on the reverse strand, counting down.
CTGGATTTGATAGGAATCTGGCAAAATAATTTGACTTAGCAATTTAGACAAGATGTCCTAAACGCGCTTGCTTGCGTGCAGGGAGGCGGGCGCCATAAGGTCGTTGCCAAAACAACGTGGTGTTAATTATGTAACGAACGTCACTTCTTATTTGCTCTGCATTGGTGAAGTATAGTACCGGTTCCGTTAAGTGAATGTATTCTATTCACTCTAATGTATCATGAGATATATTATCGTTTAAAGAGAAGTAAAATTAATGTAACAAAAAATATTTCACGAATAGAAACAGTGAAATGAATAATGTAGCGTGGAATGGGCCTGTTTGTTCGTCTTCCGCCAGCTATCTAATCTGCAGTACTTGGTTCAACCCATGACTAACGAACGGAAATTTTCGCTAACTAAGATGAGGTTATTTAAAGTCTTAAGATAAAGTGCAAGTGTTCCCATCGAAATGCATCTGGGCATTCTTACAATGCACGTAAACACCTTTAAACACATTGCGTTATTGTTGATGGTTCGTCACAGAGTGAATGCGCATACAATCAAAATTTATGGTTTTGTATTACTACAGACTTGCCTATAATTATCAATTGAAGAAATTTTATGGATAAATGGTTCGTCGATGACAAATCTACAGGGCACATCAGGACCCACAGTTCTAGCTCTGCAGCAGAATAACATCCTCGCGATTTAAAACTCTTTATAGCATATTTTAGGGAAGCAAGCATAAAAATACAGAAGAAAATATTTACAACTTAAGAAGGCAGTAACCGCTCAAACATTTGGCTGTCAACAGCATCAGAGGCGTGTTGTAATCGCAACCCGATTGGGTTTTCGTAACCCGAAAAATGGTTACCGCAACCGAGCCTGAGATTGAGAGAATGCCATCTATCGATGAGCGGTGTAAGCTTAGCAATAATGAATATCCGTGTTTATGGTAACTTTGTCAACTTAAGATTGAAGTATGCAAACTTATTTACTTATTTGAAGGCTACGGGGTTTACTCGTTACTTATTTGTATAATCTTTGCGTTTCCCTTCTTTGCAAAGATGTGGTGACTTGCGTCACTGTAACTTGCGTCATTATTGTCGTAACCAGTTTTGGGTCATAAGTGCGACACGATCTTTGACTGGCTGGGTGAACGGTGCAACACCGGTAACCCAGGAATCATGATTACAACACGCCTCAGTTGAAGATCGGCCGATCGAATGAGTTTGAATACTTCATGTAACTTAGAATTTTTTCTGAAAACAAGATAAAATTGTACAAAACCTGATCGCTCTTTGTAAAACACTATAAGAACGTCGCAGAAATTACATCATCGTAATCGCAGCATATCATTTTTTTATGCTGTTGGTAACGCTTTGTTTACGTAATTTGCCTTACGGGTGGAATACCTCTAAGGACATTGCCAGTGAAATCTTCCAAGGCTATTCGCATTACAGGGGTTATCTCACCTTACGCAATAAGACGGTATGTAAGCTTGGTACGGCTTCGGGCGATGCTTTACCAAACAATAGCTACAGTAGTGAAATTAGACAACAACCGCATCAGACTGAACGAACTCAATGGGATCAAATTAAAATCAGAAACGAATAGAATTCTCTGCGTCTTAACGTACCGCACTAGGTTGAGATATTTATGGGTTTATTTTTTAAAAATATTAGTAAAAAAAAACATAGAAATAATTCCTGTTATATCCGTTTAATAGCCACTATACGTAGTATTATCTTGGCTGGATATACGTATAGTAAAATGGGTGCTATGAGAGCATAATAAATCTTCAACTGGTAATATTAAAACTAGATCTAGCTTGGCCCAGCGTTAAAAAAAATCCTTCTTGAGGTTTAACCGTTTAAGTTAAGCGGATTGAGTTCTTATAAGAAAACGATTGACATAGTATTCTGAAACCCGGAAAGGATACACTGAAGTAAATTGGTTGCTGTATTTAAATGCAAGGAGCAGTGAGCGTAAAAAGGCAAGTCTCCTCTGAGAGCACAGGAGGAGGGGTCGTGAGCGGCCATCTATCAAAAGCGAGCGATCTTTTTACCTCACGTACAGAGGAGCTCTGATCTCATTTGTCTCTGTGATGAAGTGCTCAGCGTCTCTGTTCATTGCTCTTTATGGTGACACTCATTTGCTTGCTCTTGTTGGTGACAGCGGCTCTTAGTGTAGCTCTCAGCAGCTCTTGGGGACGGCTTTTTGATGCAGTGGAGGAAACCTCTACTATAGCTTTCTGTAGCTCCAGCTCTTGTGGACAGCAACCGCTACTACACCTTCCAGAGACTCGTACAGACGGACGAGTATTATTGTAGATGCAGTGAAGTCAGTTTAGGTACTGCTGCGCTTTAAGTAGCTTTTGTAGACAACTTTCAGATGCAACGGAGGAAACCTCTGCTATAGGCTGCTTTCAGTAGCTTTCGTAGACAAGTTTCAGATGCAACGGAGGAAACCTCTGCTATAGGCTGCATTCAGTAGCTTTCGTAGACAAGTTTCAGATGCAACGGAGGAAACCGCTGCTATAGGCTGCTTTCAGTAGCTTTCGTAGACAACTTTCAGATGCAACGAAGGCAACGGCTGCTTTAGCTTATCAGCAGTTTTTTTTGGACAGCTTTAAGGTGCAATGGAAGCAACCTCTGCACTATAGCTACACTATCTTCTACAAGGAAACGAATTTAAGATGCAGTGGAGCCAACCTTACAGCTCTTATTCATAGCTTTTTGATGTAGTTTAGGTGACCTCTGCTGTAGCTATACACTTGGACGCGATCTGCATGGTGATTCTGTGCCATAGGAGAAGGCGGCCGGACTCTGTAGGTTTTATAAGGTGTACAACAATGAAAGATATTGGTTAAATTCTTCTGTTCTCCCCTCGAGGTTTTTAGGAGGATTACACGTGCTGACATGAATGAGCACTCTTCATTTTGGAGTATATTAGATGCCGAACTCGTCAGTTCAGTCGGTGTTTCCTGCCTTGATTTGTTTCGGTTGGAATTCATTTCCGGCATCGGCTCTTGGTCGCGTCGGTCTGCAGGCGTTTTCAAGTCAGCTGACAATGGCTTCATATTGGATTTTTTAGCAGCGTTTCGGGCTTCCCCCGGAGTTGCATAGAGCTTGCACCACCTAGCTGTCCGTTGTGGTAGCGTGAAGTTTTAATGATAATAAGTATAGGTAAAAACAACCTTGCCGCACACCCCAATCGTGGTAGCCATATGATATACTTACATGCACCGCTTCGTGCTGCAGCTAAATGCCCCTTAAGCCCAGAAAACTGAACGGCTGCAATAATAACGAATCGTCTTAGTGACCGCCGACTCATGTACGACAAGTGCGACTCCCACCATTCCCTATTCCTGTTAAGGTCAGAGCTTGCGCAGTGGAATTTTAAAGCCAGAAAGAATGAAGTCACAATACCTAACATCAAAGACTCACTTCCCTGGTAACGAGTTGAATCAGAGATCCCATGTGTGTAGGCGCAGCACTCCACCATGCTGCCACTACGACTACAATAGTTCAAGAATATTTCCAAATGTGATGAAATTCGAAAGATCATTGAACTAGTCTAATAACATTCTGCAAATGAGCATGGAGATGATGAAATGTATCTGTTTGTGTTTAGAGATTTATAGGCAGATTTGCATTTTGGAGTTCAGAGCAGTAATTGAGCCAAAAAAGAATGATAAATGTCCTTGAACCGTTGTATACGGACGTCTACAGTCATTCTTAAATTACCTAGAGCGAATATATTACAGTTTTGAAGAATGTCGCCCACCAAAGTAAAGCTGGAAGTCTCGAAGGTCATGTCAATATCTCCGTTACATTAACTAACTAGAGCACTCTGAGAGCGCATACTTCCGCCAAGTGAGGCAACGGTAGCAAAAAATTCAAATTGACTCTGAAACCATAATTCTCTTTGCATAAACTTTAAAATCTAATCATTTATGCCTTTTTATATTAATAAGAGCTTGTTCAATTTTCTTGAAGATCCGTTCATAACTTTTTGAGTTATACTGTTAACAAACGTTTTGACAAACATGAGTCAAACATGCAAACGAACTAACCGATCTGCACCAAAATTTGATCAATTAGGTATTTTGACATTACTAACAACCCCTATAAATTTCATAAATTTGCATTCATTATTTTTTGAGTTATTGTGCTAACACGCATAAAACTAAATACAGTGACAAACGAACGAACGAACGGATCATTACCAAAATTTGGTTATATACTCTTTGTTATATACCTAACAACTCATGTTAATTTTATCAAAATCCATCCATAAATTTTTGAGTTATGGCATCAAGAAAAATGAGGCAGACAAACAAACAAACGGATGGACATATCTTTAGCAAAAGTTAATCATCTGTTCATCCTAACATACCTAATAATCCCTGTAACTTTCATTCAAATCGGTTGACAACTTTTTCAGTTATCTTGGTGACAGACAGACAGACAGAAAGACAAACAGCAGACAGACAGACAGACATACGCGACGAAAACATAACCTCTTTGGCGGAGGTAAATATTATCAGTACTAGTGCACCAAACGCCATCCTTTTGATGGATAAGTCATAGAAATATGTATTTGAAAAGATCTCGGCTCAACAAAAGGTTTGATGTGCACCAAGCGCAACCCTTTTGTTGAATAAGTCATAAAAATATATATTTGAAAATATCTCAGAAAGGGTTGATAGTCTAGATGAGACGTAATTAAGTGACATCACCCGTAGCACCGTTGAAAATTAACGTGTCCAAACACGGGCATGCAGGCAAGCGCCCAAGTGCCTCCCCGTGTCCAAGATACCCTCTCCGCAACAAAAAAGTTGGGTACCTCGGAATTTTTTTCTTCTGTATTAGATAGGGGAAAATAAGGCTTCGGACAGACGGACGGACTGACGGACGGACGGACGGACTGACAGACAGCTCTCTTATTATAGTATAGATTACAAGTGCAGAAATTAAAGACATTTTTTTAAAGAAAATATATTTCGGAGTATTAATGTCCCGGTAATCATGATCATGCTAGCTCAGTGGAACTTCTTATTTTAAATTGAAAACTTTTTTAACTCTGGTCGAAAGCTTGATCACCGGGACATTAATACTCCGAAATATATTTTCTTTAAAAAATGTCTTTAATTTCTGCACTTGTAATACTGATAATATTAAAGCTACGTTTCCCAAGAAGAGAATCTATNCTGGTTTGTGCTGCGGGTATAGGCCCACTGGCCCCAGATGAGCAAGTGTAGTCGCAGTCGCCCTCGGGTCACGAACTATGGCGCCAATTTGACGGAAGGAACAAATTACCTGAGACCCCCACCCCCCTCATCTCTGAGGAAGGCAGTTCCGCCACGGCGCCGTGCATGCACACACAACTGCCGAGTCAGCACACCAAGATCTGCAAAGAACTCGTGTGCCTCACGGGGCATTGAACGAGCGATACAAGGTGTTGGAGCTGAGAACAGAAGCATGCAGCTACCGTGGCGGCGAATCTATTACAGTTTTGAAGAATGTCACCCACCAAAGTAAAGCTGGAAGTGTCGAAGGACATGTCAATATCTCCGTTACATTAACTAAATAGATACAGACTGACAGCATGCTCGATGCAGTGCGTTCTAATCGACGCTAAGTAAGTTAACCGTTTATTTCATGCAGTTACACATGTTGCACTTCATATAGTGTTATTCCTAAGCGAGGCAAATTATTTCATGAACGAAAGGGTTAACAAGCCCACGAGAGCAAGGAACAAACTGCGTATGCAGCATGATGTGCTACATATTTGCAGGCACAAACGAGACTGTTAATTCGTTAACTCGTTACGAAGAGAGTCATCCGACCTCAAGTGGTGCAACTGGCTTTCTTATCCATACTAGGTCAGCTAGTAAGCATCCTCTGAACAAGGTTAGCTGATAATTTTTCTCTTTTCTCTGGAGCAGAGACGGATATTTTCCCCTTGTCAATCACTCAATATAAGTAAAAACGGTAGAAGGATAAAAAAATCAAAACTAAGCTAAACAGTTGTGTACTGTCGGGTAAGTTTTACGTAGGAAAGACACTTTCAGGCAAAAATGGCTACCTGCACCATCGTGATATCACATAGGTTCACAGCTATTTAAAATAAAAAAATAGTGATGACTAAACACTGTAAAATAAAAGCTTTACATTATACAGCTTTGATGAAAAATTCAAAGCCTCTTCAGATATTGTTGTTGCTTTGCATAGCCTATGAAAGAAAGTAGAAATTAGCATGAAGTGAGTGTCCATACTTGTAATACTGCTCTAACAACAAAAATTTATTGTTCTTTTAAAACACATGCATACAGATTAAGTTTTGTAGGTCATTTTATCCAAGAAATTTTTTTGTTTACTTGAAGCACTTGTCAGCTTCTGTAGCGCAGTTTTGAAAGCAAAATTCTTGTACTTTGATGTGCTATATTGTATAATAGTATATATATATATATATGTAAGCATAAATTATTTCAGAGGATTTGCATTCGAAACGAGGTGATGTCTAACACTAAACTCATATTTTGCATGGTATCATTTCACGCGAATCAGCAATTTTTCAAAAAATTTCCTGGTGATCCGGCAAGTATCGACAGTTGCAAACAATCACACAAGCAAACAATGTAAATTGGATAAGAACTGAACAAAGGCAGTTAGCTGACAGGAATTAAAGCCAAGCAGACTAAGCCCTGCAAGAAAGATGTTCAGGAAGCGTAATTAAAAAGGTGCTTTAATGATTTTTAATTATTTTGATAAAAAAAACAGAAGGATAATCTGTAAACATTAAGTGCTAATCGAGGTAATTTAAAAAAAAAAATAAAGAATCTGCTGCTGGTCTTTGTATCTCCTATATACTGACCACCGCAGAGTGCGAGGCTCTCTTCAATGATGTCCGTCACAGTCCATGAACGTGAGAACCCATTGAAATTTGTAAAAAGTTTTTGCATCAGGAATCCAAATTTTGATGCGGCGTACGGTAGCAACGCCGAAACGAAAACTATTCATCTAACAAGGCTTCTTTGTCGAGGTACTATGACCAGTTTTTAGGATTAACTACCGAATGGCTTACTGAATTTTAACAAAATTTTAGTACACTATAAAAGTGTTGGGAGTATTTCGTAAATTGTTTCTAAATTTAGCATAGACTGTTATAGGATCACTAGCGCTATAGTGTTAGTCAGTGAGCGGCTAAGGCGTCCTTACGCCTTCACCTGCAGCCTCTTAAAACCTATGTCATATGAGTGAAACCCCTCTCTAGTGTAGGATAAACTGAAGAGAATGATAAATCGCTAACGTTATCGAGACTACTGAACATTTGCAAGGAAGAATGCTCTGCAAGGGCAACTGCAGTAAATTTGCGTTGCTCTCCACAAAAAAAAATTATAGATTTACTTGCGGGACCGATGGAAATTCCACGGTTGATGAACGTCCGTACTTTTGAAAATGTACCAGATCTACGCTACGCTATTACAACTTAAATTAGTATTAGCTTAATCCAGCTCTTCTAACGGAACCCGCGCCGTCTAATTTAACGCCAGTCACTTAACCCTGACGAAATTTGTCTAACACAACAACGTCCGTTTACCTTCATCTATATGGTCTAAGCTGACACCAGTCATTCATTCCAATGTTCCATATTATGAGGCTTAAAACATGTCGCATCACCTATCCCGCACATCTACCTAACGAACTTTACCTAATCACATTGATGAGTTCGAGTGGTTTCGTAATTTAGCGCTCGTACTCAAAATTTTTAGATCGGTGAACTGAAGCTGCGTAGCCAAATCAACTTAGTTCTTGTCACTATTCAGTTTTCAGTGTAAAATACTTATTAATTTTCAATACTAATAATTCAAGATATGAAACGAAGGGACAAACTGTACTGCGGGCAGTAATACGATAGATGAAATTCTAGGCAAAAAGAATGAAAGAAAGAAAAAAGAAAGCTTTTTGAACTGCGTCGCTTTGCTTTCACTAAAACTTTTCGAAGCTTTTCCTCTATGCGACTGAAAGTGATCGCTTATGGATTTAAATTGGAGCCATAAAAAATAATTGCAAAGTAGCAAACATTCGCCGGGCTTGTTATCGCACCGAGTTCAGGCAATGATTGATCCAAAAAGAAGCAGAGGATTTTATGCGAACTTTTTGAAGAGAATAGCGATATGGCGACTTGCATGTGGAGATATGCATAGTGTGCTGCGACTGTAGGTAATCCATTAACCCTGCTGTTATCTCCACTGCACTACTGTACCTCTTGATGTGCTGTTGCAACTGCACGTACACTACAACCACTATAATTGGACCTCTACACCAACAACTACAGTTATGCTTGGCCAATGTTACTATTGCATCATAATACATTTAATAACACTATTGAAGATGCATTTCCTGCCATTTTTTACAACTGAAGACCAAGCACATAGATAAAAATACTGGTGGTTGCTCTAATACCTCCGGCTTCAAGCTATTGTACCACTGTAATTTTAGTATTGCATCAACAACTTCCGCATGGGTGATAATAAACAACTGTCATTGCAGTTAAACTGTTGCAGTAATAATAACAGAGTTACAAATCAGCTACACTGTCATATTTGTAAATAGACTATTCCAATAGCAGGCAAATTATTGCTACTGTAATTATGGTATTACAGTACAACAGCAGGTGCGCTTTCAAAGTTGCAAAACTAGCACTAGTACAATAATTGTAATTAAACTGTTCCCACAGTAATTACAGTATTATATCAGTTTCATTATCCTAATTGCGCTTACACTGTTTTAAGTGCTGGTGAGTCATCGTAACTTTTCAGCTGCAGATTTACAGCTACAGTGGTAAAATGTTCAGCAGTTGCATCCGCAAGCAAATATAGTGACCTATAGCTGTCAGTTGGGTTGATATTTTCATTACTATAAAAACCTGTTCAGGAGTAAATTGCCGAATTATTGTTGCTATTATTATTATCATAAGTACCATAGAGTAAAAAAGGCGCCCCGGAAATGTCACCCTGTTCACAATGGCGCAACTTTTTTAAGTAGCCAATCAAAGGCCGACGTTTCACTTAAGACAACATTTCCGGGAAACGAGTGAAGATATTTCTATAAAAGAATTTAATAGTCGCCTCTCATCAGAGCTTTGAAGTGAAACTAACTATAACTAAAGAGAGAGTTTTTGGAGCTTTGAAATGATTCATGAAACGAACGGCGACGAAAAGTAATTTTGGACAGCTCAGATGAAACTAACGCTTTTTGATATATATATAAGTTTTGCAAAGAACTGACTGCCTCTGGAACGAAATTTTAGATCTTTGAAGTAAAACTAACAGCAACGAAACGAAATTTCAGAGCTTCGAAATAAAACCAATGGAAACTAAAAATAAATTTCAGAGCTTGAAATGCGCCTACCGGCAACTGAAAAAATTTCAGAGCTTTGAAATGAAACTAACAATAAATGAATAGAAATTTCAGAGCTTGAGAATGAAGCTACTTGCAACTGAAAATAAATTTTAGCGCTTTGAAATAAAACTAACAGTGAATGAAAAGAAACTTCAGAGCTTCAAAATGAAGCTACTCGCAACTGAAAAGAAATTTTAGAGCTTTGAAATGAAACTAACAGTAATTGAAAAGATATTTCGGAGCTTGAAAATGAAGCTACTCGCAACTGAAAAGAAATTTTAGAGCTTTGAAATGAAACTAACAGTAAATGAAAAGAAACTTCGGAGCTTGAAAATGAAGCTACTCGCAACTGAAAATAAATTTTAGAGCTTTGGAGCGAAACTAACGGAAAGCTCCAGCGGCAGGACTGGCCGAGCACAACCGCGGATCAGCCTCTCTGTAGCTCAAGTTCCCGGCTTTGATGGGCGAGATCAGGTGTTGTAGCTTCTG
>LQNS02278125.1:15270884-15283700 GCA_001587735.2 Parhyale hawaiensis | reverse complement strand
ATAACTTCAATACAAAAAAACGTACATCTCTACAAATTGACATGAACGTACCTTGAAACATCATATACAAGCGTGAAAAGTTTCAACTTCCTAGCCCCAGCCGTTTTTTAGTAATTTTAAAGTATGCAGAAAATGCGTTGAATCACCCCGGTCGACGCTAACTCCTCTACCACTGGACACTTCCAGATTTCCTCTATGTCAGTTTCATTTCGAGATATAGGCTCTATAATAAAAAAAAACACCCCCAGCGAATTCACCCCGCGGCAAAATCACCCCGTCTTACCCTAATGAAAAAAAAAAACACCCCCGGCGAATTCACTTCGTGGCAAAATCACCCCATCTTACCCTACTGTATTAAGCATTTCGTTGGCTACGATTTGAGCCTTAGCTGATCTTTCTAGCATTAATGACCATCGCTTTGGCGTCAACTCTTCTCCCTTTTTTTTCTATTTTTTCTCATTTCTTTTTTCTCTTTCGTCTTCCATTTTTCTCTTCTCGTTTCTCCATTCCTCTACATTCTACTAACATAATGGCAATAGCTCATAAAGGATCGGGGTGTAAGTTCCAGTGTCTTTTTGGGAATGGGCCTTTTGGTTCGTCTACTGCCGCCTATCTAATCTAATCTAATAGTTAGTCTTGCAGCAGTTTTGTAATGAAGGTGTGTAAAAGTGATTGGAGACTAGCCTAAGCCGGTGATTGGAGACAACGCCTTTACCCTAGGATAGTTACTACTTTATTACCTATAGAGATTAACAATATGGTAGCTGTGTTATGTGTGAGATGCGTAAATTTCTAGCCTGGAACTTATTAGCTAGCTATAGAGTAGAGCAGAGTCTGAAATAGTCATCTTCTTCCATTTCATAAAACCTTATCATTCCTGATCTTAGTAGCTTAGGCTGCTTAGCTATTCCCTGAATTCTTTGTTTGTCTGGTAGGTTTATTATTTAGACATTGACTTTTGTCAGAGTTTCGTTCATGTTTATGTTCTCTCTTCTCTTGCCTTACAAAGTTGTGTTAGGTGTTTATATCATTGTCTGTCAGATATATATATTTTTTTAATTTAACTTTTAGCTAAGCACATAGTTTGATAAAGAAAATGTACCATATCTACTTGTAGGGTATGGTATGTGTCCCAAAAGAGGCGCACATGGCCCAATAGAGACGCACTTGCAGTAGGAAGGCTGTGGCGCCGCGACCAGACGCTCCAACATGTGTTCAATACCTACAAAAAAGAGCTTAATGTGTCTCCTAAACACCCACCAAAAATGATGTATGATTGGACACTTCTCACAACGTCCACCCGCCGCACAGCCCAATTGAGATGCAGGTGCGTCTCTATTGGAGCCCCTTACCCTAACTTATTCAGATTTGATAGCTTACTACAGAACAGTTAGTTACAATATAGCAAAATATAATAATACAGTTCACATTAGTTAGTTCCTTACTTTCCTTAGCATATTTCCTACAATTGTACCTTAGGCCTATTCATAAGCCATAGTTTTAGTAGGCTATCTACTATTGTAATGAGATGCACTGCTTGCCGCCTTCACAGGAAGTGTATCAGAAATTTTGCAACTCCAAAATCAATCATTTATTGCAGTATCTATTTTACAGACTATTATGAAGAAGGTCCTTGGCCCTGTCACTGCAAGACTTCATCACAATGGCTGGCACTACAACTCAGGGAGCCAACAGCAGCGATTTATCACCTGACCAAAGTTCTGCAGATTCTGTAGCACTCCCTGCGCTGCACTTGCCTCCACACTGGTATCTAAAGCAGTCTAGATCCAAAAATGGAAAGATTTACTATGCTAATCGTATTTTGAAAAAAACACAGTGGGATAAGCCAAAGTTTGTTCCTTGTCCTAGTATTCGTAACTGCAGTGACTGCAAAGATTACCAGAAACTTACTAACAAAAGTAGAAATAAACTCGGTACATTGACCAGAGTCGATAGAAGCAGCTGTGATGCTTCTCAGAAGAATGATGCACTGTCTCGCCTCTTTAAAAATGAACAAGATCAGACAAATCAACTTAGGTCCAAAAGAGGATCTAAAGCACATGGAACTGGAAATGAATCATCTATGCACAAGAGTGGCTCTGTTCAATTTAAAAAGAAGAAGTGTAATGCTGTCGTTGATCAAGAACATACTGGTCAAAGTCCCACTTGTACTACATCAAGTCCTGTCCAAACTCATACTACAATGTCAAAGCTAGTCGAGAAAGACAAGCTCACAATAGTGAGAAGTGTTTTGAGTTCTGTGGCGAATTCGGGTGTGCCGTCAACTTCACATAAAGCCAGGGCCGGTTGTAATTTAACTAAAAAAAGAAAATGTTTTGATGCAGATGTTAATGCAGCTAAGAAAGCTTGTACCTCATCTAATAACTGTAATTTGATGGACGTGCACCGCCCAACTAATCTTCAAAACAAAAGACAGAGTTCTAAGTTGAAAGGGAATGAAGCTTCTGTTCATTTACTTTCTAGCATGATCACTATGTCTAGTGAAAGTCATCAACCCGACAGTGGAAAGTCTCTCTCTGTGAGTTCATCTATCTCCTGTTCTCCTGGCCACTCTTCAACACTTACAGGAACACCAAAATGTAATTCTATAGAGGAGCAAAGTAGCTTTGATAAAAAACTTGTAGCGAGTAATAATGAAAAAATTTCTTCATCGGTAAAGGTAAGTGCACAAGCTGCTCCTCAAGTGATAAGAGATTCTCTTTCGCTTAAAAAACGAAAAGCACGTGACACAAGCAGAAAGTTTCTGGGAAAGAACAGATTCTTTGGTGGTCTGAAGCAAAAACTCTTAGGCAGTACTGTGACCAAAGCTTCTCTGCGAACCTCCACTCTCAAGAGTTGCAAGCTTGATGTTACCACCCAAAGAAAGTCTCCAAAGAACCTGACTGCATCAGGACTACTCAAAGCAGCCCCACAAACTGACAAGCATGATGAGAGTTGTCTTGCTTCTCCTGCAGGTACTGCTAACACCATCAGCAGTACACCATTTCAGTCATGCTCAGAAGCCAGTGTTGATTCATCCGGTGCTTCCAACTACTCAGGAACAGGAATGTGCCTTCCAGGTCAAGACAAGAATCATGCTGGTTTTGAATTGGAAGCTGCTGAAGTTGAGTCGATGGACGTAGATGCTGAAATAGCTCATGTCAGACGCTACTGCCATGACGATACACGTCCAACTATATCTTTAGATTCAACGGATTACAATCTCAATGTGAGCAGCAATAGCCTCCGAGAGTTGAGCTTGTGTATTGTCGTGGATACCAATGTTTTAGTACACAGTCTCTCGCTTGTCAAATCGCTTACCCAGACTGGTATATCTTACCAAGGCTTCCAGTCTTTGACTGTAATAATACCATACACTGTGCTTTTGGAGCTCGATAGACTAAAAATGAGAGCTAGTGTGGAGACGAGGGCACGCACTGCTGTGTCCTGGTGCCATGAAGTGCTGCAGAAGGGATCTGGAGATACTGAAAGAAGACCTGTTAATGTTCGCGGTCAGAGTTTTGACAACTATAGACATCTCAGGGAGACCATGAATGGCCAGGTATGTTGCTCATACATAGGTATTTAACGTTCTGAATTCATCTTTTCAATCACCTGGCAGTTTTAGCTGTTGCTCTTGATGAGGCTTTTTACTTTGCCCAATATGGTATGTCTCTGGGCCTCTTTCACTCAAGAGATGCACCTGACGTCATAGCGAGAGCCGTTACGCCTATCCATAGTCCCTACTATAGAGTTAGACAGGTCCACGTGAACTGGGCCACTGATTGTGAAAAATGACCAGCCCCGTCAGGGGGCATAGGATATGCCATAGGATTAGGTTAGCTATGTTCGACCATCCTATGTTATGGGAAGCAGCCCCTCCAGGGGGATTGTATAGGTCACCTTAGCCATCAGCTAGGCCTTCGGGACGTCTGTCTTTCGTGCCCACTTTGCTTCCTTCACGATTTCATACTCCTACTTTCTCATGCTTTATTCAGTTCTTTCTCTTCTTTCCCGACTTGCACGAGTCAACGCGCATGGGTTACACGCTTGTCTAGGCATTCTCTAAGTCCCTTCTTTCTTCCTCTCTTTAAATCACAATGTAGACTACTCTGTGGGTAGGCTTAAACTAGGAATATAATGTGAAAAATGACGGATCTTATTGGCCTTGAACCTACTTCCGCGTGTGGGGGTGGAGGCTGCAAATCTACCAGCTACAAGAGTGCCGCCTGCTGTTTTTTTTTTGTCTCTTTGAGCTATATTACCCCTTGTCTTCCTTCCAGTGATAGCGCACTAGCCAACTTTTAGGCTAATAGAACTCGTGTGACACGAGTTCACTTCCAGCTTGAGAATTTCTCATGAAAAAGTGATATGAAAAATTGAAAATCCTTGTGGAATGAACGGTGAAAAAAGAAGTTGTCTTTGAGACACTAGAAATCCTTTTTGTTTTAATCGAATTTATCTTGACCACATGTTCCCACTGAGGAAACCTTCATACACTGGTTTGTGCTACAAATAATTCCCCTTTAGGGCCCATTAAGTGCGCGGCTACAGACCGCCAGAAATTTTCATTACCACGCACGGTACTCCTGACCATTCCCGTTTCTCGGGAGGTCAGTGCCATCCCCTAGTGGATTATAAATGGAAAAATTGCTGTTGCGGTATTGCCGTGCAGGAAAACATCCCCGGACTAAGGAATTGGACGCTCGACATTAGTAACAGCGAGCTTACCGTAATCCTCGCCCTTCGAGCGCGAATGTATGAACAAAAATAGAATAGATTAATACTCATTGATCTTTGTAATAGTGTTCGATTTTACTGTGCTGTTCATTTGAATTTTCTCATTGCAGAGTGGCGACGACCGTATTCGTGACTGCTGTCTATGGCTCAAGTTGCAAGGACTGTCTGTACTGCTGCTGTCAGACGATATAAATTTCAGAAACAAAGCTGCCATGGCTGATATTGACGTTTTAGAGAGCAAAACTCTAGCTAAGAACATCCAGCTTTCTTCCTCACGCTCTGACACAACACCCAAGTGTGCCGAGCCGTTTGCTATGACCACTAGTGGCACTAGAGAAAGAAACAATAGTAGTTTTTCATCTGCTGTATCCTCCAGAGAGGCAGAATTCGATATTTGTATGGAGGATTTGTCTGGGTTTGATGCGTCAGCAGATAGTAAAGATTTTAGTAATCCTACTTTGGATTCCATTTGTCAATCTTCCTTCTTGTCCAAGAATTCTACTGATATAATGAATCGCTCCAGTGCGGGTATTCACGCCAATCGTAGATGCCTAGCGTCGCCGAACGTATCGTCCAGCATGACCATCGGTGACACATCTTCGGTTCCATCGTATGAGAGAATTTGCGAATCACTTGAAGTATCGCTGGGTGCTATTCTTAAGCACGTCATGGAGAAAGAGTACGGTAATCTATGGTTAGAAATTGTGAAGCATAAGCCGCCGTGGTCATTGGATCAACTGTTTGACTGTTGGCAAAAGCACTGGATTTCTTCCTTTATGGACAAGTTCCCAAGTGATGTTGAGCGTTGCATCCAAACCCTAACAAAACTGTCAAAATCTATTGACAACTGTGAACAAATATTTGCCTCTCTCACAAAATTATATCGACATTTTAGCACAAGTGGATATGATAGATTCCTTGTATTCCCAACGACTGCACTTTCTGAGACACAGGAATGTGGACTAGAGCCAGATGAAAACCAAAACTGTTACTCGGCTCTCAGTTCGCGTAGTAAGAACTGTTCATTTAACAGCAATGATGCTGACGTATCGGCTCCCGCCTCCAGTAGTCACGGCAGTGCACTGCACCTCAATAATGTTGTCCAGAATTCAACCGTAACTGGCGCGGGAAAGCATTGCAGTATGGGTGACCCAGTGGCCCAGAATACGTCAAACAACCTCCTTTCTGCTGCTAGGGACGGCTACATCGCTACAGGCAAAAAGATGAGGGAATTAGTGTAAGTATATGTGCCTTCATATCATAGATCGATGCTGTTGCGCTAAGTCTTGAGATCTTACATATTTTCAAATGTAACATTGTCTATTAAATTCATCAAGCATCAAAACTGTGACAATGAAGTGCCAGCCTTTTGTCTATCTAGCTTAGCTGCTCCCAGCAATGAACTAATAGCGTTAGACTTATCCAATTCTTGAACTTGAGCTGAAGACTAGAACGCCTCGTGGCGTAAACCTGCTGTTAGGCGGAGGAGGGAGGAAGTGAAAGTGCTGAGTCAGGAGTTACAAATTCACCGTCGCCATTTTTGATGCTATCTTACTGTAAAGTTTTGGCCTGAAAAAAGATTATGATGATGGCTCAACTCTGTCTCTTTTGGGTGGACAGACAAACAAACATACAACCGTAAACTAAAACAGTATTACCACTCTTCGCTCGTGGGTAATGACAAGATACGGTATCTCTTGCTGCAGTTTTATCAAGACTGTTTTTACGGCCAGATAAGAGACTCGCACCTTTAAACTGGGACTATAGTCAAACCACTGTAAACAGTCTTTTAGGGGCGGGGCTAATTCACTTTGAGTAGTATTCGAATGTAAATATAATTTTATCGATCGAGACAAGTTATACCTCGAGCTTTAGTGAGATTGGCCTAGTTGCTTTGCGTTCTTAGCCACGCCCATCGGACTCCTTACACTGGTTTGACTATAGGCCTAGTTTGTGGAACTTTCTACAAAGCAAGTTTGTACCTATGTTGATATTGTGGAGAACAGCTTTATTGTTGAAGGGTTGATGCTAATTGGGAGGGCAAATGTGCATAGTGTTTGTTGTAACGCCGTAAGCATTATTAATGCGTTTCTGTATCTCTCGTGTTAGCACTTCAATTGTATCTACTACTTATTGATTTTGTTTAGTTAGCTAGCTGGCGGCTAGTAATATGTCCAGCTACCATTGGGAGCTTTCCTGAGCACGTTGGAGGGGCGTTGTGAGCGTTTACCTGAGGGGCGTCTTGTGCTGTATGATCTTTTGGACTCTGATGGCTGGGTAATGGGATAGCCAAATGGAAACGCACAAGCTCGGTGTATTCTTGTGCATCTCCACGCTGTTGTCCTGTGTAACACTGGCGTGTGTGCATGTTCTTATCTGATGAACCTTTCAGCAAGTACAGTCTCAAGGTAGCCAATGGTTTGGCAGGTCACAGGCCATAGTGGGAGGGACGAAAGGTGATGGTGTTGCACTCAGATCAGTACCTTGGAAAAAAAGTGTAAATTGACATTTTACGCGCCGTGATGTTTATTCTCATAATTATTAGGCATCAATTAAGGTGTGTGATGTACTTAAAATTCGTTTAGATGTAAGCAGCATGGCCCTTTCCCTGCCACAATATGTTTGGGCATCACGCACTCAAGGGTCCCGAGTGCCTTCTCCGCAGGGGATGTTGCATCTGGCCGCAGTTCCTGCTGACGAGGTAAGTTTTGTAAAGTTAGGTAGGTTCTCTATTTTTCCCTTTCTGTTCCTCGGGGTGGGCTGTCGATCGAGACAGCCGACCTAGTTCGTGGGACTTCTCTGCTCTCTCTCGTGTGAAAGGCCTCGAATGGGACTGTCCTCGAGTGTCTTTCTCTATTCTTAGCGCCTTTTTCTCGCCAGTAGTTGCGCATTGAGCCAATCGATTTTCCGGCAGGAATGCCGAGATTTTATATTGTGTCTCTGTGTATTTTATGTACATGTTACAGGGAGTAAATGCCACCAAGCATCGCGTGCAATGCCTAGCCAATAAGTGAATTGAATCACTCATACATTAAATGGATAGATTTGTCGTTAGCTATTTCAGACTAATCCTTGTTCTATTAGTTCAATGGAGAGTAATGTTGAAGAGATGCATTTGTAACTATAAAAGTTTACAACATTTTCTTTCTGATATACTACCTAGGTTATTTTCTCAGTTCTATATTCTCTAACTTGACATAACTCAGCATAGCCGTAGGTACCTAAACTAACCTAGGCAAACGCAATCCTCGCTGAACCCTAATTACCATGGCATAAACTATCCTATGTAACCTAAACATATCTGACTCAAATTAAGACTTCTGAAAGGGTTGATTCACCTCAATTATTGCCAAAGCAGTACGCTGGGTTCGGCTTGTTCGTTGTAACATACACACACATTGTATGTTGACACTGGTCAGTTGATACAAGAAATTGGTGGCACATTACGCTTATGACGAATTAGGTTAAAAAAAATGTTGAAGTGCTGTACGTTCAAATCAATCACAAAAACCGTTCTAGATGTTCTTATACCCTTGACGATGCACTTAAATTGTACTCACACTGTTCAGATTTACTATAAAGAAATGAATGGTTTCGATGTATGATGAGCGCCCTGCAGCTTAACTTACAGCGCGTTCTATTAGCACGTAAATTCAATGTGCTTAGCTTACTTAAATCAAGCGAGACTAAGGGCGTGTTCGATTTGGGACCAAAAAGTTGAGCTAAGCCAAGCCCACTTGACTTAACTTGTCCGGAACTGTTGACAGAAACTTTAGCTTCGTCGTTTTGAATCGTGTTGTTGGTGCTAGAAGCAATAAAAAATGATTATTGATCTATGCTGGATTGCCAAGTAGTTCTGTGATTTTGAGTCTTTGGTCGTGAGTCGTAGTGCGACCTTCAAATTCTTTACTTCGTAATACTGTAGGTGTAATGTAAGTCCA
Source organism: Parhyale hawaiensis (assembly GCA_001587735.2). Taxonomy (NCBI): domain Eukaryota; kingdom Metazoa; phylum Arthropoda; class Malacostraca; order Amphipoda; family Hyalidae; genus Parhyale; species Parhyale hawaiensis. The sequence goes on along the minus strand of LQNS02278125.1, from coordinate 15,275,019 downwards.
TTCCTAAGGGCCGAAAAAAACAGCACTTTTTCTCCAACTTAGTTTTTCCGCGAGCGGTAATTTGTTGCCCATCTAGTCTTTAACTGAACAATGGATAGAGACACTATGCGCGTACGCATCATGTACACACAGACCAGTGTATAATATACGCATGCGCTTTTTACACGCATTTCAATTCTAAAACTAAGTTGAAGTACTTAACATAGGTACCTTTATCGATGTTCATTGCTAATCAATGACCGTAGCAGAGCAGAGTGAACAAAAACGCCTTGTAGGAAGGATCCTTTCCTAGTGGGGAGGTTGGAAGTTTTGAGCCAGCAATTTTGGCCTTTTTGACATGTAGGTCAACCCACCTGACTTCTTACAAGAGATCATGGTGATGATTCAGTTCCTTTTTGCGATTTTTGGGTTTAAAGATACTATGCATTGATACAATTATACACTTATGCAAACAAATATAGCTAGACTTGGGACGACAACAGTATCATCTCTGTCACTCTATTCACTGGTGACAGTCTCCGTTATGATTTTGTTTATGGTTGTTAAATAGTCTAATTTGATTCTTTGACTAGCAAACCACTTGCACTTCTTTAGTTTTCAAAATATTTATACAGTATACATAAGAGCAGTGCCTATGGTGCTTATTGAAATATTAAGTATGTTTAGAGCCTACTGGAAGTTCAACTTCCACTAGCCTCTTGCCCCCGTGGGCGGGTGGCTTTCACCCACTTTAGCCTGTCTGGGGTCAACCAACCGGTGTCTAGGTCTCAGAGACCCTTAAAAAGGTCAAAATTGGGTAATGCANTGCATGGGTTCCCCGTTTTTCTATCGACATACTATATGTCCCTTCCTTTTCCTCTCTTAGAAGAGCTTAGTACTTATTTAGGGAGGCTTAAATCTTCTTATAATACCTAATACCTAATTAAGGTGTGTGATGTACTTGAACTTCGTTTAGATGTGAGCAGCATGGCCCTTTCCCTGCCACAATGTGTTTGGGCATCACGCACTCGAGGGTCCCGAGTGCCTTCTCCGCAGGGGGATGTTGCATCTGGCCGCAGTTCCTGCTGACGAGAGGTAAGTTTTGTAAAGTTAGGTAGGTTCTCTATTTTTCCCTTTCTGTTCCTCGAGGTGGGCTGTCGATCGAGACTTCCCTACTCTCTCTCGTGTGGAAGGCCTCGAATGGGGCTGTCCTCGTGTGTCTTTCTCTATTCGCCAGTAGCTGCGCACTGAGTCAATCGACATTTTCCGGCAGGAACGCCGAGATTTTATATTGCGTTTCTGTATGTTTCTGTATGTACATGTTACGGGGATTAAATGCCACCAAGCATCGGGTGCAATGCCTAGCCAATAAGTGAATTGAATCACTCATACATTTAATGGATAGGTTTGTTTTTAGCTATTTTAAACTAATCCAGGTTCATTAGTTCAATGGAGAGTAATGTTAAAGAGATGCATGTATAACTATAAAAGTTTACAACGTTTCCTGTCTGATGTACTACATAGGTTATTTTCTCAGTTCTGTAGCTATTCTCTAACTTGACATAACTCAGCCTAGCCTTACCTAATCTAACCTAGGCTAACGCAATCCTTGCTGAACTCTAATTACCATGGCATAACCTACCCTATCTAACCTAAGCATATCTGACATAAATTAAGACTTTTCTGAAAGGGCTGATTTACCTCAGTTATTGCCGAAGCAGTACGCTGGGCTCGGCGTGTTCGGTGTAACATACACTCACATTGTATGTTGACACTGGTCAGTTGATACAAGAAATTGGTGGCACGTTACGCTTACGACGAATTAGGTTTAAAAAAAAATGTTAAAGCGCTGTACGTTCAAATCAATCACAAAAAGCGTTCTCGATGTTCTCCTACCCTTGACGATACACTTACATTGTACTCACACTAATCAGATGTACCATAAAGAAATGAATGGTTTTGATGTATGATGAGCGCCCTGCAGCTTAACGTACAGCGCTTTCAATTAGGACGTAAACTCAATGTGCTTAGCTTAAATCAAGCGGGACTAAGAGCGTGTTCAATTTGGGACCAAAAAGTCGAGCGAAGCCAAACCCACTTTACTTAATAACTTGTCCGGAACTGTTGACAGGAACTTTAGCTTCGTCGTTTTGAATCGTGTTGTAGGTGTTAGAAGCAATCAAAAATGATTAATGATCTACGCTGGATTAGCTACCTAGTAGTACTGTCATTTTGAATATTTGGTCGTGAGTCGCATTGCGACCTTCAGATTCTTTACTTCGTAATATTGTTGTTGCAAAGTAAGTCCATTGTTAAGGGCCGAAAAAAGCAGCACTTTTTCCCTAACCTAGTTTTTCCACGAGCGGTAATTTGTTGCCAATCTACAGTCTTAACTGAACAATGGACAGAGACACTATGCGCGTACGCATCATGTACACACACACACACCGGTGTTTAATATACGCATGCGCTTTTCACACGCATTTCAATCTTAAAACCAGAAGTACTTAACATAGGTACCTTTATTGATGTCCGTTGCTAATCAATGACCGTAGCAGAGCAGAATGAACAAAAACGCTTTGTAGGAAGGATCCTTTCCTAGTGGGGAGGTTGGAAGTTTTGAGTCAGCAATTTTGGCATTTTTCACATGTAGGTCAACCCACCTGACTACTTAAAAGAAATCGTGGTGATGATTCGATTCCTTTTTGCAATTATTGGGTTGAAAGATACATATGCATGGGTATATTTATATACTTATGCAAACAAATATAGCTACACTTAGGACGACAACAGTATCACCTCTGTCACTCCATTCACTGGTGATAATCACCTTTTTCATTTTGTTTATGGGTGATAAATAGTCTAATTTCAATCCTTGACAAGCAAAACACTTGCACTTCTTTGGTTTTCAAAATATTTATATGCATAAGAGCAATGCCTATGGTGCTTATTGAAATGTAAATTAAGTTTTGTTTGTTACTGAAACAAGACAAGACTTGCTGTTATGTCACAAATAAAAAGCAAGGACTATATGTAGAGGTTGAAATATGATAGCAATAGCTATCTGGAGCCGCAGGATATTCGCTACATCCTATGCTTGTCAAGTCAGTGAGGCAGCCCACGTAGCAAAGATATGATTTGCAGACTCATAAATATTGACAATTTGCTCATATTGACTTGCCATAGCATTTAATGAAGTTTTAACTAGCTACTACCCGTTTCTTATTCTTACAAAGTGCTCATATTGGCTACATCTATGAACTCTCTAGGTTGAAACCTGACAGCTTTAACTGACGCCCTGTAGCTATATGCCAAATGGCTTCCATTGTCTGTATTTAACTGGAATTTTCGCAAGAGCTTTAGCTCTCTGCATAGTGTTCGATCTTGTTATTGATTTTCTACACTCAGTTTGTGTTTTGCGTCAGACTAAACAAAGAAACACAATGAAAACTGGTCAATATGAATGATGAACTATGCACTAACATTTATTAGCTAGTCAGCCATTAACTATCACCCATTTGAGATAGCCTGCCGTACTAATATTTTACATCATAAATTGTAACCATTATTTGATTATCAATTAGTTGTTGGAGGAATAAGTTCTTTCAAAACAGTTGAATCTGTGCAGAACAATGAAAAAGCATCATTTTTATCATTGGAAAAGTTCCCCCTATAAACCCCCTCCCACAAAAAAAAAGCAATAAAAACCCTCCAAAAAACAATAAAACTCAAAAACCCACTACCCACTGTTTTTTTTTTTTTTTTAAACCATGGGGTATTTCCAACCCTGATTCTTTCAGTAGCTATTGGATAGGGGAAAATGATAGTATTGGGGAGATTGAGGGGGCTGTACTAAAATGTGGTGGGGACTTAGCAATGCATAAATACATGTGTGTTGGTTACATGGTAGCACTATTTGGGGACATGGCTCATTATTGGGAATTGAAGCCCTCCATGCCCCCTTTCGCGTCACTACTACACGATTCGTTGTGTACCTCAGCACGTCAATTCCCGAATTTATTGATGCACTGTTTTCCCTTTTCTTCTCTCGAAACTATGTGGCTAGGGAAGCTTAAGTTGATGCAGATGTGAACCCTGTCTTATATGCTGTTCAGGACGCAAGGGCTGGCGTGTCTCGCCGCTGCTCCTCAGACAT
>LQNS02278125.1:15124987-15164436 GCA_001587735.2 Parhyale hawaiensis | reverse complement strand
GATAAGAATGTATTCAATGCTAGAATATTCACTGCAAAGTGTAATGCCTGGAAAGCCTTGCCGTGATTTTTAAGCTATCATTCTTAATAAAATAATTTTTCTCATTCTGTATGTTACTTGTAACGTCAGTGATTGAGAGCTGGCCTCATGTCTCGAAGACCGAGGTTCGCTTCCTATCCAGGTAAACGTCTTACAGTACTGAAGATTCCAGCTTCAGCGCTTCTGACGTTCAAGGTCCACTGCAAGGGCACTGACCTAACCGAAAACGGGATGGTAGTTATCATCTTATCTTTCCGTCTACGACCCCATAGCTCTGGCAGTTTGTCGCAGAAAGCAGTCGTTCCCTTCTCTAGGCCTATGCAGGCATATATCTGCTGCACGAACCAGTGCGTGTAAATTTCGATGTTGAAGAGTGCCTTGTGCGGCCGAAGCCACTTAACTAGGTATTACATTTCAATGAACATTGTTGTACAATTTTATCGGACAATAATTCTCAAGAGAAATACTTAGTTACTTTGTTCACAGTTAAGAATTATAGTACAATCGATGGCGCATCAGATGAAAGGATTCCGATACGAGTATAGTAACAAGGAGAATGAAGCCATCCCTTAGATTTGAGTAGAATTCACTGGGATGCTGTATGCCTCCATGTTTGTGGAGGCCTCTTCACAAGTAAAATGATACAAAGAGCGCCCAGCAGTGTAACTGTGTAAGATGATACTTTTTGTTCCAAACTCTAGATTCCATTCGGAGTCGCGATACTGTTACGATTTCTTGCAAAAGCAATAAAAGTTTAAAACAATTTTACACAGCACTACTTATAGCAGATAAATAACGACAGTTTTGTAAACCACCACACGCGTACATATACAGTATTTCATATCACCGTAATTTATGATTCAATAAGCAAAAGTTCAACCCTCGAAATAATAAAAGTAGACATTGGTAAAATAAGCCGGGGTAAAATTCACGGTCCAGACGAAGTAAATTAGCTACATAGGGTAATAACTCAGATGCCGCACTAATCCTATTTCCGAATAAACAGATATATGGATAGTTCGGACTGTTCGGTAATTGGGCAATTACCCTATCAGCTATTATAATTGATTAATTGATACTTGAAGCAATGAAGGCAGATGAAACATGATTCCAAAAGTTTTGATGGCATGGGATAAAGCGCTTTGCGTTCGGAGCTCTCTGTCTTTGCAGAATATTCATACATTTTCTTCTGCTATCCTGTAAAATGCATCTTTACTCTAAATTGGCTCATGTTGCTAGGATGTTTTAATGGATTATCACTACACTTGCGGTAGGACGTACCCGTATATTAGTCACACATTCTTTGAATTATTTTTTTTATAGGTCATTGCTAGCAAATATCATTATTGATCTAATGGTAAGGTAGTTTAGATTAAAAAAAAAGTGTTAAGCAAAGTGAAATTTTTAGTGCTCATCGGTTTTATTCAAAAAAATATCAGGCTAGAACTACTAACGATTAGGCGATTTTTTATACAGTATAGAAGCATAAGCGCAAGAATGAACACGGAAAAAGTTTTCATTCATATTTTTACCGACATTTTTAACAAGTGGATTATTATAAGGGCACGTTCGAGTGGGTGCCGAAATGAAGCCGTTGAGGCTTGACTTATTCGAAACTTTAGGCAGGTGCACTGGTTTCGACCCAATGACTTCAGTTTCGAGTATTGACGTATAATCGGTTACATTTGAGACTTCCTGAAACATAATCTTGTTCCGCAAAATAAAGTTTTCAGCAAATTCAACGCACTTGCGTTGCTTCTGGTACCTGCAACACAATTCAAAGTGGCAAAACCCAAGCTTATGTCTAAAGATTCAGACAAGTCTGGCCTTGAACGCTTAATTTCGGCGCCTAAGCAAACGTGCCTTATTTTCCCAGGTCTCCTTGCGCCACGACTATTATCCTCCAAGAAAGCCACAGCCCGGCAGTATATGGGCACACTTTCAAGTGAAGATGGCAAAGCTGGTTAATGACAGCCTTGCTTCAAGACGCGTTTCACTGCCGGTTTTAACTAATTGTATCACTTTTTGTTACACCATCTCCAGAAGAGAAGTTTCTGCTCGAAACGCCGTCCGCAGGAGAGGACGCTCCGCGTTGCATCGTCTCTTCAGTCGCACGTTGGGGTTGTGTTCAGACGGTGGGGCGCTTGCGAAGTGAAACGTAAGAACGGCAAACCTGTCTGTCAACTTTGCCGCACACGTGATACTTTCGCCCATTTTTTGCTAAAGCTCTTACGTAGACACTAAAGAAAGTTCGTGGTTAACACTTGAGTGCGATTTTGTTGTGTAATTAGTTTATATAAAGAGAAATATACATGAAATTGCAGCTACATGGATAGCAGCTTCGTCAGTTGTCTATGATTATTTTAGCTACGAATTCGCCGTAACACGATGGCACCAATAAAGGTGAGTCTTGCTTTTTTCTCTCGCGAAATATAGTGTTGAGCGATTTTCTTCTGCTTAATTTCTGCATATTAGAAACAACGCAGTTACTGTAACGCAGAAACCTTTTCAGTGGTGATAGCGGAACTCGAACGACCTGCAGTATTACTTGACCAAATCGTCCCAGAAGCGGAACAAATGGACAATCCGGGTCAATCCCCCATTTTATAATTTGGGAGTCACTCTCCATGGAAGACCCGGTGATAAGCTTTCTTAGCCCTTGGCTAAATATATATTTAGCCCACCCAACGTGGCAGTTTATACGTTCGTTTTCAATTACATTTTTTCCAAGTTACTGCTGATGAAGTTTACATGCTCGTATTCTTCTATTTTTCCTCTTTGCTCATGCTGTGTATGAATGGAGTATTCTATTTGCTTAAACACCCTCTCAGAGCGTCACTATAGTCAAACCAGCGTAAGCAGTCCTTTAGGGGCGGGGCTGAATTAAACACAGCAGTGCCAAATCCAATCTACTAACTAATTAATGCACTTTGAGTATTCGAATATAAATATAATTTTATCGATTGAGACAAGTTATACCACGCGCTTAAGTGAGATTGTTTAGCCACGCCCATCGGACTCCTCTCGCTGGTTTGATTATAGTTCTGATGTCGAAGAACTCGCCGAGTGTTGTAGAAACTGATCGTCAGAGGGTCACATTCCTTTTGGCTCTTCTTGAAACTACAGAAATTGAAATTCTTACTACCCCAGGATAAAAGGAAATATGACACCCATTGACAGTACTTCACCGCATGTTGGACTCGACGGACTCCTTCACAATCAAAAGTCTGGTACACTTAATGCTGAGGGGGTCACGGACCAAAGATAAAGATAAAATTCTGTGCCACTTCTAAATATTCAGTAAATCATTCATAAATTATGATACAGCACATGCGCACTGTACAAATGGAAATTATTTTCTACCGGACGGTAGACAAGTGCGGAAAACCATTACAGTTTACCTCAGCATTAACATATTCGTGAGAGAAGTTGATTAGGACAGAGTGTAGAGCTGTTGTTGCCCATACAAATGCTGTGAATCGTAAAATTACCCTGTTACAATACAATATAATCCCTCCTGGTATTCGTTACTTGCGAGTCTTACATGTGTGAAAAAACCTCGCATTGTAATTTGCCTGTATAAAAAATTATCGAATAATTCAGTCCCTACTGAAATTTTTACACCGAAGCAAGTGGCAATGATGAACTTTGAGCGACTCTACTCAACTATGAGCAGTTTAATTTCACAATGATTGATATTTGTAAGAATTATTGCATGATGTTCAGAGACGTCATGCTAAAGCCACGACTACGCTGTCGGATTTGTAGAGTTGCTTTTCGGCTGCTAGCGGCAACGAAAGTTGTTACGTGGGCACCGGGCTTTAGGTGATCTGATAAAGGAAGAAATAAGGGACACATAGCATGTCGATAGAAGCGGGGAACCCATGCTCGAACGTGTTCCCACAGAGGATCAATGCGCATGGGAACGCGGCACGTCGAGAAAGAAGAGGAAGAACAGAAGAGAGTAATATCAGTAAGATTAAGAAATCGGAAGGGAGTAAAGAGGGTGTCCAGAAGACAGACGTCCCGAACGCCTAGCTGATGGCTAAGGTACCCTGCACAAACCCTCTCGGAGCGCTGCTCCCCATAACATAGTATGGGCGAATCTACACTAGCCCTCCGATATGTATATTTTTTCTTGTCTTCGTCACTAATTTCCATTTTCATACTTTCACTGATGATGTTTTCCCCTGACTTGCTGTAGCCATGCGTGGGTGTTAGTCCACTGTGGGAACACCCTCGTGCATTGGTTTCATGTTTCCATTGACATACGTCATATCCCTTCAGTACTTCTGTTGGAACAATTAACATGGCGGATCCTTAAAGTAACGCGTACGCAATTCAAATACTCGTATGTCTGAAAGTTTGAAACATGCCCATAACCAAAATAATGAGAGGGTACGAAATATCTCTAGGTCGCTCTCACATTCGATGACTAGTCATTTCCAGTACCTAGTGATATTAGGCTTTTCAAAGAATTGAGCGCCTTTTTTGAACTCGCTTATCTCGAGAGCAGATAAAAAAGAGAGAAGATGAACCTTCAGGACGTGCTAGTTTTTCTTCTTCATCAAGACGGGAAGAGAAAAGTTGAGTGTGGAAAAAAAGACAGACAGCTCTTCAATGAGTGCATCGAGTTTATGTGTGCGGCTGCCGGTAAGCAAGATATTGTTAAATGTTTAGGTTTTTTATAGTTTTTTCAACAAAGTTTATGCAGCTACGCACGATGTTAGCCCCCCATATTTAATTAAAACATGTTCAAGGTAATTTTTGAACATGCATGCGCGCGTCATTTGCATCAAGAAAGAATAGATTTAAAACTACGTAATGAGCACGCACGACTATCGTTTATTCATCGTTAGCGGTAAAATATCGATACGCAATAACAGCTTGAATAACGAATATGAGACAATATCACATCACGAGGAAGTACTGTATATACATATATTATATATGCTGCTAAAGTGTATGCAGAGCAGCCAGTTCCCTGTGGCATTATCTTCATTCTTCTTAAATTCGCCATGTTGCAATACGATAAAAGAGGCTGTATAGCCTGGCAGTATTTTAATATTATATTTAACTCACAGTATTTTCTCTAAAACTTTCGTTGACACTACATAAATTTCTTTGCTTCAGCCAAAAACTATTTTTTTTTTAATGAAGTTGCTATCGTGTGCTAACTACGTTTCCTTTTTTTATACGTCAGCCCCCCCCCCCAAAAAAAAAAAAAAACTGCTAACGACCTTACTTTACTTTCATATTTCATTGTGGCAGTGGATTTCTCATTATACAACACCTTTGTTACTGCTTATCTAAAGCGGAGTGTTGTGAGGAGTAAAGCGTGTGACGTTTTATTTTTCTGGTTAAGACGTGCCATAGAAACTTTTTGAAGGCGGTACTGGAAAACTTGTGATCATGTAGCTGATCATGTAAATTGTTCTCATTATTGCTCGATCAAATAATTATTTATACGTAATGCATTGTATCCATGTCGCTTAAAGTATGCCTCAGGCGGAGTAACTTTCTCAGGAATGGATACGATTGAGTTTGATTCTCGCCAAGTTCTACTTCTTAAGTGGAGTGCGCTCTGAAGCGGCTGCCACCCAAAGCGGAAACTTTTGTGTAATAATAACAACAACAACAACTCGGAACTGCACTTCGAGAAGGCAGATCTCCGCCAAACAACGCAATTCTAACAAAGATTACAAAGTTGTCTAGAATCCAAAATTTATTCTGGATCTTCACCAAAATTCAGAGATGCATTACTGGGATTTTTTCATTATAAAATATTTGCTCACATAATATAAAATGAAATTCGTAGGAGTCGATCATTTTATGAACGTGCAGCGCATCATTCAACACACGGAGCAAAATTTTCTGTAGCTGGAATGCTTCAACAGTTAAAGTTTTAATCTGTCAACAGGGCGTTCTAAGTAGGCGCTACATGTTATTTTTTGGACACTGGCCGCAATGCCATGACTAGGTAATGATTAGTGAACATGTGTTAGATTCGCCTACTTCGACATAGATAATCTAATGCGATTAACTTCAATTTATCTCATAGCTCATTCCTGAGAGTTCAATTCGGCACCTAAGATTTAGTTCCAGGTGCTATTTTGAAATACACTGGCCAATGTACTTTCAGGATTGCGTTTCCGGACAAATTAAAGCCAAATGGATTAGGCAAACAATAGCTCATAGAAGGCAGGAGCGTAAGTCCCGGCTGCTCTCTGAGAATGGGCCTGTTTGTCCGTCTACTGCCGCCTATCTAATGTAATAGCTAGCGACAACTACGCTGTTTATACTGCAGCTCTAGATTAGATTAGATAGGCGGCAGTAGACGAACCAACAGGCCCATTCTCAAAGAGACACCGAAACTTACGCCCGGCCCTCTATGAGCTATTGTCATTATGTTAGTAGGATATAGAGGACTGGGGAAAAGAGAAGAACAAAAAAAAAAAAAAAAGAAGAGTCGCAGCAAAAGAGACGATAATGAATGCACGCAATCATGATCAATAGCCGCTGATATGCGGAGTTAAAGATGTTAGACAGTGTAGTTGGAGCGGAAGAGAGAAGAAGACGGATTTAGGAAGCCCCGGAGGCTTTAGCCATTAAGAGTGTGCGAATCCTGGAGGAGGAATCCTTAGCTGTGGGGGTGTCTCTCCCCAATGTATGTCAAGACGATTTTAAAACGCGTTGACTGATTCCGCACTAACAACTTCGGAAGGAAGTCTATTCCAAATGCTGACTATGAAATACGGAAAGAACTGCTGACTTAACGTTGTTCTTCGAGCTTTGTGCTTAAGTTTTTGACCGTTGTTTCGCATGCGATCATTGAGGTCTCTTTCAAAGAGTCCCGTTGTAGGTACGTCGTTGAAGTCATTCAAATACTTGAATGTTTCTGTTAGTTGCCCCCTGAGTCGTCTTTGCTCGAGAGAGATCAGACCCAGTTCCTTTAGGCGATATTCATACGGCTTGTTTCGCAGCTGAGGTATCAATTTCTTTGCTCTGCGTTGGACTCTTTCCATGTTATCGATATCTTTACAGAGATGTGGCGACCAGAATTGAACAGCAAATTCTAAGTGTGGCCTCACTAATGCCTTGTACAAGGGNAGAGAGATCAGACCCAGTTCCTTTAGGCGACATTCATACGACTTGTTTCGCAGCTGAGGTATCAATTTCGTTGCTCTGCGTTGGACTCTTTCCATGTTATCGATATCTTTGCACAGATGTGGCGACCAGAATTGAACAACAAATTTCAAGTGTGGCCGCACTAATGCCTTTTACAAAGGAACGATGATGTCCTTGGATTTGTGTTCAAAATTTCTGGTAATGAATCCGAGTACTCTGCTTGCCATTTTCACAATCATGTCAACTTGCTGACTGTGTTATAGTTTGTTTGTAATAGTGATTCCTAAGTCACGTTGTTGGGTGACACTGCAGGAGCCAATTCCGTCCCATTCATTTTCAATGGAGTTGAAGGGTTCACGAGTCCTACGTGCATTACTGAGCATTTGTTGACATTAAAGCTCATCTGCCACGTTGTGCTCCATTCCATGGGGTCGTCAAGGTCTTGTTGGAGCTCGGCTCTTTTCGTGGCAGGATGAAATAGTTTTCTAGAAGCGTCAGTCCAACTGGCATTCAATGCCTAATTTTCCAAATGCTACACCATTTGTAGGCTGCAAGGTTAGGAACGCAAGGCTGTATAGAGAGTTCGTTAGAAGTAGGAAGCTTGAATTTGCTTGAGGCGCTCGGTCAACCAACCGGTGCATTTCATTGCTCCAGTGAGAGATCAGCCACTGCACCTCGACTTCGAGCCGTCAGCCCGCACTTTATAAAAGCGCCTCATGAAAAACATCCAGACCCGGTCTCTCCCGAGGCGGAGTTCGTTTTCTAAATTGATGAAAAAAAATCAGGAAGCCAGGCGAAGAAACACGAGTATGGGCGAGGGTTGAGCATGCAATCTCAACTCGATCCAATCGAACGGTTGGCCGAGATGTGCTGGACGATGACATGGCTAGATTTTTTAGCTTTCTCTGTATCAATATTTACATTTGCTTGCCAAAGCTGCCATACAATGTAGGCTTTGTAAGTTCTTTGTGAAAACTTTACGACAGATATTGTCAAGTATCTGTTCGTAGCTAAATCGACTGGAAAAATCAGGATGAAATGTAGGTATGCATCCACGCCCCGACGGCTGAGTTTGTTATCAAACTCATTTCGGCTCATCGAGCCGTGTGCTGAAATTTACAGAGATGCCGTGACCGCGGCAGTACCAAAGCAAGAAGTGTATTGGGACCGCATAGTGCATTACGTCGAAGCCTAAATTATAATTCGAGAACTAATTTAATAGGTGCAATGAAATCACTAATTTAAAAAAAAAGATGAAATAAGCTAGCGCTGATTCCCACGACAGGGGCTGCACTAGCGGAGAAGCAAGAGTTCTATCACCGGCTATGTTGCCCTTGGTTATTGGCCTAGCAGTGAGCAGCTACTCAGTCACCTCATTCCTAGTGACTAAACGGAATTTTTGTTTTCCAGTGACTGGTTCCTCAGGGAGAGAATGCTTTCACTTTCAGTATCAGTTTACCCATTAAGTGGAACGTTCGCCACAAAAATCCTGGTGCTTTCACAACAATTCACTTTTTCACTCTTGTTGTAGCGACTGGCGAGCTGGACTGTAGACCGCGCCTCGCGTAGAGCGCATGTCATGGGCCACGCGCCCAAATTGCTCAGCGCCGTTTAGAAAACGTAACTTTTTCGAGCAACGCGGCTATAATCGTTGGGATTTTTCGTATGTTCGTGGACGTTTATTCGTAACTTTAGGTTTCTTAGGCGTAAAAATTTCTCATTTAAATTTATGTTGGTGTGCTAACTGTCGAAGTTCGACTTCCATTTTATTAGTGTTATGCGTTTAAGAATCAGATGCAAACTATAATAAAAAGATTTTTGCTTACCTCGGCATTCCGGACCATGCAAGTCCGGAATCGTAGAGTGGGAAGGGTTTTGCTCTGAGTAGGAGGCGTAGATAAAACTAGGTGTTGCACAAGGACTATTATACTTTGTACGCGGGGCTTTTGCTGCCAAGAAATACAATTAGATAACTGGTTCTTCCCTCCTCCTGTTGTTGCCTAGCTTTACCTTAACACTGTTGATTGCGGCTCCAGGTGCCATCGTTTGTTGTTAAGTGATTCCATTTGGTCAACAAGCAGTTTACATTTCTTCAACTATGTTCTTGAAAATTCCTCTTCGTGTTCCTAATTCTGAAGATCGTTTCTTTCTGTCTTGTCATATTATTAAATGACTGAGAGCTGTCTTGTTTTTTAATTCCATTAGCGTTGTTAGAGCTTAACACCCATGGGTGTTAAGCTCAAACAACGCAAAACATATAAAACATCAGCATTAATGCTGATGTTTTATATGCTTTCATTTCGAGAATATCATGACGAGCTACCAGTATCAAAATAACTCGACGTGTCGGCAAAGTTTCTGTTGTAAATCTAAAATCCGTGCCAATAATGAATTAGTGACAGTTCTTAAGTCCTCACAAGCAGGTTTTGTTTGTGGATTTACCAGTGTAGAGAAAGTTATATCTTAGTTAATCATTGTTTGTTTTTTTTTCTCTCTCTGAAAATCCTGACTTTTTTACTAGTAATCCACTTTTATTAGCAACAATTTTTAACCTTAAGGTTCAGAACACTCGTAAAAGTAAGAAATATAATGACGTTACCTACAGTGTGGAAATAATGAACGTACAGTAGTTTAATTTTTTCTGTGATGACAATGAATGGACAGCAGGACAAAGCGTCAAGTCCACCCATTCTGTTCTGTCATTCTATCTAAGGAAGCCATAAGGTTTTTGTTTGGCCTAAAAGTACCTACCATTCATTCTGGAAGCATATGGGATGGAGCTTAAGCTACAGGGTTAATTAGCTAGGTTCGTCCATCCAATATTATAGGTAGCTGTGTTCCAAGGAGATCACATAGGTTGCCAATAGCCTCCGTGAGATCTTCTGGGCGTAGGTAGATACGGCAGGTACGTCTTTCGTGGCCATTTTGCTTCCTTCCATTTTCGTCTCCTAATGATGATTTTTTTTTTTTTTGTTTCTCGGTCCCGGTCGTTTTATTGCAACCATACCTGTTGCTCCAGCGTAGCAACACCCTTGCGCTTGGGTATCTGCTTCCATCAGTATGCATGTAAGTTTGTTTCACTTGCTCTCTTGAAACACCACGTTGTGTTTATAGGGAGTCTTATATTCTTGTATTTTCTATTGATAATCTAATCTACAATACAGGCATTTTTTTCCGTGTGTTTTTTTTTTTTTTGCGAAGTCCTATATTCTCTTTCTGGAATCCTCACGCTCGAGCTGCACAGATTCAGATTCGAAGGATCGGAGCATAGCCTGATAATCGACGCTCCTCACTGCGCTATAATAACTAGTGGTGCTGCAGCAAAATAAAAAACCGTTATAAGCAAAGAAAAAACTAAAATACTAAGTAAAAAAAAGTGTCTCAATGTCTATCAAGCAAGGGCCACCGATCAGTCGCAGCCCTTCGATGCCTCACCATGTAATATGGCTCAAAATTCTTATTTAAAACATGCTTCTAATCTAAGACAAGGCACGGAACCAGTACAGTCATGAAAATAAAATGACATTAATATGGATTGTCTCCTTGGAGACCAAGGACACTACCCTATGAACTTCGCCCTTCTTCTGTTCTGCTCCCCTCACTTTCCACAACCTCTCCATATATTTCTTTGACATCTTAGGTGAAATGTCCCCAACAAACAGTACAATATCTCCAATTCTTCTACCTTCCATCCCATACTCTATAACCTCACACGTAGCAACCGAGCACATCCAACCACAAAATGGTCTAACGTCTCCTCCTGATCTGCACTACAAACTTTACGGGTTCCTCGTTATTCCGTTGTTCCTTCGTGCCATTCTATGGCTGACTATATTGCGGACAGGAAGATCTTCAACTTTTAGTATTTTAATGCTGTTATTTTCTTCCATTGTGCGCAATTTTGGTACCCATTTCTGAAGCCCAATGCAGACGAGAAGCAAATGTTACCGAGACTGGTGTTTCGCCAACAAATGCTCTACCAGACTCGGAGAAAAAGTTGCCTGAAGAGCAGATTCAGCGGGATGAGTCTAAGCCAGGGGTAGGCAAACCATGGCCCGCGGGCTGAATCCTACCAGCTTTTCTTCCCAATACCGTCCGCCGAAGATTTTGGGTTCTCCGTTGTATTAATCCTATTTGGGCCACACGTAGCTTTTTCTCCATTAATTTTGCTCACCTTTTTGATAGACTAATCGCTTGCAAATTGTGAAGGTATTAACGCTGTTCTTTCTGTTGGTTTCATATGCATGCAACGGGTGCGGGCCCGCGGCCCGACTGCCAAATTTCAAAAGTCCATGTGGCCTCGGAGCCCTAAATTTTGCGCGTGCCACTCTTTTCGTCGCATTCGATCAATTCAAAGCACCTTGAAATCCAGTTTTTCCTGTTATCTATTCGCTACTACGGTGTGTAACGCCTGCGTTTTTCATAAAACTTTACTCTAAATTACTGCAATTAAATGCATCTGCACTGTCGAAAGTATAAAAGTAATTTTTTTCTAACTCACACCTTTGGTAGCCAGCTGGCACTTATTTGTCAAAGTTTCGTTTACAAGCATCGAAATCGTACAAAGCATTCAGTCGCTGAGTACTACTGACAGGGAATAAAAACTCGTGGATAAACAAGTACTAAAAGATTTATTAAATTAATATTTTCCATCTCTACTCTATTTTATACAACATATAATACTTGTAGCGGTACCCTAAAGCATCGCAACTGCATGCATCTATCTCCTGCTAGGTGAGCATCAACATGTCGTGGCGAGCTTGATCTGCAGTCAATTTTGTCCCGTCGTAATCAGCGAAGATGTATGTCCGCGGCACACGCCTTAAGCATGGTTTCATGATGAGGTGAAAGTAACTTAACGAAGTCGCACATTTTTAGGATGTTCGTATCAGATATCATTAATGAACCAGTCTTATTATATCGAGTTGTTCTCACGCAACGAGTCCGTCGCAGAGCATCTTTTTGTTGGGCTGACGATTTTTGCTTAGAAAAGGAGGATATTCTTTGGGATTTTAAATTAAGCAACGAAACTTTCCATCGTCAGCTTTCTTCCTATGGTTCCCTCAATGAGTGGCTCACGGCCAACTTTCATTATGGAAATAAGCCTAAAAATGTCCTGAAGAATTTCGGTGTATACCGTATGTGATGGGTTTGTCCTTGATTGCTTGGGGATTGTACCCATGTAGTTATTTTTTTCTTAAAGTTCATGTCCACATGACATACTATGACAATAGAAGGATAGTTTGTATAAGAATTAGGCCAATTTCATAGTACGGTATTGGCCGTACGGAGATGAAACATTAGTTTGATTAATAACTGAACATACCGGGGGCTGGATAATGTGGAAATTAAGGTCGTCCAGATGATATCTGTGCATTTGTAACCGTAGAAGAACCATGCAAAAAAAGAATTGGCCTTGGTTCTATTGCTGTTATTGAACAGCCGCCAGTTATTTTGCAGTTATGTGATACGTAAAAGATAGGGCGGTCCGCCCTTTGCCAGTCAACACTCAACTTCTACAGGATCTTTTAAATGTTCGCAGCCTGGCATCACAAACATTGCTGACTGTAGTGTACGCTACACATTTGTGGACGCATCATCTGCAGTACGAACCAGTGCTTGCAGGTGTCCCAGTTGGGAGTGTGCGGTTGAGTTAACTTTATTTTTACTGATTCCAAATGTAAATAGTGCCAAAGGCTGTGAGTGGCCTGAAGCTCTCTGAGTTTTTTTTTTTTTTTAGTACAGCACACTGCTTTACATGGTTAGTATTTATCTGGTATTAAGAAGGTGCAAGGATCACAATTTTTCTTTTCGTGCACTGATAAGAAAGCAGCGTTAGCCAATATACAGTATAATCCGTAATTAGCATAGGTTGTGAAAGAGGTTACAGACTAGCGGAAAGTCCGTTTAGTGTTGACTGAGGTGTCATCTGGGCCATGCTGTTCATGAGAAGACACGCACATTACGTAAAAACTGACGCTTCAAGCAGAACTTTGTGGCGTTTGAGAAGAATGCGACGACGCGTACAGGCACAGGTCACTCGGACGTGGGAAAACGACGGAACTTACGAGGATGAGCTATGCATGCAAATTGGCTAGCACCGGTGGTTAGTGGTGGTTGGAAGTCCTCCTCCTGACTGCTCCGATGAAAAGTTTCCTTGTGTGGAACTACAGTCTGCGCTTGGGATAATTCCACATGGCGATGGTCATGGGATCGAGTGGCTGCATAAAACTTGCGCTTGTTGTGACCAATTTAAATGCTGGTAGCTTGATCCAGGCTAAGAGTTTTGCATTACTGCTTGTTATGGCCTGTAGAGCTGATAGTGTGTGTCCGCAGATACGTTGCTGTCTGTTCGGGCTCAGTGCTTCTTGAACAGTTGTGATGGGAGGTTATGCTGCGCTGCAGGTGCGGCTTCTCTGCTGATGCATCCCGTATATCAGTTGCCTCTAGGCGTCCTGGTGATTTTTATTTGTCGTAGTTGGCTGAAAACTTGCACTTTGTGTATAATTTGCTCGGTTGCACCTTTTCCAGCTGGGATACTTTTTCCGTTAGCACTTCAGAGAGAACTTAGAGGTGGGTATTTGTGGCCACTTACGCCAAATTAGAAGGGAAATAAAACGCCGGCGGCTGCATATATTCGTTCTTCATTATTATTATCATAATTTTTTTTTCTTATTCCTGTGACAACGCCAGAACACAGAACATTATTTCCTGACAGTTTATGAGTTTTTAACGAAATGTTTCACTTGAAATCCCTTTGTTTTTGTTTCTAAATGCGTATACTCGAATAGGCAAGTTCAAGCTAACTGTAATTCTCTCGTGATAGGGCAACCAACAGAGTCAGTCGTGAGGACAGATTCAATTTTCTGTTCACGCGAGTACTCATTTCATATTCTACTAACTTCAGTAAATGAGAAATTAGTCTACTTTACTGAGACTAGGCGCCTGCCAATGAGGCGCACGCGAGAGAATTAGTCGCACGCGCACATTTGCAAAGGGCTTGTCTCGACTATACTTGTGCTACTTATTTAATGAACGTTTAGCTTATTTCGCTTTCTGTAAACCCTATATGCACCGCGAAAAATGTTTCCGGAACTTTACAGGACAAACGATGGCAGCGCAAACGGCAAAAAAGTGCCGTAAAATTGTTGATATTTCTTAAGATTTAAACAACGGTTTCTGGTATTTTCTGATGTATCTTTATATTTCTTAAGAATATAGTTAGAAAATTTACCTTATCCTGTAAACATAAAAAGAATCCTATAATTTTGCAGCGAAAATGATGGCAACATAAACATCCGAAAAGCCCTGAAAAATTATGCGTATTTCTGTTTTTGACAGTTGAATCAGTTCTCGTGAAACACCTACGGTATATAGTAGCTGCTGGTTAGGAAGGTCAGCTAGATGGTGCATGAAGGATTGCTAACTGCTGTAAAATCACATAATAATATGGCAATTGGAGCGCGTCGAGCGTGAAATAGCAATCTCATGCCTTAATTGAGGTACTATTATAATAGGTAGTTTCGAGCGAACGAGCAAAGTTATGTAACGAGCTCTTGGGAGGAGTACCTGACCCGTCAGACCTATTCTTTCTGCTATGTACAGTGCCATATATGTTGCTGTCGTCTCTCTTAATTTACGAGCTTATTGATTTGGAGCAAAAGTTGACTTTTTTCGGTTACAGGGAAGACAAAACTCTCAAAGAAACATTTGCTCTCTAGCTCTGTGAATCATGAATGTGTTTGTCTAGGGCGATGCCTTATTTCCTTTAGTTAGCTAAATGTTTTAAAAACCCAGCTTTTTCCATACCTATATAGTTTACGTCTTTCATCTTGATACTTTGCTACTCTTGCTAACGGTAATTTCTTTGATATTTGTCTTTTGCACAATAATACACCAAACCGCTGACCGTATGTGTAAGGATTCCGTCTTGCGCGTTCGCATGCTACGTTTCTCATACGGTACTTTTTCTTTCAATACATATCGGCTATCTACTATAGTAGGCGATACAGCAGGACCTCATCATATGTAGTTAACGTGTAATCTATTTCTGCATATTACTATGGAGGTTCCTGCAACATATTTAGAAGCTGAGAAGCTTATCATCCTTGGACTGTATACTATTCTTGTTAGTCTATAGCTAGCTAACAATTCATCTGTTCAACTTGACAAAATTGTTGCTCGTTGCAGTAGCTCACACTATTTATTCTCTCCATTCTTTCCCTTTATTAACTATCTTGTGAGTTGAACTATATTACGTTGTGGGCAAATGTGTCCTTTATAAATCTATGAAAATGCATCATTATAATTACCCCATTACCGCCTTAACTAAACAATTTCCCTTATGAACAGTAGTATTCATTATAAACAGATATGGCAACAGTATGCTTTAAAGTGTAAAGAGAAGCGATATTTACTGTCAGTTACAGCCTAGGCACAAGAATGAAAATGCCGCCAGTCTCGCATATCTGGATCGCTACTGCTCTCCTCTGCGTAACATTGACCGTTTATCTGTTCTACACATTACGTAAGATTTCTTTTCAGTAGCGTACCTACGTAACCTGTAACAGATGCCTGTACTACTTTCCTCTGACCAACCCTCTGCTGTTGAACTGCTTCTATGCCAGAATAACTGTACTTTTGCATGCTAGTGACACGGCGCCAAAAGTATTCTAACCGTTGTCATCTGCTGCTGAGGAACGCGAGACTATAAAAGATCTCTTGCGACCAACCGAAGCGTTGCCTGAGCAACTGTTTGAAAGGGCGACATTCCGTATAATAGTTAGTGGTAATACACGTATTCCTTGATGTATAGGCTTCATTAATTATGCAGTAATATTGTTTGTGCTTTAATACGTTTACTTACAGGTACTCTGTATGTCGACCCTTCTTCCAAAACTATATACTGTATACCAATTATAGGTACTTTACTCGTTACAAATTTATGTGGTCTTTATTCAAGAGTATATCTATGTAGATCGATTATCTCAAAGTAAAAATTTTGAATCTCAAAAATAAAACTGCATAAAACGAGTGTGAGAGCTGATAATTCATCCGTGACAGCCAACAACTAAGGGATTTACGAAATAATATTAACTTTTATTAAGAACAGGTTCACAAATACATATACAAGTACAAAGTAACCAAAGTTCAAACTAGAGTTTAGGCCCAGTCACATCAATTGGTGGTCACGCACAAGGAAAATACATGGGTACACTGGGCCTTCACATATATTCAGACACGAATGGCATTAAACAGCTCATTCTCACACATAAGCATAGATATTAGAACAGAATTAAAGTAATAACAGTTTGCCGCAGCGATTGTGCAGAGCAGAGAATTTGCTATAGTGACTCAATCAAGGTAGTTCGGCTCTGTGATCCAGAGACACTGTTCCATAATAACTAATCTCGCCCAAGGGGCCTAGCTGTGACAATGATTATAATACGAATTTCAAATAGAAGCTGCGAAAGGATTCGTGTAAAGTAAAGATATCTCCTATGTCTCACACTAGGTGCGTACTTCATCCATGAGTTTTAACGTCGCCTTAGGAATCTGAAAGGCTTCGTGTAAAGTAAAGGTGTCTCCTATGTCTCACACTAGGTGCGTACTTCATCCATGAGTTTTAACGTCGCCCTAGGAATCTGAAATGCGCATGTAGCATACCGATAAGCGTGACTCGAAGTGCTATAAAGGCGTCATGAAGACAGCGTACAGTGCCAACGTAGCTCTAGTTGCTGCATAAGAAACATTTGTAAGATAAATTGCTACGAGTTCCTTCATATGAAAGTCCAGCCATGTCAGAGTTAGAGCTTTAAGGTGCACGTGGAGCCTGTAATGACCAGCGTAGGCTGTTGAAAGTGAAGTTTGCCACTCAAGAGCTCCGGTCGCTCCGGAAGCGCTGGGTTACGTGACCAAGTGTTGCGTCTTACAGTTGAGGTAATTGCGTGGCTAAATTAGCTTAATAAAGCCTCTCTGCTGGAACTCTATTAAGTTTGAAACGTTACCTACACGCAGAAAAATAATTGTTTGCCATTAAGCAAAATTAGTTAACTCTAAACTACCTTGTCTTTTGAATTTGCGTCAAAGCACATTGTCGTTTGTGATGAACAACAGCGTCGTTTACGATTAATTATTATTGCTTAGTAGCTAAAATATTACTTCGTTAGTGATAAAAAACCGGGTGTTTATTTTATTGTAAATAATATAGTTTTCTGCGTGTATAGGCCGATAGCCATTACAATGCTCGGAAAAGTGCAAGTTTTTTCTCAATATCCCCACATCACACACGTTCGGCTGCTGAATTTCCACTAGTGGAATTGTGCGAAAGCAAAACACTAACCACAAAATAATCCCGTATAAATTTATTTTGGTGGGATCGATAGAGGAGCTCCGATTTTTTTTATGATGTTGTGATGAATAAAATGAACGCGACCTCGTATAGTACAGTTGTTACTCTTTCTCGTTTTGACTGTAACTGAATCTAGAGTGATGCCTTCAAACCCTTTCTTGCTAACCTTAAAAAAATCCTTCAACATTGCAGAGCAGATCGTTCTGTATGGGATATTTGGTAAACATGACCAGGTTGTCATTTGCCAATAGAGATTAAGGGGCTAAAAATGTAATGGTTCATTATATTAGGTGATACCTAACACGTTTATCTTTTTCTGCATGACACTCTCGGTAACACCGAGGTTACACAGTTTTATCTTCAGTAGCGAGGCAGATCAACGAAGTTCACCTAATACTAGTGCGTGCCTAACGCCACCTATAGCTGGACCTCGTCTGATAAATCATCAAGGTAATCAGGTAGTTCATATCCAAGCCACTTCGGCTCACGCTCGTGCTCGTAAAAAAAAGGCTCTCTTTCTGGAGCTCATCTGACGGTTAATCTCTCAAAAGTTGTAGAAAACGCGGCAGAATTTCGTAGTTTAACAGGCTGTTTCTAACTAACTCTTGAGAAACCATAGCCAGTCCAGTCCAGCTAGTATTTCACTGGTAAATGAAACAACTCCACGTTACGAAGGGCTTTCCTTACATCGCAGCTGATTCTATTTCGAAATAACTGCACTTGATTTTCTTACCTGCATTGCGTGGGACTCTTATATGGGATCAGACGTATTTCGTACAGCTAGAGAGCACCTTTGGTTTACAAAGAAAAATTATTATGATTGGTTTATATGGAATTTATAAATAACAGGGCATTGTGCACAATCCCCATATAGGAGCATAAATGTTTTCATATCATTTATACGTGGCATTTCACCACTTCACCCACAGCCACAACTGTATATGCTGTCGTAATACATTCGCATTTACAGTCATGTTTGCTATATAGGCTTTTCTACATCAGGTTCTGCAAAGAAGTTACTGTATCTTATTTCAAGTAAGAAAAAAATTGAAGTAACGACATTCTATAGGCATTCGAGGTTGTGTATTAAATAATATCAGTGTTGTTAGTCATTATCAGTGTCGCCGATGACAGAGGTAGCTTTGGGCAATTATACAATTTAAGTAACTCAGTGTATGAAATCTTCTATAGTCCTTGGGAAGTTGGGACTATGTTTTAAATGCATTTTTGGTAACATATCGTTCAGCGTAGGAATTGAAGATATAAGATTCAAATCAATTTGTAAATAAGGTTACTAAACGAATTTTAGTTATTACTTTTTATTAATATGAACGATAGAAGCTAACGAAAGCAGCTGCTGAGGAGCTCGTCGCTATCACAATACTGAATGTTGAATCAAATGTGGTTCACAAAACTTCAGGAATAAAAGTTGTAGTAAAACTCAGTTCTCACCTCATCTTTCTTTTTTCTATCTTCAAGGAAAAATCAGTATACCTGTAGCGTTACATTAGTTCCATGAACACTTTGTCCGTGGCTATGCGCCAGTTTTCAAAATTATTACTTCTATTATGCTCCATGCTAGCATTAAGGCTACGTGCATAAAGCTTCTTCATGCTTTGATGAGACAGCCAAACCAGCCACATCACGATTTATGGTAAACATCGTTATTATGGAAACCTGTAAATTCAAATTAATATTGCAAACTGAATTTACTTATAGTTAAAAATAACTTCGAAAGGTTCAAGATTATTAGAGCGCTCGAACACATTTAAAAAAGTTATAAGGTAAAAAAATACATACGAGGAAATGTGTATATCTCATGTTAAATTTTTAAATTTTACATTAATATAATTCGATATTAACTTAGAAAGCAAGACAATGTATAAACGTGACGTTTTCATCATGCAGCTGCGCTACTGAGAAGCTAAGTACTTTTTCCTCTCAAGAAGCTCAGAGTACTTTGTTCTTATGGCAGAACACTGACTTAATAGCTGTGATTTGGCGACCCTTGAAGGCACCATAACTTTGCAGTCTTCGAGATTAAGACTTAGTTTATATCTGAGGGATGGTCTGGGTAGTATTCAGAATGCAGCTAGCGGCCAGAGTTGAACAGTGTAGTATTTCTCCCCTCAAGACTACCATGATAGCTTTTTTTTTTGTGAAAGCACAAGTAACAAGCAGACACAATAGCCGTCCCATTAATTTGAAGTTTCACTTTTTCATTTTAATCTTCGCGCTCTCAGATATTTATTCCTCCATCATATGGGTGCTTCCAACTTCCGGGTGACACAACAAATTCCCGTAGTTAGGAATTCGGAGAGTATTTCTTTTCGTTCCCACTTTGTTTCATTTCCTGCTTTTACTGACAAGTTTTGTTCTGTTCTTCCTGTTGTTCCAGTTTTCTTGGTATAGGTACAACATGTCTCTTCCCTTCTGCTCGCTTGACAGGTTGCATCTAGGGAAGTTCAAATTCATGTGTTTCCTTATAAATTGATATTATATATTAAAACAGTTAATACACGATGAAGGACGTCCTATGAGGTATATGACCTGGTGGCATATGTTGCTCAACGTCAACTTACTTAAATGCATGCATTTATTCGCATTCTATTGGCAGCCAGACGCTAGTATATATATTGGGTCGATAGCTCGCTTCTTCAACTGAAGATACAGCAGAAAGTTTTGCTGTGTATCAGCGAAAGTGATATTTGCTAAGATACTATTAAGGGCTTACTTATGAAGAGAGAGAACACTTAATTGGGTTCAAAGTTACTAACGGTATTCGATCATTTTTCGACGTGTATACGGATCTGTATTTCCTTCTATCAACTCCGTACTACACGAGTATTACCTACATTGCGTACTGAAATTTTTACTGTCGAAGTATCCACGCGCTCTCATGCTCAAAGCAGATATTTGTGTAGAACTCTGTAGTTAGGACCTGTACTCTGCTGTCGAGACATACCCACTTATGTCCATGGCAAACGCTACCCTATAAAGACCTACCTACCCTTTACTTTCGAGGTATCCTCTGTTGTGTCCAAGCCAGATACCTACACATGAAGGTCACGTATACCTCCTACTGTTGATGCATCCGCTCTCGTGACACGATTATTTCATTTTGTGCCCAAAAGTCGTAACTATTTTGTACTACATATTTACAGTACAGCATCTCTCGTGGTGTCTGTGTGAGCCGTTGATACCTCTCTTTCGTATAGTTCAGTACAGCAGGCGTGTCTTCTTTTTGCTTACGAGCTTCGAAAGCTGCTCCTCCTCTTGGGATCACGCAGAAAACTGTGATAATGACGAACCTGTTTCCCTGTGCTCGCCGAGAGTGAAACCACAAAAACAATGGACATCTTCTCTTGCTTGGTATGCATACTTGTTGAGTGAAGAAACTCAAAGTTGGAAAGCGAAGCCCAAAAAAACGGTTCATCTTCTATAGCGTCTAGGTTTTTTTGTGTAAGCTACTATAGGAGCTTTTGAAAGTAAGAGGCCGATAAGGGTACACACACACACATACATATATAGATTATTTGTAGCTCATTGTCTGTAAAACTACTTTTTTGTGTTAAGTTGATCTGGTCACATTTCGAAGTTATCTGTTGGGCAAAATGACCACAGTTAGTGCCTTGCAGTTAAGAAGACGGTATAGTGCTGTATAGCCTGTTCCGCTATCTAATGACGAAGTATTAGTTTATTGTTAAGTCATTCACGAGCTGCTTTTGGCATTCAAAGCACAGTGTAAGTAACGATAGACATTGCCGATAGAAAGTTACTGCCCGGTTCTAAATTTAAGCATTCGACGGTGCTACTTTTCTGAGTACAGCAGTTTTTTTTTAATTTCGAGAACTTAAATCAAATTTACTTGATAAAATAATTCCAAGAATACGAGCCAGTAAATCTATAGGTACCAGTTTCTACTTATTAATGTACAGCCCATCGTGGTCGTAAGTATCGATTTTATTAATCGTTCCCTTTGTGCATATGATTACTCATCATAGTGGCCTGCATCGAGAGTAGGAAAAGAGGACTTCGAAACATTTATGTACAAATATTTTAATATATTTCTTTTTTTACACAGCAAGCGATTTGGTTTGCAGATGAACTGTTCATGTAAATATGCGGTTAAATGAATGTTACTACAGAACTGTACAAGCCTGACACCTTCGCTCCCGTTTAATTTGATAGTTTTATTTCAGCTCATGAAGTACTACTCTCCGCTAGGTGGTAGAATTTTCAGTGTGTCATATGTATCTGTCCTTCCTCACCCAGGGCTGCCAAAGCATAGGTCCCCCCCCCCACCATGTTATGGTTTTTTAAAATCCTATTGGCAGCCCTGGCAGCGGAATCTAAGGAGCGAAAATAGCTCAGTAGTGGCGTGACAAAAAGCCAGAGGAACATCACTATTTGAACCGTCCGAATGAGGCTCACTGGGATTTAACCCATTAATTGCCAAGGAAATCGCCCTTTTCGTGGGAATGACATTACCTCAACGGGACTTTTTAATAGAGACGTTGATCACTTCCGAAACAACGGTCAAGAATTGAAATGTAGAGATCGCAGAACTACCCGAAACCAGCAGTTTTCCCCGCACTTCGTAGTGCGGACTCCCGTCTGCAGTTGTTGTGCAGAGACAGTTCGTAACAGTTCATAACGGTCAAGAACTGCAATGGTTGCCTACATACTTATGCCTTTATGAAAAGCTCGGCTGTTCAGTCATTGGGAGCAAGAGGTAGACGTAAGATATATTTATAACACCTCGGCAACTTGATTTCCGCTAGTCTGCTGCAGTGCATACCTTGAAAGCATCTGCACTTGTCTGGGCGTGAGAGTAGCAGCGAGGGTGGCATTTATAATAACTGATCCGTTAGTCTCGTGAGACATCCATGCTTTCGGGGGAAGAAACTCAAAACTCCAGTGACCGGAGGAAGATCCGGCCGAGAAAAACTGGTCTCTGACGCAAGTTTTATCTTACCTCGTGGTGCCCGCGACTGCCCGCAGTCCTGCTCTTCCGCAGCAGTTTTTCTGTCCTATAAACTTTCTACCAGATTTCATATTACCGTTAGCGGACAACGCATCTTAGCGCCATGCAGGTACTGGAACTCATTATAATGTTTTTCTGATTACTTGGTAACATGAACAATTGGAGACCATTGGTGTGCACATTTGGAACTCCTAAAATTCAATATTGGCTATACAATTTCACTTAGATTAAAACTTTCGAAAATCATTCGTACCCTCGTGCTTCAGATCATCCGATAAGGAGTACCTATAAGTCCTGCAACACAGACAGTAGACGTCCATGGACAACAGTGTTTCTTTGGTAGCTGCATCTCTAACAAAATTTACGGGCGCCGTGCAAAAGCCGGATATTTTGTACGGACGTGTTGAAAGTTGAACTCTGAGCCCATCCATTACGGTGTCGACTACAGTTGGTAGATATTGGTAACAGGAACATTTTACTCTAATCTAGCCTTAAATTCTCGAAACTGTCGGAAAATCCTTGAATGCTTCAGGAGAGGTGCGCGTGATGTCTCTGACGAGTCGAATTGCATGCCACTGCGATTCTGCAGTACTTGCATGCCTGCTCTGACATCGAGAAAAACAAAAACAGGCTGTGAAAGTGTACTGTCGTGTAGAAACTAGCCACCGAAACTGAAACCTGAAGCACGTAGAGTCACGCGAACAAATGTCACGATGTTGGTACAGTTATTCAATGTTGTGAGGCCAACTGGAGGTCACCGTATACTTCAATGTTCTATTGCAAGATCAAAGGGTGAAATCCGCATCAAGAGGTGTCACTCGGAGGAAGCTCCAATTACAAAATAATTAGACCAGGTTCGCTATTCTTTCCGCAATAACTGGGTTATTGGGAAACCGAAAATATGGAGGCTATAGAAAGTGTAATAGTAATAATAATGTAAACTGAAATCTGCAACAGCGGCCGTGTACTGTTGATACACTGCAGAGTTCGACTGGCTCGAGAAAAAAAATCCGATGCAATTTTCTTTCATTTCCGGCATCGTTTGGGCGAGTAGTTATATAAATAAAGAACTATCGAGCTCACAACTGGCGAATTAACGCCGCCATGCAATGTGTGAACAAAAATACATCATTACGTTTGTAATGCAAACCCCCATTCCTTGCTCTGTTTATAGTCGGGTTTAATTTTTTTTTGACTTCCGGATAGATTGTTTTACGTCCAGTACTTTCTCTTCACTGAGCTTTGACTCAGACCTGAAAAGGCGGAACACGCCATCTCTGTTTTTTTGGTGCAGAAATTCGTGTATAATCGGGGCTGGAACCGGACGCTTGGTGACGAAGCGACTTCGAGTTTTTGTCACCCCGCTGGTTGTAATTATTTCCAATCGTAGAATATATACAACAAATTTCACTATCGATCCAATGCTTTCTTATTCATCGGAAGTCTATCCTGCTTCACAAATAACATCATCACTGCCTGCCGCATTAGATATGAAAAGGAAAAGTGACAACTATCTTGGGACAAAAATATAGACCCGCCAATTGCTTTCTGACTCTTCCCACTGCGACTTACGAGCCTGTCGACTATTTGCCTGTAACTTTTAACTTGGTACTGATGTTGTTTATGTTATGTTATGTTTGACTAGAGTTTCAGCTTTTATCATTTAGTAAATGAGAGCTGCTAATAAGTTAAACATCCCCTGAGTAAGCACATTAAGACAGGTAACTACTGTAGTTATTAGCGTCCAATTTTCAGCATAGATTCATCCCTAGTCAAATGATGACACCCACACCCGAATTCACTACACAACAGAATACACATTTTTTCAACATTGCATATCATAGTTACGGTATGATATAAATCTAGTGGTTAGTGAATAATATATTCGTATTATGCTTACAGTATACACATTACCTACGCACCTTGGGCCGAATTCACCCGTAATTTATATCAACGCTTTCGCTTAACGACTCGTCCGAATGCGTTACTGTGCCCTAGAAATGGCTGAGAAGTGTACCGTTTCCTGAGTTTAATTTCACTTCAAAGCTGAAGAGATATCCTTAGCTCGCCAAGTGACACGGATAGCGTTTTAATAACTTTCAGCGGTGTAAACTAAGTACTGCTGACAGTGACGCAACACAATGTTCGGACGAGTGGATGAGTGACAGCGTCGAGATGAATGGCGTGTGAACTCGCCCCTAAAATAATATTAACTGTAATCGGCTGCACCTGGCCTACGATAGCACAAGATATTCCTATGAATGCTGGAAAGGTAATGGAACCACAGTGTACCTGTATACCTTCGTTCATTTACATTGAAGGATTAGCTGAAATGAATTGAAATTTTTTGGTGTTCCAAATCTTTTCTAAGAAGTGGCGACAGGCTCACTTTCTGTATTCCAGAATCCTTCAATTTTTTTAGCGGGGACTCAGATGTGTGTCAGAAGATGGGAACGGCGTGTAGCCCTGCTCCAGTTCTGCATCCTGGAGATCTTCAGGCTGTGCAGGGCACAGTTACTCTCGGGCATCTTCGCGATCTTGTTTAAAAGCTTCGTACTGGAACTTGCCTATAGAGGCTCTTCTGCATGGTGGTGCAGTTTCACCTGTCTGTTGTTTAGCTTTACTTGGAGATCGTTATTATAATAATTAAGTGGAGCCTATGCAAAAGACTCTGCGGCAGTACATACTTTTCAGCCTGCATAGTGGGAAGGTTGCTTGCTGGTCCCAGTTTGAAGCAGGAAATCACAAGTCGGTTCTTTTGATGGTAGGGTACAGAATGTTTTTCATTTTCGCCTTGGTTGGATTTACTTGAGCCAGCTACACTTCACTCAACTGTTGGAGAGAATTGCATGCTACATATTTTTGACACCACGCCAGCCTTTTCTTTTTTATTTATCCTGCTTGAGTCAGCTGAGCGTAGCTTCCCCGAAAAAAAAGGTCCCTGAAATTGCTAGCTTAATTTTTGACAAAAATTGCATGTTTAAAAGATTTGTAGATTTTCATTAAGTGAAGATTTGTAGATAGTTTTGGTGGAGCGTATTATTATGGCATGGTCCCAACTCGGAGCGGTGGTGGTATTGGTATTCGTCTTTTTAAACCTGGAGTGTCTTGTCAGTCAGAGCGGCCGTTTTAATACGCAATCGAAAATTTGACTTGCGTGCCTTGAGGGAAAGTTTTTTTTATTGTTTCTCAAGTTATAATTTCCCATTCCGGAATCGAAAATGAAAGATAAAAAATTCGAAATTGTATCGCGAGGGCGCGTAATAAACTCAAATTAGGAATCATTTATTGATCATGGAATGATAGCCCCAACCGCTGAATTGTGATATACGAATGCCGATTTTATTTTCATTTTATTAAATTCTAAGTACGGTAATTACGCCCTCGAGATCGCTGTCTCCGATTTTTTGTTTTTCGGTTTCAATATCGGGATCGAAAATGTTGATTTAATGAACTAAATTTTTTTCTGCGCTATATTAATTCAAAATCTTCTATCAATGAATAGTCTCGATCGTCGAAGGAAAGGAAAACCCTGGGCTGGTGCTTGTATTTCGACATATATTTCTGCATGAAAGTTTCCACTTAGTTGTGATGTTACTGCCACTGATCATTCGTCACAGTACTCAGGACTTAAGTTTTTCTACTCGTATTTTAGCCCAAAAGCCTCGACTTTTATACCGATCGTAGTCGTAGGCCACAGGGGTAGCAGACTCGATCGAGAGAGCTGGCGAGGGCGGCCTATAATGATTAAACAAGCCCGCTGCTCGCTCCAGCTCTCTCGCAACTCCACGCTCCAATGGTTGCCTCATGCTGCAAGCCCAGGCTTCTTTGCCCGGAAGACACGAGCTTTCCTTGCCTTTTGTGAGCGCTTACCAGTGCGTTTTTCTCTCCACCTTAATTGAATTTTTAGCTTGTCCATCTTGGAGCAGTCATGGTAAAAGTGATACATCTCCACAAGCTTGCTTGTGGTGGTATAATATGCGACCTACCAAAGATTCAGTTGCTTATAAGTTAGGTTTAACAAACTCTAGCTGAAACGAACGTAGCTTAACCTGTTAACGGCTTGCGTCGACTTATGTCGATCTCCCGTTTTGTTTCTTAATGGCTTTGGATCACACTAATTATGGGTAGGAACATCTATTACATCCCAGATAATTGACTAGTATTTAAATTACAAAAAGAAAAAAAAAACCTGAACGGGTTCAAAAATGTATTTTAGAAATTTACCTAGAGATTTATGGCAATGAACCGTCCGCTAGACAAAGTCGGGCTTACTCGAAAGTGTCCGCTAACAGGTTAACCTATTTTCATCTACCCTAACCTAACACATAATGTTAGCTATGCCACTTACTACACCGAAAGCGTAACTGCCTATTTGTAATTGAAAAATAAATCATGAATGTTTCTAACGCAATAATATTTTACAATCTCGCATTCCGTGGATACACGTAACGAGATATTCTTTCTGCCCTAATTCTAAAGTTTTGAAGGTCTATAGTGTGAAGAACAGACGAGGTAGCCAGTGATGAGAGCCAGTTGGAGAATTACTCGCCGTACTGTTCCTCGCCTCTCGGCGACGGAGTACCGTACTGTACGCAGTGTAAATACGTTGCCAGCGCTGTCAGTTTTCGAACCCGGCTCCCCAGTGTCTAATGCAGAGATGCTATCACTTCGCCACCGAGACGATCAGAGCACTACAAATTAGTGAAATATTCTAAATTAGGGCAGCGTATGGTGGCCAGATTTGCTACCATAAAGTTACAACTGAACTTCTCCTCTGCACGGGGAAGACCCGACCGGCAGCTGTAAATAGCAATGCCCGGCCGGTGTGTTAGGCTCATCTGGCTACCACCAGCCCTTGCCGCAAGAAGTAGTCGGACTTCTTTTTGGCAGGACGGTGGCTTTACATGTGCGCCGATCCAGGGCAGGGCGGCTTTCACCTTCATGCTGTTTTTGTGTGGCACGAGAAAGCGCGTGGTGGGTACATGTGGGGATAACCACGTGGTGGTTTGTCCCTGGCTGAGTTACTGGAATCGGGGGCGTGAAAGAATCTGACACACTTGCGCTCCGTTCCTAAAAGCTACTTGAATCGGAATTAATAACGACGTCATGCTAATTTTGGATGAGTTTTCAGGCGTGTTGCCGCAAATAATAGTAAATAAGGTGTATTATTAATTGGTCGTGGGAACAGCCTGTAAGCGATACGTAGCCGGAGTTAATAACAAAACCATTTATCAATCGTCAACTGGAATCAATTTGTAAGTGTCTGGTAGCAGAAATTGACACTAATGTGAGTCATAACAATAGCATTCATTATAATTAGAGCCATTTGTATGATGCAGAAGCGGCAGTGTCGCTCTCTGTGTGTTCGTGCGAGGCTATAGAGGACCCTGGACCGGACCTCGCAGACAGAGTCGGTTCGAGTTCACTGCCTGTCACACTGTTGTAGTGTGAGGTTGTGCTATACTGAGGGCTGAGCGCCTCCGCTTGGAATTTAATTGAAACAACGTTAGGCTGATATTGTTTCTTTTATTTTGAATGAAACTAAAAACGGGGATTGAGTAAAGGAACGTTGCTGGATTCAATGGCCTTTTCTTTTCATGCGCTCATGGGAGCTACTGCAGGATACACACGTGGTAGTGTATCCTTAGCTGCATCGCCTGGAGTAGCTCGTTGGCAACTTGGTCAGCTGGATTATGTTGTCAGCATTAGACTGTCTGGAATGATCTCAAATTGGCTTACCCCGAAAAGCCTATGGAATGCGCTATTTCAATGAGCTCTATGAAAAGATCATTTGTAATTTGTAATAAATGTATTCTAGTTGTTCTACGCTAAGGAGTTAAGTATTTACGAAAAGCAGATCGCACTACATTTTTGTTTTGTTCAGTAAGGCTCGTAATTAAGTATTTTACTGATGCTTTTTTTTTTATCCGGCAGTTTCCTTCCCATATTGCGTGCTGCTCCTGCTCGCCTTCACGTATTCCCCGCTATCTTGACAAATTTTCTTTCGTCTACTGTTCTTTTTTCATAACAAGGGGGTTAGAATCACTATAATACTGAGATATCTAATTTTAGCATACGGTCTATTACTCAATTCAAATTGCGCACGACTTTTTAGAATAATTGAAAGCTAATTATTACGCATTCTGGAATGGAAAACCATGTTTAGCATACAGTAAAGTGGGGTAAAAATGAATTACCCACACTAGGGGTAAAAACTGGACGCCCTCTCGTGCAGTAAAAAGTCTTAGAGCATTTTTTACCCCTAATGGGGATAATTCATTTTTTATTCCACTCCACATTCGTAGAAGTAGTAGCAGTTGAGCAGATTGACAAATACTCTTCTTTTCTTTACAGACGATGCTCGCCATCAGGTGGTTGCTGATGTGGCTAGCATGCGTGACCTGCGCAAGTGGACAGCAGAACGTGAGGGAAGGATCTTCTCGGGCCATCAGCATCTCCAAGAAAGCCCACAGCAATAGCCTACCAAACCTGCCCCAAATTTCATTCTCTGAATTTTTGCAAAAAAGACTGGAACGCCAAAGCAATGGTCAGATTCACCAGAGGCACATGTTGCTAACACCTGAGGAGCTGGCACGGGATTTCAACAATTGGAATTCCGCTTCCGACGAAGATGGTGGTTCCTGGCGCCAAACATCGCCTACTACATCGACTTCCACCACCTCTACGACACCAAGACCACCCTTGGTTTCTCGGCCTGTAAAACCGCTCTCTCATGCAATTTATAGTTCATCCTTGGACGCAATGATGATCAATAAGAATATGGAGCCCGTTTCTTCGGGCTCCAGTGGGTCTCCCAGAGTTGTTCCAATTAACTGGGAAGACGAGCTTTCGGAGTGGGACCATAATCCTCGTTCGTAAGTCTCTGTTGTGTACTCGTAATCATGTAGCTGGAGCTTAATTATCTAGTATTGCAGCTCTCGTTGCTCTCTTCGCGAGCAGAGAACACCTATACGACTAACCAGAGAAAAAGAAATGATGCCTAGAACACTAACCATGGGCAAAATACACTCTATGTACATATATGTGCTTACCCAATACTTATGGGGATATATTATTGTGGTTTGTGTTTCAGGGTTATGTGTGCATTTTATAAGAATTGTCAATATGTGATTGCCTTTTGTAGTAGTTTCAGACCTACCCTGACTCTCCACTATGGTACACCTCTTCATCAATATAGTACTAGTTTTCAAAAATGTGCCCTTGAAGTGTATTTGCATATTAATCACATGAAAGAGAGAACGAGAAAAATAGTTATTTAATGCTTAACAATTGATTTTGCCCTGTTCTGAGGATTACGTACACACAGTTGGACCTTCCCTCGCTTCCAGCGCCGCAGCTGTGTTTCTTTCACTGTGTCACGTACCTATCAGCCTGTGTCCTGCTGTTAGTTTCGCGCGTCTTGGCCTTTCTTCGTAAATATGTTACAAAATCACCCTCCGGCTTACTGAAATCTCTCTGCTATTTTCATATTATCATTCCATGTACCTACTACTTACTATCACAACTCATCAATAAACCAGCTTAACACTATTTTATGATAGAATGTAACAGAATTAAGAACTGAGAACCTTCACTTTTTCGAGAGTTGATTATACGATAATAATAATAATAATTTTATTTAGAATATTCCTAAAATATTTGAACGGATTACTGGAGATACCGACAAAAGCTTTCAGACAAATAAATTTGAGTTTTTTTGGTAAGGTGTTTGAGAAATGAGTGTATTGTTGGCATAAGGAAGGGGTACTTTACGGATTGCGCGTTTGGTGCTTCATGTGAGAAAGTTAACCGGAGCAAGTGATAAAAATTATTAAATAGTTCTTGCTCATTAAACAATCACATTAGAGGTATGTTGTTTCATTGAGTTTCATGCAATAATTGTGAGGGTAACACCATTAGATTTACACAGAGTCGATGGTTGGTGATTGGAATGTTCCAAATTCTTTTTTGTTTTCTGCATCGTAGATTCGACTGTTGCTATCTACAACAGAAGTGGCAGTCGGAGAACCAATACGACAAGTGCAGCTAGTCTTGAGCCTGCAACAGGCGGCTGAGAAATGCGGTCGTAGGAATAATATTATGAAAGTTACCCTATACTCAAGGAGAAATTTTGGGGTTTTTGATGAAATTAGATGCATCAAAATTATAAGTATTTTTGGCCCAATATCGAGACACCCAAGTGCATCATCAGTGTTCTAAGTGTATCACCGTTGCATACTTTAAGAAGCTCTACTGCAGTTAAGGATAATACTCGTAATATAATCATGTAGGTATGTTCATGCATGCAGTAAATACACCTTTTTCGCCTTAATTGTAGAATTTGGAAGATCTGATAGCGAAGAAAAAGAAAAAGGAACTAAAAGCCAGTGCTGTGATAATCCGGGAGTTGAACTCAGCCGGCGAGAGATGTTTACATTCCTCAACAGCACCGAGTTCATCGCCTGTTTTCTACCCTACCAGTGCCATATCGTTAACACTCGAGAATAATTGTGGCAAAATGGAAATCTACGTTTCGTGTACCCTCTATATGAGAGATAATGAATATTGCTATCATAATAGTAAAATTCGTGAAAGTGTGTCATGGTGATGCCTATAGACTCGCATGATGCACTTGACACATTGATGATGCACCATATGGGTTTCCTCCTCACGGAACATAGCATGCGCCATAGGCCACAGTATTAGGTCATAGATTAGATAGGCGGCAGTAGACGAACCAAAAGGCCCATTCCCAAACGAACCAAAAGGCCCATTCCCAAGATAGAGGTTAGTTTAGGCTTGCCCATCCTATTCTATGGGGAGCAGCGCCTTAGAGGGACTTTGTAGGTTATTTCAGCCATTAGCTAAGCCTTCGGGATGTCTATCTTTCATTCTTACTTTCAGCTATTCTTCCTCTTCTTTTCCGACTTGCTGTTCCCATGCGGGTTGGTCCTGTGTGCAAACACCCTCGTGCATGGATTTCACGTGTCTGTCGTCATACTATTCGTCTCTTCTTTCTTCCTGAGTGATATCGCAATTGTTGTGGAAACGCAGACTTAAACTTCTAAAAATAATAATACTAATATGTTTCGGTTTTGAGACAAGCCAATGATGCATTAAAAACGGGTAAAAATTTCTGCTATTGAGGAGACGAAATTTTTATTACAATAGCATTCTGCGCGGTAACATGAAAGCCCATCTCGCTTCGTACGTGCAACAAAACTAGGAAGATTTTTTTTACTTCGTCTTAGTCCAAATAAATTATTATGACTGCAGTGTCTATTTCGATGATACACTAAAGTACGCATGAAACGCCAAATTTTGCTCTGCGTGAAACACCTATGTGCATTCAAAGTTTTCTCAGTGTTGCGTCACCTGCCCGGCAAAAGGTTACATTTCACTGATGAAATTAATTGCTTCTAACTAGGGTTACTGCGCTTGAACAACAATAATAATATTACTAGCCAAGTAGCCCCTTATTACTTGCGTCTTTATTTTTACTCTAATAATGGATTTCTTTCGTGTTCTTTTACAGAATGGGAGGTGGTCGCGGCTCCCAGTTTCGTGGCGGCGGAGGAGGTCTAGACCCGTCGTTCATGAAGAGGGACAACAGGTACCGACCGAGCAAAAGTTTTCGCCGAAGGCGTCCGTCTTTTTCTGCTCCTTCACTTCCCAAAAGCATCGAGTATTTCAATCTCAACGACGCTTCCAGAAAGAAATCCGTGGAGTGGACAATACTACCGGACAACGAACACAGGAGACCAGATTCTTCGTCTAGATATGAAGAAATAGATAGCGGGGAAAAGTATTCGTATGGAGCCGACCCCTCGTCACGAGAGTCTTCTGCGATATCCCGCCCGTCCCATGACTTCGGTTCCATTCCTCCTGGAAGAAGACTTACGGGCGGTATTCTTCGGCACGCGTCCCCAGAACTTAGGTGGGAGGACGGTTCACTCGTTGATGTCAATTCTCTCAAATACCAGAAACTTGCGGTGGGATTGAATAACGGCTTATCCAACAAAGGCTCCGACAGTCTGAAGAATATGCCGTTTCTAGGCTCGGTAGAATACGCTAGCGTTGAGTACGGAACAGGCGTAAGCCATAAAGACTATAAAGATCCAACGCGAGGTGTGGATCATACGCCCGACAAGCCAACAGTCCACCATCCATCTTTAGGAAAATATTCGCGCGAAGTAAATCCATTAAACCTGGACTATACGACTGCTCAGAGAGAGAACAGTGGTGAAAACGAACGAATTCCTTGGGAAGTGCATACATCTCACAATGATAAACATGCGCCACCATCGAAAGAGAAACAGTCCTTTGAATATATAGATAAATTCTCGAGTAATGAAGAAAAAGATGTATACCTGCACTATATAGAGCCAAATGTATATGAAGTTCGTGAAAAAGGGGAAAAGAGCAAAGAAAGTCATGACGTGCCAAAGTCCTCTTCCAAAGAACAAGACCCGTACGGGTATCGACACAAATTCCTGAGTAATGAATACAAAGATGTACTGAAGCATTTCACAAAACCTTCTTTGGAGAAAATTCACGCTAGTGATGAAGTTAAAGACAGTGCTTCCAGTGAGAAACGATTACATGACATAAAGTTCCACATTATCGGCAGTGATGATAAAGACGAGCTGAAGTTTGACATAAAAGATGATTTTGATCGCGAGCTTCCTGATCGATCCCGTGAAAGTAGCCGGCATCGCGGGTACAGCGAGGAACGTCGATCCCACGACAAAGGTCACGAAAGCAAAGAAGCAAGTAACGAGGGTAGGTACCTCAAGGATCACTACCCTTCCAGCAGTCCGCCTTCCAAAGAGCTATACAAAAACCATAAGTACACTCCTTCTTCGGAGGGTGACAAACGTGATGAGAAGAGGTACAGGACTATTGAAAAGACCTATTATGACATCAGAGCTGATCGGGAGAATAGAAGAAAGACTTCCAAAAGTAAAGAGCATGACTCCAAAGACGTAAGTAAGTTCCGAGGCACTGATGACCATAAGGATGAGCGAGCTCATCACGAGCACTACCCAAAGTCTTATGAAGTGCTGAAACCTCACCGGCCTCCTCAACCTGAGAGCAAAGAAGCCAAACTTAGGCCGGCCTCGCGCTACGAAAGTCGGGAGATTTTGCACGAAGAAATTTCATCTCTGGTGAGTGAGTTTAAAAAACATATTCCAAATTATCAAGCAAAACTGTGTATCATTTTTGATTTTTTTTTAACGTCATCACAAGTGTTGTTGCATAGGCACTGTAAATTCTGTGTCGTTTTTTATTTGTGCGTACAGAAAACGTAGAAGATGCACCCACACTTACTACTACTACTACTACTGCATACGAACATACGTATTTTTTAAGCCAATTAAATCTTATAATTTTCGATCTTTTCAGTTATCAAAGGAGCTACCATGCAACTAACTAGCGTTTATAATCTTTTGGTATAATTTAAATTCCATATAAAGAGAATTGTTGGCCGTAGTATCTGTAGGATATTTTCTGTGAGTTTTTTTTCTTCGGTAAACAATTTCTTCAGCTCTACTTGTGCACCTTATCTGCAGACTACAGAAGCACAGTGCAGCTACAGGAAGCAGTTGGTGTATCGTGCCGTGTGCGTGCCCAGTTACTACGACTGGCAATTATGATTTATTGTTTCACTTTTTTAAGAAACGCCTTGCAGCTACCAGAATCATTTATTGCAATAATACTTACATTCTTCCAGGACGCCCTGTGCAACTTTCTGGTACAAAAAATTTACTATGGTATTCCTTTAGAATATGCATGCAACTATAAGAATGAATTATTCATAAACGCTTTACTCCAGGTTGCCAAGTGCTACTACGAGATGAATAATGAAAAATTAGAGTCGTCCATGACGCACTGTGCAACTACCAGTTGCCACAATTACTAATAGTTCTGTGTCTTTCAGGAGAGACCGTACTACAATTCAAAACCTTCCTCTGAAATTATTGACACGCCTCGCTCATCAAACAAAGGCATATCATCTGAAAATAAAGTAATCGACGAACTGAGCGTCCACCACATGGCAGGACCTCCCTACCATGACTCCATCCCTGTGGACGTGGTGAAAACGCTGCGTAAACAGGAGGGACCGGCTGTTGTCACACGAGTTAAGGCCAACAGCCCTGAGGTAAGTGGCGGTGCACCTCACTGCAATGGTTCAAACTTGTGATTCTAGTAGAAAAGTGTCGTCAGCGTGGCACCTGGTGACGTAAAAGTAACGAGTATTTGCAGTTGCACCATCTGCTAGTCAATTCAACGTCATATCGACGTCACCACTGCCAGCGACAGCACTCATTTTGGCTCTGATTGTAGCTAGGAAGGCTGAAACTAGGATATTAACTAGTAATGATAACAATACGATTGATAATACCGCTTACTGGTCATACTTATTCATCTTCGTACTAGGCTAGAATGCAGCACAGGAGAGGTATCAGCATGGCTATTTGGGGAACCATATATACATGAATGATCCGCAAGTACCACTGCGACTGTCGAGTCCACTATATAGCATCAATTTACGGTCATTCTTTTTCTTCGCATGCCTGTCTCTATAGTTCTCCAGCTGTATTCACTCCCAATCCCTGTATGTATATCATAAGAGAATTTATTCTATAACCTCTGAAATAGTGAACCTGTAATACTGGAAAAATGGTCACCGATTTGGAATAGTTTTATCGAGTTATGCTCAGCTTATTAGCTTCAACTTGTGCTGAACATTAGTCATGGGCTTTTCTTTCGCTACTCTGATCAAGTTTGACGCTCTGATGCCGAGCCGACTATTCTTGAGATGTCCTAAAACTCGATCCTGAGTAGTAAAACCGCCCTCATGGCTAAAGTTGCGGATAAGGTAATGCTAAGGAGATTAGCTTATCTTAATGGAACTGCTGCAATCAGTGACATCTTAATATGTAAGTCAAAACTGTTGTTCGGAAGTCCTATTCAGCTTGTGTTATTGCCGTATCCAGTGCAAGCACAGCTTGAAGTTGCGATGATAGTAATAGCATGGAAACTCCAGCTAATATGCAATAAAGCAATTGTAGAATTTTCTATGACATTTTTGTGCATGCTTTTGCATAGACTTAGAACCAGTACTGATTTTTTTTTACTATTAACGACCTCTGAAGTTATTCTGGGTACTCTCTATAGAGAAAATTATCTTTACATTATGTAAAGAAAGGATCCATTATGGTGTAAAATTTATTTACCTTAGAGAATGTAGAACGCTGTAGAGTACTTTTAACAACTTGCCATTTTCCTGCAGGCATTAAGTTCTTATGAAATCCTAATGGATGACTTTATCGACGACAACTCGGGCTTTTCTTTTGAGCAAAAGCGAAAGCCGCATGAAAAGGATGACAACGTCATTATCTTCACCAACCCTTCACAAGAAAAGCACGTTACTCGCAAGCATTTTAAAAGCAAGTCCAGGCCTAGGAAGAAAGGGGGCGCTTCCGATAATAAAGACTTCGGTGAAGTAGTAGAAATTAAGCCGTACAATATTGGTTATACTCCGCCCAAAATAAAGCAAGACATATTCGATGAAGTTGTCTACGACTTCAATGACGATGACTTTTTCCACGATGTGGACGCAAAGAAGACTAAATTCAATTTCAGCCCCGACTCGAAAAAATCGAAATTCAATTTTAGTCCAGAAAAAGAAATAGACTCTGGAACTTTCGAATTTGACGATAATTTTGGACGACCGCCAAAATTTGACTTTCACCTGAGCCAGGAAGATGATTTCCATCACCCACCCTTCCCAGATGAAAAAGAAGAAGATCTAATATACTACAATGGATCTGATGAGTACGACGATTTCGAGAAGGATTCTACTCCTCGCAGTTACAATACCAAAAGCAGAAGAAGGAACTTTAGGAGAAATACAGACCGCCGCCAAAACAAACGCCGAAGAAGAAGATTCCAAAATCGCCCTCTTCCAGGACCCAACAGGCCATCGCCGTTCCCCAACCGACCAGCACCTGTACCTCCTCCACCAATACCACCACGGGTGACACCCATTGAGCCAGAGCCTATTCATAAGTTAGATGGACTAGAGATCTACAGAGTTCCCACTTCGACTAGGAACAAGGATTTAATTGCAATCAAAATCAATAATAAAAAGCCAGCTGGTGAAGCTCCTACTGCGGTACCCACGGGGAGTCGGCGAATTCCTCCTCTTGGACCAAGAGCTCCCAGTCCGCAGGCAGGCCGTGACCGAAGGCCGGGAGGCAGGCGACCTTCGCGAGGACGTAGGGTAAGTCTACTCCCGATAGCTTTTGTTATCTCAGTAGCGAAGTGGATCTCCTAATAGAAAACTTTTCGATGATGGCGCAGCAAACTAGGCTAGTTTTATTATTGACCGTATAACATGTTTAAACACCGTATATCGCAACAGCTTCAAAAACTGAAAAGAAGCGACTATCGAGCGCTCGAAAAATCGAGATTTCTCACTTGTTGTAATTTTTTGACGAATCGTCCACGATAATCTGAGATCAGGATATGTTTACGAGGTAAACTAGGGGCGTCCTCGATTGGGTACGAGATTAAGCCTTCGAGATGTGATTTGTCTAGAATTAGGGACGGGCGGGTTAGCTCCACCCTTATGAGTAGGACCTCAGATATTACTCCTTCATTGATTTCCCTCGAAATTTCCTAATAAAAAATTTTACTTTATAAAATAGGGTGTTCCGTCATGGCAAGCGTACAATATCTGAGTTGCTTGTAGCTTGCAATGTGATTCAATGTTGTGAAGTCAGAATGCCTGGCTGGAGTTCCAGACATGTCAATCCGTAAGTGCTTGACTTCGTTACCTCAATTGATGGAGCCTTTGGAATACAATAATTACCTTATTCCACTTCAGACAGTATCACTACTAGTAAATAGCTATGACTCTGACGAACGTCAGGACTGAAACTCATACTTACTTGCAGGCAAGACAACAAGTGACAGACTATGACTACTACTACAACAACGACAACGTGCGACGTAATGCTAACAGCGACCGACCAGCCAGAGGCAACTATCAACGCAATACCAATGACTACCTTGACGACTATCACAACTATTTCAACTCAGATGATGGCAAACTTGAGCGAAGACCTGACAGAAATCCTAGAAACTATCGTGGAGGCCACAGAGACCCCCGTGACTGGGACTATTATGACGACTATCATAACAGCAGAGATGACCACTCGACCGGACGAAGTCGACATCCTCCCGTAGGTCCTGTGGGGCCTGCTTGGGATCTCGGTGGACTGCTAAGTTTGAGTTTCCCAAGTGAGTTTCTTAGTAACCATTTTGGGACCAATGCCTCCTGAGAGTTCACGTCTAAACTTTGCTGCGCTGGCTGATCTGAATTGTGCAGCCTACTGCAGACGATAGTCTTGTGTCCAGTGTTTTCACTTCACCGCGTTTGAATATTTCATACTATCCTTGCTAACCCGACTGTGTCTTCCAAAGGTTTCGATAAAATGTTTACCGTCGTATTCTCTGGCTTAGCAAGGGTCACTAACGCATGTATTGTGTTTTCAAATTTTTAGCGAAAGTCGTCTCAGAAAGTAGTGCCTTTTTGTTTTTTACACAGATACAGCAACGCACACGAACACTGTGAAGTGAAAACACAGGGCAAAAGACGCCCCGACACGGAAAACCTGATTACTTTTACCTTAACGCCATCATAATCTGGCTAGCTGTACTGTTTCGCTACGAGGCTTCTTCATCCTACAGTACTTGTTATAGGACAGTGATGACCATTGGGGGTGCATATCAATGAGTAAGTACGCTTCTCATGTTGGCTCACGTACTGACACAAAAGGCCGTGTTCACACGTCTCTCATCGTTACGCGTTCAATCACGAAAATGAACACGAGCTGCGCGTCAACTTCTTTTGTCGCTGTCCACACCTAGACGCAACCTTTATTCAAATGGACGACATGCATTCAGTTATGATATAGTTTCTTTACATTTTCGCTTATATTTCGAGTCGGTTTGAAGTCACATGCATATCCCATAATCTTATAGCCTGATTTTGAAAGGAACAGCCTATTTTTAAACTATTTTTTTAGCCTGATAAACCGATAAAAGTGAAACCAGCACTCAGCAATCTGCTTTCTTGTCGAATCAAAGATGGCGTCTGTGTTCTTAGTACAACATTTTCAGCTTAACTAGTTTTCTTGTGTTGAACGGGAATACAGTGGTTCTGATAGCTAAAGTGAGGGTATAAAGGCATTTTTGTCGACGTTCATGATTTGAAAGCGCTATAGGCTTAGAGGATTATTTCAGTATGTATAGGTTCTGTTTGCTGAACTTGAATGACGCGGCTCGTTCAGAAAACGGACGTGCTTTACCCTTCAGCCTCCCGCATTTGCTGTAGCTGCTTCCATCATATGAACGCACCGCGTCCATTAGTTTGACTGAATGCGTTACGATGAGGGACGTGTGAACACGGCCTTACGATGGGGGACGTGTGAACAAGGCCTAACTGCTTCACTGTGTTTGAAACTTCTATGGACATATTTGATGGCTTCTATCGCATTGGAAATGCAGATTTACAGCTTTGTATTGATACAATAGGGAAATGTATTTTTTTTATTGAATTATTACATAAAGTTGTGTAATTAATAACTTAATTACACTTGCGAGCATAATTAAGGGACAGCAATAAAAAATTTCATATCTCAAAAACTGTAAAAGGTTCAACGCTGAAATTTTAACACAAAAGAGGTATTGGGATACCTGATAACATACTAAGAATTTATTACGATCCGAAGGATAGGAAAAAAGTTATGTATATTTAACTTATAATTACGAATTTAGTGTGAGCAGAATTAAGGGACACTTTTCAAATATTGTAATTTAAATCTTCAGTAACCCCATTTTCTTGCGTTTCCGAAGAAGAAGAAGAAG
>LQNS02278125.1:15100445-15111710 GCA_001587735.2 Parhyale hawaiensis | reverse complement strand
CCATTTCCTGAAAATTCGCACGTCGATAGTCTGGCAGCTTGAGATGACTCGCATTAGTGGTGAATTCATTGCCAGTTTTGAGCGTAAATTCAATCATGTTGTGATCATGTGAAGTAATACGGTCAAGTTCTGTTTTTTTTTTTTTGGTTCATCAATAAAGAGAAATAAAGAAGAAGGAAAAGTTAAAAATAGTGTACGAAGCAACGATATATTTATTTCAATTAGCTAGTGTCTGTGGAATGGTATTCGTGCCCTGATAATATTATTCATTACAATAAGCAGAGCATATTGGGTCTACCGTCTTCATCAATGGCATACTACACTTGCGTAAAATACGACACATGGAATATGAGAAGAATTTTTCTCACTGATGTTATATTGAATGTAAATCCCCTTTTTCTGCTACAATTACTATTAATGAGAAGAACACACGAAGGACATACAGTATGCTGAAAGTTGAAGAAACTTGCAATCTATGCACAAAGGTGTTACCACTCTAAAGCTAAGCGCATATAGGCCTATACAGCAAGTGAAGAAAAAAAAAATACGAAGAAACCGTAGATGGTCTGAAAAGGAAGGAAGCCCAGGGGCGCACGAAAAAGGCCTAGATGTATCTAAAAAAAAAAAAAAATACTTTATTATCTACAAATTGTGTTTCCACCTCAAAATGCCAAGTGAAGACCACTGTATTGCTTCAGATTAAGATACATGTCAGATCAACGATGCAACAGTGAGCGAATTCTAACTAACTCTAAAAGCTGAAAATTTCAGCGGAAGCCAATACAAAATGGACACATTTCTCAAATATGCAGCACTTTTTATCATATAAACGAAGGAGTTTCTTGGGTGGCGGCACAAGACATAACTATGGTGTACTGCTCAAGCAAAAACGTAAACTTGAGGGTATTTTTCAAATGACAGAAATGACTACTGTCATTCAAAGGAAATCGGACACGCAATTTAATTAAAGTCTAAACAGAAAAAATTAATACTTGCCACTAACAAAAGCTTTCCCTGGATCTCGAGGGGAAACATTGTAATGTGATAGTCTTTCAAAGCACAGACGCTCGAAATTTTGCAAAAAACGTTCCGAGTAACGTCTTCGCTTTTCTCGGACCCAAATATAATTTTCAGCTCATTTCAGGGTAGGGTAATCTTTCCTTCGAAGGTATATCTTTACTCTTGATCGCCACTTTCTAAACTACCTAACTACCCTATTTATCCTTTTTATCCGACTCTTGACTGAGTGCCAGACTAGGAGTGACTGGCGCTTCCGTCTTCGTGCCGCTTTGCTCGTCCTTTTCGGACTTAGATTCATCATTCGAGTTTTTGGT
Organism: Parhyale hawaiensis; assembly: GCA_001587735.2. Classification (NCBI taxonomy): domain Eukaryota; kingdom Metazoa; phylum Arthropoda; class Malacostraca; order Amphipoda; family Hyalidae; genus Parhyale; species Parhyale hawaiensis. The sequence goes on along the minus strand of LQNS02278125.1, from coordinate 15,110,376 downwards.
TTCATTCTTTCTGTCATCTAGAAGGCGCTTCCCTTCCTTCGCTTCGACTGAAAGGTCTTTTTCACTTTTTGATTTGTCACCCGCCTCGAAGGTTTTGCTTTGTGGTTTAATTATCACTCCTTGAGATTTTTCTTGCGTCTTCGATGAACTTTCAGCAGGCGCGGAATCCACTTTTTCACTTTTACCTTCGAGCTTCTTCAAAATTCCTTTTGGTTTCTCCGTAGCCTCAGAAGCATTAAGTTTGTTCCCGTCCATACCTCTCTCGGATCTTGCTACATTCTCGGAGGAAGAGCTCTGCTTCTCTGCTTGTTGACTTTGGTTTGTACTTTTTGATTTATCAAGATCCTTGTCGGCCTTCACCTCTTTTTCATCGTCCTTTTTGTTGCTCTGTTCAGCAGCGTCATTCCCCATTTTCGTTTCAGCATTTACTTTCTCCATATTGCCCTGTTTCGCAGCATCTCCGTCCATGTTCTTCGCTTCCTCCTTGATTTCTTTCTTCGCAGAAGTCATCTTTGCGGCCTCGTCATCTAACTGCTCTGCTGTTGTGCTCTCGATATTTGCGTTAGTTTGATCTCCAAATTCCTTACGTTTTACCCTTTCTTGCGTTTCCGAACTTTTCTCGTGCTTGGTTATTTCTTTCGACGGACCTTCATCGGTTTGGCTCGTCTTGGGATGGTCTTCAACTTTAACTTGATTAGAGCTGTCACCTGCTGCTTCATCCGTTGATGAAATTTTCTGCGAAGTGACGTCAACAGGAGCAGTAGTGCTATCGGCGGCTTGCGAATCAGAACTGGTCGAGGCCTTGTCAGGGTCACTCTGGTCGGCTTCACTTTCATCGTGAGAAGATGCTGATTTTTCAGAGAAATACTCCACGGAATCGACTACAAAAGTTGAGTCGCTGTCAAAGTCGTCAGGAGAACAATAGAGACCAAACGTATAAGCGACAAGGAGAACGATGATAATCACTGCCATCAACACCATAGCCAAAACTGTAAGAAAGAAATCATATCTACTATCGTCAAGTGTCAACTTGCGTGCATAAAAAATAATACGAAATTTCTGACATTAGTATATTGAGTAATTTAAGCCTTCGTTTCTACGAAGGTGATCTCACAGAAGAAAGAAGAAGGGACAAATAGCATGTCGATAGAAACTTTGAAGCCATGCAAGAGGGTGTTCCCACACAGGATCAAAGCGCATGGAAACAAACAACAAAGTCGGGAAAGAAGAGGAAGTACACAGGAAAGTAGAATCAGAAGGAGTATGAAAGCGGAGGGAAGTAAAGTGGGTACGTCAGTCAGACGTGCAAAGGCTTAGCTAATGTCTGGGGAAAGCTACACCATCTCCCTGGGGTTGCTGCTCTCCAACACAGGATGAGTGAACCTTAAGTAGGGTTTACACGCCACGATAAATTGTAGCGATTTATTGGACACAGAGATAGTAGCAATTTATTGGATGGGACACAGAGATAGTAAGGATTTATTGGATGATTGGAAAAGTGTATACGCGCAACGATTTTTTATCCAACATTTTTCGTTTTGATCAACCGTCATGGAGAAAACATTGTGGTGGGCAGCATTTGGGATGTGTATTGTGAGAGAAAGATTTTGACAATTCATTGGACTCCTGTTTGCATGTTCAAACTTTTAACGATTCATATAAATTGGAGCCTGCTGGTACCAATCATGCAATCCAATTCCAACTCCAGTAAATCGCTACGATCTTCTGTATACCCCAATGATAAATTGTTATGACCTGTTCATGACGATAAATCGCTACAATTTATCGGAGCGTGTAAACCCTGCTTAACTAACCTAGCCCTATGGCCCATTCTATGCTCCTGAGGTTTATCGAATATAAAACAGAGCACCAAGTGTAAAGAGATGTCAATAGTATACTCCATCTATTTGAAATAATAGTTGAACAACCAAAAGGTTCATACGGAATTTAGTATTCTCGGTCAAATTACCGGCAGTTTACATTTTTGGGTTGCTTATCCTGAATTATTGATGTCAGTTTATTCAAGCGAGAATAATAATCTCTTATACGCAAACCAAATCTGACTTTCTTCACAAAACTAACAAAAACTAAGAAGATATGAGTGGTAAAATTAATGAAAATGCAAGACAGAAATACCAAGAAGATGACCAGACAAATTATTATATTGAACAGATGAAGACTCCGTCTCCACAACGAAGACTATCTAACAGAGGAAGAAATAATTAAGCAACACAGTATGACAGTAGAAATGTATAACCAATGACGGTGTTCCTACACAGGATCAACGGCTTGGAAACAGCAAGTCGAGAATGAAGATGAAAAATAAAACACTGCATAGGATCAGTTGAAAGAAGTTAAGTGGACACGAAGGAAAGACATTATTATTATTAATATTATTAAATCACACCAGACTGGCGACGTAGGAACTGAGAAACTCCATTAAGTTAACAAACCCACACGCAACCAGCCCAGCGGGTGGAGAAAACAAAAGAATTAAAAAAAGAAGATCCGAGATCACAGAATAGCTCTGTGTACTGATCGTTTAAAGCTGCCAACACCAGCAAAGACAGAGCCATCAAGACCATTCCAAACATCCACACACGATGGAAAAAACGAACGGGAATACTGGCCCGTATGACATCGTAACGGTTCCAAGGCAAACTCATGAAGAGCACCAGTCCGCCGAGTATACCTCACCNGTTATAGATTTTATACAAAAAACAGACCCCACCAACTCTGCGACGATGCGCCAGATCACAGGGCATAACACCACCCAGCATGAACGCACATCGACGAACCACTTTGTCAAGCCTAATTGAGACTAGCTTCAGGGCAAGACCCCCCCCCCCCCAAGAGGTGCTACTTCCCATTACATAGGATGGGCGACGGTGACAATGATGATCACATTATCATTATATTCTCGGTTTTACCACCGCACCCACGTCATATGACGTGATCCAAGCAGTGAGACTCGGGTCATTATGTCACATTATTATTTCAATGTTTTATTCTCAGCATTCCTGCCGGAAGGTCACAGTTGGCCGAATGCGCTACTACTGGCAAGAACAAGAAAAAAAGTGCAAAGAACAGAAGACACTCGAGTGGGTGCTCCTCTTAGGGCCCTCCACACGAGAAAGAGTAGAGGAGTCCTTTGGACTAGGTCAGGTATTTAGATCGGCAGCCCACCTCGCGGAACAGAAAGAGGAATATTAAGAGCCTACACAACCTAACCAAACTATCCTCCTTAGCACGAACTGCGGCCAGCTATAACATCCCCTGCGGAGAAAGCACCAGAGACAACCCTTGGGTGTGTGAGACCCATATAATTCGAGGGCTCAGAGCCACAAGTGGTTATGTCCATTTTTGGCGAAATTGGATTTTACTCCCCAAATGGGTGCTTATGAGCTATATTTTTAGTGTCACAAGTGTCTATGCTATATGTCTTCATGCCAAATCTCTTCTTGATGAACAGATATAGCATAAACACTCGTGATACTAAAAATACAGCTCACAATCAAACACTTTATGAGTAAACCCCGATTTCGCCAAAAATGGACATAACCACTTCTGGCTCTAAGCCCTGGAATTAGGTAATGTGGCAGGGGAAGGACCGGCCAGAATATGATCGAATTGACTTGTTGCAAGCACTGCTGAAGATAACGAAAAATTGTAGCCTAAAGCAGAGTTTACCATTCGAGGTGCATATAAACCTACGTACGGACACCCTGTTTGTTCGCGCACATGCAGACCTCCGACTGGTTTATGACGTTTGAAACTTCTATAACAATATTTTATTACAATAACCGCATTGGTGATACGAATTATCAATCTTATCAAAGTTCAGAGTCTTCAGCACACTTCTTCCCTCGCGCAGATGACACGCGATAAAAATTAGCTAATTAGTAAGCGCTGAAGCTTCACTAAATATAATTTCCAATGTATATCCAGAATAAACAGATATAATTTCGGTAGAACAAAATTTTCGCGTCCAAGAGAAAAAAAGCTTCGTTAAAGAAGACAGCAAATTTGAATAAAGAATTACTACATCTAGTACTACGGGAATATCGCTTCCTCTGCGGTTCGTTGATTATCTACTGAATGCGTACACAGAACATCATGAACAGAAAGAAAATATAATTTCGGCGTAGAGAAAAAGTATTGAATATCATACTCCACGGGGACAGTAAGAGTTTACTGGAAGAGCAAGAACTGCATTCAGTGTTAATAACGATAAGTATTTCCAATTTTGCCATCTTCTGCAACCTGGTCATCAATCTCCATGGAAACAACTTTATTACAAAATTTGCCACTTGTGCGGACGCAAATAAATACACGAAGAGTTTTATTATATAATTTACATTTTTATCAAATAATGATTTTTGTTTATCAAAAGTATACGACCGTGGTAATAAATGTTTCGTTCTGGGATTATTCCCGGCGCTTCGGATCAGTTACAGGCTTGCACCGATAGTGCAAATTAGCAGTCACTATGCCCAAAGCAAGAACTCTCCGAATTAGAACATGGCTGAATTTTTAAACTGCATATGCAAGAATTGTCTCACCGTGCAATCGCAGTTGAGAATCACCGCCGTTGAACGGTGATTTGCAACCTCTCAAAGGACCCTGAGACCTTTAGAACGGCAAAATCTAGTTGTAGATCGACAAAAATTTCCCTGCATTGAATAGGAGAATTAAACTGGTTGTTTCTCAGGACAGAGGACGGTCTTCCAGGCAAAACAAGGCACACAGGTGTAGATTGCAGTTCAATAACTATCAGGCAGCACTTACGGCCAAAGGGTATGAAGAACAGAAAGCATCTGAAACATGGTTTCCTTTTCTTAAAGTGGCCCGTTTACAGTTTGCTCTAAAACAGCAAACATGAGACATTGAAAAGTGGTTTAAAACTCTGTTTCCTAACGAAAAAAGTTCAAGCTGGACGGCCCGGATGGTTTCGAACGGTACCGGCATGACAGATACCTCCTGAAATGTTTTTCAAACGTCACGGCGGTGAAGGCTCCGTTATGGTGTGAAAGGTGCCTCTTCCTACAGGGAAGCAATGAAGCTTCAGGATGTGTAGGGTGACGGTGGGTCGTAAAACAGCTGCTGGTTATGTTGGCATATTCCAATGATCAGCTTTGTCGACGGAGCGCCCTCGTTCGCGTGGTAATGAATAATTTTCCAGCAGGATAATGCAGCAGTCCACACTGCCCGCCAAACTATGAATTTCTTTCACGAATATGAGGGTCCCTGTTTAACGACATCCAGCATATTCGTGAGACTTAAAACTAATAGAAAATCTTTGAGGACGGATAGAGAGGAATGTTTATGGAAATAGTAAACAACTTGCGACGGTAAACAGACTTCGTGATTTCTTCTTTAGGAGCTTGGACAACATTCCTCCAACCCTCATTTCTAGTATACCACCAAAACTTTTTTGAGGTTAAAAACAATGGAGGCAGTACTCATTACTAAGTTCAAACTTTTCTCCCCTCAACGTCCTTGTGGAAAAGTTACCGACAATTTCTTTTAGTGGTCTTATAACTTTGATCGATGGAAAAATTCAATACATGACAAAAATGTTCGTTTCATAATAAATTGTTAAATCAGGTTTTTTCATCATTATACCCACAGTGGCGGCGGACGTTGCGTGTTGGACAGTTGTGCTGAAGGTGCCTAGAACGATTCATGAGCCGCGGTCTTGGTCAAGGCACTCAGCGTGCTGAATCAGTATATTTGCTTCTGCGCATAGCTACTGTGGCTGTGGAGTACCTACCTTAGGTCACGTGCACACCAAAAGCCGTTTAGCCAGAAGCTGGCAGGCAGGCAAACAGTTTTAGAGATGCACGGAATGCCTTGAAGTGGACACACCGAACAGCGGCAGCGGCCTGCTCAACTGGCGTTGTTCGGTATGCACGCTCTAATGCATTCCGTACTTCTCAAAAACTGCTTACCAGCCTACCAGCTTCTCGCTGAACTGCTTTTAGCGAGCCAGCGCCCTTAGGGTAGGGGGTGGATGGTCGTTCAACTTCCGCTTCGGCGCCATAGTTCTTAGCGACCAGTTGTCGGCTACAGCTGCACTTACTCCTCTGGGACCAATCTACATACAAAAAATTATCCAGATACAGTATCTAGATACTGCCCAGCTCTGATCATGTGTGAGAAAAACATCGGATCGCGGATCAAGAAATGAGCTTCAGTAGGGACTGCATCGGCGAGAAATTATAGTGTAAGCAGTCCATCGACGGTTACAGTGAGAAGTGATCAATTATGAACAGTTCAAGTACTGGCAGATTGAGAAATGGGAAAGTGCAGTGGCAAGAAATGAAATTGCGAGCAAAGTTATCGGCTTTTTAGGTAAAATATATATATTTAGTTATTTATATATGCACTGTTGTTACGGCGGAAATGATCAAATGCCAATGATTCAGAGTTTATTGAAACAAGAAATGGTTTAGTGTGAATAATTCACCGGCTGTTTCGGAAAGAAATTAATCAGTTGTGTATTGTTTTATCGTCTTTGACAGCTTTAAATAATCGTCTGTTCATTTATTGTTTGGTCAGGATTAGTTTATCGACTCTGGGAGAAAGAATTGAAATTTTGAGAAACGCATGGGCAAGGAATGATCAAGGGGCGCCTAAAGATTTACGAATTCTAAGATTGTGTGTGATTGATTTTTAAGGAAGAAAATTATTATTTCCTAGCTGTAATTCATCGTAGTTAAAGCAGTAAAATATTTAGACAGTGAATAATTTACTTGCAGCTAGCGAATAACAGCAACAATAGATTCATTTTCTAATGAAGATTCATTTGATAATTAAAGAACAATTAGCATATCACAAAAAATATAGTAGACTTCATGAGCATTAGCCTGCTGTAGGTTTGTGTGCCCGTATTTATCGAGAAGTTCAATGAGGAATAATGTTTTATCGGGTGTTGCTAAATGCAAAATCTCAATTATCCTGTTAAACTGTATTACTCTTAATAAGACACAGATCGAACATGATTGATCGTAAAAGTTGTCGGCATTTCAGAAACGTAACCTGATCGCTTAATGTTCAAGACAATTCAGCTTAAAGGCATCACAAGGAATAATACTCGGCACTCGTCTAATTATATGAATATTTAGTTATATTACGCGTATTGCCATATGTTCTTCAACATTTCTGTAATTAGAGGAATGAGTTATGCCTGATCATATACCTCAGTACCTCACGGAGGGGGGGGGGGAGGAGAAAGAAACATCTTGCGCACAGAGCTGTGTTGAGGTTTTCATAGGCCAGATGATGTCACCTCCTTACCTCCGGCTGGCTGCATCATCCCCTGCAGAAAACGTACTCAGGACAGACCTTCGGTTCGTGAGGCACTCATGTATCGTGGCGGAAAGGGGCCGCCAGAATATATCACCCATGGCTCATATAAGTAGTAGTAAGCATCCTCTTCAATACAAACACTTGTAAACAATAGACGTTCAGACAGGTTCGTACAGTAAAGGAAGGCGTACAATAATTAAAAAGGTCTTACCCAAGTGGACACGACTGCTGACCCCTCCCCCCACATCATCGATACCGTATGTTAGCTTCCTTATTAGGAAAAGGTGACACAGAAGTTACGTAGGTAGGAACAAACCTATTATATATAGGTAATTAAACCAACCTAGATCGCGGGATCGCCGCTTCAGGTGGGGGCCGTCATCACTCTCCTGCGCCTCGGTGGTGTCTTCATCGAAATATCCACCGGCAATTACGTCAAGCAGGAGGTCAGACAAAGCGTCTGTCAAAAGGAAAAAAAAAAATAATGAAAAGCGCGTGAGTGAATATGTTCTTTTAGCCGACTGAAATACAGGGATAACAAAAAGGGACGAATAGAAAGTAAAAAAAAAAAAAAAATATTGAACCTGGCACGAGGGTGTTCACATACAGAATCAACGCACCATATAGGAAGAGCAAGTCGAAAAAAAATAAGAAAAGAACGAATGATCATGGCACTAGGAGAATGGAAGTGGAAGGAAGGGAAGTGGCGACGAACGACAGTCGTCCCAAAAACCGAACTAAGGCAACCACTGCGTTCCTCCGAGGGCGTTACTCCTACAACAGGGTTGGAGGATGACAAAGGCGACCATTTCATCAACAATTGTCATTAGGTACAACAGAAAAGTCAGTGGGAAACTTGATGCCAGAACCAGGGTGATTTCAATGGGATAACTCTTTGCAAGCGGAGTTTCCTGCCAACTGTCAGTAATCTACCATTCGAGGAACCATTAGGGCGGCTCCCACTGATCGTTAAGTGCACACATGTAGAACGAGAAGAAAATACAAGGAAACCGTGGCAAAGCCCAAATTGCATAAGAGTCAGCAAGCAAGGAGAGAATAACTGTCAGTACGAGAAAGGAAGAGATGTCTGCGAGTAACCGTGTTGTGAGAGAGTACTATCAAGATACAAAAGGTTTATAAAACTGTACATACGTAAAAATATTTACGAACTATGTACAAAATCTTTCTTCGGAAAATTATACGGAAAAAGCGTAGCATGGTGGGTCGAGAGCACTTTGGATTCATCGAGTAGAAAATCCCGCCCAAATATGGAGATGGGATAATTAACTATGCCAACTCGTTAATCAAAGCGCCATACTAACGCAGTAAAAGTAAAATCAAGTAAGTACTAAGGACTTGAACCAAATAAAGACGAAACACTTAGCAAAATCCTATATATTGAAACACTGCACAGATATCACCGATAGGTTAGGATGTGGGATGGTGTTATATATAAGTACCGGTACGGGATCTATTTTGTAAATATTATATGCGTGGCTTAACCAACGCATCACGTCATTATTATTATTATACATTTTGTTTAACCTCCGTAGCCGCAACTCAGGCGTTTCAACAAAGAAACTACATGTGCAGTATTCAAATACCGCATATTGGGTAGGCGTGGTGGCCACGTGCGCTACTACGGGCAGGGAAACAAGGCGCAAAGTATAGTAGGAGACACTCGAGTGGTCGGCCCCTTCTGTGTCCTTCCACACGAGAGACACGCGAGACAGACTAGAGATGTCCCGCTTACCAGGTCGGCTATCTCGATCGACAGCCCATCTCACGGGACAGAAAGAGGAAAGTAGAGAACCTACCTAACTTTACAAAACTAACCTCGTCAGCAGGAACTGAGGTCAGATGCTACATCCCCTGCCGAGAAGGCACTCGGAACCCTTGGGTGCGCGATGCCCAAACATATTGTGGCAGGGCAAGGGCCCGCCAGAATATGCCCCTGAGGGCACGCATCACGTCATAAGACGGCATCCAAGCAGTGAGGCTCATTTATGATGTCACACAAATATTGGAATGGTTTACCTCGTCATTCCTTCCGGTAGCTTATTAGGCTAGAAACACCAGGCTACCTATATAAACCTGATAACAAAATTTCTTCATAACAAACGTTCCGGACTATGTAAAATCCATCTTCAGTGTTCAGTTGAATAAAAATCCTCTGAGATCGAAAAGAACTGGAGGAACGAGGTATAGTAATCAACAATTTTTAAGAAATAAACTAGAAAGCCTCGTGGCGTAAGACCTTGACTCGCAATAAGGGGCAAACTCAGAATAGTCATTTTTCACGGCTAGCTTACTCTAGAGTTTTGGCATTTTTCACATCTCCGTGTACTCATCTGACGGTAAAAAAAAAAAAAACATTATGACTCAATTCCTTCTGCCTCTTTTTGGGTGGACAAAAGACAAAATTCACCGCCATCACTTTTGATGGCTAGCTAATTTTTTTTTTTTGGCATTGGTCACATCGAGGTCAATCCATCAGACTCCCTGCAAAAAAATATCAATAGGGTTGTGACGTTGCAAAATATGCATGCATATTCTGTCCAATTGTATGACAGAATTTTAATTTCTTACATAAAATATTATTCCTATGCATATGTTGTGC